>CM060918.1:116830128-118080128 GCA_030737875.1 Allium sativum
ATATACATAATAAACGGACGTGTTAAACGGGGGAAAATAACGTTGGGTTAAAATTACTAATGAATGAAATTATAAAATAGAAGGGCCCAAATTCAAGTTTGGGTTGGGCCCATGATTGGTGTAACCTTTACACCATTAACTTAATAATGGGCCGCAAATATTTACATATAATAAAATAAAGAAGAAAGACAAAAATATGTAAATGTAGAACATACGATGTGTTTAACCCGAGGTTGGATTGAGTTGTGATGTAAACCTACCCGAAACCGCCCGGCTGTCCAGTAGTCACAACAATACCTATCCAATGTGGGAGGTTAAACATGGAGCCCAATAAGGACCCGAGGTTAGACTGAGTTGTGGCGTAAGACTACCCGGAACCAACCGGCAACAGGCAGCCACAACAATACCTGTCTAATGTGAGAGGTCAGGGCCTTAATAAGACAATTAAGGCTGAGTCAGGATTGTTAGGATTAAGTGAACTAAAGACTTAATCAAAATGGAACATGCTAAACTAAACGGACTGGTGGGGGTTAGGTTAGAAAACACTTAACCAACTTAGCATGTTGGCTAGAGATAGAAAACCTAGTGACGGGGGACCCTTTTCAGCAGTAACCCTAGAAGCTGTATCAGGATACCCTGAAACTAGGCAGGGTGGGGCACGATTACTGGGCTGATTGTAAGAGGTCAAATCGACGTCGGTGGTGTAGCAGTGTAGGTTCTAACGGGGTGCGGGCGTGCACACACTCCGGCGCAGAAAAATAAGGCACTAGACACCAGTAGCATACCTGTGCATTCTAGGATTGTGTCGGGCCGCCACCATGGGACTTGATACACCCCATGGTGGGACCAGCATAGGTAACTACAACATCGGGGGCCGTAAGATACATGTAACTATGCGAGTAGGAGCCGATCGTCATAGAACGGATCACATCACCCTGATTATGGGGTGCCAGTTGGAAACTAGTTTATATGGGTTCAGAGATTAACATGGGGTACGATAGTTTATTCGACCCTAGACAACTTAACTAAGTTATAGTGCTTTCCCACTTCTTGTTTATACTTATCATACCCAGTTCTTTATTCATAGACATGATAGTACTAGACTTACTCAGGCTTTATGTCTGACTCTACTTTTCTTTCGTCTTCTTTTCTTCCGTTCCCCCCCCCCCTAGGTCCACAGGGAGGGAACACAGCAGCTTGACCAACCTTAACATCCAGCTTGAAGAGGAGAAATGTATTGCTTGGACCTTTTCATTTTGAACTATGGCTTTGGACAACCACTATGGGGGCTTTTGCAGTTTATCTATGTTTTATTTATGCTTCTTTAATAATGTAATCAAGACAGATTATGAAGGAGTTATGTTATGTTTTTGGAAAAGATGTAAGACAATCATGGTGATGTTTTGTAACACGTATTTGCTTTTATGAAATAAAAGTTGTTGATTTTCCGCTGTTTACAAATATGTGTTCTTATATCTGTCTTGTATATCTGTGACTTATACTTATAAACCTCCACCAAAATTAGGGCATTCCCTTTGAGAGTGACCCTAATGGAGGTGGGGTGTTTCACTTGGTATCAGAGCATAGGTTTACCAGATAAGATAAAAAGTTTTGAAAAATTATTTTCAAAAAGGAAATTTTAAAGAAGCATTTTTAAAAAGAAAAATATTATCTTATTTTAAAAAAGGCAAAGTCCACTCCCCAAAGCCATAGGTACTATCTCTTATCCTTCGTTTTGAATCTATCCTTTTTGTTTCAGCATGTCCCAAGAACTTAACTTGCCGGAAGGGGTGCCAATACCTGGTTGGTTTAGACGGTTCTTAGAAGCAAGGGCCACTCAGCCAGGTCCTACCGTTCCTCCTCCCCCAGCTGAAGGAAATCATCCAGCTGCGGCAGCACCTTTTCCTCCACCTCCTCCACGGGGAAACACATTCGCTAAGATATGTAAAGATTTTAAAGCTATGGGAGGAAAGGATTTCCATGGAACTGAGTCCTTCGTGGCAGCTAGGAATTGGCTGAAAGAAACGGAGGACCTATTCATCATCTTTGAGGTAGAGGATAGACAAAAAGTACAATTGGCAGTGTGGCTATTGAAGGGCGAGGCTTCCTACTGGTGGGAAGTCACTAATGCTGAAAGACCAGTGGAGACATGGGAGGACTTTAGGGCAAGGTTTGAGACTAAATTTCTCTCAGATGCGGAAAGAAGTTTGCAGTTGGAAAGATTCTTATTTCTTAAGCAAGGGGACAAGACAGTCAGAGAGTATGTGAATCAGTTCGATGAGCTGGCTAGGTTTGGGCTTGACCTAGTCAACACCCCGCACAAGAAGGCTCTCCGTTTCGTCAAAGGGTTGAATGAGCCATTACACAGTTTGGCCATGACCCATATACCCATGGGAGCCACGTATGAAAGATTGGTGCAAATGGCATTGCTGAATGAAGAGGATAAGGGCAAGAAGGAGACAAAGGCAGAAAGCTCTCAAGGGAAGAAAGAGGGTTTGCAGCCTAAGAAGACAGACTTTAAGAAAGGCGGGAAAGGCAACAAAGAGAAGAGGAAGTGCAATTTCTGTGGCAAAGTGGGGCACTTAGTAAAGGACTGCCGGAAAAAGAAGGCCAAGGAGAATGGTGGGTGCTTTTCTTGCGGTGAGACAGGCCACAGGGCTAAGGATTTCCCAAAGAAACGAGGACAGGGGCAGAGGGCTGGATCCACCCCAGGGGCACAGGTCCATGTGCTGGAAGCACCACCTCTGCAACAGCGAGGTATAAATACTTCTGTAGAAAGTGTAGTTTATCTTTATGATCACCCCGTTCGCACTTTATTTGATTCTGGCGCATCACACTCCTTTATCTCGTCTGCTCTAGTAGAATCTCTGCACCTAAAAACTAGTATGGTAGAGGACCCCTTAATTGTTTCAAACCCAATTGGGGGCCCAGCTCATTTGTCTATGATCTGTTTGGGATTGAAAATTTCTATTCTAAGTGTAGAATTTCAATGTAGTGCCTTTGTTTTGGGCTTTTCGGGTTATGGTTTGATTTTGGGTATGGATTGGCTATCCAGTAATGGGGCCATCCTTGATTGTGAGAAAAGGGTTGTTAGGCTCCTAACCCGGCTCGGTAATACTTTGGTAATTTCTTGTAATCCCTCGTATGCGGTTATGCTTAGTTATCTTGAATCGCTAGATGCCTCTGTTGAAAATTTGCAATCAGTTAGAGTGGTCCGGGAATATCCGGATGTCTTCGAAGAGGTGAAGGGCTTGCCTCCGAAGCGGGAAATAGACTTCCGCATATATCTTGTAGATAATGCAAAGCCCGTTGCGTTGCCCGTTAGACACATGGCTCCACGAGAAAGGAAAGAGCTCAGTAAACAGATTAAAGAGCTTCTAGAAAAGGGGTTCATTAGGAGGAGCATTTCAGAATGGGGCGCTCCGGTGGTGTTCGCTACAAAGGCAGATGGTTCACTCCGTCTATGTGTTGACTATAGGGAGCTCAACAAGCTAACGAAAAAGAATAGGCACCCTCTCCCTAGAATTGACGATTTATTTGACCAGCTTGTAGGAGCGTCTGTTTTCTCCCAACTCGATTTAGCAACCGGTTTTCATCAGCTAAGGGTGGCTGAGGATAGCATCGATAAAACGGCGTTCAGAACCCCAGACGGCTTCTTTGAATGGCTTGTCATGCCTTTCGGCTTGACAAATGCACCTGCTTACTTCGTGGACCTAATGAGTAGGGTATTTAGAGATTTCCTCAACAAATTCGTAGTGGTCTTCGTAGATGATATCCTTATCTTCTAAAAGAGTGAAGAGGAACATGCTCAGCACTTAAGGGCAATCATGGAAACATTGCGAGCCCATCAACTAAAAGCCAAATTCTCCAAATGCCACTTTTGGAGAGAAGAGGTGAGGTTCCTTGGGCACATAGTATCCAAACAAGGGTTAGCAGTGGACCCCGCTAAGGTGGTGGCGGTACAGGATTGGAAGACACCAAGGAATGCAACTGAGGTCCGAAGCTTTCTAGGACTAGCAGGTTTCTATCGAAAGTTCATAAGGGATTTTGCGAAAATCTCAGCTCCGCTCACGAAATTGACCAAGAAGAATCTAGTGTTCAATTGGGATTTGGATTGCGAATTTGCTTTCCAACGACTGAAAAGGGCTCTTACAACAGCCCCAGTTTTGACGCTGCCAGATGGGAGCAAGATGTTCACTGTTTATACGGATGCATGTGGGACAGGGCTAGGCGCCGTCTTAATGCAAGAAGGAAGGGTAGTAGCTTATGGCGGGAGGCAGTTGAAAGTGCACGAAAAGAACTACCCAACTCACGATCTTGAGTTAGCCGCCATTGTCTTTGCACTCAAGTCTTGGCGACACTATCTCCTAGGTGAGAAGTTCGAACTTTACACTGACCATAAATCGTTGAAATATCTTTTCTCGTAGAAGGATCTTAACTTGAGGCAACAAAGATGGATGGAGTTTCTTGCCTCGTACGATTTCGAAATCTCCTACACTCCGGGCAAAGGCAACGTAGTGGCAGACGCGTTGAGCCGAAAGAAATTGACCCTAAGCCCGTTGTTTGTTGAAAGACAAAGCCTAGAGTTTATAGCCAGCTTCGACTTTAGGCCTTCCTCCGATTTCGTACCAGGCTTGCTAGCATCTCTCGAAGTGCGCCCAACTTTGGTGGATTCAGTAGGGACAGCACAACGCGAAGACCCTCAGCTTGTGGAAACAATTGATAGGCTAATTAGGGGTGAGACTTCAAGTCACCTCAGCAGATACTCCATCGACGATAGGGGTTTGCTAAGGCAAGACGGAAGACTATGCGTCCCACAGACAAAAGATTTAATAAAGAAGGTTCTCGAGGAAGCACATCACTCCAAGATGACGATACACCCAGGCGGAGATAAGATGTACAAAGACATAAAAAGGACTTTCTTTTGGAACGGCATGAAAAAGGACGTGGCAGAGTTCGTTTCTAAGTGTATGGTGTGCCAACAGGTTAAGGCGGAACAGAAAAAGCCTGGCGGACTGCTACATCCTCTGGAGGTCCCGCAGTGGAAGTGGGATAGCATCTCAATGGACTTCATCGATGGGCTGCCTAGGTCTAGGAGAGGCAACACTAGCATTTGGGTAATAGTGGATAGGCTTACTAAAAGCGCCCACTTTTTACCTATCAAAAGTAAAAGAACTGCCTCATCCCTAGCATCACTTTACCTCAAAGAAATCGTTCGACTCCATGGAATACCATCTAGCATTGTTAGTGACCGAGACCCCATCTTCACCAGTGAGTTTTGGCGGAGTCTGCAAGAAGCAGTAGGAACGCAGTTATGCTTGAGCACAGCCTATCATCCCCAAACCGACGGCCAAACAGAGAGAGTGAACAGAGTTTTGGAAGACCTTTTAAGGCTATGCGTCGTCGACTTCGGAGGGACATGGGAAGACCACCTTCCTTTGGTGGAATTCGCCTACAACAACAGCTATCAAGCAACCATCGGAATGGCGCCCTTCGAAGCTTTATATGGAAGACCGTGCCGATCGCCCACTTGTTGGTGGGAGTCTACTGATAAGCTCATACTTGGACCAGACATGATCCGAGAGACTTCAGAGAAAGTAGACTTAATACGAAGAAGGATGAAGACGGCCCAAGACAGACAGAAGTCCTATGCCGACAAGAGAAGGACCGACCTTGAATTCGAGGTTGGAGACAGAGTTTTTCTCAAGGTATCACCGCTAAGAAACATTGTTCGTTTTGGAACCACAGGAAAGCTAGCACCAAGGTTCGTAGGGCCATTCCCTATCATCGAGAAAATTGGGAAAATGGCCTATAGATTAGAGCTACTCGAGAAGTTGGCCAGAGTCCACAACGTTTTTCACGTTTCACATCTCCGAAAATGTCTACATGAGTCTGTTGAAGTGGTAGAGCCAAATATCCTCGAAGAGGCCGAAGTGGAACGCGAAGCAACCATAAGAAAAGTTCCAACCCGCATATTAGGAACGGAAGTGAAGAAGCTACGCAACCGCGAAGTCAAACTCGTCAAAGTTCAGTGGAGCGACGCCGAGGGAGACGTGACTTGGGAAACTGAAGCTAGAATCCGTACAGCCTACCCTTTTCTGTTTGAGGGTACATCCTTGATCTTTCCTTTTCCTTAAGTTGCGCTTTTATCTATCTTTTTAGGTATATTTCCTCGACCTTATCTTAGGAAGAAACCCTTTGGATGGAAACATGTAATTGAAACATGTTATGGATGATGGTTGCAAGTGGTTGCAAGTGATTGCTAGTGGTTGCTCGTGGTTGCATATACACACACAATCTAGGTTTAGATCGGCTCAGTCACTTCATGTTGCATATGCATTTATGTTTGCATTCATATGTGGTTGAACTTTAATGTGTTGTCATGTGGATGTTGCATTTGTATTGAATGATTGTGCACTCATGTAGAATCATGAATAGGAAAATTTGCATACATAATGGATTCATGGCACTTACATAATTCGCATTAAGGAGGTCAAACTGAATCAGTAGACCGCCTGATTTTGCATTAGATAAGTACATGTACACACACACTTCGCATATGATCATGAAGCATTAGAAGTCTTTTAAGGACAATGGATGCTCGTGTTTGATGGATGAGTAGATGGATGATTGGATGTTAGGATATACATTCCTCCTAACTTGAAGATTTCGGGGACGAAATCCTTTTAAGTGGGGGAGAATGTAACACCCCGTGAATTCTATAACTGTGAAACTCACAAATTAAAGTATAATTAATTTCAAATCAAGGAACTAAGGGAAACGGGATACGCCATTGCGTTCGTCTCGGAAAAATACGCGAAATAGAGTCCGAGTTTTCGAAAAACGGATATCGTATAAAGAAGTTATGGACGAACGAAGTTGGGCGAAAAACCGGAGAAGGGTCAGAATGCACTGGCGCACTTGGGAAGTGCGCCAGAACAAAAATGAACTGGCGCACCTGTGAAGTGCGCCAGTACATTTTTGACCTGGCGCACCTGCCAAGTGCGCCCAGGTCAAAAATGACCTGCTGGCCAGGTCTGGTCTAGCCCTGGCTGGCCAGGTCTGGGTTTAGCCGATTTTCAGAAGCTTGCTTTGTCATTAGGGCTAGGTGGCAGGCTCTAATTGGTCTCTCTTGCGAATGAATGGCTACGATCAATCCAAGCAACATCAATGGTCCTAATCAGTTTATAACCTCTATATAAACAACCCTAGACTAACCCTAATCTATTCATTCAAAAATAAGAACAAAGCCGCCATGTTGCTTAGGAACGACTAAGAGTAGCCGCCAATTGGAGAGAGAGGATTAGGAGGCAAATTCTAAGGCATAAAGCAACTCAATCAAATCAAACCGCATCTTCAAATCCCTAAATTTGAGAATTCGCCACACCATTGTAAGTAGAGTATTACTTTGGTATGAACAAATAACTGTGTTAGTTTGTATACTTGGATGTGGTGATAAATAATTCATAATTTGTGCGTTACTATGATTATTATTGATTTGAGATATTGTATACGTTTGGATATTCTTGAATTATGTTATTCATTATAAAGAACTACATGCGGTAGTTCTATGCAAGTATACGTTTGGAATATTCGCAAATTATGTAATCCATGTTGAAGCTACATGTATGTAGTTGATTGAATTTCATGCAAGTTTGGGGCTTTGCTATTATGCCATCATAATGTGTATTTTTATACAAACATCATTTTTGAAGTAATTGGAATAAGTTTGGAATTATGTTGAAAATTTGGCATCATGTATTAAGCCATGCTTTTGTACTAGAACACCTATTTGCAAACTTATGAATATGACTAGGCTATAAATGATAATTTGCATAATTGAAATTGTCAACAAGAATTATATGATGACATATGTGGTACATAGCTAGGTTAGGTTCAAAAATCCCTTTTTGCAAGTAAAAATCATGATTTCATGTTAGAAATATTTATGCCATGGTTATGTGAACAAATACTTATGCCATGCTTATGTTTGACATTATGCCATGCTTATGTTTGACATTATGCCATGCTTTTGTTAGAAATATTTATGCCATGCTTATGTTTGACATTATGCCTGAATAAAATATAGGTTCATGTTGTAGTTATGACTATGTGTCAATAATGATACCCAATTTAGATTCTTATCTCAACTACAAGTTTACATGGTTTGATTCATGTCACTTATGCTCTATGACCAAAGTATATGTTACCACTATGCAAGTACACCAGTTTCTATTTTGTATTTCCAACGTCATATTGCAAGTTCATGCGCTCACCTTCCCCTTTTTGTGTATGTAATCTCGCTTTAAGCCTCCCCTTTTCGCATGGCTAAGTTGGGCTTAAAAAGGCTAAGCCCAACATATACATAATAAACGGGCGTGTTAAACGGGGGAAAATAACGTTGGGTTAAAATTACTAATGAATGAAATTATAAAATAGAAGGGCCCAAATTCAAGTTTGGGTTGGGCCCATGATTGGTGTAACCTTTACACCATTAACTTAATAATGGGCCGCAAATATTTACATATAAGAAAATAAAGAAGAAAGACAAAAATATGTAAATGTAGAACATACGATGTGTTTAACCCGAGGTTGGATTGAGTTGTGATGTAAACCTGCCCGGAACCGCCCGGCTGTCCAGTAGTCACAACAATACCTATCCAATGTGGGAGGTTAAACATGGAGCCCAATAAGGACCCGAGGTTAGACTGAGTTGTGGCGTAAGACTGCCCGGAACCAACCGGCAACAGGCAGCCACAACAATACCTGTCTAATGTGAGAGGTCAGGGCCTTAATAAGACAATTAAGGCTGGGTCAGGATTGTTAGGATTAAGTGAACTAAAGACTTAATCAAAATGGAACATGCTAAACTAAACGGACTGGTGGGGGTTAGGTTAGAAAACACTTAACCAACTTAGCATGTTGGCTAGAGATAGAAAACCTAGTGACGGGGGACCCTTTTCAGCAGTAACCCTAGAAGGTGTATCAGGATACCCTGAAACTAGGCAGGGTGGGGCACAATTACTGGGCTGATTGTAAGAGGTCAAATCGACGGCGGTGGTGCAGCAGTGTAGGTTCTAACGGGGTGCGGGCGTGCACACACTCCGGCACAGAAAAATAAGGCACTGGACACCAGTAGCATACCTGTGCATTCTAGGATTGTGTCGGGCCGCCACCATGGGACTTGATACACCCCATGGTGGGACCAGCATAGGTAACTACAACATCGGGGGCCGTAAGACACATGTAACTATGCGAGTAGGAGCCGATCGTCATAGAACGGATCACATCACCCTGATTATGGGGTGCCAGTTGGAAACTAGTTTATATGGGTTCAGAGATTAACATGGGGTACGATAGTTTATTCGACCCTAGACAACTTAACTAAGTTATAGTGCTTTCCCACTTCTTGTTTATACTTATCATACCCAGTTCTTTATTCATAGACAGGATAGTACTAGACTTACTCAGGCTTTATGTCTGACTCTACTTTTCTTTCGTCTTCTTTTCTTCCGTTCCCCCCCCCCCCCAGGTCCACAGGGAGGGAACACAGCAGCTTGACCAACCTTAACATCCAGCTTGAAGAGGAGAAATGTATTGCTTGGACCTTTTCATTTTGAACTATGGCTTTGGACAACCACTATGGGGGCTTTTGCAGTTTATCTATGTTTTATTTATGCTTCTTTAATAATGTAATCAAGACAGATTATGAAGGAGTTATGTTATGTTTTTGGAAAAGATGTAAGACAATCATGGTGATGTTTTGTAACACGTATTTGCTTTTATGAAATAAAAGTTGTTGATTTTCCGCTGTTTACAAATATGTGTTCTTATATCTGTCTTGTATATCTGTGACTTATACTTATAAACTTCCACCAAAATTAGGGCATTCCCTTTGAGAGTGACCCTAACGGAGGTGGGGTGTTTCACTGTCGCCCAAATCCGTTGATCAATTTGCCGATTCGACTCTGAAATTCAAGAAGCAGTTTAGGTTGCAAGCTACGAAAGCTAAAGATGTTATTTCTTTAGCATCGATGGAACGAAATCCAGGAGAGTTTGTTAAAGCTTTCCTCAAGAGGTTCAATACTGCTTTGTCCTAGGTGGGGAATCCCGAGCCCGACATGACCTTAATGTCTCTAATCGGCGTCATAGATAAGAAGAGTGAATTTGGTAGATGGATTAAAATGAAATAACCAAAGACACTTGAGAAATTCTATAAAAAAAGTAGTTGAGGGCTATCTGACGAACGCTTGGTTTCTCAAAAACCCAATAACATCAACTCAAGCGTCAAGTGCAATAAGCATCAACATTATGAAAAGCACTGCCTTGAAGAATGAACGAAAGGAGTTGCCAAAAATCAAACAACAAAGGACATAATAAGAAGCCATGGGGTCAATGTCATAGCTTGCAAGTTCCAAGGGGCAAACCACGCACGGCTGCGAATGCTTGCCATAGTCAAGTGCATCTAGCAGGAGGTCAATGTTCGCTCCATGGAATGACGCAATCCCTTGCAAGTTCCAAGGGGCAACCCATGCCCGGCAATAATCGCTTTCCATAGTCATGTGCATCCAGCAGGAGGCCGACGTTCGCTTCGTAGAATGGTGCAAAACCTTGAAAGTTCCAAGTGGTCACAACCTCTCAGTCTAGATGCAACTCACTTGTTATAGCTAGGTGCACCTGAAACGACGATTGATGCTCGAAAGAACATCTCATCCTGGCTGCGATCGCCTACTATAGATAAGTGCATCCGACACACATGGACTGATGTTCGCCCTATGGAATGACACAAACCCTGCAAAGTTCTACGACGAAGAACCTCTCAGTCCAGCTGCGATCGCTTTCCATATTAACCGCATCCAATACGACGATTAATATTCATCTTACAGAATGGCGCAAAGCCCAAAATATCCTTCATATCAGACCTTTGTGTTGACACTGAAGTTCCACCTCTCCACAGCAAGATGCTCGGAAAGTCCTTTGCGTAGTAAAGGAAAAGATCCTTCACGTTAGACCTTTGCGTCGACACTGAAGGTCGCCTCTCTAGAGGTGAGGTCAATGGAATCTCTAATGCTTGATTTAGTTGGCGGGAGTAGAATAGTTATGTTACAAACATGCACTGAAGTCTTCGATGTTAAACACCAATCGGCGGGAGCAGACCAACGTTGGGTTACCAAAATCCTTCATGACTCCTGTGAAGCTCGCCCCAATGGAACATCTGATCTTGATCCGGTAGAAGGAGGCAGACGACTATTGAGTTTAAACCGCCTTCTCCGTAGTAAAGGCACTCAGTGAAGTCTCCAACGTTGAGACTAATCAGTAGCAGCATACATTAGGTGTTACCGAATTCATTCTCACAGTGAAGACTGGAAACCTCCCAGACAAGGGCACAAATGTCAACGACTTATCCAAGTAGAAGCTCGAAATCAATCGACAAAGTTAAGTTTCTTAAAAGAACTGATGGGCTCAGAAGCTTAGAGTGCGTCGGTAGGAGTATACAAACTCTGGTAGTAAACAATAAGCTTCTAATATACCGATCCAAATTAAAAGAACTTAGCGAAGTTGGCTGCATTTGGCTGTAGCGACTTGTGATGACCCATATCTTGGGAGACAAGAATCGACCTAACATATGCCTCATGATCTGATATGCTGGGGCAGACTAGAAGTCCTCCTTATGAGAGGACTAAACAAAAACCTCCTTACGCGGGGGCATTCTCAATTAAGAGAAAAGGCCTCTTCAAAGAAGAAGCATATGATCAGCCACTAAAATCGGGTTCCCTAGATGTATTTGCCAGCTCGGAAGCTTTAAATAAGCTGGTAAAAGCAAAAAAGATCTTACCAACAAATTAAAAGCCTCTAATGCGACAATTTGAATCAAGGAAATTTGGCAAAGTTGATCACATTCACTTTAGGAAATTTGTGATGACCCGTGGTATGAGGGTAACATAACCACATTAAGATTGTCCAAAGTTCGAAAAACATACCATGGGCTTATCAAGACATCGCAATAAGCAAAAATCGACTCTCACTCAACAAGGAAATACTTACACTTGAAGGTACATAAACTAAAGTGTATATCAAGCAGGATTTCTCACCTTAAAAAGCCTGGCAAAGGTCCTTGACTTTGAGAGTGGGGCATTTAAAAATTCGATGAAATCGATACCTTTGATATGTCAATAAAAATCACTGCATCAATGAAGATCAATCCCAGGAAATCCATCTAGAATCTCTCAACGCAAAAGATTCCATATCTACGAAGCTCTAGTCTTAATTAATTGAAAAAACACGATGATATTTTGCTGCAAACCTTAAAAAGAAGTGATTCTTAAAAGGTGATTATGCAAATACGACATAGTTTGGGTCCAAAAATGCAATATCGCTTCCCAATGAATTGAATCTAAATATCTATTAATGGTATTAACATGAGTTATAAAAAGAAGATTGAGCAATAGTCGTGCACTAGGGCAAGTCATTGATAGGTTGAGACTCAAAGTTTCATGGTGCCCGGGGTGATCCACAATGGCAAAGCAGGTTCAAATTTAAATAATGAATCTAGCTAAGCTACTGCAGCAGGCCTAAAGATGGGAAATCAGCAAATTCCTCTTTGCGACAAAATTAGGGATGTCAAACTGAATGTTTACTCGATTAAAAACATATTTAGTTAACACAAAGCGACGACTCTTTGATGGATTGTTAGAAGGACAGGGAGAATTTAAGGATTGTTTCATTTAGAATTCAAAAGCCCTGCAGTCGCTCTAGCCTCAGAAATTCAAATTCAAGCTTCAGTTTAAGCAGAAGTGATTTCCTTTCCAGAATTATAACTAGTCTTCTATCTAGTATTCACTCTGGTACTTCATTTTTCAACAAAGTAAAGGTACATGCTTCATAAAACATAAACTGTCATGCTGAATTATATAAGTCATTGAAAAAGTGAAGCTTGAAATCCACAGTCAGCGTGTGTCGATTGGTTGATTCCAAGCATCCATGAAAACTGGAACTAAAATGTCATGTCTATGCAAGCAGAGTTCATTAAATGAAACTATTGAACAAAGTAGTATTATGTAGGTGCGTCATTCAATTCTAGTCTTAAGATTCACTGTAAAATGTTTTAATCAACTAATCCGTTATTGGTGTGGATGATCTATGGCGAGGTATACGTCCAAAATGCGCAAATGATTTTGTTGTAACAAGGCAGGAAAAAAGACAAATGGGTTTTTAGTTCTCAAGTTATAACCAGGAGTTGTTCAAATATTGGGATGTTTGAATGCAAAAAGTGTCAAAAACAAGCGTCAAGTGCCAAGCCTTAGGTGGTTCAACGACCTAAGGATCGGTTCGCTCAACGACCTAAGGGTTAGGTCGCTCGATGGCCTAAGCTCTAGGTCCCAATGACCTAACCATCTAGTTTCTCAACGAACCAAAAGGTCACAACTTAAAATCTTGGATCTTGCATTAACATAAAAATGCGGGTCACCGTCAAATCAAAAGCCATTAGCAACAAAGATGCAACATTGATAGTGCTACAAATTTCAATGCTTTTAAAAGCTCGTGCTTCATCAAAACATGAGCGGTTGAAGGCAATGCAAATTAACAACCAAATCAATACGTCAAATTGTTGACACTTGCAACAAAAGTCGGGTTCAAGCTTCAATTTTGCTAACCAGTCATATTGACAATGATTATTTCGAAGCTTGCATTTTTCACAGGAAAAAATACAAGCTCTGAGGGGAAAATGTTAACCCCATTATAAACGCGGTTCAAAAGATGCACATTGGATTAGCATGAAATGATGAATTGGTCGAAGCTCAATATAAGTACGGTGGTTGTATAAGCCGGAAAATGGTTCATTACAATAGAAAATGGCACGAAGTATGTATATGGATCGTGTTTAACAACATATCTACTTGTAAGTTAAAATTCATAGGTCATTGATTGTGTTCATCGAAGTGGCACGTAACAACAAAGCAGCGTGTATATCAGATACACGTGGCAACACAAGTAACAGCTAACATGAATTGCACATTTTACATATCATACCACACAAGTATGTGAAGTGGCCAGTACAGTCATAAGTCAGTTCTCACGCAGTGTTCAATCGCCATTGACTTTAGTATGAAGGATCGTCAAAGTGCTTTGAACAGCAAAATGATGACTCAGTATTCCATATTATTATACGCAACATGGATCAACTAAAGTGATATATTCGTAATTCAAAGACAAGCCTGCCATCCATGTACATGTTTTCTGATCACACATTATATGCACATGACGTGACCATGCATACATTCATAGATCGACATAATACACTTCAATCAGATCGTCAACAAAATAAGGATGACGTGGCAATACTCTTGTATGGTATAGGTCGTTCATGACATAAACATGTTAAGTTGAGTATAATCAGGTCGCCTAGCACAGTAAAGTCATATGTAATATCCATGCAACAGTTATTTATGAATGATGACATGCGACTTCAAGCTAAACATATACAAGCTTATGCAAGGAAGTTCACAAACATATTGGATGGGTCATATATATTAACACGTAGCACATTATTAATTGAACAATAGTGGATAATGCAACGACTGCAAGACCAAATAGCCGCACACGTAGACATAAATAAATCATTGCATGCATTAGACTGACCATAGATAACTAGGTTGTGAGCTCCATATAGGAGTCAGAACGTGGAAGTATTGTCAAAGACCAGGTCGTTGCTTGTAGACAATAGACCCAGGTCGTTCGTCCATTGTTAGATCATCGGCTGGCTAGGTCGTTGACACGATAATGGAGTAGCCCGTTACATTCTTGTTCAATGCATAAGAGAATGATATGACTTAAGCATTGCGTGGGCATAGTATGAATATATAGCAGGCCATTATAAATACATTAAGTCATTAGGAGACCAAATGACTCACGTGTATAAAAGTTGGATTGTAACTTGAAGACAGTTGGCGCTGGATTTCAAATACATTAGCAAATACAAAATGTGGAGCACACATTGTATAGCAGTGGTGGACTGCAAGCATGCAAAACAGACCATACCAATACATATTCACAACCAGGTTGCTGCCACATCATCAAGCTATCAGTGCGTAGATCATTCCTGCATAACTCATTTTGTTCGCTGGTAACAGCGATCTACAGCTGTACATACATATTTACAACACAGCCGCTCCGTTCAAACCATCCTTATATGTACCCCCACCTTTCCACTATGAAAGGGGACCAAATTTTCTTCTCTACAAAGTGTTGTCCAATTCATTTGTGAACCACTCCAAATCACTCCAACCTCCATTAATTCTCTTTTAATCATAGATTCAACAAAAAATAATCATGGAACTAATGAAGATCATCAAAGTGTTCAAGTTGTTAAAGATTTACACAACAACCATCACAATTCAAGAGATCTCATCCATCCCTTCATGAGAGCAAAAAGAGAGAAAATAAAGAAGATAATTGTAAAAGAGAGAAAACGAGTGAAATCATGTACCTTGTAATTTCAATGGTGATAATGAGAATCCCTTCCCTAGTGGACGTAAGCTGATTCGGCCAAACCTCTCTAAATTTCCTTGTCCTTACTTGTTTTTTATATTCGTGGCACATATTTTTAGATCTTACATTTCGGTGAAGTGTTGTAAGAACACCCTGGGTGTTGTTGTCCAATTTCGACATCAACATAAAGAGAAGAAAGAGATTTAGCGAATATATAACATCGTTTTCAAAGTAAAGTACATAATGAGAGAAGTTTGTTAATACATTTATTCTATGTATATAGATATGATTATTGTTTTCAAAATAATAGAAACAATGATATTTGAGATAAGGATATATAATCAATTTTTAAGAATCGATGAGATTGTTTTAATTAAATGATTTTAAATAACAAGGACCTGAACTTTCATCGTACTTGGCCGTAACGTTCGACCAACCTGATTTTATGATTGTTTTTGTTGAAGATTGATAGTTAAAAACCCGACTATTAATAAATTATCCTATTAGACTTTTTTATGTGTTGTTTCGAAGAGCCTGGGATGGGAACTAGACCCAAAACCACTTTGAATCAATGTTGCATTCGAAAGAACCTTATAGATAATAGAGATGGAGCGTTAAAGATGTAGATCTTCATAACAATAGGAACTACTTATAATCACTCGGCAGCTCCAACAATAGATATAAACTATGGTTCCTCGTGGTTGGAATCTATGGATTGCAAGGACTTCTCGTTACTGATCCTTAGGGTGATTCCTATATAAGATGTGGTAAGAGGGTGCCTTCAGTTCATCGTGTTCTTGGATGACTGGTATGGACGAATGTCAAACAAAGTATTTCTAAGGGTTATGTATGTTGATTTATACAAATATACCAAGTTTGGTGGCGGAGAAGGCACCTTCTCTTAGATTGACACCAAGAGTGTATTTGTGAACATCAATTAGTGATTTGACAGATCTAATGATGTGGCATTCAAAGTGAATGATGATATGTTCTCTGAAAGGTAAATCGTAACCTCAAGCCTCATCGTCCGGGAAATGACAGAAATCGGGCAGACGACATGGCTATGTGGGTCATACCCATTAGGGTATATTTGTCACCATCTAGAGAAAATTTTATTTGTTCTTCTTTCGTTTCTGTTTCTCCCGGGAATATGGTGGCTGCAGTCGTAGGGTGACAACATATTCAATACCCTCGAGCTGAATGATTGGTCGGTCATGTGTGGTCGGCTTGCAAGATGTTCTTGTTGAACCCTATTGTATTTCTCTCTAGAGGTACACTTCTGGAAGATGGTCCAATAACTTGTAATGTTGAAAATCCAATCCCAAATATGCGCCCTTTTTTTATTATTTATTAAATATTTAGAGTGTGAGATGCAAGAGTTCTACTAACTGCAAGATGGTTATTTATTTTGGTTTGATTGACACTTTTACAATATCACTGATTT
This sequence comes from Allium sativum, assembly GCA_030737875.1. Lineage (NCBI taxonomy): Eukaryota > Viridiplantae > Streptophyta > Magnoliopsida > Asparagales > Amaryllidaceae > Allium > Allium sativum. The sequence goes on from CM060918.1 coordinate 116,847,062, forward strand.
AGTGTAAAAATAATTTTGGGTTATCATAAGGTAAAAACCATCTGTATTTATGTGTGGACTGGTCTTACAATTATATTTTTCTTTCAAAAAAATATTCTAAATTTAAACAAGTTGTTTGCAATGTGAATTTATCATTGAAATATTCGAGACTGATCCGAGTGAATTTTTCTTTGCTTCAAATGTGCTTGGGTCAGACTGAGTATATTATCAGGTCAGGTTTCGCTTGGAACATCAGAAGAGGTGCTGGAGTTGAGACGTAATTCCATATTATTTGGTAATAAGTATTTCCACTTTGTGTGTTGCACTGTGATGAATGAGTACTCTGGTTGTAATCTGGCAAGGCCAACTGGTTTTTATAGTGTTCCATAACACTTTTTTATTATAACCTATAATAAAAATACAGTATAGTACAGGTGATTGTGGTTACTATTAGCTAATTCAGTTTTTAAGGTAAACCGTCGACCACCTATGAAGTTTATAGAGTTCCGTCCACTCTACCTATTAGGCTTACAACACTGGAGCTATCTAAAATACTAGACAACAATATACGAAATTTATAGTGCTCCGTCCACTATACCTATCAAGATTAGAGGATTGGAGATAGCTACATAACTAGACTACATATTACATTCAAACATAACCTATGTAACATCCCGCACCTCCGTTCACGCAAGATATTGTCCCCAACTTAGCCACCGTATAGGTGTGGGGTTTTGTTCCTCAAAAGACCTCGATGTTAGTAAGAGATGGGATCTACTATATAAGTACCCACTACACACAGGCTTCCACGATGTGGGACTTAAGGGTGTTACATTCTCCCCTCCTATAGAGCCCAATGTCCCCGTTGGCTCAGAAACACCTCACACAGGCGTTGTGGTCCACATAGGAGAGACAATTCCGGCTGGGTATTGGCTTTGATACCACTGTAACAGCCCGCACCTCTGTTCAGGCAAGACATTGTCCCCAACTTAGCCACCGTATAGGTGTGGGGTTTTGTTCCTCAAAAGGCCTCGGCGTTAGTAAGAGATGGGCTCTACTATATAAGTACCCACTTCACACAGGCTTCCACAATGTGGGACGTAGGGGTGTTACAACCTATCTCTCCACGTAGGGGGAGAAATTTATACATTTCATTCTACACTAAAGTGTATGCATTTGAATACAAATAAAATCAGCACAAGTCTGATAAAGTACATAGCAAAAGTACCCAATAAATTACAAGACATGACCATAGTACAAAACTAAAGGAAGCTAGCTACAGCCAAACCATACTGTCGCCTGCCAAACTTCTAGAGCTCCGCACCAAGAAAAAGTGTGCTGAGGTGACATAACGGTTGACCAAGATTCATGGGAAAGGAAGGTAACAAATACAATCACCAAAAGCTACAGCGATGATTAGAGCCAAAGCTTCACATTTACCACCGTAATTTTGATGACCATCAATAAGCCGAAACACCAAAACCACGAGAACCGGAGAATACCACTGAATGGTGCTCGCTCAACAAGTTGATTCTTTACCAAATATCACAAATAGTCAAACATAGCTCTAAGCAGGCAAGTTCATCACTATAAGTAAGAGGACAACTTTCAGTTCTGAAGCATCATGTTTTTTGGCTCTAGTCAGTGTTGATGACTACATATATAATGCCCAGACTACCGTGACATTCATACAGAGATCAACATGAGAAATAAGGAGCAGAGTACTAAAATTCCATAAAACCAAAGTTCTGAGTTAATCCAGTAAAAGCAATCAAGCACCTCAACTAAACAACAATAATCCGAAAACACAAAAAATTACAGTAGTTTCTACCAACAAGATGAAAACTGCGCTAACATTGAATACCTAGCTAGCGATTTGCACTATTGAAGACAAAGTCCAGAATTGAAACAAAAAAACCTAGCTTGGAGTTACTGCTTACCCAAATCCTTTACGTTAGTGGCTAGATCCCCTCCGTTGCAGGACCCTCCAGTTGAAGAACATGCACCAGATTTAGTGCGAGTAATTTCCTGAAAAGACTCCAAATCAATGGAAAGGAATGTTGCCAATTAAGATTCCAGGGAGATTAACGTAGTTGAGATGAGATTGAAGAAGGGGAGGGGAGGAAACTTGGATCGATTGCATTGAAAAGCTCAGATCTGAAAAAGAAAATTGCGTACGCTAAGGAGGAAACATGCCTGGTAAAAACAGGGGTGAGCGGAGAAGAGATTTAGAGGAGACGAGGTTGTAATTATATATATATAGTTTCTTTTTGTGTAAAGTGTTTTGATATATTATATTTTATTCGTTTCGCTGTGAAACTCTAATCTTCTTATTCTTCTATCCTAATATTTCTTTCTTCTCTCACCATCTAATTTCTTTATCTTAACTATTCGCTTTTTCGTGCAATTTGGATTGGACGGAAGTGTAATTAGTCAACCTAAAGGGTACGGAAAGTCGGGCCATCGCATTTGGTATCATAGCATAAGGTTTATAAGTAATCTTGGTTCTATTGTGTAATTTAATTGACATGGGGATAGTAATACCCTAGATTGAGTTTGAGTGTAGTACGTATGCATGTGTGTGTGTGTATATGAGAGCGCGTATCTGTAATTTGATATAAAATTATTTTAAGTTATTTTTTCCTGATATATTTTGTAAAGTAGTAAAATTAATAATTTTCTAGGATTATTATACTAATGTTGTTTGAATAGAATTCCAATTTAATTATGAAGTTGACATAATTTAACTAGAATGAAATTTCCAATATGAAATTTGTGAATAAATTTTTTAATACTTAATTTAACTCATGTTTAATTAAAAGAGTTGTATAAATTAAAGTTGAAACTAAGCTTTAAAATTTGACTTATGTTTGAAAAGCATAGAAATACATGCAAGTAATGAATCCAAATAGAATGTTGAAAATCAGTTGGATTGTATGGTCGAAATAGATTGCATGGATTTAGATTTGAAAGCAAATAAACCTGATTAGAATGAATCTGGAATGAATGAGTTAAGCTTATAAGAATGAATTTAAATGTAGTGAATTGGAATGCGATATATAAAAGGATACATGGATCGCTAATGAATTTGTTATAAATAAAATTCATGTAACCGAGCAGGGGTAATTCATCCTTAAGCTTACAATGATTGAATTTTTGAGCTGTTTGGATCCAGTATGGCCAAGATGCATAATATTTGAGCAAGCTCAGGTATAACTTATTTTTTATCGCTAAATAATACTTGCAAAAGGTATGCCTATGCAAAATATAATTTTATGGGTGCTAATTCGATTTTTCTGACCATGTGGGCCGATGTATATACATTTTTTGTTCTGCAATATTGCAGATGTCCCTCCGTAGAGGGAGACTCTGCCAAACAATTTCAAAATTTTAAGGAGTTGGATTATTTTAAAAATCTTTTCGAAATTTTTTGTTGATCGAAATGGATTTGTTTTTCTATTTAAAACTAATTAGATTAGTTAAACTAGAAGTTCAAAAAGCAAACACAAATTTTTAACTAATTAGATTTTTGGAAAGCTGTTGGGGTAGTAGCATTTTTTTCCTACCTTAGTAATTTATGGGATGAAATTCTTTTAAGTGGAGAGGAAAGTATTGACCAAGATTTTTAACCATTTTGTTTGAACATCTAATTTGGTTTTAAATGTTGATTCTGGAATATAAAAATATTTTATTTATTAATTAAATGAAGTTTGCACGTATAATTTATATTTAATTATAAAACGAGCTCATAATGTCGCTGTAGTTCGTAATATTACGTTTTGGACTTTAATTAAATATAAAGAGTCCAATTTAAATTGGAATTCTTTGAAACAAGAATTGTCTAAATCTATTTGATTATAATTTTCTAATGACAGTGAAAAATCCCGATTACATATTGCAACTCAGAATTTCAAATAGTCGCTACGGAATTCATTAACAAACCATAACGATTTATTTAATAAAATAAAAAAAAGTTTTTAATGAATTAAATATCGTTTTAACCTAGAATTTGATAAAAATGACTTCTGAATAGTTATATATACTACTCGAATATAATGGAAATGAATAAAGTGTTAAAAATTTTAGTATAATGTTGGTTGGCAGAGATGAGAATTTTATATTAGTTTAATCTAGTTAAAATAGCCAACTCTGAAACAGTCACGGATTTCAACGAAATTAGTTTCAGTGGATCTATAATGTTAAATTATTGGGTGAAAATAATTTCATGGCAATCTGATATCGTATGTGACTTCGGTGGCCATAAACGCAAAGCTATTTTGTGCAGTAATAAATTAAATGAATTTAATTTATTTAAAATGAATTTGTGTATAACTTGAGCAAACAATTGAATTAAGATACGAGACATGTTCCGTTGAATTCAAATTGATGTTTATAGTCAGGATATGTATAGTTCGTTATTTTTGGAGGCCGGGTATGTTGGTGTCCGAAATAACATCGTTTTATGTATAGAATTACGTTTCGGGAGAACAGCCTTGGAATGCGACGAAACTTGTGCCATTGGATCCATATTAGTAAGTTATTATAGGATTCTGATTTTCATACCGATCGAACTTACCGTTTGATCATGCGGAATGTAAATACCAAGATTTTTATTTAATCATTTTACCGATTCAATTTGGAACTTAAGAATAAGCTATTTTCAAAAGAACTCAGTTTTCAACTAAACTAATTTTATTGAATCTGTAATGATTAACTATTGTAGGGTTTCAAGTTTCAAGATTTTGAAGTTGTTATGTGATCATGCGCAATTTAAGAGCATATCGATTTACGTGGTGCAATTATAAAGGAACTTTTACAAACAATCTCGAAGTTCGACGAAACTAGTTCCATTGTTCCGGAATATTTAAATATGCTAGGATTTCAATTTTTGTCTCAACCGCAGATCGTAAAAAGGATTTTTTGCATGAAACTTACGGCTTAAGTTTCATAAATAATTAAATAATAATAAAACTCTATTATATATAAATCCCTATACCGTCAAACCCTAAACAATTGAACAATATGGTGAACGCCTATTAAGCTGCCTCCTAAATCTTTCAATGGCTAGTAGCACTCCAAATTCTTCTTGATTTTTCCATAAATCCACCGATCAAATCCCAAAATGTTTACCAACAAAAATCAAGAGCACTTTGAGGTCTGTAATTTGATCAGTGAAGATCACCTTAGGCAAACTATTGTTGCTGAAAAGTTCTTTCGATGTTGTTGCGTTTGTTGATTAATATTGGGCGAAAGAAGCAATCGAATGAAGGGGGACTAAGGGTATAAGCAGAGAGAGCTTTGGCGCTTGTCTAGGCGATGTCAGATCGGGCTTAGATGGTCGGGGATTAGCGCGACGATGAAGTGGCGAAGTGTGTGATGGGCTCGAGAAACACGATGATAAAGAGGAAGGGATCGCTTGATGTGTTTAATATAAACAATGTAATTAAAAGTTTAATAATATGTAATTAGGGAATTATTAATTTAATAAACATATAAAATTATAACTCAAATAACTTTTTATTTTGTGAACATAATCGCATGAAACAGGTTTCATTGGAATCATGTTGGAAAATACTACGCTGCTAAGCTAATATGGAAGGGTTTGGAAACAATTGGGATATTCGGTTAATTTTAAATGTTGTTTAAAATTAAATGAAATAATGTGACAATCAAATCGAAAATAATGTTACTTAACCATCAGGTTTTCTTGATTTGTATAACATGATTAAATTCATAATAATTACAATTATCATTGATATTATAAATTGGTTGATTGGATGCCTTGGATGTTATTTGTTGTTATTTATTAACATTAATTATATTGACGTCATTTGAAACATATTGGATGAAATTTCTATACCATTTGTTATTATAAAATGATATGAAATGTGAAGCGTGGAAGAACAGGTTAGAGGGATCCGACTGAATTCCTCAAAAATTATACGTGTTGTTGTTTTTATATTATTTATATATGCACTAATTGAGCCCAAATGACATTGAAAACCTGTTTGGATGTTGACGTTGAAATTCAACGTTGTTGTGTTTTTAATCAATAGACAGTATTGATTAAGGGATTGGCAATAGAAGGCCTAAAATTCATTTTTTTTTATTTAGACGTTGATTTGCCGTTAGACGAATTGACGCAGTTCAGTTATAAATTTATTTTTATAACTGAAGTAAGATTTTCAATTCATATTTTATATATGAAGTTTCAGAAAAAAATCGATAATTATAAATTGATTTTTTATAAAAAGTATTATCAAACGATTATATAATAAAGATTTTTCATTTAAATCCGTTTAATAAGTGAATAAAGTAATAGTTGACCTATGGGTTAGTAACTTGGAATAATTGATGTACGAAAACAATTAAGAGATATTTTTAGATTAATTATATTAATCTAAGAAGAAGGATTTTTTGAAATCAGTTAATGAATTCACTGATAGTTTAAGAATGACTAAGTCAATTGTTTAATTGAAATTGATTATTAGATTAAATGGCTTTCAATTATTCTAATTAAAACAATTTAGTAATTTTTTTAAATTAATTAGATTTCTAAAATATTAATTACCTTTTTATTTAATGATGTTTAAAAACGATTATTGAATTAACATATTTAGTAATTGTTTAACAAAGTAATCAACTGATCTATTTTAGTTAATGAAGAAGTAAATCGCTTTTACTTTAGTAAATGATTTAACTTATTATTTTATGGTGGTAATCGAGTTGTAATGAGTTCTTAAGTGGATATTCATAGAAGTTGTAACGACAAGGAATTTCGCTCGATCCGAATCGATCGTTAAACCGACTAAGACCGTTCAAAAACCCCTAATCGTTTGAGAACATGACAAATTAGAACGCAAACAGAAGAACGTTTCATTGTATATTACAACAATCCCATCAGATACAAGAATATACAGAGTATAAATGAATAAATTACATTCAACAATTATCAGAAATTACAATAAATTACATAGCAACGGAAAAATATAAAAAACACAACTGAAAGTAATACACGGATACAGAGCTTTCCGAGCATCGTTCCAGCTGTAAATCAGGATCCTATGAAAATAAATCTGCAAAACCAAAACTACTAGCTGCCCGTGTCGATAATAGGGGCACCCAGAGTTTAGGTTAAAACAATAAACTCCAGGTCAGTCATGTGACTGGTGTGAGAACTAAAAAATTTATTAATCTTTATTTTTAAAGTTAGGTAAATCAAGGGACCACGCCGTATAACACGGAACGGGTTTTCTCCCAAGAATACCAGTGCATAGAACAAACAACGCGATGCTAAATAAAGAAAAATGAAGCTGTTATAAGACCCAGGTCCCATCACACAATGCAACACAAGCCGGAGGATAGGGTTTTTACCTTATAACAGCCAAAGCATGCTTGATACGTTTAAAACACATTATTTGATGCTATTATAGGTGTATAGTGTCAAAACAGTTTCAATCATAAGTATCAATCATAGGCGGCATAGCTACCATCTACTATGTCGCCATACTAGGCTCTATAAATAAAATCGAAACACACGTATTGGAAATTGGATTCCATCATGAGTCGAGGCAATGGGCAAGCTCCTCTCCGCGTTCGAGACACTCTAGCAAATGCCTCAGGACCCCACTTTGATCCTTGGAATCGGCTGGGCCGGTCCTCTCTTACTTTTGAGGATTGGCAATTCCTGAACACACGTTTCCCGGTCCTTACAGACCTATATCCGAGGCGCCTCGCATTCCAACAACCACACAGGTGAAAAGTATATAAATGTCAGGGCTGGTAGGTCACTGACACCACCCTAGCTAGAAAGAAACGTCGTGCTCTCCCAGCGGTCCGTCTCCCGTTTTTGACTCATACCGAGGTGTGAGCTCGCGAATTCACGTTATACACAAAGCTACGCCACACAGGCCGCGCTTTGATCATCAACCACAAGACTTTGCTTTTCAACAGAAGCCTTGATCAATTGCCACTTACGCGTGCCACACTGGCAATTCACTCCATACGACTGATGTCCATCGATATACAACCTCTGAGCTCGTACGTCTCAGAGAAGGGCGTTAAGCAAGAGAATAAATTCTCCGCCGCCAAACAGATGTATATTTAATAGAGATCAATCAACACAGAATAAATTCCAATGTCAGACACACAATCCATTTACAAGTTCGCTCTGGGTCTGAACGAAACCGGAGGCACTTTCCTCGCATATCCATCCATCTCCAAGTACGTCTAGACAATCACCAACTGTTTCCCTCATCTTGGGTGTACAGCCCAATCGAGATCATCAGTAATCACCCAGACGATGTGAAGACTTCCGGTCTTCAACCACCGTCTTCAATTTCGACATCTCGTCAAATCGGTTATTCAGAATGGGTATAACCCCGGCCTTTCTAAATAACCTACGTATATGATAAACAAATGTTACACAAACACAACAAACGCCTCATTCCAATTCAGAATATTCTTTTATTCACAAAATCACATTCTTAGGGAATAGGTTCCCATTAATTTTATCAAAGATAAATTCTTCTAAATTTATTCTTTAATCTTCCTTTGGATATCATTTCAAACTAGTCGGGATCAGCGAACCACACCGAAGTAATTATTTATTTTATTTCCAAATCCCAACCTATTTTTCCCATGGAGCAAAACTGGTAATACTTCATATCTAACACCACGGTGTCATCGGCAAAATTAATTACCATTTCACGTTCAAATCTAATTAAAGATTTAACTATCGCTTTGCAGCAAAACTGGTGGTACTCCATTCTCGATCACCTTTCAGATTTGATAATTTAAATTATCAATTCACATTTTAATCTAATTAAAGATTCATTAAAACTCCACTTAGTTTTAATCTTTTCAAAAATCAACATCTTGCCTTTAACTGGGTTAAAGAACCAATGTCATATAAAACACGATTCACGATAAACCCAAATCACATTCGATATTAAATACAAGGCTCTGAATAGAAAATATACCGGCTTATATTCAATATCAAATTCTGAAACCAACAAATATCGTACTGGAAATAACGATATAAAATATATCTTTCAAATTCCCATAACAATATCTGTATAGTCACGAAATCCAACATCGAAATATTCCGAAGATAATTTCGATTCAACTCCAGTCCAATTCACGTATTGGGAATATTGATTATTTTTACAATCACTTTCAAATTCAATTTATTTATTTCAAAAATAAATTGATTTTAATTCTAGTTCAAAACTAGTTCATTTCGACAAAAATCTATTTTTATCTTTTCAAATGTGGAATTTTTCATCCCAGTTCTTTCCAATTCACATATTATGATTTTACACAAATTATTAATATTTTTAATAATTTTATCAAGGCCCGTACAGTCGATTTCCATCAACGGCCATCGAACTGCACTTACAGCGACCGTTTCCAAATTTGATTTGGACATAATTCCAAATCCAACCGTTAGATTTCAAATTTCTAATATTCATTGGAAAGCTCTTTTCGATACGAACCTCACGGTTCTAGTTTTAGGAGAATCCGACGGTCGGATCTCCCGCGACGTCAATTCGAAGTTAATGGTCGAAATTCACGAACTGCCGCGGCGCGGCGCGTTCTATTCAGGCCATTATATATATAATATATATATTATATATATTTTGTCGATTTCCTTTTAAAACGTATTTTATAAATGGTTCTAAATTCGTTTCAAAAACAATTTCAACTTCATCTTCAATCTCAAATCGATTTGATTTCAATTCAATTCGAATTCATTTCAATTTTGTTTAATTCGAATTCAAATTCGTTTCAATTCAAATTCTAATTCGTGTCAATTCAATTTCAATTTGAATTTACCTTCTATTTAATTCATTTCGAATTCATTTCAAATTGATTTCAATCCAATTTCAGTTCGTTTTAAATTTCATTCAAAACGATTTCAATTCGTTTTTAATTCAATTTCAATTTAATTCAATTTGAATTCATTTCTATTCAATTCAAATTCAAATTCACTTTCTATTCAATTCGAATCGAATTCATTTTAAATTAATTCAATAAAATTTCAATTTGAATTTTTATCTAATTTAATTTGAATTTAATTTCAAAATATTAAATTTTGAAATCACTTTTCAATATTCATTATAAAACGAATAAAATCGATATAAATATCGTTCACGTCAAAATAGCGCGTCTCTTATCAACACAGCTTTATATTTTTCAAAAAATTCTTTATTCTATTAAACAAATGAATATTTATTCTGTTCAACACATGAATCTATATTTCTTTCAACACACGACTATTTTTGTTATGTAAAATATTTTATAAAACTATGGTATCTATCGTTTGATTTTCAATCAGGCTCCAACCGTAAAGTAGTTCTAATTTTAAATATGATAAAGACGTGAATTTTATTGTTAAAATATTTTACTCAACACATCAATAGTTTCAACTCATGAACATCGTCAACACATGACTATTTTTATATTCAACACATGAATTTTCTTTTATAACATTCATTATTCTCCCGATTGGAATGAGGCCCAATCAATCACCATATAACATTAATTATATGGATTCCATACAACACATGTATATAATAGCAATGATAAACAATCAACCATCATCCAAAGTGCACCACACAACTGCATAAGCATCAAATATAAATAATCGACGCTTACACAGTCTGTCGACCAATCGATCGGCATACAATTAAATAATTGGGATTAGTGTACCCAAATATCATCCCAACACCCGTGTGGGGTTTCAAATCAACAAACACAGATTTTTATTTGTGCTGTTGGGCGATGTGTAAAATTTATCGAGCCAATCAATATTAGTCAAATTAGTGTATATAAACAAATCGGTCGATTTGTTTATAAATATTTATTTATTCACATTCACGTTAAAAATTATATTTTTAACGATAAAATATTTTTAACTATATAAATATTTTATTTCCTTTCAACACAAGAATATTTTTCATTATCTATTTCACAACAATTTCACAAACAAATTTTCACAACATATCAATCAAACAAACAAGCCATCCATGGTCTGTGGATGACGGGTGTCGGGTGCTGCTAAGCACCGTCTGCATCCTAGTATATATATATAACTAGAAAAGGAAATTTAGAGTGAGAAGTTCTCACCAATAGCTATCCCAACTTCAAGACACTTCATTTATAGAAATCTTCATCGTTCTCACCTTTTTGTCACCTTCGTTGCCCGTATTCTCTACATATGTAAAAATCGAATTTTTACTTCGCTATTCAATATATAAAAATCGAATTTTTACTTTGCTATTCAATATATAAAAATCGAGTTTTTACTTCGCTATTCAATATATAAAAATTGAATTTTTACTTCGCTATTCAATATATAAAAATCCTATTTTTACTTCGCTATTCAATATATAAAAAACCTATTTTTACTTCGCTATTCAATATATAAAAATCCTATTTTTACTTCGCTATTCAATATATAAAAATCCTATTTTTACTTCGCTATTCAATATATAAAAATCCTATTTTTACTTCGCTATACAATATATAAAAATCCTATTTTTACTTCGCTATTCAATAAATAAAAATCCCACCTTTCTATATTTAAAAAATACGATCTTTCTGTGTTTAAAAATACGATCTTTCTATGTTTAAAAATACGATCTTTCCCATTCACAAATACTACCCTTACCTAAAAAAAAATCATAGCTCTTCGCTTTTACACTATAAAAATCATACCTTTATAAAATATAAACCTTTTTAATACTATATAAACTGAATTATTTATATATAAAAAAACTAATTACTTTATATAAATAGAAGTAAATAAATACAAATAAAAACTTACAGGTGGAGGGTTTTCTCGCGAGGCAATGGTTGAAGGAGGAGGTCAAGGTGAAGGGGGAGGGTGCGGCATGGTTCAGGAGGGCGCGGAGGGTTGAAGGGGGTTTGCTGGCCAGGTGGAGGCGGTAGGTGGTGCTCGCGCGTGCCTCGAAGTAGGGGGGTCGGGTCTGGAGTCGGTCATGGGGAGGAATGAGAAGAAGGGGAAGATGGAGGGGGCGCGGCGCTCGACTGGAGGGAGGGTTGATTGGAGGCAGCCGCCTCCTAGTGGCTGGGCGGCGTCGGGGCGATCGATCGCCTGGGGGAGATCGCGATTCCCCCCCCCCTTTTTTTTGAATTGAAAACGTGAACGGGGGGGTGGGGGGCAGAGGGAATTAAGGGGAGGAGAGGAAGAGTTTTTATTTTATTTTATTTTAATTATTTAATTTCAAAAAGGTTGACTTTTACATACGACCTCTAAACGAGGCCCACCGCCAGTCGTCCATAGCGTATTACCCCCATTCCGAACACAATGGGATATGTACCATAAGCTGATTCGACTGTTTCGATCAGTTTCCGTTAAAATCAACATATAACTCTACATATTGAATTTGAACGCACATTTCAATTTACCGGGGTCGCATACTAACTCTAAAAATTCCCGAATAATATTTTCTCGCTTCGTATTGACGATACGGTCCTAACAAAACTAGTTTCGTCGAATTCTGAGACCGTTTGAAAAATAGCCATTTTGCAGTCGATTAAAATCAACTAAAACTGGTCAAACGCGTTTTCCTTTGCCACGCTCACATATTGATTTGAAAAATTATGAAATTTGAAACCTAGCAATAATTTGACATCACGGATCCAACAAAAGTGGTTTCGTCGAAATCCGAGGTCGTTTGCAAAATGTCTATTTTTAAGGGCTTGAATTCCATAGCGACTATTCAGAATTTTCAACAGGACATATCTTTTGATTCCCGCTATGAAATTTCGATTTTTCGGATTCGTTGGAAAGATATTCTAAAATAGATCCTAATGTTTTTGGTTTCACTAAAATCCAGATTGTTTTGCACCTGGTTCATTCAATTAAAATTTGAAATCGAATTATCGAACTACCACGCCATTTTCAATTCTATATATAATTATATATAATTATTTATTCTAACGACGACGTATATAATATATACGTTCGAATTCTATTCAAAATAAATTTCTCGTCGATATTATTTAAAATAATTCATTTTAAATGTTCAAAATTCGCTAAAATTGCCAAAATAAAAATTTTAAACTGGCCCAGATTTTCGGGTTGTTACAATCTCCCCCACTTAAAACTTTTCTTCCCCGAAAAGGAACAAAGTCGAAAGTGGTTTGATTAATCAACTCTACGTTCGATTTGGCTTTCATTCTCCAACTTTTCAGTTTCTGGGAATTTTCAAATTCTTCAAAAATTTGGCTAACACCCTAAATTTTCGAAAAATTTCGCCATAACCTCCCCTGCACCGGGAGCCACGGGAAAATCCCAAAATTGCCATACAGGCCTTCTGATCTCAAAAAGAAAAAGGAAAAAGCCAAGCGGCTAGCCAATCGGCTCATAAAATCATCATCACCCAAACAAAACAGTAAATTATATAGTAAACATGTACCTATTTGTCGAGCAAACAAATTTTATTCTCTGCTCTAGCCTCCTTGCTATGACCTGTTCAATGTAAGTACTTGTATATGCAAGCAAACGTGACCAATTTCAATACAAATCAATATTTTCTTCAATTAGGCTAAATAGTTCAAAATTATCAAACAAATAGACAAACAACACAAACAACAATCAATTAGTGAATTAAAGTTTCAAATTCTTAATTTTGATATATATATACAGAAAATCATGTTTTGATGCCAATTCACAACAATGAATCTATCTATATTTTGGTTTTGGTTCTCACACCAGTCTAATGGAAATATATAGAAATCACACCTTCGAAACACGAATATAAATACTGATGATGTGGCCACATCACCAGAATTATCCCCAGGTGTCTAGAATGTGATTCTATATCTATCCAGTATATTAAAACTTCGACTATACGTTCATGACGCGTATACGCGAAATCTATATATACTCGATTGTCCATATTCAAAATAAATAAATATTCAAATACGTTTAGAACGATTTAAATTTTCAAAACAAAATTGTTTTCATTTGAAAAATATACTCTTCACACTCGGTCTAGGATACTACTAATCCTATCTCTAACGAGTCATTCTAATTGGATATTACTAATCCAATATCTGATGAATTCTTTCGTATGGCTCTAATGTGTCTTGTTCTCGAGCTCTGTAAACCAATGCTCTGATACCAACTGTAACGGAAAGGAATTTCGCTCGATCCGAATCGATCGTTAAACCGACTAAGACCGTTCGAAAACCCCTGATCGTTTGAGAACAGGACAAATTAGAACGCAGACGGAAGAACATTTCATTGTATATTACAACATCCCATCAGATACAAGAATATACAGAGTAAAAATGAATAAATTACATTCAAAAAATATCATAGATTACAATAAATTACATAGCAGCGGAAAAATATACAAAACACAACTGAAAGTAATACACGGATACAGAGCTTTCCGAGCATCGTTCCAGCTGTAAATCAGTATCCTGTGAATATAAATCTGCAAAACCAAAACTACTAGTTGCCCGTGTCGAAAATAGGGGCACCCAGAGTTTAGGTTAAAACAATAAACTCCAGGTCAGTCATGTGACTGGTGTGAGAACTAAAACAGTTATTAATCTTTGTTTTTAAAGTTAGGTAAATCAAGGGACCACGCCGTATAACACGGAACGGGTTTCCTCCCAAGAATACCAGTGCATAGAACAAACAGCGCAATGCTAAATAAAGAAAAATGAAGCTGTTATAAGACCCAGGTCCCATCACACAATGCAACACAAGCCGGAGGATAAGGTTTTTACCTTATAACAGCCAAAGCATGCTTGATACGTTTAAAACACATTATTTGATGCTATTATAGGTGTATAGTGTCAAAACAGTTTCAATCATAAGTATCAATCATAGGCGGCATAGCTACCATCTACTATGTCGCCATACTAGGCTCTACAAATAAAACCGGAACACACGTATTGGAAATTGGATTCCATCATGAGTCGAGGCAAGGGGCAAGCTCCACTCCGTGTTCGAGACACTCTAGCAAATGCCTCAGGACCCCACTTTGATCCTTGGAATCGGCTGGGCCGGTCCTCTCTTACTTTTGAGGATTGACAATTCCTGAACACACGTTTCCCGGTCCTTACAGACCTATATCCGAGGCACCTCGCATTCCAACAACCACACAGGTGAAAAGTATATAAATGTCAGGGCTGGTAGGTCACTGACACCACCCTAGCTAGAAAGAAACGTCGTGCTCTCCCAGCGGTCCGTCTCCCGTTTTTGACTCATACCGAGGTGCGAGGCTCGCGAATTCACGTTATACACAAAGCTACGCCACACAGGCCGTGCTTTGATCATCAACCACAAGACTTTGCTTTTCAACAGAAGCCTTGATCAATTTCCACTTACGCGTGCCACACTGGCAATTCACTCCATGCGACTGATGTCCATCGATATACAACCTCTGAGCTCGTACGTCTCAGAGAAGGGCGTTAAGCAAGAGAATAAATTCTCCCCCGCCAAACAGATGTATATTTAATAGAGATCAATCAACACAGAATAAAATCCAATGTCAGACACACAATCCATTTACAAGTTCGCTCTGGGTCTGAACAAAAACCGGAGGCACTTTCCTCGCATATCCATCCATCTCCAAGTACGTCTAGACGATCACCAACTGTTTCCCTCATCTTGGGTGTACAACCCAATCGAGATCATCAGTAATCACCCAGACGATGTGAAGACTTCCGGTCTTCAACCACCATCTTCAATTTCGACATCTCGTCGAATCGGTTATTCAGAATGGGTATAACCCCGGCCTTTCTGAATAACCCACGTATATGATAAACAAATGTTACACAAACACAACAAACGCCTCATTCCAATTCAGAATATTCTTTTATTCACAAAATCACATTCTTAGGGAATAGGTTCCCATTAATTTTATCAAAGATAAATTCTTCTAAATTTATTCTTTAATCTTCCTTTGGATATCATTTCAAACTAGTCGGGATTAGCGAACCACACCGAAGTAATTATTTATTTTATTTCCCAATCCCAACATATTTATCCCATGGAGCAAAACTGGTAATACTCCATATCTAACACCACGGTGTCATCGGCAAAATTAATTACCATTTCACGTTCAAATCTAATTAAAGATTTAACTATCGCTTTGCAGCAAAACTGGTGGTACTCCATTCTCGATCACCTTTCAGATTTGATAATTTAAATTATCAATTCACATTTTAATCTAATTAAAGATTCATTAAAACTCCACTTAGTTTTAATCTTTTCAAAAATCAACATCTTGCCTTTAACTGGGTTAAAGAACCAATGTCATATAAAACACGATTCACGATAAACCCAAATCACATTCGATATTAAATACAAGGCTCTGAACAGAAAATATACCGGCTTATATTCAATATCAAATTCTGAAACCAACAAATATCGTAGTGGAAATAACGATATAAAATATATCTTTCAAATTCCCATAACAATATCTGTATAGTCACGAAATCCAACATCGAAATATTCCGAAGATAATTTCGATTCAACTCCAGTCCAATTCATGTATTGGGAATATTGATTATTTTTACAATCACTTTCAAATTCAATTTATTTATTTCAAAAATAAATTGATTTTAATTCTAGTTCAAAACTAGTTGATTTCGACAAAAATCTATTTTTATCTTTTCAAATGTGGAATTTTTCATCCCAGTTCTTTCCAATTCACATATTATGATTTTACACAAATTATTAATATTTTTAATAATTTTATCAAGGCCCGTACAGTCGATTTCCATCAACGGCCATCGAACTGCATTTACAGCGACCTTTTCCAAATTTGATTTGGACATAATTCCAAATCCAACCGTTAGATTTCAAATTTCTAATATTCATTGGAAAACTCTTTTCGATACGAACCCCACGGTTCCAGTTTTAGGAGAATCCGACGGTCGGATCTCCCGCGATGTCAATTCGAAGTTAATGGTCGAAATTCACGAACTACCGCGGCGCGGCGCGTTCTATTCAGGCCATTATATATATATAATATATGTATTTTATATATTTCGTCGATTTTCTTTTAAAACATATTTTATAAATGGTTCTAAATTCGTTTCAAAAACAATTTCAACTTCATCTTCAATCTCAAATCGATTTGATTTCAATTCAATTCGAATTCATTTCAATTTTGTTTAATTCGAATTCAAATTCGTTTCAATTCAAATTCGTTTCAATTCAATTTCAATTTGAAATTACCTTCTATTTAATTCAATTCGAATTCATTTCAAATTGATTTCAATCCAATTTCAGTTCGTTTTAAATTTTATTCAAAACGATTTCAATTCTTTTTTAATTCAATTTCAATTTAATTCAATTTGAATTCATTTCTAATCAATTCGAATTCAAATTCACTTTCTATTCAATTCGAATCGAATTCATTTTAAATTGATTCAATAAAATTTCAATTTGAATTTTTATCTAATTTAATTTGAATTTCATTTCAAAATATTAAATTTTGAAATCACTTTTCAACATTCATTATAAAACGAATAAAATCGATATAAATGTCGTTCACGTCAAAATAGCGCGTCTCTAATCAACACGGCTTTATATTTTTCAAAAACTTCTTTATTCTATTCAACAAACGAATATTTATTCTGTTCAACACATGAATCTATATTTATTTCAACACACGACTATTTTTGTTATGTAAAATATTTTATAAAACTATGGTATCTATCGTTTGATTTTCAATCAGGCTCCAACCGTAAAGTAGTTATAATTTTAAATATGATAAAGATGTGAATTTTATTGTTAAAATATTTTACTCAACACATCAATAGTTTCAACTCATGAACATCGTCAACACATGACTATTTTTATATTCAACACATGAATTTTCTTTAATAACATTCATTATTCTCCCGATTGGAATGAGGCCCAATCTATCACCATATAACGTTAATTATATGGATTCCATACAACACATGTATATAATAGCAATGATAAACAATCAACCATCATCCAAAGTGCACCACACAACTGCATAAGCATCAAATATAAATAATCGACGCTTACACAGTCTGTCGACCAATCGATCGACATAAAATTAAATAATTGGGATTAGTGTACCCAAATATCATCCCAACACCCGTGTGGGGTTTCAAATCAACAAACACAGATTTTTATTTGTGCAGTTGGGCGATGTGTAAAATTTATCGACCCAATCAATATTAGTCAAATCAGTGTATATAAACAAATCGGCCGATTTGTTTATAAATATTTATTTATTCACATTCACGTTAAAAATTATATTTTTAACGATAAAATATTTTTAACTATATAAATATTTTATTTCCTTTCAACACAAGAATATTTTTCATTATCTATTTCACAAAAATTTCACAAACAAATTTTCACAACATATCAATCAAACAAACAAGCCATCCATGGTCTGTGGATGACGGGTGTCGGGTGCTGCTAAGCACCGTCTGCATCCTAGTATATATATATATAACTAGAAAAGGAAATTTAGAGTGAGAAGTTCTCACCAATAGCTATCCCAACTTCACGACACTTCATTTATAAAAATCTTCATCGTTCTCGCCTTTTTGTCACCTTCGTTGCCCGTATTCTCTACATATGTAAAAATCGAATTTTTACTTCGCTATTCAATATATAAAAATCGAATTTTTACTTCGCTATTCAATATATAAAAATCGAATTTTTACTTCGCTATTCAATATATAAAAATCGAATTTTTACTTCGCTATTCAATATATAAAAATCCTATTTTTACTTCGCTATTCAATATATAAAAATCCTATTTTTACTTCGCTATTCAATATATAAAAATTCCACCTTTCTATATTTAAAAAATACGATCTTTCTATGTTTAAAAATACGATCTTTCCCATTCACAATCACTACCCTTTCCTAAACAAAAATCATAGCTCTTCGCTTTTACACTATAAAAATCATACCTTTATAAAATATAAACCTTTTTAATGCTATTTAAACTGATTTATTTATATATAAAAAAACAAATTACTTTATATAAATAAAAGTAAATAAGTACAAATAAAAACTTACAGGGGGAGGGTTTTCTCGCGAGGCAGTGGCTGAAGGAGGAGGTCAAGGTGAAGGGGGAGGGTGCGACATGGTTCAGGAGGGCGTGGAGGGTTGAAGGGGGTTCGCTGGCCAGGTAGAGGCGGTAGATAGTGCTCGCGCACGCCTCGAGGTAAGGGGGGTCGGGTCTGGAGTCAGTCGCGGGGAGGAAGGAGAAGAAGGGAAAGATGAAGGGGGCGCAGCGCTCGACTGGAGGGAGGGTTGATCGGAGGCGGCTGCCTCCTGGTGGCTGGGCGGCGTCGGGGCGATCGATCGCTTGGGGGAGATCGCGATTCTCCCCCCCTTTTTTTTGAATTGAAAACAAGAACGGGTGGGGGGGGGAGAAGGAATTAAGGGGAGGAGAGGAAGAGTTTTTATTTTATTTTATTTTAATTATTTAATTTCAAAAAGGTTGACTTTTACATACGACCTCTAAACGAGGCCCACCGCCTGTCGTCCATAGCGTATTACCCCCATTCCGAACACAATGGGATATGTACCATAAGCTGATTCGACCGTTTCGATCAGTTTCCGTTAAAATCAACATATAACTCTACATATTGAATTTGAACGCACATTTCAATTTACCGGGGTCGCATACTAACTCTAAAAATTCCTGAATAATATTTTCTGGCTTCGTATTGACGATACGGTCCTAACAAAACTAGTTTCGTCGAATTTTGAGACCGTTTGAAAAATGGCCATTTTCCAGACGATTAAAATCAACTAAAACTGGTCAAACGCGTTTTCCTTTGCCACGCTCACATATTGATTCGAAAAATTATGAAATTTGAAACCTAGCAATAATTTGACATCACGGATCCAACAAAAGTGGTTTCGTCGAAATCCGAGGTCGTTTGCAAAATGTCTATTTTTAAGGGCCTGAATTCCATAGCGAATATTCAGAATTTTCAATAGGACATATCTTTTGATTCCCGCTATGAAATTTCGATTTTTCAGATTTGTTGGAAATATATTCTAAAATAGATCCTAATGTTTTTGGTTTCACTAAAATCCGGATTGTTTTGCACCCGGTTCATTCAATTAAAATATGAAATCGAATTATCGAATTATCGAACTACCGCGCCATTTTCAATTCTATATATAATTATATATAATTATTTATTCTAAAGACGACGTATATAATATATACGTTCGAATTCTATTCAAAATAAATTTCTCGTCGATATTATTTAAAATAATTCATTTTAAATGTTCAAAATTCGCTAAAATAAAAATTTTAAACTGGCCCAGATTTTCGGGTTGTTACAGAAGTTCTAAAAGGATATTTTATTATAAAAATTAAATGTTATTTGAAGGGTTTATTGTAATAACCCGGACATCCGAGCCAATTTAAAAATTTTATTTTGGCAATTTTAGTGAATTTTGAATATTTAAAATGAATTATTTTAAACAATATCGACGAGAAATGCCGTCGGATTCTCCTAAAACCGGAACTGTTAGGTTCGTATCGAAAAGGGCTTTCTAATGAATATAAGAAATGTGAAATTTAGAAACTAACTGAAGGTTAGCTAAGTCGAATGGTTTCCTGGATTTTGATCTGATGTTGGTTTCGGCCTTTGGGTTTAATATTTCAACCACAAGACTTTGCTTTGCAACAGAAGCCTTGATCATTTGCCGCTTAGGCGTGCCACACAGGCAATCCACTCCATGCGACTGATTTCTATTGATATACAACCTCTAAGTTCGTACGTCTCAGAGAAGGGCGTTAAGCAAGAGAATAAATTCTCCGCCGCCAAACAGATATATATTTAATAGAGATCAATCAGCACAGAAAAAAATCCAATGTCAGACACACAGTCCATTTACAAGTTCGTTCTGGGTATGAACGAAGTCGGAGGCACCAAATTCCTTTAAAATATCCAATTTAAAATTTTTAAATTGGCTCGTATATTCCGGGTTGTTACACAAAGCTAAAGTAAAATAAAAAAAAAGTGTTTTACTTAATGAATCGATTTAATTTTAATGACTCAAATTGGAACGGAATGGTCGAAAAGGATTTGTCAATATTTTCCAACGTAAAGAATGTAGAAAGGTGTCTATGAATATTTCCAATACAAAGGAAATACAAAGAAGATTTTAAGAATATGATAATATTTCAAAAGTAAAGAAAAGATAGAGATTTGGCGAATATATAGTAACATTTTCGAAGTAAAGTAAATAAAGAGAGAAGTTGGTTAATATGTTTATTCTACGTATATAGATATGATTATTGTTTTCAAAATAATGTAAACAATTAGATTTGAGAGAAGGATATATAATCGATTATTATGAATCGATGAGATAGTTTTAATGAACGATTTAAAATAATAAAGACCTGAGCTACCATCTACTTGACCTTTCTATTTGACCAAGCTGATTTGATGATTTTTTTGGTTGAAGATTGTTGAGATTGATAATTAAAAACCAGATTATCAATTAATTATCTTATTGGGATTTTTACGGTTGTTTCGAAGAGTCCTGGGTAGGAACTAGACCCAAAATCATTTCAAATCAACGTTGCATTCGAAACTAACTTGCAGATAATAGAGATGGAGCATTGAAGACCATGGATCTTCATAAGCGGAGGAACTACTTGTGACGATCCCAAAACCCCATGACACGGTGTTAAGGATAATCATTGGAATATAACACATTAATCATCATTAGCAGATCACAGATAATAGCATAAACAGAAAATAGAATAATTTACACACATATGACAGCGGAATCATATAGATATCATCACATCAGAGAAGCACAGTACAGGATACAACTTAGTGCATAATGATACATAATCAGTCACCATCGCCTGAGGCGGAATCATACATAAAGAGTACACAAAAGGAATATCAGTCTACATCGCCAATGGCGGAATCATAATATAGATACAATAATGGCGGAGAAAATCCAAGTCAGCACAGTGTAGTCAAGCCTTGCCATGAGCCAAAAGATGCGTCAGAAACCTGTAACTAGGCTGCCCGTGTGAAATGAGGGCACCCGAGTTTGCAAGGTGAAACAAACTACGAGTCAGTCATGGGACTGGTATGAGAAATCTACTCAACTTATTAACAACAATAATAAGGCAAATCAAAGGACCACGCCACTTTCGCGGAACGGGTTTACTCCAATGAGTGCTAGTGCATGAAATAAAATAACTGATTAAATCAACGCAATGCTTTTTATAAAATGAAGCCATTATAAGACTCAGGTCCCATCACACAATGCAACGCAAGCCGGAGGATAGAGTTTTCCCTTATAATGGCCAAAAATGCTTCATACGAATAAAACAAAAGTGCTTGATATTATTACTAGTGCATATATGTTTCAAAAGCAAATTCAATCATAAATATCAATCCTAGACGGCATGGGTACCATATATCATGTCGCCATACTAGTAATACAATCACATCCGCATATTTCGTATTGGAAATTGGATTCCTTCATGAGTCGAGGCAAGGGGCAAGCTCCTCTCCGTTCGAGACACTCTAGCAAATGCCTCGGGACCGCACACAGCAATCCCCTGGATCCTCCAAGGCCGGTCCTCTCTTACTTTTGAGGATTAATTATTCCTGAACACACGTTTCCCGGTCCTTACAGACCTATAATCGAGGCGCCTCGCATTCCAACAACCACACAGGTGAAAAGTAGATATAAATGTCAGGGCTGGGAGGTCACTGACACCACCATAGCTAGAAAGAAACGTCATGCACTCCTTGGGTCCTTCTCCCGTTTTTGACTCATACCGGTGTAACAACCCGGAATTTTGGGGCTAATTTAAAAT
This sequence comes from Allium sativum, assembly GCA_030737875.1. Taxonomy (NCBI): domain Eukaryota; kingdom Viridiplantae; phylum Streptophyta; class Magnoliopsida; order Asparagales; family Amaryllidaceae; genus Allium; species Allium sativum. The sequence continues at coordinate 116,869,909 of CM060918.1, forward strand.
TTTATTTTAAGTGATTTTAATAAGTTTTGATATAAAATAATCTATTTTAAATAATAGTGATCACAAATTTGATTCAAATCGAAGTTAGAATGAATGATTTAATTTTTATTATAAAAAGAGTTAGAAATAACGCGGTAGTTTGAAAAGTCAAACTTGAACTTTGACTGACCGTACAGGATACAAAATTTAACGGATTTTAGTGAAACCAAAAATATTAGAATCTATTTAAAAATATCTTTCCAACGAATCCGAAAAATCGAAATTTCATAGCGGGAATCAAAAGTTATGGCCAATTCAATATTTAGAAAGGTCGCTATGAAATTTATAAGGGCCAAAATGCTAAATTTTGCAGAATAAGGAATTAGGACCCGAAACCATCTCCATTGGTTTTAGAATGTTGTTTACATATAAAAATGACTATAAGAACTTATATTTTTGAGTTTCGGAAAAATTCCACTATTTTTGGTATTTTTAAATATTAAAATATACACTTGAAAAATAGAATTTTTGCAAACAAACTCCGAATTCGACGAAACTAGTTTCTATGGATTCGGAATATTAAATTAAGGTTAAATACTAAAATTTATAATTTTTGGAATTATTTTGTAGCCTGTATAATTTTTACAGTGGAAATACAGCCTATTTTCAGACTTCGGAAATTTATAATAAATTCATACGGAATCTGAAAATTACGAAATCAGGTTCGTTGGGTTCGTAATGACCTGAAATAATTATGTTTAAAAAATTTATTAATTTTGAAATCAGCATGTATTTATAAGAATTTCTGAATTGAAGAAAATAGTTGAAAATTGAGTAATTGGGCACATAATGATATTTGGGCCCAAACCAAAATTAAACCCATGGTATATATTATCTTTTTTCTGAGATTTAGGGTTGAAATTCGAAATACACAGCAGCCACTTTTCTTTTCCATCTTTTTTCTCAATTTCCATGGCGGCTCCCTCTTCCTCTAAAATTCATAAAAAATAAAATCTCTTCAAACCATAGCAAATTATACGTTTTCTCGAAGGTCTCGACGATACAAAGCTAATGGTGTAGTCGGTTTTGTCAAACAGCGCTCGGATTCGCCGGAATCTCGTCTTAAAGCTCGCTGTTTTCGAAATTCAGAAGCTCAAAACCTAAATCACAAATTTCCCGCGAATCTAGCGAGAACTGGAGGGAGTGGCGAACACGGAAGTTCTTCGTCTACGCAAGACGAAGATGCTCAGAAAATTTCAGGCAGTTTGGAGGTGTGAGGCGGCCTGTGGTACCCGCAAGGCGAAATCCTTTCTAGGCGATTTCCCGATGATCGGAGAAGCTTTAGGGGCGGCTCTTTCTGGTGGTGGTGCGTCTCGCCAAGATGAAGAGGTTGGCGGTGGTTCCGTGGCGTCAGGTGGCCCGAGGCAGCGGCAAAGTGCGGTCAAAGTTCGGTGGTGAACAGTGTTTTTCGGTCAATGGGCTGAGGGTATTTTCTATTTTATTTTTAAATTATTTAATTAATTTCCAGAACTTTAAAATTGCATAACTCACTCATACGAAGTCGAAAATCGACGATTTCAGGTGCGTTGGGATCGTGGCGACGAGATGGACGCATGGACACTAATTTTGTCCAATTCTGAGACAGTGAAATTTTTTAGGTATTTTCACGAATATTAATTAATTATTTAATTACCCGATCTTTAAAAATTCATAACTCTTTCATACGAGGTCCGTTTGACGAACCGTAAATTGCGTTGGAATCACAAAATTAAGGGCTTCGCGATGGCGCGGACCGCAGCTGAAAAGGAGACAGTAAAATTTTGGCCAAATATTCAAGTGAGGATTCTAATTTTATTTGTTTAATTAATTATAAATTATTTTCTTGCATTAAAAATAATTGTTTGATCGTTTAATTCTGACCTGAAATGTTGGGTGTTGTTTGGAGTGATAATTGTTGTTTGTTGAATGATTGTTGTACATGATTTGCAAATCCGCTTGGATTTATATATATCTTATTTGCGGTTGGAGAAATTGGATCTAAAATGAGATCATAACATATTTTACTCAGTATATATACATATATGTTAAGATTGGATTAGAACTTGTAAAACAAATAAAATCCTCTTTTATTTTTAGAACATGTACACAAATGAATTACTTTTTGTCCTTAATAAAAAAAAAAGAGTTTTTATTTACATTTCTGTTATTAATAAAAGAACAAGTTTTTTATTTACATTTCTTCGTAAATAAATGAACACATTTAGATGTGATAAAAAGAGTTAAAGGGACAATCTTTTTATATTGAAAACACAAAAGATGTAATTTTGACGATGAAAATAAAAAGATGATCTTTTTATATTTAAAATAGAGGAGTTATCATTTTTACATTGTAAAATAGAAAAGGTCATATTTTTACATTACAAAATAGGTTAATCCTTTTTTTTTACGCCTTCCTTTGTAAATGATAAGACCAAAAATATGTTATTCACATTATTGATGTTTATATGGTGATAGGAAAGAAATAAAGTTTTGTTAGTCATTTTGTTTACATTGCTTTTGTAAATAAATGAACAGAAATATAAAGAAATAAAGTTTTGTTAGTCATTTTGTTTACATTTCTTTTGTAAATAAATGAACAGAAATATAAAGAAATAAAGTTTTGTTAGTCATTTTGTTTACATTGCTTTGGTAAATAAATGAACAGAAATATAAAGAAATAAAGTTTTGTTAGTCATTATGTTTACATTGTTTTTGTAAATAAATGAACAGAAATATAAGGAAAAATCATTTTTCTATGTAAACCAAAAGAGAACATAATTTGTGAATTGTTTTTATTTACATTTATATGTAAAACGAAAGAGAACAAAATGGGTAAATCATATTGTTTACATTTTATATGGAAACCAAAGGAGAACATAATGTGTGAACGGTTTTTGTTTACATTTTCTTTGTAATAGAAAAAGAGTAAAACATGTTAATCAGTTATGTAAATAAAAAGAATAGAATTTAGAAATATATTTATTTACATTTTCTGTTGTAGGTAAAAATAGAATTGTTAATATTGAATATTTTATCGTCATTTTGAATGCGGTAAAAATAGAATGGTTAATGTTGAATATTTTATCGTCATTTTGAACGCGGTGAAAATAGAATGGTTAATGTTGTCATTTTTATCGACATTTTTAGTGCGATAGAAATAGACAATGTTAGTGATTCATCTTTATCAACATTTTTAGTGCGATAGAAATAGACAATGTTAGTGATTCATTTTTATCGACATTTTTAGTGCGATAGAAATAGACAATGTTAGTGATTCATTTTTATCGACATTTTTAGTGCGATAGAAATAGACAATGTTAGTGATTCATTTTATTCGACATTTTTGGTGCGATATAAATAGCGATGTTAATGGTGCATTTCTATCGTCATTTAGATGTGATGAAAAGAACAGGAACATGAGAATCATTTATTTACAACTCCAATTGTAAATAAAAAGAGAAAAAAATATGAGGGCCACTTTATTTACAACTTCTTTTGTAAATGAAAAGACCAAAATATGTTGATCATTTTATTGGTATTTCTATGGTAAATAAAAGAACAAGACATGTGAATCCTTTTTATTTTCATTTTCTATTGTAAATGAAAAAGAACAACATTCTTGTCAAGACTTGATTAGTGAATTTAAATTGTCATTTTGAGTTAACATGTCAGTAAATTAGAAAATGAACTTTTCTATACATTAAAAGGATTAGTTAAAAATGAACATTTTGTGTCATAAAAAAAAAGATTAATTAGACATGAATATTTTGTGTCAGTAAAAGGGATTAATTAGAAATGAACACTTGGTGTCATTAAAAAAAAAAAGAATAAATTAAACATTTTTTTTATGCATAAGAAAAGAGATTAAAACAAAATACTCGTTTTTGTGTATTAAAAGTGAATTAGACAAATGGACATTTTTGGCACATTAAAATGAATGAAGTAAAGATAGACATCTTTATTCATTGAAAAGGATTAGACAAAATTCTCATTTTGTTGCATTAGAGGTTAAGAAACAAAATCATCATATTTGTTTATGTTGAGAAAAAGAATGGATGTAAAATGTATGTTTTCATACATTAAAGAGAATGAATTAAGGATGTATATTTTTATACATTAAAAAGAATGAAGTCAAATATTCATTTTGTCATTAAAATGAATGAGACCAAAAATATGCATTTTTGGTAAATAAAAGTCACGATTTTTATAGTCATATGTTCATAATAAAGAGAATTGAAATATTTGCCTGTGATGTTGTATTTTGATGTGTTAAATGTGATGTTAATATATTCAAATTTGAATATTACACTTCCATTTACAAGTCATCCGACTTGTTTATGTGATTGGGACGATTATTTTTACACATCGCCCAAGTGCACAAATAATTTATTATTTGTTTGTTGGATGAAAACCCCACACGGGTATTGGGACGATACTTGACTGACACAAATCCCAATGTTTAATTATATGTCTATCGATTGATCGACAGGCTGCGATGAGCGTTATTGTTTTATTTTAATGCTCACACAGTTGACATTGTCACTCTGGTTGTTAATGGATGGATTGAGGATTATTTCCTATTATTACCCTATACATGAAATGTATGAAACCCATATGACCCAAATTATATGGTACATGGTTGAGTTGCATTCCAATGCAGAATTTCTTTTTAAATAAAGAATTTTTATATAATAAAAGGATTTTTGTAAAATAAAAGATTTTGTATTATAAAGTATATTTTACATTCAGAATCTTTTATATATAGAATATTTTATTGATTATTTTAAAATGTTTTTTTTTTATATAGTAATGAATTAATATCTTTAAGATAGACCTTTTATTTAAGATTATTAGATCTTAACAATTATGGTTGGTGATTGATATGTGAATTGGATTTGTAGTGGACGATGTTTTAAATAACGTTTATCCTTTAATCCAATTTACATTGAAATTACTATTTGAAATTTATAAATCTATTTTATAAATTAAATCAAAATTGGAATATTAATAATCTTTTTAGAAAGATTAAAATGTAATTTATTTTATCTTTGATAAAATTAATGAGGACCCTTTAACATAAATAATAATTTTTATTTAAAAGGATATTCAAAGTTGGAATGTGGCGTATGGTTGATTTTAATTACGAATACGCGAGTTATTCAGGAAGACCGGGTCTAACCCATTCTGAATAATCATCACGACGATCAAGAGTCGAAGATGAAGACGGTGACTGAAGACCGGAGAGCTTCACATCGTTTGGTTGATGGTGACTGATATCTTGAATTGGGACGGATCCCCCAAGGCAAGGTAAAAAGTGATGATCTTCCAGACGTACTGGAGATCGACGGATACGTTGTTTCGTTTAGACCCAGAACGGACTTGTAAATGGATAGCATGCCTGACATTGAAATTTATTTCATGTAATTAAATTGGTTTTTATTTAATATATAAATGCATGGTGGCGGAGGATTTATTCCCTTGCTTAACACCCTTTTGTATGTTAAATAATTATCGATCGCATGATATGAGTTGTTGATGTGGTATGCCAAGTTGCACTTGATCAAGGCTTATTGTTGCAAAGCAGAGCCTTGTGGTTGATGATCAAAGCACAGTCTATTTAGGCATAGCTTTGTGTATACCGTGACTTCGCGAGCCTCACAGCCCGGTAGAGTCTAAAACGGGAGAAGGGAACGCAGGGAGTGCACATGTTTCTTTCTAGCTAGAGTGATGCCAGGGACCTACCAGCGCTGGCATTTATTCATTGTGGTTGTTGGATTTTCGAGGCCTCGGTTTATGCGGTCGCCACTGGCCGTAGTATAGGTCCAAAAGGACCGGGGAACGTGTGTTCAGGCATAACTAATCCACAAAAGTAAGTGTGGACCGGCCCTGCAGGATCCAAGGGTTGGACAGAGTACCAATCCTGGGGCATTGCTAGAGTGTCTCGAATCGGTAAGGATCTCCTCCCTAGCCTTGACTCAGATGGAAACCCAAATTTCCAATACGACATCACGTGGTTTTGATTGTATACCTATATATGGCGACATAGTGGGATGGGACACTCATGCCGTCTAGGATTAATACATTTACTTTGATGTATTTCAAATTGGTTGCACACTATTATTATATAATACCGTGTTTATCGTATCAAGCATCTTTTGATCATTATAAGGTAAAACCCTATCCTCCGGTTTGCGTTGCATTGTGTGATGGGACTTGGGTCTTATAATGGTTTCATTTTTCTAAAAAGCATTGCGTTATTTTGACGATTTACTTTTGTCATGCACTGGCAATCCATAGGAGAAAACCCGTTCCGCGAAAGTGGCGTGGTTCTGTGATTAGCCTTATTATATTATATAGGTTAAGTAGAATTCTCACACCAGTCCTATGACTGACCTGTAGTTTGTCCACTGGCAAACTCGGGTGCCCATATTTTCCACACGGGCAGTCGAGTAGCTATTTTTGCAGATATATTAAACAGGATTCTGGGTTGAAGCTTAAAGCTGTGTTCAGAGATAGAGAGTCTTCCGCTGTGTTTCTTCCGCTGCAATATATTACTTTTTTTTATTGTATTTATCTTCCGCTGTAATTATATTCCAATGTACTATGATATGTATATTCTGTACTCTGATGTAACATTTATTATAGTGTTATAAAAGTCTTCTGTTATCTGTTGTAATGTGTTGTATGCCCAAAGTTAAAGTATTCGTAGATTTTCACTTTTTGGGTCAGGCCTGTGTGGTTTATGGTCGATTCAAAGGGCGGGAATTTGCGGGTCTTTACAGTTGGTATCAGAGCTCTGGTTAGCTCAAATCTTTGGGGTACAACTCATTAGAACTGGACAAAAGACTCATCAGAGATTGGATTAGTAATGTCCAATAAGAATACTCATTAGAGATAGGATCAGTAGTATCCTAGAATGAGTAAGCTCGTTAGAGATGGGGTTAGTAATGCCCTAGAACGAGTTCAGAGTTACAAATTTTAATTAGCGTATTTTTGATATTTATAATCTATTCTTTGAAATATGATTTTTATATATATAAAGTTATGTATATTTTGAAAAGATAATCAACCATTAAAATTTTAAAATTAAGATAATTAATTTTACAATTTTTAGCTACGTTCCTTTTCGAGGACGAAAAGTTTTTACGTGGGGGCGATTGTAACAACCCGGAATTTTGGGGCCAATTTAATAATTTATTTTAAGTGATTTTAATAAGTTTTGATATAAAATAATCTATTTTAAATAATATTGATCACAAATTTGATTCAAATCGAAGTTAGAATGAATGATTTAATTTTTATTATAAAAAGAGTTAGAAATAACGCGGTAGTTTGAAAAGTCAAACTTGAACTTTGACTGACCGTACAGGATACAAAATTTAACGGATTTTAGTGAAACCAAAAATATTAGAATCTATTTAAAAATATCTTTCCAACGAATCCGAAAAATCGAAATTTCATAACGGGAATCAAAAGTTATGGCCAATTCAATATTTAGAAAGGTCGCTATGAAATTTATAAGGGCCAAAATGCTAAATTTTGCAGAATAAGGAATTAGGACCCGAAACCATCTCCATTGGTTTTAGAATGTTGTTTACATATAGAAATGACTATAAGAACTTATATTTTTGAGTTTCGGAAAAATTCCACTATTTTTGGTATTTTTAAATATTAAAATATACACCTGAAAAATAGAATTTTTGCAAACAAACTCCGAATTCGACGAAACCAGTTTCTATGGATTCGGAATATTAAATTAAGGTTAAATACTAAAATTTATAATTTTTGGAATTATTTTGTGGCCTGTATAATTTTTACAGTGGAAATACAGCCTATTTTCAGACCTCGGAAATTTATAATAAATTCATACGGAATCGGAAAATTACGAAATCAGGTTCGTTGGGTTCGTAATGACCTGAAATAATTATGTTTAAAAAATTTATTAATTTTGAAATCAGCATGTATTTATAAGAATTTCTGAATTGAAGAAAACAGTTGAAAATTGAGTAATTGGGCACATAATGATATTTGGGCCCAAACCAAAATTAAACCCATGGTATATATTATCTTTTATCTGAGATTTAGGGTTGAAATTCGAAATACACAGCAGTCACTTCTCTTTTCCATCTTTTTTCTCAATTTCCATGGCGGCTCCCTCTTCCTCTAAAATTCATAAAAAATAAAATCTCTTCAAACCATAACAAATTATATGTTTTCTCGAAGGTCTCGACGATACGAAGCTAATGGTGTAGTCGGTTTTGTCAAACAGCGCTCGGATTCGCCGGAATCTCGTCTTAAAGCACGTTGTTTTCGAAATTCAGAAGCTCAAAACCTAAATCACAAATTTCCCGCGAATCTAGCGAGAACTGGAGGAAGTGGCGAACACGGAAGTTCTTCGTCTACGCAAGACGAAGATGCTCAGAAAATTTCAGGCAGTTTGGAGGTGTGAGGCGGCCTATGGGACCCGCGAGGCGAAATCCTTTCTAGGCGATTTCCCGATGATCGGAGAAGCTTTAGGGGCGGCTCTTTCTGGTGGTGGTGCGTCTCGCCAAGACGAAGAGGTTGGCGGTGGTCCCGTGGCGTCAGGTGGCCCGAGGCAGCGGCAAAGTGCGGTCAAAGTTCGGCGGTGAACAGTGTTTTTCGGTCAATGGGCTGAGGGTATTTTCTATTTTATTTTTAAATTATTTAATTAATTTCCAGAACTTTAAAATTGCATAACTCACTCATACGAAGTCGAAAATCGACGATTTCAGGTGCGTTGGGATCATGGCGACGAGATGGACGCATGGACACTAATTTTGTCCAATTCTGAGACAGTGAAATTTTTAGGTATTTTCACGAATATTAATTAATTATTTAATTACCCGATCTTTAAAAATTCATAACTCTTTCATACGAGGTCCGTTTGACGAACCGTAAATTGCGTTGGAATCACAAAATTAAGGGCTTCGCGATGGCGCGGACCGCAGCTGAAAAGGAGACAGTAAAATTTTGGCCAAATATTCAAGTGAGGATTCTAATTTTATTTGTTTAATTAATTATAAATTATTTTCTTGCATTAAAAATAATTGTTTGATCGTTTAATTCTGACCTGAAATGTTGGGTGTTGTTTGGAGTGATAATTGTTGTTTGTTGAATGATTGTTGTACATGATTTGCAAATCCGCTTGGATTTATATATATCTTATTTGCGGTTGGAGAAATTGGATCTAAAATGAGATCATAACATATTTTACTCAGTATATATACATATATGTTAAGATTGGATTAGAACTTGTAAAACAAATAAAATCCTCTTTTATTTTTAGAACATGTACACAAATGAATTACTTTTTGTCCTTCAAAAAAAAAAAGAGTTTTTATTTACATTTCTGTTATTAATAAAAGAACAAGTTTTTTATTTACATTTCTTTGTAAATAAATGAACACATTTAGATGTGATAAAAAGAGTTAAAGAGACAATCTTTTTATATTGAAAACACAAAAGATGTAATTTGACGATGAAAATAAAAAGATGATCTTTTTATATTTAAAATAGAGGAGTTATCATTTTTACATTGTAAAATAGAAAAGGTCATATTTTTACATTACAAAATAGGTTAATCCTTTTTTTTTACGCCTTCCTTTGTAAATGATAAGACCAAAAATATGTTATTCACATTATTGATGTTTATATGGTGATAGGAAAGAAATAAAGTTTTGTTAGTCATTTTGTTTACATTGCTTTTGTAAATAAATGAACAGAAATATAAAGAAATAAAGTTTTGTTAGTCATTTTGTTTACATTGCTTTTGTAAATAAATGAACAGAAATATAAAGAAATAAAGTTTTGTTAGTCATTTTGTTTACATTGCTTTTGTAAATAAATGAACAGAAATATAAAGAAATAAAGTTTTGTTAGTCATTTTGTTTACATTGTTTTTGTAAATAAATGAACAGAAATATAAGGAAAAATCATTTTTCTATGTAAACCAAAAGAGAACATAATTTGTGAATTGTTTTTATTTACATTTATATGTAAAACGAAAGAGAACAAAATGGGTAAATCATATTGTTTACATTTTATATGGAAACCAAAGGAGAACATAATGTGTGAACGGTTTTTGTTTACATTTTCTTTGTAATAGAAAAAGAGTAAAACATGTTAATCAGTTATGTAAATAAAAAGAATAGAATTTAGAAATATATTTATTTACATTTTCTATTGTAGGTAAAAATAGAATTGTTAATATTGAATATTTTATCGTCATTTTGAATGCGGTAAAAATAGAATGGTTAATGTTGAATATTTTATCGTCATTTTGAACGCGGTGAAAATAGAATGGTTAATATTGTCATTTTTATCGACATTTTTAGTGCGATAGAAATAGACAATGTTAGTGATTCATCTTTATCGACATTTTTAGTGCGATAGAAATAGACAATGTTAGTGATTCATTTTTATCGACATTTTTAGTGCGATAGAAATAGACAATGTTAGTGATTCATTTTTATCGACATTTTTAGTGCGATAGAAATAGACAATGTTAGTGATTCATTTTATTCGACATTTTTGATGCGATATAAATAGCGATGTTAATGGTGCATTTCTATCGTCATTTAGATGTGATGAAAAGAACAGGAACATGAGAATCATTTATTTACAACTCCAATTGTAAATAAAAAGAGAAAAAAATATGAGGGCCACTTTATTTACAACTTCTTTTGTAAATGAAAAGACCAAAATATGTTGATCATTTTATTGGTATTTCTATGGTAAATAAAAGAACAAGACATGTGAATCCTTTTTATTTTCATTTTCTATTGTAAATGAAAAAGAACAACATTCTTGTCAAGACTTGATTAGTGAATTTAAATTGTCATTTTGAGTTAACATGTCAGTAAATTAGAAAATGAACTTTTCTATACATTAAAAGGATTAGTTAAAAATGAACATTTTGTGTCATAAAAAAAAAAGATTAATTAGACATGAATATTTTGTGTCAGTAAAAGGGATTAATTAGAAATGAACACTTGGTGTCATTAAAAAAAAAGAATAAATTAAACATTTTTTTTTATGCATAAGAAAAGAGATTAAAACAAAATACTCATTTTTGTGTATTAAAAGTGAATTAGACAAATGGACATTTTTGGCACATTAAAATGAATGAAGTAAAGATAGACATCTTTATTCATTGAAAAGGATTAGACAAAATTCTCATTTTGTTGCATTAGAGGTTAAGAAACAAAATCATCATATTTGTTTATGTTGAGAAAAAGAATGGATGTAAAATGTATGTTTTCATACATTAAAGAGAATGAATTAAGGATGTATATTTTTATACATTAAAAAGAATGAAGTCAAATATTCATTTTGTCATTAAAATGAATGAGACCAAAAATATGCATTTTTGGTAAATAAAAGTCACGATTTTTATAGTCATATGTTCATAATAAAGAGAATTGAAATATTTGCCTGTGATGTTGTATTTTGATGTGTTAAATGTGATGTTAGTATATTCAAATTTGAATATTACACTTCCATTTACAAGTCATCCGACTTGTTTATGTGATTGGGACGATTATTTTTACACATCGCCCAAGTGCACAAATAATTTATTATTTGTTTGTTGGATGAAAACCCCACACGGGTATTGGGACGATACTTGACTGACACAAATCCCAATGTTTAATTATATGTCTATCGATTGATCGACAGGCTGCGATGAGCGTTATTGTTTTATTTTAATGCTCACACAGTTGACATTGTCACTCTGGTTGTTAATGGATGGATTGAGGATTATTTCCTATTATTACCCTATACATGAAATGTATGAAACCCATATGACCCAAATTATATGGTACATGGTTGAGTTGCATTCCAATGCAGAATTTCTTTTTAAATAAAGAATTTTTATATAATAAAAGGATTTTTGTAAAATAAAAGATTTTGTATTATAAAGTATATTTTACATTCAGAATCTTTTATATATAGAATATTTTATTGATTATTTTAAAATGTTTATTTATATAGTAATGAATTAATATCTTTAAGATAGACCTTTTATTTAAGATTATTAGATCTTAACAATTATGGTTGGTGATTGATATGTGAATTGGATTTGTAGTGGACGATGTTTTAAATAACATTTATCCTTTAATCCAATTTACATTGAAATTACTATTTGAAATTTATAAATCTATTTTATAAATTAAATCAAAATTGGAATATTAATAATCTTTTTAGAAAGATTAAAATGTAATTTATTTTATCTTTGATAAAATTAATGAGGACCCTTTAACATAAATAATAATTTTTATTTAAAAGGATATTCAAAGTTGGAATGCGGCGTATGGTTGATTTTAATTACGAATACGCGAGTTATTCAGGAAGACCGGGTCTAACCCATTCTGAATAATCATCACGACGATCAAGAGTCGAAGATGAAGACGGTGACTGAAGACCGGAGAGCTTCACATCGTTTGGTTGATGGTGACTGATATCTTGAATTGGGACGGATCCCCCAAGGCAAGGTAAAAAGTGATGATCTTCCAGACGTACTGGAGATCGACGGATACGTTGTTTCGTTCAGACCCAGAACGGACTTGTAAATGGATAGCATGCCTGACATTGAAATTTATTTCATGTAATTAAATTGGTTTTTATTTAATATATAAATGCATGGTGGCGGAGGATTTATTCCCTTGCTTAACACCCTTTTGTATGTTAAATAATTATCGATCGCATGATATGAGTTGTTGATGTGGTATGCCAAGTTGCACTTGATCAAGGCTTATTGTTGCAAAGCAGAGCCTTGTGGTTGATGATCAAAGCACAGTCTATTTAGGCATAGCTTTGTGTATACCATGACTTCGCGAGCCTCACAGCCCGGTAGAGTCTAAAACGGGAGAAGGGAACGCAGGGAGTGCACACGTTTCTTTCTAGCTAGAGTGATGCCAGGGACCTACCAGCGCTGGCATTTATTCATTGTGGTTGTTGGATTTTCGAGGCCTCGGTTTATGCGGTCGCCACTGGCCGTAGTATAGGTCCAAAAGGACCGGGGAACGTGTGTTCAGGCATAACTAATCCACAAAAGTAAGTGTGGACCGGCCCTGCAGGATCCAAGGGTTGGACAGAGTACCAATCCTGGGGCATTGCTAGAGTGTCTCGAATCGGTAAGGATCTCCTCCCTAGCCTTGACTCATATGGAAACCCAAATTTCCAATACGACATCACGCGGTTTTGATTGTATACCTATATATGGCGACATAGTGGGATGGGACACTCATGCCGTCTAGGATTAATACATTTACTTTGATGTATTTCAAATTGGTTGCACACTATTATTATATAATACCGTGTTTATCGTATCAAGCATCTTTTGATCATTATAAGGTAAAACCCTATCCTCCGGTTTGCGTTGCATTGTGTGATGGGACTTGGGTCTTATAATGGTTTCATTTTTCTAAAAAGCATTGCGTTATTTTGACGATTTACTTTAGTCATGCACTGGCAATCTATAGGAGAAAATCCGTTCCGCGAAAGTGGCGTGGTCCTGTGATTAGCCTTATTATATTATATAGGTTAAGTAGAATTCTCACACCAGTTCCATGACTGACCTGTAGTTTGTCCACTGGCAAACTCGGGTGCCCATATTTTCCACACGGGCAGTCGAGTAGCTATTTTTGCAGATATATTAAACAGGATTCTGGGTTGAAGCTTAAAGCTGTGTTCAGAGATAGAGAGTCTTCCGCTGTGTTTATTCCGCTGCAATGTATTACTTTTTTTTATTGTATTTATCTTCCGCTGTAATTATATTCCAATGTACTCTGATATGTATATTCTGTACTCTGATGTAACATTTATTATAGTGTTATAAAAGTCTTCTGTTATCTGTTGTAATGTGTTGTATGCCCAAAGTTAACGTATTCGTAGATTTTCACTTTTTGGGTCAGGCCTGTGTGGTTTATGGTCGATTCAAAGGGCGGGAATTTGCGGGTCTTTACAACCGGGGTATGAGGCTCGCGAATTCACGTTATACACAAAGCTACGTCACACAGACCATGCTTTGATCATCAACCACAAGACTTTGCTTTGCAACAGAAGCCTTGATCATATGCCACTCAGGCGTGCCACACAGGCAATCCACTCCATGCGACTGATTCCTGTCAATACATAACCTCTGAGCTCATACGTCTCAGAGAAGGGCGTTAAGCAAGAGAATAAATTCTCCACCTCCAAACAGATATATATTTAACAGAGATCAATCAACACAGAACAAAATCCAATGTCAGACACACAGTCCATTTACAAGTCCGTTCTGGGTCTGAACGAAACCGGAGGCACCAATTCCTCGCATATCCGTACAATCAACAGTATGTGTGGACGGCTACTACTTCAATTCCTTCATGGTAGCTACTCCAATCACGAGCATCAGTAGCGCCCATCCATCCAATGTGGAGATCGTCGGTCTTCAGTCGTCTTCGACTCTTCGACTTCTCAACGTCGATTGATTATTTGAAATGAGATAAACTCGGCCTTTTCAAATAACCCACGTATATTTAGATTTTCAAATCAGTTAACCACGTGGTTGGTCTATTCAACATTCACATTTCAGTTATTTAGTTATAATTTTCATGTCAAATACATTCAACCATCACATATCAAGCAAACACAACAAAATTGGTTTATTTCCACTCTATATCGTCTATAGTACATTATAACGATATATCGCCATTTTTATTTGATTTAAAACGGCCATATTTAATTAAACGACGTTTCAGGTCGTGTCGATGCACTGGCGCTGCTTTTCACTAATTTTGTTTTACACATATATGAAAATCTAACCGTTGGATCTTCACAAACTTTACATCATTAGGAAGGTCTTTTCAAAACTAATCCAACGGTTTCAGTTTTGGGAAAATCCGACGGTCGGATCTTCCACACTAACCATTTGAAGTTACGATTTCAATTTACGAACTACTGCGTCGTTATTCGATTTAATTTAATTATATTTATATATATATAAATATAATCGTTTCTGGCGCTGTTTTTCTTCAGTTTTGAATTAAACATTCTAGACAATCCAACCGTCGGATCTTCACAAAGTTGGTGCCGTTGGAAAGATATTTCCAAGGCGAACCCAACGGTTGAGGTTTCGGGAAAATCCAATGGTCGGATTTCCCGTACTAGTCGTTTGAAATCACGGTTTCAAAACATGAACTGCACGGCCACGTTTCGTTTTAATTCTATTTATATTTATATATTTATATAAATATAGTTCATTCAAAAATTCCTATATCGTTTCCACTTCAATTATTTCACTAACGCCTTTAAATTTTGGAAAATTTCGCCATAACCTCCTTTGTATGGGAGGGTCTGGGAAAATTCCCAAATAGCCACACGGGCGTCTCATATTGAAAAGAAAAAGAAAAAGCCAAGAGGCTAGCCAACAGGCTCATAAAATCATCACCCAAACAAAGCGGTAAATGTGTACCTATTTGTCGGGCACAAAATTCTATTTCTCTTCTCTAGCCCCTTTTGCTTTAACCTGTTCAATAGATATGCATATACACATATACAATTCCTATCACTTATCATTTTCCATTCAATTTCATATTTGATTTTCTTCAGTTTTAAAAACACCATTCATTCTAATATTGCATGCATATGCTAAAATCATATCATTAGCTAATTAATGTATAATTCAACTCATGCACGTTTATTTGAACAAGTGGCTATTTTTAACACTTCACATTTCAAAGATGAAAATTTTGGCGAACTAAAATAGATTTCAACACATGACTATTTTATTTAGTTCCTATGCATGTTAAAAATAATATTTCTATCACAAATTTTTATTTCAACGTCCGCATATCTTTAGCATATCACACATATGATAAAAATGATATTTTTATCCTTTAAAATATTTATTCGACCAATAGATGTTTCAGCACTTCATAGTTTCAATAAAAATGTAATTTTTATTGTTCGATCTTTTTATTCAACACATGAACCTTTCCACTACACACACTTCTCAACAAATGAGTATTTCCACACATGGGCATTTCATTTAGGTTGTTCATATTAGAAAGATGGGATTTTTATGGTTGAAATTATTTATATAAGGCGAATATTTTTATTTACTTCATATACATATAAAAATGTGATTTCTATTGTTTAAACACTTCATTCATTCACAAATGAATTTAATTTTCATACAACACTTTTCAACACATGAATATTTCCACACATGGATATAGTTTCAACATATGGCTTTAATTTCAACACATGAAAATAATTTCAACATAAGAAAATAATTCTGACACACAAAGATTATTCAAAATTTCGGCAGCATAACGGCAGGGTAGTTAAAACCGGCACCGTCCCTAGTACTGCTCCTCGCTCTACCTTAAAACCTCGCGGTTTTTGACAATGGGGATTCATGCATCTAATTCGCACGCAGGAGGCATGTTTATTTTTATTTCCACAAATATTTTCAATTCATTTCAATCACCAATGGGTATTTTTCAACCACAACCAAACAATATCAACCACAAACAATTATTCAACCATTCGTATTTTTCATCCAATATTTCACACCAATTCACCACAATAAATATCGTCCATGATTTGTGGACGAGGGGAGCATATATATATATATATATATATATATATATAAAATTACTATTTTTCACTTGCATTTCAACACATATATCAATTATTCTATGCATGTAAAATTCATACTTCGCTTATATAGCTTACACTACGCATGTACATGAGGTATACAACACGTATGTAATTTATATTTCGCTTATATAAATTATACACGACATTTTCCATACAATTTCACGTTAATTTAGATTTCTCACATTGGTTTTCGGAGCGCTAAAAATCGATACGATGTCAGAAAAATCTGCGGCTTCTTCTATTGGGTAGAGAGCTTCCTTGCGGTCTCGATGTTTCCTGTTTCATCGAATTTCGTCAACACACCAAAAAGATATGATTTTTCAAAGTGTAAAGATCAAAGAAAAACTCACTTTCACGAAGCTTCAAAACTAGGTTTACAGTTTTCGCGAAATCAGTGGCACGTGGGGACGATCGGGGAGTTGGACGTGGAAGAGGGAAGAGAGGGCTTTAAATCGGTGGTGGTTTGGTGGCGTTCGGTGGTGGTTTGGTGGCGTTCGGTGGCGTTCAGGGCGGCGGCGGGAAGTGCTCGACTTCTTGGCGTCGATACGGGCAGAGGAGGCGACGAGGGTGGCAGCGGTGGGGTCGGATTTGAAGAGGAGGCTGAGGCGCGTCGAATGGTGGCGGCGGCGAAGGCTGTAGGTGGCGGTAGCGGCGGCGGCGGAGGAGAGAAGGTGGTGAACGGGTTTCGCCGTTGATCGGGGGGGGGGGGGGGGTTTAAATTTATGAAAGGAAAATTCTGATTGGCCGAAGGTTATATTAAATTTTTAAATAGTGTTTTCTCAAACGAACTCCTTTTTAAACCCAACGACTGTCGCCCCTAGCCAAATACCCCCATTCCGGACACAATGGGATATGTTTCGTAGGCCAATTCGACTGTTACAGTCAGTTATTTTTCAAATTAAAGTATAAAACATTTAATTTTTAACTTTCAACGTACATTTCAATTTGTCAGGGCCACAAACTAATTCAAAAAATTCCAGAAAAATAAATCTAGCTATGTTTTGACGCTACGGTCCCAACAAAACTAGTTTCGTCGAATTCTGAGGTCGTTTGAAAAATAGCCATTTTCTGGTCGATCCAATTTAACAGAAATCGACCAAACACATTTTCTCTTTCCACGCTCACATACTAGCTTCAAAAATTATGAAATTTGAAACCTAGTAATAGTTTGACATCCCGGACCCAACAAAAGTGGTTTCGTCGAATTCCGAGGTCGTATGCAAAATATCAATTTTCCAGGGCTATATATTCTATATATCGACTCTTCTGAAAATTCATTCGGCCATAACTTTTGATTCCCGTTATGAAACTTCGATTTTTCAGATTCGTTAGAAAGGTATTGACTAACAGATTTAAATATTTTTGGTTTCGCTAAAATCCGTTATATTTTCCATCCTGCACAGTCAGTCAAAGTTTGAATTCAAATTTTCAAACTGACTCACTATTTCTAATTCACTATTTTATTGAAATATTCTATTTCAATTGTTCAAATTCCTTTGAAATAACCAATTTAAAAATTTTAAATTGGCTCGTATTTTCCGGGTTATTACAATCTCCCCCACTTAAAACTTTTCGTCCTCGAAAAGGAAACAACAGTAAAGTAGGAAATAAAATGTAAATGCAAAGTATTGTAAAGGTACCTTGCACCGGAGTTAGTCAGAGATATCCACTTTGCATTTGGGGGTAAGCTTGCTTAATGCTTTCCTCAGTTTCCCAAGTACAGTCTCTAGGATCACTGCTCCACTGCACTTTAACTAAATGAACCTTTTTGCTTCAGAGTTCTCTAGTTTCTTTGCCAACAATCTTTAATGGCTCTCTTTTGAGTGCTAATTCTGGAGTTATCTCCACATCCCGTTGCGCTGCTTCTTCTACAACAAGATCCGGATCATGCATGTCTCCTAAGTTGAGATACGTGAAAAACATTGTGCACTCCAGGCAACCAATCTGGTAATTGAACCCTATAAGCAAGAGTTCCAATTCGCTCATGTATAGGAAAGGGACCAATAAATCTCGGTGCCAACTTCCCAGTCTTTCCAAATCTGATTACTCCTCTCATCGGAGAAACCTTTAAATAAACATGATCACCAACAGTAAATGTCAAATCTCTCCTTCTAGAGCCTGCATAACTTTTCTGTCGGCTTTGGGCGGTTTTCAAACGCTTCTTGATGAAGTCCACTTTATCAGATGCTTCCCTAATCATATCGGGTCCTAGTACAAGTCTGTTGCCAGGTTCTACCCAACATGCAGGAGATCTGCAGGGTATGCCATATAATGCTTCAAATGGCGACATTCTCAAACTTGCTTGATAGCTATTGTTATATGAGAATTCTGCCAAATGCAAATGATCTTCCCACGACCCACCAAAATCGATTATACAAGCCCGCAATAAATCCTCTAGAATTCTATTCACCCGCTCAGTTTGGCCATCTGTTTGAGGGTGATAAGCGGTGCTCATATTTAGTTTTGTTCCCAATTCTGTCTGGAAAGCCTCCCAGAACTTGCTAGTAAATAGGGGATTCCTATCACTGACTATGCTGATGGAAATTCCATGCAGCTTAACAATTTCTCTGAAATATATCCGTGCTAGACTTTGAGCAGTTCTATTGGACCTGACAGGTATAAAATGGGCAGTCTTCGTGAAGCGATCTACGATTACCCAAATGCTGTCATTACCTTTCTTGGTTCGCGGCAAACCATCTATGAAATCCATGGAAATCTGTTCCCATTTCCAACCTGGGACTTCCAACGGTTGCAACAGTCCAGCTAGCTTCTGTTGGTCACTCTTGACCAGTTGACAAGTAGGGCATCTGCTAACATACAAGGAAATATCTCTTTTCATTGCCTTCCACCAGAAAGTGCGTTTGATATCGTTGTACATTTTACTCACACCTGGGTGGATGCAAAATTTGGATTTATGGCATTCATCCAGCACTTCTCTTTTGAGCTCAGGAAGGTTGGGAACACAAATTCTCCCATTCAGCCTCAGAACTCCTTCTTTATTTACTTGAAAGCTTGAGGGTTCTCCTTTCTGGATTCTTTCCTTGATCTTTTGAATGAAATAATCATTCTTCTGGAGAGCACATATCTTATCGATCAAGCTAGGTGTAATTATAAGATGGGCAACGATTGCGATCTTTCTACTAAGCGCATCCGCTACTACGTTAGCTTTCCCCGGCGTATACAGGATATCCAGATCATATGCTGCAAGAAATTCTAGCCAACGCTGCTGTCTCAGATTCAGATCTTTCTGGGTATATAAATACTTCAACGATTGATGATCTGTGTACAATATAAATTTCTCGCCCAATAAATAATGCCTCCAGATTTTCAAGGCAAAAACGATGGCTAGCAACTCAAGATCATGAGTCACATAATTCTTCTCATGCGGTTTCAGTTGGCGGCTTGCATAAGCAACTACTTGGCCTCTCTACATTAACACTGCACCAAGACCTCTAATAGAAGCATCTGTCCAAACCGTTAAATCTTGATTGCCATCAATAATTGTTAACACTGGAGCGGTGGTCAGCTTCGATTTCAATTCCTGGAAAGCTTCTTCACAGTCGGAAGTCCACTTAAACTTCTCGTGTTTCTTTGTGAGCTTCGTTAACGGACCGGATATCTTCGAAAAATCCTTAACGAACTTTCGATAATAACTAGCCAACCCCATAAAACTTCTAACTTCTGTGGGAGTAGTGGGTTGTTTCCAGTCTTGAATCGCTGTTATTTTGCTTGGGTCAACAGAAATTCCTTTCTCTGACACGACATGGCCAAGAAATTTAACTTCCTCTTGCCAGAAGACACATTTAGAGAATTTGGCTTTGAAGACGTTCTTCCTTAGAATCTCCAATACTTGTTCTAAGTGTTTTTCATGCTCGGGTTTTGATTTGGAGTAGATTAAAATATCATCGATGAATACGAGGACAAATTTATTTAGAACTCCCCTGAACACTCTATTCATTAGATCGACAAAGTATGCTGGAGCGTTGCATAGGCCAAACGGCATTACTAACCATTTATAAAATATGTCTGGACCTCTGAAAGCTGTCAAAGGAACACACTCTTCTGCTATTCTCAATTGATGAAAACCTGTAGCTAGGTCCATTCGGGAAAATACTTTCGCCCCATTCAATTGGTCTAGCAAATCATCAATGCGGGGTAATGGATATTTATTTTTAAGCGTCTGTTTGTTGAGGTCTCGATAATCAACACATAATCGAAGAGTACCGTCTGACTTCGGGACAAACACAACAGCTGCACCCCAATTAGAAAAACTAGGTCTGATTAGACCCTTCCATAACAGTTGACGAGTTTGATCACCTAATTCTTCCTTTTCTTTCGGAGTCATTCTACGAATTGGATGCACCACTGGTCTGGCATTGGGAATTAGATCGATTCGGAATTCTATTTCTCTTTGCGGAGGTAAGTTTTCAACTTCTTCAAACACATCCGCAAAGTTTCTAACAATCGGAATCTTTTCCATGGAAGTGGGGATAAGTTCCAATGCTGACCAAAATTCTTCTCTATTCGGATTCGAACCATGACAGGGTATATATATATGTCCAAGCTCCGTTCGGATTTTAACGATTCTTTCCGCACATTTCACTTCAGCTTCGTATTTCGTTAACCATTCTAACCCAAGGATAACGTCGAATTCGGGAAAATCCATAACAATCAAATTAATGGGAAATTTGTAGAAAGAATAAGAGATTGGCACTCTACAACATGTACTGAGAGTAACAGGACCCCCTATCGGGTTATGAACTTCAACCGATTCTTTAAGCTTTCGCTGTTTTAACTTTAATTTGTGCATTGTGTGTCTAGAAATAAAACTACGCGATGCACCTGTGTCAAACAATACAGAAACATGAATATTTTTAATTGTAAGGGTACCTCCCAAAACATCGGGTTTACCTGCTCCATCGGAAGCAGCTGGCAGGCTAGACCCGTCATAGACATGAGCTACTGTAGCTTTCTTCAGCAAAGGACAGTCTTTGACCAGATGATCGGTCTTGCGACAGTTGAAGCACGAGCGAGGGTTCTGAGAGCCTTGGCTCGAGCCTTGAGAATTTGTCTTCTGTCTCTTCGGAGCTGTGCAGACGTTTGAGTAGTGCCCCGGCTTACCGCAGTTAAAGCAATTTCCTCTTGGCGGCTTGCCAGTCTGAGGCTTTGAAGATGCTGCTTGGCTTGACTCGCCTTGATTTACAGCAGGCTTGCGCTTGTTTCCTGCTTGGCTTCTAGCGCGATCCTGATCCAGATGCCTTTGATCAAGGTCTTCATAGTTGCATGTCATTTCCACCAGCTCATTGAATTCCAGCTTGACATGGGCCATGGCTCTATCATGATATTGTCGTCTTAGTCCAAGGATAAACCTCTTATTTTTGGATTTTACGGTAGCAACGAGCTCTGGAGCATAGGGCGACAACATTGTAAATTTGTTCAGATAATCTTGCACGGAAAGATCCCCTTGCTGGAGATTGGCGAAGTCATCGTGCATTCTTTCTAGAGCTTGTTCTGGGACATATTTCTCCTTGAAGAGTTCTTTAAATCCATCCCATGTTCTTCCAGCTTCTCTATTCCCGGCGGTAAGAGATTCCCACCATAATTCAGCTTGTTCCTGCATAAGCCAGGCGCCCATAATAGCTTTGTCTTCGTCTCCTAGCCTTAGGCCTTCAAGAATTTTCTCGCAAGTTTTGAGCCATGCATGGGCCTCTATTACGGTGCCAATTCCCGAGAAGGTCTTGCCTCCTAAGTTCTTATATCTCTTAGCTACACGGTCAAGCTCGAAGTATTGAGCTGTCGGAGGTTGTATCAAAGGTCCTTCTTGAGCTGGGATTTCTCCCCTTCCTCGGCCTCGGCCGGCACGACCTCCTCTAGCGGCGGCTGCTCTGGTAGCCATTTGTCAAATTCTGTATAAGCAACGAAAAAGTCAGCTAACAGAAATGATAGCCTATTGCATAGTTAAGCAGAAATTTCTACGGAAAGATGACGATGGACTGATCAATTGTTTTTGCTATTCTGCTCAGCTCATTCTAGGACTTTGCTAGTCCTATCTCTAATGAGCGACTCGCCTTAGAATACTACTGATTCTATTTTGACAAAGTGTTTAATGTGTTAGACTCCAGAACTAAGGTTAACGAAAGCTCTGATACCAGCTGTGACGATCCCAAAACCCCGTGACACGGTGTTAAGGATAATCATTGGAATATAACACATTAATCATCATTAGCAGATCACAGATAATAGCATAAACAGAAAATAGAATAATTTACAAACATATGACAGCGGAATCATATAGATATCATCACATCAGAGAAGCATAGTACAGGATACAACTTAGTGCATAATGATACATAATCAGTCACCATCGCCTGAGGCGGAATCATACATAAAGAGTACACAAAAGGAATATCAGTCTACATCGCCAATGGCGGAATCATAATATAGATACAATAATGGCGGAGAAAATCCAAGTCAGCACAGTGTAGTCAAGCCTCGCCATGAGCCAAAAGATGCGTCAGAAACCTGTAACTAGGCTGCCCGTGTGAAATGAGGGCACCCGAGTTTGCAAGGTAAAACAAACTACGAGTCAGTCATGGGACTGGTATGAGAAATCTACTCAACTTATTAACAACAATAATAAGGCAAATCAAAGGACCACACCACTTTCACGGAACGGGTTTACTCCAATGAGTGCTAGTACATGAAATAAAATAACCGATTAAATCAACGCAATGCTTTTTATAAAATGAAGCCATTATAAGACTCAGGTCCCATCACACAATGCAACGCAAGCCGGAGGATAGAGTTTTCCCTTATAATGGCCAAAAGTGCTTCATACGAATAAAACAAAAGTGCTTGATATTATTACTAGTGCATATATGTTTCAAAAGCAAATTCAATCATAAATATCAATCCTAGACGGCATGGGTACCATATATCATGTCGCCATACTAGTAACACAATCACATCCGCATATTTCGTATTGGAAATTGGATTCCTTCATGAGTCGAGGCAAGGGGCAAGCTCCTCTCCGTTCGAGACACTCTAGCAAATGCCTCGGGACCGCACACAGCAATCCCCTGGATCCTCCAAGGTCGGTCCTCTCTTACTTTTGAGGATTAATTATTCCTGAACACACGTTTCCCGGTCCTTACAGACCTATAATCGAGGCGCCTCGCATTCCAACAACCACACAGGTGAAAAGTAGATATAAATGTCAGGGCTGGGAGGTCACTGACACCACCATAGCTAGAAAGAAACGTCATGCACTCCTTGGGTCCTTCTCCCGTTTTTGACTCATACCGGGGTGTGAGGCTCGCGAATTCACGTTATACACAAAGCTACATCACACAGACCATGCTTTGATCATCAACCACAAGACTTTGCTTTGCAACAGAAGCCTTGATCATATGCCACTCAGGCGTGCCACACAGGCAATCCACTCCATGCGACTGATTCATGTCAATACATAACCTCTGAGCTCGTACGTCTCAGAGAAGGGCGTTAAGCAAGAGAATAAATTCTCCGCCGCCAAACAGATATATATTTAACAGAGATCAATCAACACCGAACAAAATCCAATGTCAGACACACAGTCCATTTACAAGTCCGTTCTGGGTCTGAACGAAACCGGAGGCACCAATTCCTCGCATATCCGTACAATCAACAGTATGTGTGGACGGCTACTACTTCAATTCCTTCATGGTAGCTACTCCAATCACGAGCATCAGTAGCGCCCATCCATCCAATGTGGAGATCGTCGGTCTTCAGTCGTCTTCGACTCTTTAACTTCTCAACGTCGATCGATTATTTGAAATGAGATAAACTCGGCCTTTTCAAATAACCCACGTATATTTAGATTTTCAAATCAGTTAACCACGTGGTTGGTCTATTCAACATTCACATTTCAGTTATTTAGTTATAATTTTCATGTCAAATACATTCAACCATCACGTATCAAGAAAACACAACAAAATTGGTTTATTTCCACTCTATATCGTCTATAGTACTTTATAACGATATATCGCCATTTTTATTTGATTTAAAACGGCCATATTTAATTAAACGACGTTTCAGGTCGTGTCGATGCACTGGCGCTGCTTTTCACTAATTTTGTTTTACACATATATGAAAATCTAACCGTTGGTTCTTCACAAACTTTACATCATTAGGAAGGTCTTTTCAAAACGAATCCAACGGTTTCAGTTTTGGGAAAATCCGACGGTCGGATCTTCCACACTAACCATTTGAAGTTACGATTTCAATTTACGAACTGCAGCGTCGTTATTCGATTTAATTTAATTATATTTATATATATATATAAATATAATCGTTTCTGGCGCTGTTTTTCTTCAGTTTTGAATTAAACATTCTAGACAATCCAACCGTCGGATCTTCACAAAGTTGGTGCCGTTGGAAAGATATTTCCAAGGCGAACCCAACGGTTGAGGTTTCGGGAAAATCCAATGGTCGGATTTCCCGTACTAGTCGTTTGAAATCACGGTTTCAAAACATGAACTGCACGGCCACGTTTCGTTTTAATTCTATTTATATTTATATATTTATATAAATATAGTTCATTCAAAAATTCCTATATCGTTTCCACTTCAATTATTTCACTAACGCCTTTAAATTTTGGAAAATTTCGCCATAACCTCCTTTGTACGGGAGGGTCTGGGAAAATTCCCAAATAGCCACACGGGCGTCTCATATCAAAAAGAAAAAGAAAAAGCCAAGCGGCTAGCCAACAGGCTCATAAAATCATCACCCAAACAAAGCGGTAAATGTGTACCTATTTGTCGGGCACAAAATTCTATTTCTCTTCTCTAGCCCCTTTTGCTTTAACCTGTTCAATAGATATGCATATACACATATACAATTCCTATCACTTATCATTTTCCATTCAATTTCATATTTGATTTTCTTCAGTTTTAAAAACACCATTCATTCTAATGTTGCATGCATATGCTAAAATCATATCATTAGCTAATTAATGTATATTTCAACTCATGCACGTTTATTTGAACAAGTGGCTATTTTTAACACTTCACATTTCAAAGATGAAAATTTTGGCGAACTAAAATAGATTTCAACACATGACTATTTTATTTAGTTCCTATGCATGTTAAAAATAATATTTCTATCACAAATTTTTATTTCAACGTCCGCATATCTTTAGCATATCACACATATGATAAAAATGATATTTTTATCCTTTAAAATATTTATTCGACCAATAGATGTTTCAGCACTTCATAGTTTCAATAAAAATGTAATTTTTATTGTTCGATCTTTTTATTCAACACATGAACCTTTCCACTACACACACTTCTCAACAAATGAGTATTTCCACACATGGGCATTTTATTTAGGTTGTTCATATTAGAAAGATGGGATTTTTATGGTTGAAATTATTTATATAAGGCAAATATTTTTATTTACTTCATATACATATAAAAATGTGATTTTTATTGTTTAAACACTTCATTCATTCACAAATGAATTTAATTTTCATACAACACTTTTCAACACATGAATATTTCCACACATGGATATAGTTTCAACATATGGCTTTAATTTCAACACATGAAAATAATTTCAACATAAGAAAATAATTCTAACACAAAAAGATTATTCAAAATTTCGGCAGCATAACGGCAGGGTAGTTAAAACCGGCACCGTCCCTAGTACGGCTCCTCGCTCTACCTTAAAACCTCGCGGTTTTTGACAATGGGGATTCATGCATCTAATTCGCACGCAGGCGGCATGTTTATTTTTATTTCCACAAATATTTTCAATTCATTTCAATCACCAATGGGTATTTTTCAACCACAACCAAACAATATCAACCACAAACAATTATTCAACCATTCGTATTTTTCATCCAATATTTCACACCAATTCACCACAATAAATATCGTCCATGGTTTGTGGACGAGGGGAGTATATATATATATATATATATATATATATATATATATATATATATATAATTGCTATTTTTCACTTGCATTTCAACACATATATCAATTATTCTATGCATGTAAAATTCATACTTCGCTTATATAGCTTACACTACGCATGTACATGAGGTATACAACACGTATGTAATTTATATTTCGCTTATATAAATTATACACGACATTTTCCATACAATTTCATGTTAATTTAGATTTCTCACATTGGTTTTCGGAGCGCTAAAAATTGATACGATGTCAGAAAAATCCGCGGCTTCTTCTATTGGGTAGAGAGCTTCCTTGCGGTCTCGATGTTTCCTGTTTCATCGAATTTCGTCAACACACCAAAAAGATATGAATTTTCAAAGTGTAAAGATCAAAGAAAAACTCACTTTCACGAAGCTTCAAAACTAGGTTTACAGTTTTCGCGAAATCAGTGGCACGTGGGGACGATCGGGGAGTTGGACGTGGAAGAGGGAAGAGAGGGCTTTAAATCGGTGGTGGTTTGGTGGCGTTCGGTGGTTGGTGGCGTTCAGGGCGGCGGCGGGAAGTGCTCGACTTCCTGGCGTCGATACGGGCGGAGGAGGCGACGAGGGTGGCAGCGGTGGGGTCAGATTTGAAGAGGAGGCTGAGGCACGTCGAATGGTGGCGGCGGCGAAGGCTGTAGGTGGCGGTTGCGGCGGCGGCGGAGGAGAGAAGGTGGTGAACGGGTTTCGCCGTTGATCGGGGGGGGGGGGGGGGGGTTTAAAATTTATGAAAGGAAAATTCTGATTGGCCGAAGGTTATATTAAATTTTTAAATAGTGTTTTCTCAAACGAACTCCTTTTTAAACCCAACGACTGTCGCCCCTAGCCAAATACCCCCATTCCGGACACAATGGGATATGTTTCGTAGGCCAATTCGACTGTTACAGTCAGTTGTTTTTCAAATTAAAGTATAAAACATTTAATTTTTAACTTTCAACGTACATTTCAATTTGTCAGGGCCACAAACTATTTCGAAAAATTCCAGAAAAATAAATCTAGCTATGTTTTGACGCTACGGTCCCAACAAAACTAGTTTCGTCGAATTCTGAGGTCGTTTGAAAAATAGCCATTTTCTGGTCGATCCAATTTAACAGAAATCGACCAAACACATTTTCTTTTGCCACGTTCACATACTAGCTTCAAAAATTATGAAATTTGAAACCTAGCAATAGTTTGACATCCCGGACCCAACAAAAGTGGTTTCGTCGAATTCCGAGGTCGTATGCAAAATATCAATTTTCCAGGGCTATATATTCTATATACCGACTCTTCTGAAAATTCATTCGGCCATAACTTTTGATTCCCGTTATGAAACTTCGATTTTTCAGATTCGTTAGAAAGGTATTGACTAACAGATTTAAATATTTTTGGTTTCGCTAAAATCCGTTATATTTTCCATCCTGCACAGTCAGTCAAAGTTTGAATTCAAATTTTCAAACTGACTCACTATTTCTAATTCACTATTTTATTGAAATATTCTATTTCAATTGTTCAAATTCCTTTGAAATAACCAATTTAAAAATTTTAAATTGGCTCGTATTTTCCGGGTTATTACACTACTTATAATCTCTCGGTAGCTCCCATAAAAAAGATAAACTGTGGTTCTATCATGGTTGGAATCCATGGATTGCAAGGAGTTCTCGCTACAGATCCTTAGGGTGATTCCTATATAGGATGCGGTAGGAGGGTGCCTTCGGTTCATCTATTCCTGGATGACTTATATGGACGAATGTCTGACACGGTATTTCTTAAGGGTCAAGTATGTTGATTTTTAGAAATATACTATGTTTGGTGGCGTAGAAGGCACCTTCTCTTAGCTTAACACCAGAGTGTATTTGTGGATGTCAATTAGTGATTTGACGAATCTGAAAATGGCGTTCAAAGTGAATGATGATATCTTCTCTGAAAGGTAAACTGCAACTTCAAGCTTCATCAACTGGGAAATGACAGAAATAAGGCAGGAATCATGGCTATACCCATTACGATATATTCGTCGCCATCGAGAGAAAATTTTATTTGTTCTTCTTTTGTTTTTGTATCTCCTGGGAATACGGTTGCTGTAGCCGTATGTGACAATATATTCGATACACTCATGTTAAGTGAGTGGTTGGTCATGTGTGGCCGGGTTGCAAGAAGGTTTTATTGAACCTTAGTGTATTGCTCTCTAGAGGTACAATTTCAAAAGGTGGTCCCATACCTTGTCATATTGGAAATCCAATCTCTAATAAGTTCCATGCGGTTTTTTATTATATATTAAATACGTAGAGCGTGAGATGAAAGCGTTCTGCTAGATGATTACTTATTTGTAGTTTGATAGACAACATTATAATATCACTGGATTTTCACATATAAAGTGTTTTAGGTTATCATAAGGTAAAAACCATCTATGTTTATGTGTGGAATAGTCTTACGATTATCTTTTTCTTTCGAAAAGATTTTATAAATTTAAACAAGTTGTTTGCAATATGAATTTATCACTGAAAGTATTCCAGACTAATTTGGGTGAAATTTGCTTTACTTCAAATGTATTCGGATCGGACCGAGTATATTATTGGGTTAGTTTCGCTTGGAACTTCATAAAAGTGTTGGAGTTGAGACGTAACTCCGTATTTTCTAATAATAAGTGTTTTCGTTGTGTGTGCTGCAATGAGATTAATGTGTACTCTGATTGTAATCATATATATATATATATATATAGTTTCTTTTTGTGTAAAGAGTTTTTATATATTTTATTTGTTCCGCTGTGAGGCTCTCATCTTCATTCTTCTACTCTAATATTGCTTTCTTTCTTCTCTCACCATCTAATTTCTTTCTCTTAACTCTTCACTTTTTCATGTAATTTGGATTGGGCGGAAGTCTAATTAGTCAACCCAAATGGTACAAAAAAGTCGGGTCATCACACAGCGACACCTGAGTCCTTAGACGTTATGCCATTAACAAGAAGTGTAGCCACACGCACAATAAGCTCAATCAAATGCAGTGCATATACGAATATTAGCGATCTTTTAGTAGGGTGAGTAATATCAACTAGTGTGATCAAAGATGACACATTACATGAGTGATGACAAGCGAGAATATGCAGTTCAAATTTAGGGTTGCTCCACAATATCGTCCTCCTCTTGTAGGAAAAAAACCTACGTGTCGATTGGCTACCTTGTTCAACACTGGATTCGTAACCATAGTCACTAGTATTGAAGTTATCGTCAGAACAGTTAACCCTTACCCGTTTATTATCTGCATATGCGAAGAGTAGAATATCATATAGTGACATTTAATACCATCTTTGGTTAGCGTATAGAATCGGTAATGTTCTGTTAAATTGAACCTTTTTTTACTAAGAATGATCACATTTAAACTTCTCCTTCAACAAGAAATTATGTCCAACTTAGTGTATATGGTTCAAAAGATACAATAAGGTGCACTTTTGCAAATTCAATTTTGTTACATATGCTAAAGTTCACAAGTGCAAAGTGACTGTAAAACAAAAAGACACTTAATTATGTGTATAGATAGATTGGTTACTGCCAATTGCTCATTTTGGCGCAATCAATATGGCTATGATAAGTGCACTGTTTGCAATATTTCTTTCAAGCTTTCAAACTTAATAACTAGATGGAAACATACCATCTTGTATTTCCCAGTATTAAGAATAATCAATTGAATAATGCCCTTAGCATTCACCAACAAACCGAGCTCAATCCCATCCTACACTGGTATATTAAACATCAACACTAACATCAAGTCTTGAATAGGTTACGTTCAGCAGGATTGATTTTAAGTCGGATAACCTCAATCAAAATTGATTCTTATTTGGTTCACCTTGAGTAGAATTGATTCTTCATTGGCTTAGGTTATTAGCTTTGCCAAAAGCAAGATTAATTCTCAGTTGGTTTTCCTTGAGCACAATTAATCGTGGTTAATCTATCATGAGTGCAATTGGGTCTTAGTCTGTTTGGACCGAATAGCTAAGTCTGAGTAAATTTAGTCGGTTTATCCCAGCAGATGTGTCAAGAGAGAGTTCGGCCAGCTTTTCCTTGAAAGCATTTGTCCATCTTTGCCTTAAGAGACTTTGGTTGGCCTTGCCTCGAGTGGATTTGGTCGGTTGAACCTTGAGTTGATTCGATTGTGACGACCGCCCATAACTCCCGCACTTAACAAAGGAAAAAGTGTGCTAAAATACGTGCCATGCAGTTATGAATGATCATCTAGGTAGGATAACACAAACGAAACCTGTCGTATAACTCACAACGCATGGATAAAATATAATAGAACATATACAATAGGAAATAATAGTGAAGCACAATAGAGCAGAATTTCAGCTTTTCATATGAAAATATCCAATACCAAAAAACTGTATTACATCAAATTTGTACAAAGAGCCTCACCTTAATTTCATTCAGAGTAGCATATCAACAACATCAGTGGAAACAACTATTATGTATAGAAGATAGTAATACATCAGCCTCCTATTTGTCATCGCTTAGCAGCATCGTCTTCATCAAGATCTACAACTTGTCACCTAGTCTGCCCATCAATAAATTGATGAACAACCCAAGGTAATAAGAGGGAAACATAAAACCTTGAGTCAGACAATAGTCTTAATGAGCGATAAAACAGATATCAACATCAACAATAAAACATATGGGTAATAGGAAAGTCAATCATCTAATCCGTCCAATATATCAACAAAATAAAATTCCCGATCCCACTTCTCTTCCACAACCTACGGTGATAGCCTTCTCAGAGAATTAGAGAAGAAATAAACAGTAACATACATAGCAATAAATCATCAAGTATGAGTCATCCTAATCAAGTTCAATACTTCCCAAGCACAACCCTAAAGGCCTAAACCAACATCAAATAATCACCCAAGAAATATCTTCCTCAACATCGAATGATCCACACAAGATGCACAACCAAACAACAACATCCATGACCCTAGCTATCACTGTTTTTCTTGCCTTAAATCCATTGTTAATCGTATGACTAGCCCATCCGTCAAGGGATGATGGCAGCCTTGGTTCTAGCAAAACTCCATACGCAATTGTGACTCGTATCTAGGCCCGTCGTGACTGCCTAGGGTACTCGCTTAATCATCTAGCCTTTTGGGTGTCCCCATTATAGCTCTGCTTTGAGTCCGCTAGAACCTCCGACTAACGACAATCCCTTGGAGCTTAAGAACTCTAGCCATCCTCCCTGACGACTAATTCATAAGCTCAAGTACCTTATCGAGCAATCCATTATCTACAAACTTGAACCACCTTTTTAAGTCGTCTTCATAACCTCGTTGCAGTATCCCATAATCAACGATCACGCGACACAGCTACAGACATTCCATATGAATTCAATATAAAACCTACAACATTCGTTGAGTCACATCATCATCATGTTGGGTCAAACGGCCACAAAACTTCTCAAATATCCTTCCTGAATAATGCTTATTGACATCACCAAAAATCAACTCATTTCAACCATTCTATGATGGGTCGTTTGTAACCTATCTCATTGGTCGCACCAGACCCATCCTTGAACCGACCCAATCACCAAACGACCCAGTGTCCAATGAGACATCACCACATCCCGCTTTTCACCAGGCCTTCACTTTGTGCTTTCGGCCGACCCGACCGATGCCATCTTAGCCGATCCGTCCTAACACATTCGGTCCATCCGCTTTCCTCTTCCAAAGCCCTGTATGCCGCACCTAACACTGGCCGACCTGATCCAAATACATGGGACTCAACCCAAGTCCATGCAACCCATGAAAAATTGTGGAGTTTTGGAGCTCAAACTTTCCAAATCTCCTTGACTCCACCTCCAGAGCTTCTCCACCAAGTTTCGTTTGATTCCAATCAGTCGATCCTACGCACTGCTCTGACCAACCAATCTAAGTTTCAATGACGAACACTTATGCATACAATTATCTAAGCATCTCTTTTCGACCAAACAATTAATAGCACTACAAACAATCATCATAAAATCGTTAGCATAACAAATATTCTTCATATAATCATACCAAATCATGAAATAACGATAAATAAATCAATAACTGGATCTAACCTGCATATAATTAATAACTAACATGTGATTTCAATATTAACATGTAAATTGCCCTTATAATTAACCAGATTAGATCCTATGGTGTTATCAAAATTTAAAGTACATTTACACTAATTAGATCTAAGAGAATATAACTTGTATTAATGAATTTAACATCAAGCAAACCCATATACTCGATTTAATCCGTGTGAGAGATGATTATTACTCACCAAATCCACAAATCAATAATTTCTAATCCCAAACAGAGAAGAACATCGAAGAATGGCATCCAAATCAATCCTATTGATGTGATATACCTTTCCTCGATGCCAGTCATAAATCTTAGTTCACAAATCTATGAGTTGAAATGGAATGAAGGTGTACTTGATTGGGCCAGAGAATCACAGCTAACAAACCGAATGAGGAAGTAAAGAAACTAAACAAATCTCTTTACCCCTACCCTCCTATTTATAGCCAACCACCCTTAGCCTTAATGAGCCTCACTAATCATTCCACTAATGACAAATTAGCATATCCTGAAAAAAATCAACACAGAAAAAAAAAAGATTCCTCCCAAACCGCTCAGCCAAATCCTTAATGTGATCACTCTACGGAATTGGAAACATTATTCCTGGTCCAATAAGATAGATCTCAACTCCTAATTCGATCCCATTCAAAAGTTATGACCTAAACAAAAATAACAGGGGCAAAATGATCACAAATAGGATTGGTGAAAATCATGGACATGCCACACATTTCCATGAGCAATACGTCGAAAGAAGATATTGGTTTGACCCTTTGAGAATTAAATTAAAAAAAATAACGATCCTTCGTTACGTAAAATGTAGGTTGTTACATTCTCTCCTCCTTTAGGAATTTCACCCAAAAAATTCCAAGCAAGCACTAACAACAAGAACAATTCTGCATGCCTACCATCCACCAGCATCGAATCTAGCATCCAATAAGCCATGCAACCATAGCCTTAACCTAGCATGAGGAATTCTAATAATTGTACAAGTTACCATGTATAATGGTGACACGATATCAATGGTTCCTACCACACGAAGAGTTATGGATTAGTCACCTTCATGCTCTCTTCCGTTTCCCATGTACAATCGTCATCATCCTCGCCCCATTGTACCATGAATAGCTTAACCACCTTCCTCAATTGTTTTGTGTCATCCCTGTAACACCCCACACTTTTCTATGCCCAAATTTTGACAGATGTTGAAATCCAAACACGTCCAAGCATGGAGCGTGTAAATCTGGTACTTACAAATAAATAAGCATGAGCATAATCGAAGTATAATAAGATAACTCATAGCGGAAACAAAATAGGATAGACTAATATTAACTCAAGTAACTACCTTTTTAAAGCAAATAACTTTGCAATACCAAGCATGCGAGAGAACGAGAACATAAGGACAAACTTAAACACCTGTGGGAACCCGACCTTTTCTACAAAACCTAGGTGATTGTAATGAGAAGGGGGATCAGAACAACAAGATTCTGGAGAACAGGAAATGTACAACACGGATTATAATACATAGATGTATCACATTTGGTTCAACCCAAGATGCATGCCTACTGAGGTTAGTGATTCTAGCCTAACCTTATAAATATTTATGCCCGACCCTACTACTCTTCCCAAATTAGTATTCGCAAAGTATAATACCGAGATAGAACGTTTATGCATATACTTAGGAAGCCTTTATTTCAGAACACGACTGGTTATTTAATCGAGAGTGGCCCCCTAATTACAGAGTCTATATATATATCCTAATTTACTGTGATGACCCAAACTTCCACGTAAAGGAATGCTCGGATTGAGTTGATAACACGACAAATCAGAATGCAAACAACAGAGCATTTCATTGCTTATTACAAAAATTTACATCAGAGTACAAGAATATACAAAGTGTGAATAAATATTACACATTGGAAAATATCAGAGATTAAAATACAATACATAGCAGCGAAAAAATAATACATAACACAACTGTAAGAAATACACGGATACAAAGCGTTCCGAATATAGCTCCAGTTGTAAACCAGGATCTTGTGAATATAATATCTGCAAAACCAAAACTACTAGCTGCCGATGTAGAAAATAGGGGCACCAAGAGTTTAGGTTAAAACAATAAACTCCAAGTCAGTCATGTGACTGGTGTGAGAACTAGAACAGTTATTAATTTGATTTTAAAGTTAGGTAAATCAAGGGACCACGTTGTATAACACGGAATGGGTTTACCCCCAAGAATACCAGTGCTTAAAACAAACAGCGCAATGCTAAAGAGAAAAATGAAGCTATTATAAGACTCATGTCCCATCACACAATATAACGCAAGCCGATGGATAGAGTTTTACCTTATAATAGCCAAACATGCTTGGTACGTTTAAAACAAATCATTAGAAACTATAATAAGTGTAGAGTGTCAAAAACAGCTTCAAATATAAATGTATCAATCATAGACAGCATCGGCACCATATATCATCTTGCCATACTAGTTCTACAATTAAAACCGCACAATGTCGTATTGGAAGTTGGATTCCATCTGTGAACCAAAGCAAGGGATCATCCTGTGCACATTCAAGACACCCTAGCAAGTGCCTCTGGATTCAGTCGCAACTGCACCCGGACCGGTAGGGCAGGTCATCCGTCGATGATTGGTTATACCATAAACTATATGTTAGCCAGTTCTATGGAACCTCTAAAATGTCCAGTATGTCGACCATATCCATCAGTCCCGTAATGACCGATATAATATCCATCAGGCCAGATGAGCCGATATATCCGAGGTAGCTCGTCTCCCATCAAGTAATAATAGTGTGCAACATCTACATGAGTAAATAGCCTAGGCTCCATATCATGACGTTACTCGTAGCTAGAACTGACATATGTCCATTTCCATGCTGTCCTTCCCGTTTTTGGTTCACACCGGGGTGTGAGGCTCGCGAATTAATGCTACACAAAGCTATGCTATTTAAATCCATGCTTTGATCATCATCCACAAGGCTCTTCTTTTCAACACAAGCCTTGATCATTTGCATCTCGGCATGCTACACCGACAATTCACGCGATGCGATTGATATCTATCGATATATAACCTCTGAGCTCGTACGTCTCAGAGAAGGACGTTAAGCAAGAGAATAAATTCTCCGCCGCCAAACAAATATATATTTAATAGAAATAAATCAACACAAAATAAAATCCAATGTCAGACACACTGTAACGGCCCCGGTTTCGCCCGACCCGATCGATCGTGAAATCGACCGAGACCGTTCAAAACCCGAGTACGTTAACTTCGGGAATACAATACATTAGAACAATAACAGCAGACTTTTATAATATCATAATAGAGTTACATCAGAGTACAGAATATCAGAGTACATTTAATAAAATACAACGGAAGAATAGATTACAATAATGGTAAAATACTGCAGCGGAAGAAACTCAGCGGAAGACTCTCTATCTCTGGACATAGCTTTAAGCTTCAACCCAGAATCCTTCTAAAGAGATAAATATCTGCAAAAAGCTACTCGACTGCCCGTGTGCAAGAGAGGGCACCCGAGTTTGCAAAAAGGTGAAACAAACTACGGGTCAGTCATGGGACTGGTATGAGAATTTTTAACTAGTTTACTAATAATAGTATGACAAATCCAAAGACCATGCCGCTAATGCGGAACGGGTTTACTCAATGGATTGTCGTGCATAATTTAAAGTGTCAGAACGTACAACATCGCAATGCTTTTTAGAAAAATGGAATCACCATAAGACTCAAGTCCCATCACACAATGCAACGCACACCTGAGGATAGAGTTTTCCCTTACGGTGATTAAACATGCTAAATACGGCAAATACGAGTTTAATATTATTATTAGTGTATAATAAAACATTTCAAAATAAATGTATCAATCCTAGGAAACATAGTACCCCATCCTACTATATCTCCATACTAGTAATACAATCAAAACCGCAGGGTCGTATTTGGAATTTGGATTTCCATCTGAGTCAAGGCTAGGGAGGAGCTCCTTACGGATTCGAGGCACTCTAGCAATGCCCCAGGATTGGTACTCTGTCCAATCCTTGGATCCTGCAGGGCCGGTCCATACGTTAACGCTTAATGGATTGGCAATTCCTGAACACACGCTTCCCGGTCCTTTTGGACCTATAATACGGTCAGTGGCGACCGCATAAATCGAGGCCTCGAAAAATCCAACAACCACAATGAATAAATGCCAGCGCTGGTAGGTCCCTGGCACCACTCTAGCTAGAAAGAAACGTGTGCACTCCCTGCGTTCCCTTCTCCCGTTTTAGACTCCGCCGGTGTGTGAGGCTCGTGAAGTCACGTCATACACAAAGCTATGCCTAAACAGGCTATGCTTTGATCATCCCACAAGGCCTGCTTTTCAACAAAGCCTTGATCACATGCATCTTGGCATGCCACATCGTCAATCCATACCATATCATTGATTTCTGCCAACATATAACCTCTGAGCTCGTACGTCTCAGAGAAGGGTGTAAAACACCAAACAGATGTATGTTTAGCAGAGATCAATAGATACAGTAAAAAGGAGTACAATGTCAGACGTGCAATCCATTTATACGCTTATGCTCTAGGTCTGAGCGAAAGCCAAATCCGTACAAATCAGCACTACGTCCGGATAACTACCATTTTAGCCCCGTCTTGGGAGCAAATCAATCAAGGGCCTCAACATTAGTCACCCATTCGATGTGAAGATCATCGGTCTTCAATCGTCGTCTTCAATTCTTCGAACGTCGTATCATTATTTGGAATGAGAGTAAACTCGAACTTTCCAAACAACTCTCGCATATATAAATTTGGAAACCATTTCATGTCGTCGTTAATAATTTATAACGATCTATCATTATTTTTACTTTACCTACACATCCTAAACATAACAGTATATTTTACTCTTCCATTTTTCAATTTACACCAAATGTATATTTGGTTTCATTATTTTTCTAATGAAGATCCATTCCTTAGAAATGCAAATTCTAATCTTATTATTTATATTGAAAAATGTAAATTTTTATTCCTATTTTATTTACTTTGAGAAATGTAAACTTATACTTCAATATATTATTATATTGAAAATGTAACCTTTATTTCACATTCTATTTACATTGGAAAATATAAATTCCTAATCATTCTTTTCTTTACATTGAAAAATGTAAACTTTTTTATTTGCATATAAAAATATAATTTCCACTTCATCCTTATTTACATTGAAAAATGTAGGTTTCTATATTACACCAATTACATATAAAAATGTAACTTCCTATTTTTCCTTTTATTTACATTAAGAAAAATGTAACTTTTCTAATATTTACATTAAGAAAAACGTAAAAACTTTTATAATCCTTATCTTATTTTATTAGAAATGTAACCTTCCTTTATAACAAAATTGGAGGTGAAAATATTCATTTTGTTATTAACACATAACGGTGTGAAAATAACGTCAATTTCTAAGTTATCCATTTATATTTTGATATGGGCCAGACCTCTCACATTAGGCCTGCAACTCGTGGATGCTGGATTGGCCGGTCGGTTCCGGGCAGACTTCTACCACAAGTTGGGCTTAACCTCGTGTCTTGGCCCAATTTGTACTTGCGCACTTGGACCTCTCACATTAGGCCTAACGTTTGTGGCTGCTGGATATGCCGGTCGGGTCCGGGCAGACTTCCACCACAAATGTGACCTAACCTCGTGTCCAAGTATGTAATAACCCGAAAATCTGGGCCAGTTTAAAATTTTTATTTTTGCAGTTTTAGCGAATTTTGAATATTTAAAATAGATTATTTTAAATAATATCGACGAGAAATTTATTTTGAATAGAATTCGACGTATATATTATATACGTCATCGTTAGAATATAAATATTTATGTATAATTATAAAAGGAATTGAAAATGGCGCGGTAGTCCGATAATTCGATTTCAAACTTCAATTGAACGTACCGGGTGCAAAACAATCCGAATTTTAGTGAAACCAAAAACATTAGAATCTAATTGATGATATCTTTCCAACGAATCCGAAAAATCAAATTTTCATAGCGGGAATCAAAAGATATGTCCAGTTGAAAATTCTGAATAGTCGCTATGGAATTCAGCCCCTTAAAAATGAGGATTTTGCAAACGACCTCGGATTTCGACGAAACCACTTTTGTTGGGTCCGTGATGTCAAATTATTGTTAGATTTCAAATTTCATAATTTTTCGAATCAATATGTGAGCGTGGCAAAGGAAAACGCGTTTGACCAGTTTCAGTTGATTTTAATCGACTGGAAAATGGCCATTTTTCCAACGGTCTCGGAATTCGATGAAACTAGTTTTGTTAGGACCGTATCGTCAATACGAAGCTAGAAAATATTTTTCTGGAATTTTTCTAGTTAGTATGTGACCCCGGTAAATTGAAATGTACGTTTAAAATTAAATATAATTATTTAATTGTAAATTTGATGGAAACTAATCGAAACAGTCGAATCAACCTACGGTACATATCCCATTGTGTTCGGAGTGGGGGTGAAACGCTATGGACGACAGGCGGTGGGCCTCGTTTAGAGGTCGTATGTAAAAGTCAACTTTTTAGTAAATAATTGAAAATTTAAAATTCTCTCCCCTCCCCCTTATTTCTCTCTGGCCCCCCTCTCTCGTTTTCAATCAGAAATCGAATAAAAGAAAAAAAAAGAAAAAAAAGAGAAAGAAGGGCGACGGGGGGGGGGGGGGGGGTGAGCCGCCGCCGCCACCGCATCGCGCCCCCCCCCCCCAAACGACGCTGCCGTGCCCTCTCCACCTTCCTCCTCCTTCCTCGTGGAGCCACCTGACGCAACCCACAAACCCCCCCTCCGCATCAGACCGCAACCCCCTCCTCGAAGTCGCGACGCCGCCAGACGGGGCCCCCAACCACCGCCGCCCTCCATCATCTTCCTCCTCCGCTTGTTCTCCTCGCGCAAGCCTCCAGTTCCGAGCCCACAGACCCAAACCGCACCCCCCTTCAGCCCTAGCGCAGCCTCCCCCTGTCAACGCCGCCGTGGCCCCCTCTACCTCGCCGCACCCCCTTCCTCCTGCAAAGATAGTAAGATTTTTCTTTGTATTTAAATTAAAAACTGACTTTTGTTTATATTTAAAACTGATTTTTCTTAATTGATTTTAAAACTGAAATTATATGATTTTTATTTGTTTAAAGTTTTGATTTCTGTTAGGAAAGATTATATTTTTAGATTAGAAAAGCATAGAGAATAAAAAGATGATTTTGTTCATAGAAAAATATAATCTTTTATATTGTAGAAGGTTAAAAATATAATTTTTTTTCATTATAAAAGTGTTAAAGATTTGATCTTTATTTCGTGGAAGGAGCAAAGATGTGATTTTTATATAAGTGGCGATATAAAAATAGCATCCTTATATGTGTAGCAAAATAAAGATTGATTTTGAAAAGACGATATTTTTAAAAGTGAAAAGACGATATTTTTAAAAGTGAAAAGACGATATTTTTAAAATATAAAAGAAGTGAGCTTTAAACTATAAAAGATTAGAGTTTTGAAATTGAAAAGGCGAAATCTTTATATGAAGAATAGCGGGATAAAAATAAAAATTTTATCTATATAACATCGTCGTAAAAATAGAAATTTTTATCTATTTAGTACCGTAGTAAAAATTCGATTTTTAAATATATGAAGTGATTATAAAAATATGATTTTTAAACTGAAAGTGAACAAATAAAAATGTGATTTTTATATATGTAGTGGCTACGGGCAACGAAGATGACAAAGATGCGATAACGATGAAAATTTCTATCAAAGAAGAGTCAAGATGATTGGATAGCTATCAGTGAGAAATTCTCACTCTTCAATTTCTTTTTCTAGTTATATATATATATACTAGGATGCAGACGGTGTTTAGTAGCACCCGACACCCGTCATCCACAGACCATGGATGGCTTGTTTGTTAAATTGTTTGCTTGTGTAGTTGGTTAGTCTATTTGGTTTGAATTGAATTGTTTGGTGAAATGGAATGGATTTGATTGATGTGTGAATGGCGTGGGCCTTCACTAGACCGGGGATAAGGCTAGGCCTCGTCCCGTTTCTAGTATCGTGCCGTTATGCCGCCGAAATTTTCTAAAATATGTTAGAGAAATAAAAATATCATTTTATTGAATAATTGAACTGAATAGAAATTCATGTGTTGAAATAAAATATTTTTTATCGTTAAAAATATAATTTTTAACGTGAATGTGAATAAATAAATATTTATAAACAAATCGGCCGATTTGTTTATATACACTGATTTGACTGATATTGATTGGGACGATAAATTTTACACATCGCCCAACTGCACAAATAAAA
This sequence comes from Allium sativum, assembly GCA_030737875.1. Classification (NCBI taxonomy): domain Eukaryota; kingdom Viridiplantae; phylum Streptophyta; class Magnoliopsida; order Asparagales; family Amaryllidaceae; genus Allium; species Allium sativum. Next base: position 116,910,981 of record CM060918.1, read on the forward strand.
TCTGTGTTTGATTGTTTGAAACCCCACACGGGTGTTGGGATGAAATTTGAAGTTCACTCATCCTGATTGATTAAATATGCCGATCGATTGATTGACAGGCTGTTATAAGCGTAAGATATCTATATTTGATGCTTATACAGTGTAGTGCACTTTGGTTGATGGTTGATCATTTTTCAATGCTATTATATACATGTGTTGTATGGAATCCATATAATTAACATTATACGGTGATTGATTGGGCCTCATTCCAATCGGGAAAATAATAAATATTTTAAAAGAAAATTCATGTGTTGAATATAAAAATAATCATGTGTTGACGATGTTCATGTGTTGAAAATATTTATGTGTTGAGTAAAATATTTTATATAATAAAATTTACATCTTTATCATATTTAAAATTAGAACTACTTCACGGTGGAGTCTAATTAAAATCAAACGATAGATACCATAGTTTTATAAAATATTTTACATAACAAAAATAGTCGTGTGTTGAAAGAAATATAGATTCATGTGTTGAATAGAATAAATATTCATTTGTTGAATAGAATAAAGAAGTTTTTGAAAAATATAAAGCCGTGTGGATTAGAGATGCGCTATTTTGACGTGAACGATATTTATATCGATTTTATTCATTTTACAATGAATATTGAAAAGTGATTTCAAAATCTAATATTTTGAAATGAAATTCAAATTGAATTAGATAAAAATTGAAATTGAAACTTTATTGAATCAATTTGAAATGAATTCGAATCGAATAGAAAATGAATTCGATTCGAATTGAATAGAAAATGAACTCGATTCAAATTGAATTGAATTGAAACGAATTAGAATTTGAATTGAAACGAAATTGAATTCGAATTAAATAAAATTGAAATGAATTCGAATTGAATTGAAATCAAATCGATTTGAAATTGAATATAATGTTGAAATGGTTTTGAAAACGAATTTAAAACGATTTATAAAATACGTTTTAAAAAGGAAATCGACGAAATATATATAATATATATATATATATATTATATATAATGGCCTGAATAGAACGCGCCGCGCCGCGGCAGTTCGTGAATTTCGACCATTGACTTCGAATTGACATTACGGGAGATCCGACCGTCGGATTCTCCTAAAACCGGAACCGTTGGGTTCGTATCGAAAAGAGCTTTCCATTGAATATTAGAAATTTGAAATCTAACGGTTGGATTTGGAATTATGTCCAAATCAAATTTGAAAAAGGTCGTTGTAAGTGCAGTTCGATAGCCGTTGATGGAAATCGACTGTACGGGCCTTGATAAAATTATTAAAAATATTGATAATTTGTGTAAAATCATAATATGTGAATTGGAAAGAACTGGGATGAAAAACTCCATATTTGAAAAGATAAAAGGAGATTTTTATCGAAATGAACTAGTTTTGAACTAGAATTATAATCAATTTATTTTTGGAAATAGATAAATTGAATTTGAAAGTGGTTTCAAAAATAATCAGGATTTCCAATACGTGAATTGGAATGGATTTGAATCGAAATTGTCTTCGGAATATTTCGATGTTGGATTTTGTGATTATACAGATATGGTTGTGGAAATTTGAAAGATATATTCATATCGTTATTTCCAATACGATATTCGTTGGTTTCAGAATTTGATATTGAATATAAGCCAATATATTTTCTATTCAGAGCCTTGTATTTAATATCAAATGTGATTTGGGTTTGTCGTGAATCGTGTTTTAGATGACATTGGTTCTTTAACCCAGTTAAAGGCAAGGTGTTGATTTTTGAAAGGATTAAAACTAAGTGGAGTTCTAACGAATCTTTAATTAGATTGAAAAGTGAATTGATAATTTAAATTATCAAATCTGAAAGGTGATCGAGAATGGAGTACCACCAGTTTTGCTCCAAAGCAATAGTAAATCTTTAATTAGATTTGAATGTGAAATGGTAATTAATTTTACCGATAACACCGTGGTGTTAGGAATGGAGTATCACCAGTTTTGGCTCCATGGGATATATTGGTTGGGATTGGGAAATAAAATAAATAATTACTTCGGTGTGGTTCGCTAATCCCGACTAGTTTGAAATGATATCCAAAGGAAGATTATAGAATAAATTTAGAAGAATTTATCTTGGATAAAATTAATGGGAACCTTTCCCTAAGAATGTGACTTTGTGAATAAAAGAATATTCTGAATTGGAATGAGGCGTTTGTTGTGTTTGTGTAACATTCGTTATTATATACGTGGGTTATTCAGAAAGGCCGGGTTTATACCCATTCTGAATAACCGATTCGACGAGATGTCAAAGATGAAGACGGTGGTTAAAGACCGGAAGTCTTCACATCGTTTGGGTGATTACTGATGATCTTGATTGGGCTGTACACCCAAGATGAGGGAAACAATTGGTGATCGTCTAGACGTACTTGGAGATGGATGGATATGCGAGGAAAGTGCCTCCGGTTTCGTTCAGACCCAGAACGAACTTGTAAATGGATTGTGTGTCTGACATTGGATTTTATTCTGTGTTAATTGATCTCTATTAAATATACATCTGTTTGGCGGCGGAGAATTTATTCTCTTGCTTAACGCCCTTCTCTGAGACGTTCGAGCTCAGAGGTTGTATATCGATGGACATCAGTCGCATGGAGTGAATTGCCTGTGTGGCACGCATAAGTGGCAATTGATCAAGGCTTCTGTTGAAAAGCAAAGTCTTGTGGTTGATGATCAAAGCAAGGCCTGTGTGGCGTAGCTTTGTGTATAACGTGAATTCGCGAGTCTCACACCTCGGTATGAGTCAAAAACGGGATAGTGACTGCAGGGAGAGCACGACGTTTCTTTCTAGCTAGGGTGGTGTCAGTGACCTACCAGCCCTGACATTTATATACTTTTCAACTGTGTGGTTGTTGGATACGAGGCGCCTCAGATATAGGTCTGTAAGGACCGGGAAACGTGTGTTCAGGAATTGCCAATCCTCAAAAGTAAGAGAGAACCGGCCCTGAAGATCCAAGGATCATAGTGGGGTCCTGAGACATTTGCTAGAGTGTCTCGAATCGGAGAGGAGCTTGCCCCTTGCCTCGACTCATGATGGAATCCAATTTCCAATACGTGATATTGCGGTTTTAATTGTAGAACTAGTATGGCGACATGATAGATGGTACCCATGCCGCCTATGATTGATATTTATGATTTGAATTGTTTGACACTATACACTTATAATAGTATCAAATAATGTGTTTTTAACGTATCAAGCATGCTTTGGCTGTTATAAGGTAAAAACCCTATCCTCCGGCTTGCATTGCATTGTGTGATGGGACCTGGGTCTTATAACAGCTTCATTTTTCTTTATTTAGCATTGCGCTGTTTGTTTTATGCACTGGTATTCTCGGGAGGAAACCCGTTCCGTGTCATACGGCGTGGTCCCTTGATTTACCGAACATTAAAATAAAGATTAATAACTGTTTTAGTTCTCACACCAGTCACATGACTGACCTGGAGTTTATTGTTTTAACCTAAACTCTGGGTGCCCTTATTTTCCACACGGGCAGCTAGTAGTTTTGGTTTTGCAGATTTATCTTCACAGGGTCCTGATTTACAGCTGGAACGATGCTCGGAAAGCTCTGTATCCGTGTATCACTTTCAGTTGTGTTTTGTATATTTTTCCGCTGCTATGTAAGTTATTGTAATCTCTGATATTTATCGAATGTAATTTATTCATTTATACTCTATATATTCTTGTATCTGATGAGATTGTTGTAATAACAATGAAATGTTCTTCTGTTTGCGTTCTATTTTGTCTTGTCCTCAATTCTATTCGGGCTTTCCTTCACGGGGAAGTTCGGGTCGTCTCAGTTTGGTATCAGAGCTTTGGTTTACAGAGCTCGAGAACAAGACACATTAGAAGCATACGAAAGAATTCATCAGATATTGGATTAGTAAAATCCGATTAGAATGACTCGTTAGAGATAGGATCAGTAGTATCCTAGAACGAGTGTGAAGAGTATATTTTTCAAATGAAAACAATTTTGTTTTGAAAATTTAAATCGTTTTATACGTATTTGATTATTTATTTATTTTGAATTTGGGCAATCGAGTATATAAAGGTTTCGCGTATACGCGTCATGAACGTATAGTCGAAGTTTTAATATACTGGATAGATATAGAATCACATTCTAGACACCCGGGGATAATTCTGGTGATGTGGCCACATCATCAGTATTTATATTCGTGTTTCGAAGGTGTGATATCTATATATTTCCATTAGACTGGTGTGAGAACCAAAACTAATATAGCTAGAATACATTGTTGTGAATTGGTATCAAAACATGATTTTTGTATATGTATCAAAATTATGAATTTGAAACTCTAATTCACTAATTGATTGATGTTTGTGCTGTTTGTTTATTTGTTTGCTAATTTTGAACCATTTAGCTTAATTGTACCAAATATTGAACTGTATTGAAAATTGGTCGCATATGCATGCATATACATACTTACATTGAACAGGTCATAGCAAGGAGGCTAGAGCCGAAGAATAAAATTTGTTTGCCCGACAAATAGGTACATGTTTACTACATAATTTACTGTTTTGTTTGGGTGATGATGATTTTATGAGCCTATTGGCTAGCCGCTTGGCTTTTTCTTTTTCTTTTTGAGATCAGAAGGCCTATATGGCAATTTCGGGATTTTCCCGTGGCTCCCGGTGCAGGGGAGGTTATGGCGAAATTTTCCGAAAATTTAGGGTGTTAGCCAAATTTTTGAAAATTCTCAGAAACTGAAAAATTGGAGAATGGAAGCCAAATCGAACGTAGAGTAGATTAATCAAACCAGTTTCGACTTTGTTCCTTTTCGGGGATGAAAAGTTTTAAGTGGGGGGAGATTGTAATAACCCGAAAATCTGGGCCAGTTTAAAATATTTATTTTTGCAATTTTAGCGAATTTTGAATATTTAAAATAGATTATTTTAAATAATATCGACGAGAAATTTATTTTGAATAGAATTCGACGTATATATTATATACGTCGTCGTTAGAATATAAATATTTATATATAATTATAAAAGGAATTGAAAATGGCGCGGTAGTTCGATAATTCGATTTCAAACTTCAATTGAACGTACCGGGTGCAAAACAATCCGGATTTTAGTGAAACCAAAAACATTAGAATCTAATTGATGATATCTTTCCAACGAATCCGAAAAATCAAATTTTCATAGCGGGAATCAAAAGATATGTCCAGTTGAAAATTCTGAATAGTCTCTATGGAATTCAGGCCCTTAAAAATGGGGATTTTGCAAACGACCTCGGATTTCGACGAAACCACTTTTGTTGGGTCCGTGATGTCAAATTATTGTTAGATTTCAAATTTCATATTTTTTCGAATCAATATGTGAGCGTGGCAAAGGAAAACGCGTTTGACCAGTTTCAGTTGATTTTAATCGACTGGAAAATGGCCATTTTTCCAACGGTCTCGGAATTCGATGAAACTAGTTTTGTTAGGACCGTATCGTCAATACGAAGCTAGGAAATATTTTTCTGGAATTTTTCTAGTTAGTATGTGACCCCGGTAAATTGAAATGTACGTTTAAAATTCAATATAATTATTTAATTGTAAATTTGATGGAAACTAATCGAAACAGTCGAATCAACCTACGGTACATATCCCATTGTGTTCGGAGTGAGGGTGAAACGCTATGGACGACAGGCGGTGGGCCTCGTTTAGAGGTCGTATGTAAAAGTCAACTTTTTAGTAAATAAAATAATTGAATAATTGAAAATTTATAATTCTCTCCCCTCCCCCTTATTTCTCTCTGGCCCCCCGCCTCTCGTTTTCAATCAGAAATCGAATAAAAGAAAAAAAAAAGAAAAAAAGAGAAAGAAGGGCGACGGGTGGGTGAGCCGCCGCCGCCACCGCATCGCCCCCCCCCCCCCCCAACGACGCTGCCGTGCCCTCTCCACCTTCCTCCTCCTTCCTCGTGGAGCCACCCTACGCAACCCACAAACCCCCCCTCCGCATCAGACCGCAACCCCCTCCTCGAAGTCGCGACGCCACCAGGTAGGGCCCCCAACCACCGCCGCCCTCCATCTTCTTCCTCCTCCGCTTGTTCTCCTCGCGCAAGCCTCCAGTTCCGAGCCCACAGACCCAAACCGCACCCCCCTTCAGCCCTAGCGCCGCCTCCCCCTGTCAACGCCGCCGTGGCCCCCTCTACCTCGCCGCACCCCCTTCCTCCTGCAAAGACAGTAAGATTTTTCTTTGTATTTAAATTAAAAACTGACTTTTGTTTATATTTAAAACTGATTTTTCTTAATTGATTTTAAAACTGAAATTATATGATTTTTATTTGTTTAAAGTTTTGATTTCTATTAGGAAAGATTATATTTTTAGATTAGAAAAGCATAGAGAATAAAAAGATGATTTTGTTCATAGAAAAATATAATCTTTTATATTGTAGAAGGTTAAAAATATAATTTTTTTTTCATTATAAAAGTGTTAAAGATTTGATCTTTATTTCGTGGAAGAAGCAAAGATGTGATTTTTATATAAGTGGCGATATAAAAATAGCATCCTTATATGTGTAGCAAAATAAAGATTGATTTTGAAAAGACGATATTTTTAAAAGTGAAAAGACGATATTTTTAAAAGTGAAAAGACGATATTTTTAAAATATAAAAGAAGTGAGCTTTAAACTATAAAAGATTAGAGTTTTGAAATTGAAAAGGCGAAATCTTTATATGAAGAATAGCGGGATAAAAATAAAATTTTTATCTATATAACATCGTCGTAAAAATAGAATTTTTTATCTATTTAGTACCGTAGTAAAAATTCGATGTTTAAATATATGAAGTGATTATAAAAATATGATTTTTAAACTGAAAGTGAACAAATAAAAATGTGATTTTTATATATGTAGTGGCTACGGGCAACGAAGATGACAAAGATGCGATAACGATGAAAATTTCTATCAAAGAAGAGTCAAGATGATTGGATAGCTATCAGTGAGAACTTCTCACTCTTCAATTTCTTTTTCTAGTTATATATATATACTAGGATGCAGACGGTGTTTAGTAGCACCCGACACCCGTCATCCACAGACCATGGATGGCTTGTTTGTTAAATTGTTTGCTTGTGTAGTTGGTTAGTCTTATTTGGTTTGAATTGAATTGTTTGGTGAAATGGAATGGATTTGATTGATGTGTGAATGGCGTGGGCCTTCACTAGACCGGGGATAAGGCTAGGCCTCGTCCCGTTTCTAGTATCGTGCCGTTATGCCGCCGAAATTTTCTAAAATATGTTAGAGAAATAAAAATATCATTTTATTGAATAATTGAACTGAATAGAAATTCATGTGTTGAAATAAAATATTTTTTATCGTTAAAAATATAATTTTTAACGTGAATGTGAATAAATAAATATTTATAAACAAATCGGCCGATTTGTTTATATACACTGATTTGACTGATATTGATTGGGACGATGAATTTTACACATCGCCCAACTGCACAAATAAAATCTGTGTTTGATTGTTTGAAACCCCACACGGGTGTTGGGATGAAATTTGAAGTTCACTCATCCTGATTGATTAAATATGCCGATCGATTGATTGACAGGCTGTTATAAGCGTAAGATATCTATATTTGATGCTTATACAGTGTAGTGCACTTTGGTTGATGGTTGATCATTTTTCAATGCTATTATATACATGTGTTGTATGGAATCCATATAATTAACATTATATGGTGATTGATTGGGCCTCATTCCAATCGGGAAAATAATAAATATTTTAAAAGAAAATTCATGTGTTGAATATAAAAATAATCATGTGTTGACGATGTTCATGTGTTGAAAATATTTATGTGTTGAGTAAAATATTTTATATAATAAAATTTACATCTTTATCATATTTAAAATTAGAACTACTTCACGGTGGAGTCTAATTAAAATCAAACGATAGATACCATAGTTTTATAAAATATTTTACATAACAAAAATAGTCGTGTGTTGAAAGAAATATAGATTCATGTGTTGAATAGAATAAATATTCATTTGTTGAATAGAATAAAGAAGTTTTTGAAAAATATAAAGCCGTGTGGATTAGAGATGCGCTATTTTGACGTGAACGATATTTATATCGATTTTATTCATTTTACAATGAATATTGAAAAGTGATTTCAAAATCTAATATTTTGAAATGAAATTCAAATTGAATTAGATAAAAATTGAAATTGAAACTTTATTGAATCAATTTGAAATGAATTCGAATCGAATAGAAAATGAATTCGATTCGAATTGAATAGAAAATGAACTCGATTCAAATTGAATTGAAACGAATTAGAATTTGAATTGAAACGAAATTGAATTCGAATTAAATAAAATTGAAATGAATTCGAATTGAATTGAAATCAAATCGATTTGAAATTGAATATAGTGTTGAAATGGTTTTGAAAACGAATTTAAAACGATTTATAAAATACGTTTTAAAAAGGAAATCGACGAAATATATATAATATATATATATATATATATATATATAATATATAATGGCCTGAATAGAATGCGCCGCGCCGCGGCAGTTCGTGAATTTCGACCATTGACTTCGAATTTACATTACGGGAGATCTGACCGTCGGATTCTCCTAAAACCGGAACCGTTGGGTTCGTATCGAAAAGAGCTTTCCATTGAATATTAGAAATTTGAAATCTAACGGTTGGATTTGGAATTATGTCCAAATCAAATTTGAAAAAGGTCGCTGTAAGTGCAGTTCGATAGCCGTTGATGGAAATCGACTGTACGGGCCTTGATAAAATTATTAAAAATATTGATAATTTGTGTAAAATCATAATATGTGAATTGGAAAGAACTGGGATGAAAAACTCCATATTTGAAAAGATAAAAGGAGAATTTTATCGAAATGATCTAGTTTTGAACTAGAATTTAAATCAATTTATTTTTGGAAATAAATAAATTGAATTTGAAGGTGGTTTCAAAAATAATCAGGATTTCCAATACGTGAATTGGAATGGATTTGAATCGAAATTGTCTTCGGAATATTTCGATGTTGGATTTTGTGATTATACAGATATGGTTGTGGAAATTTGAAAGATATATTCATATCGTTATTTCCAATACGATATTCGTTGGTTTCAGAATTTGATATTGAATATAAGCCGATATATTTTCTATTCAGAGCCTTGTATTTAATATCAAATGTGATTTGGATTTGTCGTGAATCGTGTTTTAGATGACATTGGTTCTTTAACCCAGTTAAAGGCAAGGTGTTGATTTTTGAAAGGATTAAAACTAAGTGGAGTTCTAACGAATCTTTAATTAGATTGAGAAGTGAATTGATAATTTAAATTATCAAATCTGAAAGGTGATCGAGAATGGAGTACCACCAGTTTTGCTCCAAAGCAATAGTAAATCTTTAATTAGATTTGAACGTGAAATGGTAATTAATTTTACCGATAACACCGTGGTGTTAGGAATGGAGTATCACCAGTTTTGGCTCCATGGGATATATAGGTTGGGATTGGGAAATAAAATAAATAATTACTTCGGTGTGGTTCGCTAATCCCGACTAGTTTGAAATGATATCCAAAGGAAGATTATAGAATAAATTTAGAAGAATTTATCTTGGATAAAATTAATGGGAACTTTCCCTAAGAATGTGACTTTGTGAATAAAAGAATATTCTGAATTGGAATGAGGCGTTTGTTGTGTTTGTGTAACATTCGTTATTATATACGTGGGTTATTCAGAAAGGCCGGGTTTATACCCATTTTGAATAACCGATTCGACGAGATGTCGAAGATGAAGACGGTGGTTGAAGACCGGAAGTCTTTACATCGTTTGGGTGATTACTGATGATCTCGATTGGGCTGTACACCCAAGATGAGGGAAACAGTTGGTGATCGTCTAGACGTACTTGGAGATGGATGGATATGCGAGGAAAGTGCCTCCGGTTTCGTTCAGACTCAGAACGAACTTGTAAATGGATTGTGTGTCTGACATTGGATTTTATTCTGTGTTAATTGATCTCTATTAAATATACATCTGTTTGGCGGCGGAGAATTTATTCTCTTGCTTAACGCCCTTCTCTGAGACATACGAGCTCAGAGGTTGTATATCGATGGACATCAGTCGCATGGAGTGAATTGCCAGTGTGGCACGCATAAGTGGCGATTGATCAAGGCTTCTGTTGAAAAGAAAAGTCTTGTGGTTGATGATCAAAGCAAGGCCTGTGTGGCGTAGCTTTGTGTATAACGTGAATTCACGAGTCTCACACCTCGGTATGAGTCAAAAACGGGATAGTGACTGCAGGGAGAGCACGACGTTTCTTTCTAGTTAGGGTGGTGTCAGTGACCTACCAGCCCTGACATTTATATACTTTTCACCTGTGTGGTTGTTGGATACGAGGCGCCTCGGATATAGGTCTGTAAGGACCGGGAAACGTGTGTTCAGGAATTGCCAATCCTCAGAAGTAAGAGAGGACCGACCCTGAAGATCCAAGGATCATAGTGGGGTCCTGAGACATTTGCTAGAGTGTCTCGAATCGGAGAGGAGCTTGCCCCTTGCCTCGACTCATGATGGAATCCAATTTCCAATACGTGATATTGCGGTTTTAATTGTAGAACTAGTATGGCGACATGATAGATGGTACCCATGCCGCATATGATTGATATTTATGATTTGAATTGTTTGACACTATACACTTATAATAGTATCAAATAATGTGTTTTTAACGTATCAAGCTTGCTTTGGCTGTTATAAGGTAAAAACCCTATCCTCCGGCTTGCGTTGCATTGTGTGATGGGACCTGGGTCTTATAACAGCTTCATTTTTCTTTATTTAGCATTGCGTTGTTTGTTTTATGCACTGGTATTCTCGGGAGGAAACCCGTTCCGTGTCATACGGCGTGGTCCCTTGATTTACCGAACATTAAAATAAAGATTAATAACTGTTTTAGTTCTCACACCAGTCACATGACTGACCTGGAGTTTATTGTTTTAACCTAAACTCTGGGTGCCCTTATTTTTCACACGGGCAGCTAGTAGTTTTGGTTTTGCAGATTTATCTTCACATGGTCCTGATTTGCAGCTGGAACGATGCTCGGAAAGCTCTGTATCAGTGTATCACTTTCAGTTGTGTTTTGTATATTTTTCCGCTGCTATGTAAGTTATTGTAATCTCTGATATTTATCGAATGTAATTTATTCATTTATACTCTGTATATTCTTGTATCTGATGAGATTGTTGTAATAACAACGAAATGTTCTTCTGTTTGCGTTCTATTTTGTCTTGTCCTCAATTCTATTCGGGCTTTCCTTCACGGGGAAGTTCGGGTCGTCTCAAAGTACAATTTTAAATAATTACTATAATTGTTCTACTAAAAAAATATATTATTTTAAACTGTTTCTCATTTCAAAATCTCTTAATTTTGGAATATTCTATATTTCCAAAATAACTTAATTTCCAATATTATAACTTACCCTTTTCAAATCTTAATTAAACTTTGGACTTTCTCAATTATTATATTAATAATCATAAACCTTTCAAAATGTCTAATTCTTCCGATGTAAACAAAATGTGATGATTTTGTCTAATTTTTTTTTATAAACAAAATGTGATAATTTTGTCAATTCTTTCTAAATAACAAAATGTGGTAATTTTGTCAATTCTTTCTAAATAACAAAATGTGGTAATTTTGTCAATTCTTTCTAATTCTTATTTACCCTAAAATATATGACATATTTAACTAAATTGACAATTTAATCATAACATTCCTAATGAATGATATTTTTATAAAAATAAAGAAAATTATCTCTATTTTTATTAAAAATGTAAACTTCTAGTGTGTCATTAAATGTTCAACAAAAGGTATATTTTTCTATGTCATTCCAATTTCACCAAAAATAATTATCTTTGTGTCATTACAACAAAATGTATATTTTTGGTGTGTCAATATAATCCCAACAAAAATGTATATTTTTGTGTGTCATTCTATTTTTAACAAAAATATAATATTTTGTGTCATTTCTTATTTCTAACCAATTGACAATGTAATAATGTTCATTTACTTCTAACAAATTGACAATGTATTAATGTCCATTTATATTTTCAACTAAATAACCATCAAAATGTCCTTTATAATATTTCAACCTATAATGACGGTGCAAATTTGTCCTTTTTCATTTTAACAAAATAAGGTGAAATAAATGTCCTTTTTATAAATTACACACAAATGACAATGTAATAACGTCCATTTATATTTTCAACTAAATGACCATCAAAATGTCCTTTATAATATTTCAACCTATAATGACGGTGCAAATTTGTCCTTTTTCATTTTAACAAAATAAGGTGAAATAAATGTCCTTTTTATAAATTACACACAAATGACAATGTAATAATGTCCATTTATATTTTCAACTAAATGACCATCAAAATGTCCTTTATAATATTTCAACCTATAATGACGGTGCAAATTTGTCCTTTTTCATTTTAACAAAATAAGGTGAAATAAATGTCCTTTTTATAGATTACACACAAATGACAATGTAATAATGTCCATTTATATTTTCAACTAAATGACCATCAAAATGTCCTTTATAATATTTCAACCTATAATGACGGTGCAAATTTGTCCTTTTTCATTTTAACAAAATAAGGTGAAATAAATGTCCTTTTTATAAATTACACACAAATGACAATGTAATAATGTCCATTTATATTTTCAACTAAATGACCATCAAAATGTCCTTTATAATATTTCAACCTATAATGACGGTGGAAAAATGTCCTTTTTAAATTACAACAAAAAGAACCATCTTAATTTGCCAATTCTAATCGACAAAATAACGATTTTACTAAATAACGATTTTATTAAATTCTAGTGGTCTATTTCATTTCAACCATTTTATTTCAACACAAATACCATCACATCAACAAATTCACCTAACAACATCAACCAAATAAGATTTCGTAGCAATCAGCTAATTTGGATTCCACAACATATATGTATAAAATTCACATGGCAAGGAATAATTTAATTTCAATAATTAAATATAGATATCTCACCACTACTTTTCTGAATTTTCAAAGTCCTTGTTTCAACTTTTTGGTTTCAACGAAAATTGACAATTTTGCTCCACTATTTGGTTACAACAAAAATGATAAATTTTTGTTTCCAATCCTTTTGTCACAACAAAATAATATATTCGTTTCCTCTAATTTTATTATAACAAATACGATATATTTGTTTTCAATTATTCAATCATGATATATTTATTTATAACAACCAAATTTTAACCAACATGAGAATTCTAATCCGTATATCAATACAACAGTATTATCAGCCAAATCAAATCATGTATGTAACAAACAGAATTTAGCGATATATAATTTCACAACACAAGTTCTAGAACAGATTACGTATCATGATTCAGTATTTTTAATTGTATATAAATAAATAAATAAACAGAATTTCTCACCTTGATTGGATATAGATCTAAAATTCGAACGTGCTCAGAATTGGTCCCAATTGCTTTCAAGAAGTCCTATTCGATGCAACGGTTCAAACGGATCTGAAATTTTCCTTGAGTTTTGATTTCGCCTAAATTCGCAGCAAGTTCTATATATATCCCTACCTCTTCTAGAATGTAGAGGACATTGTCACGTTCACGATGGCTCCTTTAATTACTTCAGCCGTGAGTTTTCAACTTTTGATTCAAAACTAGAGTTCAACTTTCCTTCGAATCGGTTGTACGACGGGGAAATCGGATTGCACCACGTCGGAGATGGAGGAGGCGCGCCTGCCGATGGTGGTGGAGAGTGCTTCAAGTTCCTCTAAAGGATCAATGGTTTTTTTTTATGTGGACAAGAGGAAGGATTTTTAAATTCATAGAAGAGAACTACAGAGCAAAAATTGAGGAATGGAATTGAGTAGGATATGTGATTTATTTCTGAAAGGGCTCTTTACATATGGTAGGCTATGAAAGAAATAAATTTACTGACTAGGAATGAGGTGTCGGTCTAATTAATTTTTTTTATTTGTGACGAATTTTGGGAATAAGTTAAATTCACTTGAAAATTGGAAATTATGAAACATAAAGAGAAAGCAACATATATAAATATATATATATATATATATATATATATATTAATTAGTAAGGAAGGGGAGAGAGAGCGACCTGTAAGTGCATGTATTTCAAATGTAGCATGCGTTTTGATAATTAATTATGAAACATAAAGAGAAAGCAACCTTTATATATATATATTTATTAATTAGTAAGGAAGGGGGAAGAGAGAATAGAGAATAAATGCACAAGTTATTTCCCCTATATGCCTCTTTGTATTTATAACAAATTAAATGCTTGCTTTTTTTTCTTTTCTAATTGTTTAAATTATGCACCCTTCTAAATTTCAAAACATGCAATATTAAATAACGTAATGCCATGTTTAAATATAATGACACATTTATCCCCTTTTTTTTATTTTTTATTTTCAAATTTCAAAAGTATCCGCAGTTTGTACTTAAGTGGATAGGGAGCAAATTATACACAAAATAAAGAACAGTTGGTTATTTATAATATTAGATTATTTTGTCCATTAATTCAAGAAAGAGCCCATCATCTCCTATTCACATTTCAAAATAAAACAAGAAAAGACAAAACGGGAAGGTATTCAATTGGATAGACATGAATAAAAAGAATAGAAATATACACGTAGGTTCATTTTAATATTAATAACATACCAATTGGCTTCCAATGTTTCTTTTTATTTAATTCCATTGTAACGTTTCACACATTACTCCTATGGTTATTTGAAAATTTTGTTGCCCGAAATGCGGTGTGTTACAATGTTTATTTATCATCGAATTTCAAAAGCAAATCAAAAAGAAAAGAGGATAAATATAAAGGAGTAAATGCATTCATTATATGAACAAAGTATCTATTACAATAGTTATTTAAATGGCAGAATATATTATTTAGAACTATTCTATTTTAAATATTTAATGAACTGCAATCTTATTCGGTAAATCCTGTAATGGAAAAAAAAAATAAGATATGAATTGAAATTGCGATTGTCATTATTAAAGGTTGTCTATAAAAGTAAATGTAAGGTTACCTAAATTGTCTGTTTACATCTAATTTACTTAACCTTGAATCAAAAATGAATGAGAAATTGTAATTCTTCGAAATTAAGAAATGAAATAAGTTTAGTTCATATTTTAGAGTTTGCTAATTATTTCATTCATTAGAATGATGGTTGACACATGGATTTCCATGTTTTAGTTAGGTCAAAACCTTATAAATTACAAAATGTTAAAGTACAAGAGATACATATATATAATTACACCCAAGGGAAAGATATATACAAAATAAGGATAAGTATCATATATATATACATATATATATATATATATATATATGTTTTTTTCTCTTTTTTTTTTCTTTTTTACTGCCCTTAAAAAAGTTTCTTATAAATGCATGCCATGCTGTTTCGCATTCAAGGTTGAAACGGAAGAATAGGTATGTGTTAATGAGATATTCAATTTCATAATATTTTAAACCAAAAAATGAATTGGTTGAGATCCAAAAATTGAGATGATTAAGTTTAACGTCAAAACCATTTCAGCGTTACTATACCTATTATTTCTAACATGACATTATTAAATAAATGACGTTCCTTATATAATGACATTATCATGGCATTCCTAATACAGTAATATCTTTTCACAAAGATGACATTTTATAATAAATAACGCTTCTATTAACCTGGCATTTCAAATGAAATGATATTTTTGTATAAATGACATTTCCTAAGCAAAATATATTTTTAATCTAATATAACATGTCTTAACAAAATGAACATTTTTAACATTTCCAGTCTTAATGATTTAAAATAAATTACCTTAAATATAAAAAATCCATTAAAATAACTTAAAATAAAATGTTAAATTTACCCTAAAATTCAGGGTTGTTACACACACATCCATTTACAAGTCCGTTCTGGGTCTGAATGAAACCGGAGGCACCTTATTCCTCATCCCATATGTCCAATACTGGAGAGAGAAGTCCTTGCATATCCGGTCGATCTCCAAGTACACCTGGACGATCACCACTTATTACCTTGTCTTGGGTGTACAGCCAAATCAATACATCAGTAATCATTCAAACGATGTGAAGACCTTCGGTCTTCAACCACCGTCTTCATCGTCGACTTATCGTCGAATCAGTTATTCAGAATAGGATAAACCTGGTATTTCCGAATAACACGCGTATCTTATAAACAAGTGCAATAAAAACACAACATACACCTCATTCCAATTTTGGAATATTCTTTTATTTAAATATTCATATCATTAGGGAAAGGTTCCCATTAATTTTATCAAAAAAAAAATTCTATAAATTTATCCTTTAATCTTCCTTTAGATATCAGTTCAAACCAATTTAAGGTTTATCCAAACTAGTCGGGATTAGCGCACCTTACCGAAGTAATCATTTGTTTAATTTCTCAATCCTAACCTATTCATCTTATGGAGCAAAACTGGTAATGCCCCATATCTAACACCACGATGTTATTGGTAAAATTAATTACCATTTCCCGTTCAAATCTAATTAAAGATTTGATTATCGCCTGGAGTAAAACGGGTGATACTCCATTCTCGATCATTTCCGAACTTTGATAATTTAAATTATCACATTTCAATCTAATTAAAGATTCATTGAAACTCCACTTAGTTTTAATCTTCCCAAAAATCAATATTAATGATTATTTAACTTTGGAAACACAAACATGCCGCATCGACAGTCTACACCTTACTATTGATTTCTGCCGATATATAACCTCTAAGGTCATACGTCTTAGAGAAGGGTGTTAAGCAAGAGAATAAGTTCTCCGCTGCCAAACAGATATATATTTAGCAGAGATCAACCGTACAGTTCGAAATACAATTTTAGACATGTAATCTGTCTAAAACTGGGTTAAAGAACTAATGTCATTTAAAACACAGCTCACGATAAATCCAAATTCATATTCCATTAATTATGGAATCTTCACGGAAAAACGGATCAGTATATAATCGATATCAATTTTCGTATCCGACTAATAATATAAATGGAATAATGACAAAGCCTTTTAAATTCCATATGTATTAACAGTCTTCCTCCACAGAAGCTCACTTCGATTATTACCAAATCGAATTCCATTCCATTCCAATTTATTTTATTAAATTGGAAAACTTTATTTTGGAAAATTTCTATTAAATCTTAATAAAAAGATTTATAAATTTCAAAGTGCATTATACGGTTAATCGGGTTAAAGAACAAATGTCGTTTAAAACTTCGTTCACTATAAACCGAAAAATCCAATTCTTTTATTTAATTCCAATTAAATATCAATTAATTGGAAAACTTCCCTAAATCTTAAATTAAAGAATTATTCTTTTGTCAACTGGTTTTAAGAACAGTGTTAATAAAGGCGCCATTCATGACAAACCCAAAATCCCATTTGATATCAAATCCAAGGCTCTGAATAGAAATTATATCGGCTTATATTCAATATCAAATTCTGAAACTAAGAAATATTGTATTGGAAATAACGATATAAATATATCTTCCAAATTTCCATAACAATATTTGTATAATCTTAAAATCAAACTACTCCGAAGATGATTTCCATTCAAATCCACTCCAGTTCATATATTGGAAATTCTGGTTATATTAAACCCATTCTCAGTCCAATTTATTTATTAAAAAATTATTGGAATTCATTTCTAGTTAATAACTAGTTCATTTCGATTAAAATATATTTTTATATTTTCAAATATGGAATTTTTCATCCCAATTCTCTCCAAATCATTTATTATGATTTTACACTAATTATTGATATTTTTAATAATTTTATCAAGGCCTGTACAGTCAGTTTCCAATAACGGCCACCAAACTGCACACAATGACCTTTTCCAAATCTGATTTTGACATATCTCCAAATTAAACCGTTAGATTTCAAATCTCTTATATTCGTTGGAAAGTAATTTTTGATATGAACCCAACGGTTCTGGTTTTAGGAGAATCCAATGGTCCGATCTCCCGTAATATCAATTCGAAGTCAATGGTCGAAATTCGCAAACGGCCGCGGTGCGGCGCGTTCTTTTCAGGCCAATATATTATATATATATAATATATATAATATATGCTTCATCGATTTCCATTTAAAACGTATTTTATAAATCATTTTAAGTTCATTTAAAAAACGATTTCAACTTCATTTTCAATTTTAAATCAAAACTGAATATTCCACTATAAATACATTTTAAATTCATTTTAAAACGATTTCAATTTGATTTTCAAATTTAAATCAAAATTGAATATTCCAATATAAATTCGTTTTAAATTCATTTTAAAATGATTTCAATCTCATTTCAAATTTCAAATCAAAAATTGAATATTCCTTTTCAATATTCATTATAAAATGAATAAAATTGATATAAATGTCGTTCACGTCTAAATGGCGTTAATCAAATCAATACGGCTTTATAAATTTCAATATTTTCGTGTCCATCCCAAATCATACATAAAAATCATATTTTTTATACTTTACAGAATATTATTATAAAATATTCGTTATTTCTGAATTGGAATCAGACACGGTTAATTACCATACAATTTTATTTTTATGGATTTCATACACACGTACACAATAATAATCATACACAGTCAACCATCATCCAGAGTCCATTATAGAACTGCATAAGCATTAAATATAAATAATTAGCACTTACAAAATTCTGTCAACCCATCGATTGTCATACAAGTAAACAATTGGGATTAATGTACGTTAAATATCATCCCAATACTCGTGTGGGGTTTCAACCAACAAATATTGAATATTATTTGTGCAGTTGGGCGATGTGTAAAATTATCGACCCAATCCATATCATTTAAATGGGTGTACTTAAACAAATTGTCCGATTTGTAAATGAATATTTATTTTCAACTTTATATGGTTCATATATCCAATAAAAAATATATTTTTATTGTTCAAATATTTTATTCCATACATGAATATTTTATATATTATATTCATTCAATAAAAATGATATTTTTATAGTTCAAATATTTTATTCCATAAATGAATATTTTATATATTATATTAATTCAATAAAAATGATATTTTTATTGTTCAAATATTTTATTCCATATATGAATATTTTATATATCGTATTCATTCAATAAAAATGATATTTTTATTGTTCATATATTTTTATTCAACACAACACAATCAACAATCACAATACAATCCATTTCCATAACACAATACAATCATACAAGCCGTCCATGGTCTGTGGTCGATGGTGTCAGGAGCTACTAAGCCCCGTCTGCAACCTAATATATATTTAAGTGTAAAATAATTAATGAGAAGGAGTTCTCACCTTGGGTTTCCACTCCGTCGGTCTTTATGGGACGGTTTGGATTCTGTACGCTTCCATCGCCATCTGTTTCACGCAGTTGATATTAAAAATCACATTTTTATAATGCTACCATATATTTAAAAATTACATTTTAATCAATGATATTTATATTTTTAAAAAAATCACATTTTTAAGCTGTTATATATATTTATATATATATATATATATATATATATAAATCACATTTTTCTACTATGTTTATATTTGAAAAACAATTCTATTTTTAGACATTGCTATTTTTATTTTTAAAAACAAAGTTATTCTTATTATTCAAAACAAAGTATATTTTCTTTTTTAAAAACAAAGTTATTTTTATTATTCAACACAAAGTTTTTTTTAAAACAAAGTTATTTTTATTTTTCTAACAAAGTATATTTTTATTTTTAAAAACAATGATAATTTTATTTATAAAAACAATATAACATTCTAATGATAATTAATTAAATTAATTTTAAACTAATGATAAAATTAAGGGTTAATACCCTTATTTATCCCGTCTTCTATTTCATGCTTCATGCCAACGAGAAACGCAACCTCTCGATTTGAAAATCCAACCGTCGCCGCCTGTTAGGTTGACCGAACGTCCATCATTGACCGCCGTCTAGAGCGCCTTCGCGACGCCATCCTCCACCCACCACAAATCGCCACTCTGTGCCCCCACAATCGGAAAACCCAACTCAAAGTCGGCTTGTTTCAGCTCTGATTTCTCCCAATCCGAGCAACTAAACTTCATCAAACCACTACCAATTGGAAGATCGTGAATTGCACTTGCATTTTTGTTTTAAAATCATAAGCAAATTCAAAGTGTTTTGAGAGGAATTTAACAATTTAGTTTCAAACATTTTTAGCCATTCAATTGTGAACGACGACGCTGAGAAAAAAAATAGGGTCAGGGTTTCTTGTCGGCCTTATATATAATAATATTTTAATATTTTAATTCGTTTTAAAGTCAAAGCCGTCACGAACTCCGAATCAAACCCAAGGAATGTCGCCTATAACCAAGTACCCTATTCCGGACACAATGGGATATGTCATGTAAGCCAGTTCGATTGTTTCGATCAGTTTCAGTTAAAATTAAAATACAAATCAGTATATACTGAATTTAAATGTACATTTTAATTTACTGGGGCCACATACTGAATCCAAAAATTCCCGAAAAATAAATCAAGCTATGTTTTGACGATACCATCCTAACAAAACTAATTTTATCGAATTTGGAGACCGTTTGAAAAATGGGCTTTTTTTGGTCGATCCAATTCAAATTTAAATTCACCACGCTCACATATTAATTCCAAAAATTATGAAAATTCAAATCTAGCAATAATTTTACATTCCAGATCCAACAAAAGTGGTCTCATCGAAAACGAAGGTCGTTTGCAAAATCGTTATTTTTAAGGGCTATATATCATATAAATTCCATAGCGACTATTCTTAATTTTCAACTGGGCTTAACTTTTTATTCCAGCTATGAAATTTGGATTTTCCACATTCGTTGGAATGATATTTGCAAATAGATTCAAATATTTCAAGTTTTACTAAAATCCGGTTTATTTTGAATCCTGTGCCATTTCCAATTCCTTTTATAATTAAAATAAATATTTATATTTTAACTTCGATTTATATATATATATATATGTTCTGATTCTATTCAAAATAAATTTCTAGTCATTATTATTTAAAATAAATCATTCTAAATATTCAAAGTTCATTAAAATTGCCAAAATAAAAATTTTAAATTGGTTCTGATTTTCCGGGTTATTACAGTCTCCCCCACTTAAAAACTTTTCATCCTCGAAAAGGAACGCAGCTGAAAATTGTTTAACTAATCAACTCAACTTCCAGTTTGGCTTTCATTCTTCAACTTTTCAATTTCTAAGAAATTTCAAATTCTTCAAAAATTTGGCAAACACCCTAAATTTTTGATTTTTTTTCCATAATCTCCTTTGTAAGGGGAGATATTAAAAACCGCAACTAGCCGCGCAGCGCCCTCATCATCTAAAAAGAAAATGCCAAGCGGCTAACCAATCGGCTCATAAAATCATCCAAACCCAATAAATTAGTAAACACGTACCTATTTGTCGGGCATACAGTTTCATTCCTCTTCTTAGCCTCCTTGTTATGACATGTTCAATGTATATACATGTATATGCATGCAATTTCAATCAATTTTCAATTCAGTTCAGTATTTGATTCAATTTGGCTTGATGGTTCAAAATTTTAATTAATCAAACCAATAATAAAACAACACAATCGACAATCAATTAGTTGATTATCGTTTCAAACCATTCTTTTATATATATAAAAATCCATTCTTGATGCCAAGTCACAACAATAGACCCTATCTAGTTTTGGTTCTCACACCAGTCAATTAAAAATATATAGATATCCCACTTTTGAAACTCGAACATAACACTGATGATGGGTACCCATCATCAGAATCATTTCCGGGTGACTAGGGTGTGATTATATATCTATCCAGTATATTAAAACTTTGTGTACACGCTAGCAAGGCGTATATGCAAAATCTTCATATACCCAACAGTCCAAATCAATTTAAAATAAAATATTCAAATACGTATAATAAGGTTTAAATTTTCACAATAAAATTGGTTTTTCATTTTTATTTTAAAAAATAACACACTTCAGACTCATTATAGGATACTAGTGATCCCATTTCTAACGAGTCATTCTCATTAAATATTACTAATCCAATCTCAAATGAATTCTTTTGTTCGGTTCTAATGTGTCTTGTTCTCGAGCTATGTAAACCAAAGCTTTGATACCAAAATGTGACGAGCCAAACTTCCCCGTAAAGGAAAGCCCGGATTGAGTTGAGAACATGACAAATCAGAATACAAACGACAGAACATTTCATTGTTTATTACAACAATTTACATCAAAGTTCAAGAATATATAGAGTGTGAATAAATATTACACATTGGAAAATATCAGAGATTAAAATACATTACATAGCAGCGGAAAATTAATACATAACACAACTGTAAAAAATACACGGATACTGAGCGTTCCGAATATAGCTCCAGCTGTAAACCAGGATCCTGTGAATATAATATCTGTAAAAACCGAAATTACTAGCTGCATGTGTGGAAAATAGGAGCACCCAGAGTTTAGGTTAAAACAATAAACTCCAGGTCAGTCATGTGATTGGTGTGAGAACTGAAACAATTATTAATTTCATTATAAAGTTAGGTAAATCAAGGGACCACGCCGTATAACACGAAACGGGTTTACCCCCAAGAATACTAGTGCTTAAAACAAACAGCGTAATGCTAAAGAGAAAAATGAAGCTATTATAAGACTTAGGTCCCATCACACAATGCAACGCAAGCTGGAGGATAGAGTTTTACCTTATAATAGCCAAACATGCTTGGTACATTTAAAACAAATCATTTGATACTATAATAAGTGTATATTGTCAAAAACAACTTCAAATATAAATGTATCAATCATAGACGGCATTGGTATCAAATATCATGTTGCCATACTAGTTCTACAATTAAAACCGCACAATGTCGTATCGGAAGTTGGATTCCATCCGTGAATGAAGGAAAGGGATCATCCTATGCAGATTCGAGATACCCTACCAAGTGCCTTAGGATTTAGTGGCAACTGCACCCGGATCGGTAGTCCCGGTCATCCATCTATGATTAGTTATACCATAAACTATATGTTAGCCGGTTCTATGGAACCTCTAAAATGTTCAGTATGTCGACCGTCTCCATCAGTCCCGTAATGACCGATATAATATCCATCAGCCCAGATGAGCCGATATATCCGAGGTACCTTGTCTCCCATCAAGTAATAATAGTGTGCAAAATCCACATGTGTAAATAGCCTGGGCTCCATACCATGACGTTACTAGTAACTAGAACTAACATATGTCCATTTTCCTACTGTCCTTCCAGTTTATGGTTCACACCGGAGTGTGAGGCTCGCGAATTAACGCTACACAAAGCTATGCTATTTAAAGCCATGCTTTGATCATCAACCACAAGGCTTTTCTTTTCAACACAAGCCTTGATCATTTGCATCTTGGCATGCCACACTGACAATTCACGCCTTGCGACTGATATCTATATATCACCTCTGAGCTCGTACGTCTCAAGGAAGGGTGTTAAGCGAAAGAATAAATTCTCCGCTGCCAAGCAGATATATATTTAATAGAAATCAATCAACACAGAATAAAATCCAATGTCAGACACACATCCATTTACAAGTCCGTTCTGGGTCTGAACGAAACCGGAGGCACCTTATTCCTCGTCCCATATGTCCAATACAGGAGAGAGGTCCTCACATATCCAGTCAATCTCCAAGTATGTCTAGAAGATCACCACTTATTGCCTTGTCTTGGGTGTACAGCCCAATCAAGAAATCAGTAATCATCCAAATGATGTAAAGACCTCTGGTCTTCAACCACCGTCTTCATCGTCGACTTATTGTCGAATCAGTTTTTCGACCCGGTCTTTCCGAATAACTCGCGTATCTTATAAACAAGTGCTATAAAAACACAACATACACCTCATTCCAATTCAGAATATTCTTTTATTTAAATATTCATATCATTAGGGAAAGGTTCCATTAATTTTATCAAAAACAAATTTTTTAAATTTATCCTTTAATCTATCCTTTGGATATCAATTCAAACCAATTTAAGGTTTATCCAAACTAGTCGGGATTAGCGCACCTTACCGAAGTAATCATTTGTTTAATTTCCCAATCCCAACCATTCATCCTCTGGAGCAAAACCGGTAATACTCCATATCTAACACAACGGTGTTATCGGTAAAATTAACTACCATTTCCCGTTTAAATCTAATTAAAGATTTGACTATCGCCAAGAGTAAAACTAGTGATACTCCATTCTCTATCATTTCCCAAATTTGGTAATTTAAATTATCACATTTCAATCTAATTAAAGATTCATTAAAACTCCATTTGTTTTAATCTTCCCAAAAACCAATATTAATGATTATTTAACTTTGGAAACACAAACATGCCGCATCAACAATCTACACCGTACTATTGATTTCTGCCGGTATATAACCTCTAAGCTCATACTTCTTAGAGAAGGGTGTTAAGCAGGAGAATAAAATCATCGCCACCAAACAGATAAATATTTAGCAGAGATCAACCATACAGTTTGAAATACAACGTTAGACATGTAATCCTGTCTTTAACTAGGTTAAAGAACAAATGTCATTTAAAACACGGTTCACGATAAACCCAAAATATATTCCATTAATTATGGAATCTTCACGGAAAAATGGATCAATATATAATCGATATCAATTTCCATATCCGACTAATAATATAAATGGAATAACGACAAAGCCTTTTAAATTCCATATGTATTAACAGTCTTCCTCCACAGAAGCTCACTTCGATTATTACCAACTCGAATTCCACTCCATTACAATTTATTTTATTAAATTGGAAAACTTTATTTTGGAAAATTCCCATTAAATCTTAATAAAAAGATTTATAAATTCCAAATTACATTCCACGGTTAATCGGGTTAAAGACCAGATGTCATTTAAAACATCGTTCACTATAAACCCAAAAATCCAATTCTTTTATTCAATTCCAATTAAACATCATTAATTGGAAAACTTCCCTGAATCTTAAATTAAATATTTATTCTTTTCTCAACTGGGTTTAAGAACAGCGTTAATAAAGACACCATTCACAACAAAACCAAAATCTCATTTGATATTAAATACAAGGCTCTGAATAGAAATTATATCGGCTTATATTCAATATCAAATTCTGAAACCAACAAATATTGTATTGGAAATAATGATATAAATATATCTTCCAAATTTCCATAACAATATCTGTATAATCACAAAATCCAACATCGAAATATTCCAAAGATGATTTCCATACAAGTCCACTCTAATTCATATACTAGGAATTCTGGTTATATTAAAACCCATTCTCAATCCAATTTATTTATTTAAAACTTATTGGAATTCATTTCTAGTCAATAACAAGTTCATTTCGATAAGAATACATTTTTATCCTTTCAAATATGGAGTTTTTCATCCTAATTCGTTCCAAATCATTTATTATGATTTTACACAAATTATTGATATTTTTAATAATTTTATCAAGGCCTGTACAGTTGGTTTCCACTAACGGCCACTAAACTGCACCTACAACGACCTTTTCCAAATTTGATTTGGACGTATCTCCAAATCCAACCGTTAGATTTCAAATCTCTTATATTCGTTGGAAATCTCTTTTCAATATGAACCCAACAGTTCCAATTTTAGGAGAATCCGACAGTTAGATCTCCCTTAATACCAATTCGAAGTCAAGGTTCGAAATTCGCGAATGGCTGCGCCGCAGCGTTTTCTATTCAGGCCATTATATTATATATAATATATACTTTGTCGATTTCCATTTAAAACGTATTTTATAAATCGTTTTAAATTCGTTTTAAAAATGATTTCAACTTCACTTTCAATTTTAAATCAGAACTGAATATTCCACTATAAATTCATTTTAAATTCATTTTAAAACGATTTCAATTTGATTTTCAAATATAAATCAAAATTGAATATTCCTATATAAATTCGTTTTAAAACGATTTCAATCTCATTTCAAATTTCAAATCAAAATTTGAATATTCTTTTTCGATATTCGTTATAAAATGAATAAAATCGATATAAATGTCGGTCACGTCTAAATGGCGTTAGTCTAATCAATACAGCTTCATAAATTTCAATATTTTCGTTTCCATTCCAAATCGGACATAAAAATCATATTTTTATACTTTACAGAATGTTATTTTAAAATATTCGTTATTTCTTAATTGGAATCAGACACAGTTAATTACCATATAATTTTATTTTTATGGATTTCATACACACGTACACAACGATAATCATACACAATCAACCATCATGCAGAGTGCATTACACAACTGCATAAGTGTTAAATATAAATAATTAATGCTTACAACAGTCTGTCAACCCATTGATTGACACAAAACTAAATAATTAGGATTAGTGTACCTCAAATATCATCCCAATACCCGTGTGGGGTTTCAACCAACAAATATTGAATATTATTTGTGCAGTTGGACGATGTGTAAAGTTATCGTCCCAATCCATATCAGTCAAATGGGTGTGCATAAACAAATCGTCCGATTTGTAAATGAATATTTATTTT
This sequence comes from Allium sativum, assembly GCA_030737875.1. Taxonomy (NCBI): domain Eukaryota; kingdom Viridiplantae; phylum Streptophyta; class Magnoliopsida; order Asparagales; family Amaryllidaceae; genus Allium; species Allium sativum. The sequence continues at coordinate 116,937,633 of CM060918.1, forward strand.
CAACACATGACCATTTTATATGGTTCATATATCCAATAAAAATTATATTTTTATTGTTCAAATATTTTATTCCATATATGAATATTTTATATATTATATTCATTAAATAAAAATGATATTTTTATAGTTCAAATCTTTTATTCCATACATGAATATTTTATATATTATATTCATTCAATAAAAATGATATTTTTATTGTTCAAATATTTTACTTCATACATGAATATTTTATATTATATTCATTCAATAAAAATGATATTTTTATTGTTCATATATTTTTATTCAACATAGTACAACCAACAATCACAATACCGTCCATTTCCACAACACAATACAATCAAACAAGCTATCCATGGTCTGTGGACGTTTATTCAACACAGTACAACCAACAATCACAATACCGTCCATTTCCACAACACAATACAATCAAACAAGCTATCCATGGTCTGTGGACGACGATGTCAGGAGCTATTAAGCACTGTGTGCAACCTAGTATATATTTAACTATAAAATAATTAGTGAGAAAGAGTTCACACCTTGGGTTTCCACTCCGTCGGTCTTTATGGGACGGTTTGGATTCTGTCCGCTTCCATCGCCATCTGTTTCACGCAGTTGATATTAAAAATCACATTTTTATAATGGTAACATATATTTAAAAATCACATTTTAGTCAATGATATTTATATTTAAAAAAAAATCACATTTTTAAATCGTTATATATATATATATTTATATAAATCACATTTTTCTACTACGTTTATATTTGAAAAACAATTCTATTTTTAGACAATGCTATTTTTATTTTTAAAAACAAAGTTATTTTTATCATTCAAAACAAAGTATATTTTCTTTTTTAAAAACAAAGTTATTTTTACTATTCAAAACAAAGTATGTTTTCTTTTTTAAAAACAAAGTTATTTCTATTTTTCTTACAAAGCATATTTTCATTTTTGAAAACAAAGTATATTTTTATTTTTTAAAAACAACGATAATTTTATTTATAAAAACAATATAACATTCTAATGATAATTAATTAAATTAGTTCTAAATTAATGACAAAATTAAAGGTTAATACCCTTTTTTATCTCATCCTATATTTCATGCTTTAGGCCACCGAGAAACCCAACCTCTCGATTTGAAAATTCAATTGTCGCCGCCTGTCAGGTTGACCGAACGTCCGTCGTTGACCACCGCCTGGAGCGCCTTCGTGACGCCATCCTCCACCCCCCACCAATCGCCACTTGGTGGCCCCCACAACCGGATAACCTAACTCGAAGTCGGCTTGTTTCAGCTCCGATTTCTCCCAATCCGAGCAACTAAACTTCATCAAACCACTACCAATTGGAAGATCGTGAATTGCTCTTGCATTTCTATTTTAAAATCATAAACAAATTCGAAGTGTTTTGAGAGGAATTTAACGATTTAGTTTCGAACTTTTTTTGTCGATCAATTAAGAACGACGGCGCTGAGAAAAAAATAGGGTTAGGGTTTCATGTTGGCCTTATATATAATAATATTTTAATTTGTTTTAAAAGCCAAAGCCATCACGAATTCCAAATCAAACCCAACGAATGTCGCTCCTAGCGAAATACCCCCATTCCGGACACAGTGGGATATGTCCCGTAAGCCAGTTCGACTATTTCTATCAGTTTCCGTTAAAATTAAAATATAAATTAATATATATTGAATTTAAACATACATTTTAATTTACCGGGACCATATACTGACTCCAAAAATTCCTGAAAAATAAATCTAGCTATGTTTTTACAATACGGTCCTAATAAAACTAATTTCATCGAATATGGAGACCAGTTGAAAAATGGGCTTTTTTTGGTCGATCCAATTCAAATTTAAATTCACCACACTCACATATTAATTCCAAAATTTATGAAAATTGGAATCTAGCAATAATTTGACATTCCTGATCCAACAAAAGTGGTCTCATCGAAAACGGAGGTCGTTTGCAAAATCGCTATTTTTAAGGGTTATATATTATATAAATTCCATAGCGACTATTTTGAATTTTCAACTGGGCATAATTTTTTACTCCCGCTATGAAATTTGGATTTTTCACATTCGTTGGAAACATATTTTCAAACAGATTCGAATTTTTTTGGTTTCTCTAAAATCCGGTTTATTTTGAATCCTGTACATTTATTTAAAATTTGAAATCGAATTTTCAAACTACCGCGCCATTCCCAATTCCTTTTGTAATTAAAATAAATATTTATATTCTAACTTTGATTCAAATAAATTTATATGTTCTAATTCTATTCAAAATAAATTTCTTGTCATTATTATTTAAAATAAATCATTTTAAATATTCAAAAATCATTAAAATTGCCAAAATATAAATTTTAAATTGGTTCTGATTTTCCGGGTTGTTACGTTCACTTTTCTTTATTATTTAATTCCTTATTATCATTGATAGATAGGGTGAATTCTCCCTGATCGCTTAAGATGCCAGGCGGACCTATTGGTCACTTATTATTCCTCGGTAATATATTCAACATTAACATAAACTAAAGGGCACTAGCTAAGGGTCCTATTATTTAAGGCATCCGTCATTCACGCATATACCCTTGCCCCGTGTAAGGTGAGAGGTGGTATTTTATCATTCGCTATGCCATCTAGATGAACTTATTGGATAAGCTCTTTAGTCACTTACTATTTCCCGTAGGGTAGGTAGCCATATCTAACGTTTTTAGTTTTCAGGCTTGGGTAGGCCCCACATACTCACGCCATTTAAGACACCTAAACTGGAAGACCTACTCCCAGGTGGACTCTTCAAACCCAGCCTCTTAAGACCCAGGAAGTGGACTATATGAGAAGGTTATTAAGTTCGCACCCCATTAACCTTTAATACCTTTCCCTATTTGGGATAAAGTGGGTTACGTCATTAAGTCCTTTCCGTTTAGTTTCTCTTCACGGAAATATTATACGCACACGATTCATTATCGTCATGGGTTCTTATGGTTAATAATTATTTTACATTGTTAACCTACTAAGTCCAATTCTAGCTTTCAATTATAAGTTCTATATTCATTAATATAAATAAGGAAAGTTATATCCACCTTACCCTAGGATATTTATATAATTATTTCACTATTCGGACTTAGTATTTAAACAACAATCAATATCCATTAATCCATTTTTTACAACCATTTGCTTCTATCCCTCAGTTTATTGCCATTTAGGACCATAACAGTCATATTTTCCTAAGGCAATCATTTATTAGTCCCGTAGTGTCTACTTATTGTACCCCAATAGACAATTACTATTCTTATTTATTTGTTTGTTGTTTGTTATACATGTATATATATTTGTGCACCAGACCACTCACATTAAGTAGACCATTTGTGTATGTTGGATTTACCGGTTGGTTTCGAGAAGACTTCTACCATAAGTTGAACTTAACCTCGTGCCTTAATACATTTATATTTATGCGTTAGACCCCTCACATAAGCTGGCCACATGTGGATGTTGGAATTTCCAGTCGGTTCTGGGCAGACTTCTACTACAAGTTGAGCTTAACCTCATGTCTAAATGCATTTATAATTCAAATTCCCTAATTGGGATTTACAACAGCTACCTAAACAATTTAGGAATTTTAACCTCATGTCTAAATACATTTATTGATTTGCAGCCCTATTTATAGCAATTAATTGTATTGATTGCTACAATGGTCACCACAAATATATTAATTCAATATGGATTACATTTTCATATGTATAATTCCATAATTGAGCATCATTCAAACATTCAATACAATGTATATTTTACTGTTTTACGCAGATTTGGACGGATAATATGTATATATTTATGTTTTCGCGCGGTCAACGTAGTTATCTTTCTTTATTATTATTATTATTATTCATAAATTTAATGATTTGGTTTAATTAATATCCAAACATCCCTTTTTACATTCATTCTTGCCATAAGGTTCCAAATCTTACAGAAAAAGACCGTTGGCTGTAATTATTGTAAATTGTGTCTAATTAGTGGTCGACCTGGTAGTGAGGTGGCAAGAGGATTATTAACTTTTATATAAAAAAATATTATGTTCTATTTATTTTCCATCTGTTATCATATTTCGTTTGTAACTTTTTCATATTTCACTAATACCATATGTGACGACTGCTCATAACTCTCGCACTTAACAAAGGAAAAAGTGCATTGAAAGACGTGCCATACAGCTATGGATGGTCATAAAGGTAGGATAATAACAACAGAACATGTCATAAAACTCACAGCGCGTGGATAAAATATAATAGAACATATACAACAGGAAATAATAGTGAAGCACAATAGAATAGAATTTCAACTTTTCATATCTCCATGTAGATATCCAATACTAAACAACCATATTACATGAAATTTGTACAAAGAGCCTCAATACAATTTCACTCAAAATAACATATCAACAACATCTATGGAAACATCAGTTATGTATAGAAGATATTAATACGTCAGCCTCTGCTCGTCATTGCTCGACAGCATCATCCACATCAAGATCTACAAAATATCACTTGGTCTGCCCATCAATGACATTGATGAAAAACCCAAGGTAACAAGAGGGAAACATTAAACCTTGAGTCAGACAACATTCTTAATGATGGATAAAGCAGCTATCAACATCAACAATAAAACATATGGATAATAGGAAGTTTAATCATCTGATCCGCCTAATACATCAAAAGAATAGGACTCCTAATCCCACTTCTCTTCCACATACTACAGTTTTAGCCTTCCAGGAGAATTAGAGGAGAAACAAACAGTAACATCCACTGCAGTCAATTATCAAGTTCAATACTTCCCAAGCACAAACCCCGAAGGTCTAAACCAACATCAGATAAGCACCCAAAAAATATCTTCCTCAACGTCGAATGATCCACACAAGATGACACAACCAAACAACAACATACATGACCTTTTCTATCTCCATTTGCCTTTCCTTGAATCCATTGTTGACCGTTTGACTAGTCCATCCTACCATCCGTCAAGGGTTAATGGAGAACCTGGTTCTGGAAAATTCTACACACCATCGTGACTCATATTTAGGCCCATCGTGACTGCCCAGTGCACTCGATTAATCATCTAATATTTTGTGTGTCCTCAGTATACCTCTACTTTGAGTCCTCTATAACCTCCAAATAATGACGATCTCGTGGCGGTTCAAAACTCTAGTCATCCTTGCTGACAACTAATTCATATGCTCAAGCACCTTCTCGAACGATCCATTATCTACGAACTCAAACAACCTTTCTGAATAATCTTCATAACCTTGTTGCATTCATCCTATGATCCACGATCACTCGACCTTGCTTCGAACATTCCATCTGAATTCAATATCGAAGCCACAACATTCATTGAGTCACATCCTAATCTTGATAGGTCAAACGGCTATAAAACTTCAGAAATAACTTTACTAAACCATGCTCATTGATCTCACCAAAAATCAACTCATTTCGACCATTCTATGATGGGTCGTTTGTAACCCTTCTCACGGGTCGCACCCCATCGACCGCACCCAACCCATCCTTGAACCGACCCAACGACCGAACGACCTAGTGCCCAACGACCCATCCCCGCATCCAGCTTTTTACCAGGCCATCACTTCGTGTCTTCGGTCGACCTGACCCATGCCATCTAAGCCAACCTGACACAATACATGCAGTCCATCCGCTTTCCTCTTCCAAAGCCCAGTAAGCCGCCATAATAACCCACCCGGAATGGGACTAAATTTGGACCCCTAAAAGGCCCATCGAAACTTAGATCCATTCTAAATGGGTCATCAGTTCATGTGAGGATTACATTTGCATAGATAATAATAAACATATACTTCGAATCGAATTCTCACACAGCGGAAAGAGAAAATATAATATTGAAATAAGATGTTCCATTATTTCAAAAATCTCAGAAATACAAAGTCACAGTTACATTTATTCGAAAGGTACATCAAATAGTTCTATTTCATAAGATTCCAAATGAAGGAAAACAATAATAGCTAATAATATCATAATAACTTCATCTTCTCCATCGTCTTCGATCACGACTTCATCCATGGCTTTACCACACCTACTGACTTGTTCGATGTTAAGGAGAGGTGGTTATAACATAAAGTTCTATGTAACTGAAATATAGTATTACTTAATGTCCAAACCCTATATTTTTAGCAGGTTACACATGTCAAGGTATGTCTACGCAGCACACAAGATTTCACATTAACATAAGTATCTAACCAATGGGGTGGATATCCAAGTCAATCGCCCATTAGTAATTTTAGGATAATGACCCAACGGGGAGGCATTCTCGGTCATTTATGACCCTATTAAAGGTGGATTCTTACAATTTCTTATAACCCTAAGGCAGACCCTTAGTCCTTTAAGAACCCCATCCTAGTACGTTAACGTTCTTAAGTCTATTCTCTCATTCGTAATATGAGAAGTAGTATTGCGAATATTACAAACTGATATTATCTAGTAGGGCACCTATATCACTTAAGACTTCCCTTAGATAGTTGGTGAGCATGCAATGGCCACATATCCTTCAATTACCGATATGTCCGTCGTTGAGCCCTTACAGGCTTCCAAAGGAAGTGAACAACCACGTAAACTATCCTACTCCGTTAATCGTTTTATGCCTAACCACTTTTAAAGATGGAGGACCCAAAGACTTGCCTTAATACTAATAAGGGTGGGTCCCATGACTTTTGTTCCTCTCCAAGGAATAAACCTTCGGAGGGATGCTAGTCCTAGCCACGTAAGACCTGAATTAGATAAAGAGGTGAATTAGCCGCTTAAGACCTTCATAAGGCATAGTAGGCCTGTTTTTTTCACACATCAACTTATATATATATATATATATATAGTTATATAGTTATATGTATGCACACTAGGCCTCTTACATTAACCCATATACTTGTAGATGTTGAATATGTCAGTCGGTTCTGGGAATGATTATACTACAAGTCGGCTTAACGTCGTGTCTAGTGTACTAAGTTTAAGAATGGCCCAAAACACCTAGACATCTCACATTAGTTGGGCCCACTTGTGGTTGTTGGATATGCCGGTCGGTTCCGGGCAGGCTTCTACCACAAATGGAAACTAATCTCATGTCTATGTGTTATTTATTCATAAATATATTTAAGCCGTTCTATATATACGCACACACAAGCAAACAAATATATATATATATATATATGTATGTATGTATGTATGTATATGTGTGTTAAAGATATTTTTCGTCAACACCAAAGATGGGTCTATAAGACTGGATCTATGGGAAAAATAGGTTATTTAGCCTTTGTAAGTATGAGTTAGATCACTATTCCTAGGTATCAAGGTCTGGAATCCAAAAAAATAGTTATTCTTCCCTTGATGGGGTGAGTATCATGCTTAAGCGATTCAAGAACCAACAATTATCTTGGGGAGAAGAATCTCTAAATACAACCCTTGATAAAGAACTTAACGGATGTTAGGAATGGGTTCTGCACCAAGCTTACAGAAGGGTCTAAGATTGTAGGAAGGGATTAAGCTTGCTAGAAGAGTCTAAGCCTGCAGGAAAGGTCTAAGCTTGTAGGGAAGGGGTATTTCACTTGATTCGCGGAAAGGCTTAGGTAAGGGTTCATGCGCATGTAGGAAACAAATAGTAAGCCGTAGCAATGATAACTAAGAAATAGCATGACAAACCCATAAGAAAATATCATAAGTATTGATTCACTCTTTATTGATCTTTGATTTAGAATACATGATCAGAATAGAAGAAATCCCCAAATTGATCTAATAATTAGGGTTTACTCAAGAGAGAAAGAGTACAAGAATCAGATTCAGATAAATCATCTCCAAAATGTGACCCTGGAGTCTTATTTATTGAGAATTCGGGGCTCGTTCTACGGTTGGGCCATTAGGCCTGCACGTACCTCTATCGGCTGCTTTTCTCCTTGATATCTATTGTTTTAGCTCCCGGCCGCTTTGTGGTGCTGATTATAGCCCTCGGAGGTAGCGTCCCGGTGAGTTGAGGCTTCTTTGAGATTGATATAAGCTTGTTCATGCAGTAGCTTTTTAGAAGGTATTTAAGCTTCCGGTTGTATGTTCTCGGTTATAAGCTTTTGGGTGTTGGCTTCCGGTTTTCTCATGAATACTTAGAGGAGCTTGTCTTCATGATGTATGTAGATAGCGGCCATTGCGGAACCACTGTCGATGTTTGTACTAAGTAGACTAGCATGGATAGCATGTATCCCTTTTACGGTTATGGCTAGCCTTCCGGTGGAGTCTACAGGTACAGCCTTATCTTCCAATAGGTTGCTCCAGGTGATTTGCTTGTTGTCTATCAATATGACCTTTCGTTATTTACGCAGTAGATGCTTTCAGAAGATGGTTTTGGATAATCTCTATGTACTTCTAGCTTGATACTCTTGAGACCTTCGTCTCCTGATGTATCGGTATTAAGTAGGTTAATACCGATAGCCTTTCCGTCTTTCTGGGTTTCAATCAACGGAGCTCTTTCCACTTTCTTTCTTAGCTTCTAACTTGGATGACCTTCCTCTATAGGATCTCCTGCCGGATATTTCTTGTTGGATATACTTTGCCTGGTATACCCTATCGGATATGTCTTTTCGGATATAATCTGCCGATATTCTATAGATTTTGAGCTCCTTCTTTCTAAGAAGGTGTCGGTTGATGCAGTTCTCGGGCCACTCCTTCCTGCTCTTGGTTCTTTCTAGTGTTTGGCTCCTGCTTTTGGAGTCTTCCTATGTGCTTGCGGTCATTCGATACCCCTTCGCTGTCAGCTTGTTTCGAAGTTAATTTTGGTAGTAACATTTTCTCCCTAGTGAAGGGGTGTTTTCGACTTTCCATGTCAAATTTTCAAGTGAGCCTGCTATCTTTCTCCTTCAATATATAAACTCCCTCTTTATAGGCTCCTTCCTTTCCTTTATTATTTCCTGAAAAAGTTACCTCAAGAAAGTGTTAGCTACTTAAATAATCATATCAGTAAGCCATCCATGTTTTTAGCTTCTTTGTTACCAGATTCAGACGAACTATTCCGAATTCGACAATTTAAATTGGCGTTTTAACCTTACTTTTATGTTCTTTTGGTAGTGTTTGAAAGCAAAATATCCTGTTATTGATGGGTTTTGCGTATCATATCCTTTCGTATATTGATCTCATCTTAGTTGTATTGAATTTAACATATCATACATATTATTATGGGAAAGAAGCATGTTGCCTTCAAACCTGATAGTAATGGTTGTTTATCAATTGATCCTTCTTCTTTTAGGAAAGTTAGCATAGTTGGGAAGCATTCCTTGATTTCATCTCAAGAGCAAGTAGATGTTATCCTCCAGGATTTTGGGGGTTGACGCCATCCCTCCTTGTGAAAAGGACACGATCTCTTCTCCTCTGTAGGATTACTTTGCTTTTACTGCTATCCATATTTAGCATGGAGGTTTTATTTCTTTTACAAATTTCCTTCATCGTTATCTACAGCACTTGGGAATTGCTCCATTCAATTTTCTCCTAACACGTACACCTACCTGTTGGGCTTAGTACTTTTGTCTTTAGAATCTGGTAATGGTTCTCTGAATCCCTCTACTCTTGACTATTTGGTTCGTCCTTCTAGTGATGCCAATCCTCAGATTTTCCGGGCAAATCCTACAAAGAAACTGGTGTCTGAGGGAATGACGAGGTACAAAGATTGGGAGAATCAACTTTTCTTTATCCGATGCCTTCCGGGTGTCACTGGTGTTTATCCATAAAGGATCAAGCACATATTCGTAGATTAAGTATAAGGGTCGGTCGAACATTAGAAAAGTGATTGGACATCATTCAAACGGTGTATGGGTCAAACAGGCACCAGATCGAAAATTATATAGGGTCGAACACTATACAGGTCGAACAGGCACAGGGGTTGAACATCCCCAGGGTAAAACCTTTCTTGAGTCGGTCGAACATGGTACTTCAAGTGGGTCATTCATACAAGCATCCTATTGGTCGGTCGAATACCACTCTGGGTCGGACAGTGGCTCGAACGAGATGCCTCTTATTAGTTGGTCGAGCATTCCCCTTATGGGTCGTTCAAACATGAATTCAGGAAAACAGCTGGATACAGCTGTCAATAGCTGGCGGTGGCATTTCTGTAACTTCTTAAATGTTCGATCCATAACCTGCATATAGACATTTTAGCTCACCACTTCATTCGAACTTCACCTATAAATAGGCCATGGCTTCCCTACTTTTAGGGACCGATTTCTACGACCCCGAACGGATACCGAATTGCATTCACTCCTTTCTCAAGAGATTCTAACACCTTCTAACATTTCAAGGCAAGGATCAAGCATCGAATCCACCATGAAATCCATCAAAAGTGATCAAGCATTCTAGAGACTGAAGATTCTTCACTATTTCTCCTAACATTTAGCGAGATCCATTCAATTCTTCACTGGTTTGTATTGAATCGAGTGAAGCCTTTGTATCATGAAGCACATGAATGTACTTTTGAGCGATTCTAGACTTGTAACTCTTAAATTGTCAACGGAAAATGTTTCCAAAGTGGATGTAGATCTTTCCGAAGATCGAACCACTATAAAATTTGTGTCTCTTTTACTTTTGATTGTGATTGTGTCCTCTTTCTTACCGATTGGTGAAGTGTGATCTCATAGCTTTGGTGTTTGGACCATTTTAGATTCAAACATTTGGCGCCCACAATGGGGCCACATTCGCACTTCCTTTTCTCACACTCTCCCAAGGTTAAGAGACGCGCATCGAATTTCTAAATCACCTCCTTCTTCGAAGTCGTGGCTAAATCTAAGAAGACCAGGAAATGCCGATAATATGGTTAATAAAGAGACCCTGCTTGCTAACCGTTTCGATCTATCAGTAAGTGGAGCCGATGTGACTAAAAATGAGTTGAATGTCTCTATTGCCAACGTAAATCAAAGGGTGGATGCCTCTACTAAAGCTATGATGGAGAAACTTGACGCCATCCTTAATGTTCAGTCAAATCCATCCCCTTCGAAAGTCCATGTTGATCTTGAAGAGAATGACAAATCATATACTTTCGATCATAACCGCAATGACAACATGGAAGACGATTATGATTGGATAAGTGAAAGGGACGAAGCTAACGTCGAAGAAGTGAAATCAAAGGCTAGGAATCATTCCGAGGTGAATGTTTGAAAGGCTACCAATCCCATCACGGGGGCATTTCCTCGTCGAGAAGGCAAGGTACCTTAGCTCTCTAATCAAGACCGTTTGCTTTGACGAATATTTGGAAAGGAACTTAGCTGCGCAGAGCAACATAACACCGAAGAATATATCTCGGTTATGATAGAATAAATCATGAAGAGAAATCAAGCAGGCAATGGTGATGAAAGAGAATGGGACTTCTCTCCCGATAGGACTCCATTCACTGAAAGAATCCTTGAAGAAAAGTGTCCAAAGAAGTTCAATCCTCCAACTTTGCCTCCGTACAATGGCCTTGTTGATCCTAACTACTTCCTATTCAAATATGAATGACATATGAGTCCAGTTAAGGCGACTGAAGAGATGAGAGGCACATATTTTCCTCTCTACTTAAAGGATGCCGCATCATTATGGTTCACAAAGCTGCCACCCAAATGCATCGACCGGTTCTCTAACCTTACCAAACAGTTCAAGGAGCAGTTCCGCTTGTATACTACCAATGACAAGGATGCTATAATGCTCTCAGCAATGAAACAGAAGCCAAGGGAAACAGTTATAGCATTTCTTAGCACTTCAATGTTTCCTTGTCTGAAATGAGGAATCCAGAGCCACGTATAATTCTCATGGCCTTACTTAACGCTATAGACAAAGCAAGTGAATTCGAGAAATGGATAAAGATGAAGGAACCGAATACACATGACAAGTTCAATAAGAAAGCTGAGGAGTACATAAGAATCGATGACTATCTTGTGCCTCTTCAGATCATTGGTGGTAACCAACTCCTTGAAGCTCCTAAAAGTGCTCCTATTCAATCCAATCAGAAAAATACTTAGGGGAAAAAAGCACAAAAGATAGGAATGACAACAAGTCTAATAAGAAGTTCCATCTTCTTGATTCATCAGAGCTAACTCCTTTGAACGACACTCCTATGAACATTTACCTTGCGATAAAGGACGTAGAAGACTGCCCGGAGCCTCGACCAATAAAAAATAGAATGATCGTATGACTAGATATGGAAAGTTTTGCATGTTCCATAATCAGCCAGGCCACAATAATAATGAGTGTAGGCACCTAAAATCACTGATTAAAGAGATGATTAGGAAGAACTGCCTACAACAATATGTGAAGAATTTCCAAGAGTCAAATCCTTCTGCAACTCCCCAAGGGCAACGGGCATCAAATGGCCAATCCGGTCCAAGCAACGTAGCTTCTGCTCAAACTAATCCAAGGCAGATAATCAACTGACGATCATTGATGATGATCAAATATTTGCGGCTCAGAATAAGAGATCACTATCGCCTTTACTTTATCTCTTGCATTAGTTTACTCTTTGCTATGTTCTACTTTCTTGTAAACAGTCTGTAATGATTTACATGCATTGTATCGAACAATAGCTTTACGAATGAAATCATATCTTCCGGTATAAATCTCTTACTTGCAAAATATACATGAAAATTTTCTAAAGATGATTTTCTCATTGCAGGATGTCCTGTAGGCTTTCGCTTCGTCAAATTTCGACCAAATGAGACAATCCTGATAACACCAATTAAAATGTCAAAATGCCATAACCATCAATATGCCTAAGGCAAGGATGAAAAGCGCTACTTTGAAAAGAAAATAAGGAAAATTTCAATGAGCCAAAAGGCAATGAGAGAAGCGAATAGCCACGGATCTAAAACCCAAAGGTTCGTTGGAATTCGTTGCGCGAAATGAAGCGCTAAAGTTCACTACAAGTGAAACGAAACGTGTGAGTTCATGGCGCGAAGCGATGCAACCCACCAAAGGTTCACTGGAATTCGTTGGGCGAAACAAAGTGTTGGATTTCACTATAAGTGAAACAAAGCATGGGAGTTCGTTGCGCAAAGCGATGCAACCCACCAAAGGTTCGTAGGAATTCGTTGCGTGAAACGAAGCGCTGGGGTTCCCTACAAGTGAAACGAAGCATGGGAGTTCGTGACGCGAAGCGATGCAACTCACCAAAGGTTTGCTAGAATTCATTGTGCGAAACGAAGCACTGGAGTTCATTATAAGTGAAACAAAGCATGGGAGTTCGTGGCGTGAAGCGATGTGATCCACCAAAGGTTCACTGGAATTCGTTGCATGAAATGAAGCGCTGGAGTTCATTATAAGTGAAATGAAGCATGGGAGTTCGTGGCGCGAAGCGATGCAACCCACCAAAGGTTCGCTAGAATTCGTTGCACGAATGAAGTACTGGAGTTCATTATAAGTGAAACAAAGCGTGGGAGTTCATGGCACGAAGCGATGCAATACACCAAAGGTTTGCTGGAATTCGTTGCGCGAAATGAGGCGCTGGAGTTCACTTTAAGTGAAACAAAGCGTGGGAGTTTGTAGCACAAAGCGATGCAACCTCACATCAACGTCGTTGGAATTCGCACTGCAAAACGATACGATAACCAAAAATCCTTTCCATGGAAAAAGCAACTTCTCCGTAGAAGAAATCAACAATGTTTGGTTAAAACAACCTCCCCGAAACACGGGGCATCCAATGAAATTTCTAACGTCAGAGCTGATCAACAAAGCAGACAAACACTCAGCTTTTTAAACCAAAGACCTCCCGGAGGGGTACCCAGACAATTATCAATGCCATTTATGCTTGACCTTATTACTATAAACCTTGGGATACAAAAGACATCTCTGGGAGTGTATGTTCAAATCCGACCCCTGAAGGGCTCAAAGTTTACAATATGAAAACAAAACAGGTGTTGAACGCATAACAAGAAAGTACGACAAAGCAAAAAATAAAAGCTTAAAGTACATCAATAAAAATGCATTTCCATCATAACATCACAAGTTCGACACAAAAATTCCAGACACAGAGTAGCATAAAAGTAGCGAGCGGGGGCCGACACCCGCATATACAATCGGTCTAAAACATAACTCCCATATCACGAGCATTTAAACAAACACCTGCTGTGCATCGAATACAAGTCAAAGCTTAAAAGGTTTTGAGTAACTTGACTTCCTTACAATACATCCAGTTATACATTCTCACTCCAAAATCCGATCAAGTTCGTTCAAATGCCAATGATTACATCCTCAAACATTCAATTCAAATCTAAAATGTCCTAATTTTACCTTTTAACCCTTACGAACCAAGAACAATACAAAGAGGAGTGGTAAATCACCTTTAGACAATGAGGGCGATCCGAGTACAAGGGTAATAGCTACTCCAAACTAATTCGAAGTTGGCATGGTTTTGTTGTTAATTCGAGCAAGCTTCGATGACTGGCGTGTGAGATCGAATTCAAATTGAAATCGAGGAAAGGGAGAAGATTGAACCGATGGGAATTTTACGGAGAAGAAGTGACTACCATTAATCAGTTTTTCAGAGGAGGTGAGCAAAGTGGAAAAGTAAGGAGCTGAAGTAATATAAAGGACCGAAAGATAAAGAGCCATGTTGGACCCAGGTGGTTTGGTCGGCCTATAAGGTGTGTTCAACCCTAAACTCGCTCGATCCAAATCGATGAATAGACGTGTCTGAACTAGGTGGTGTGTTCGATCCAGATGGCATACTTGACCTGGAAGGCATGATCGACTCAAATGGCTTGTTTGAGTCATATTGCCTGTTTGATCCAATATGTCCACAATCAATCTCCAAACTAACTGAACTATGTTCGACTATCCCGTGATAATTCAAATTTAATCTATAATTATGTGCCTTCATTGATCGTTTCAAAGCTTGTAAATTTTGACAAATCGGAAAAAATTACATACTTTGAGGGGCAAAAGTTTATCCATAAAGGATCAAGAACATATTCGTAGATTAAGTATGAGGGTTGATCGAACATTAGAAAAGTGATTGGACATCATTCAAGTGGTGTATGGGTCGAACAGGCACCGGGTCGAACATTATACAGGGTCGAACGCTATACAGGTCGAACAGGCACATGGGTCGAATATCCCCAAGGTAAAACCTTTCCCGAGTCAGTCGAACATGGTAC
The DNA here is from genome assembly GCA_030737875.1 of Allium sativum. NCBI lineage: Eukaryota > Viridiplantae > Streptophyta > Magnoliopsida > Asparagales > Amaryllidaceae > Allium > Allium sativum. Next base: position 116,952,778 of record CM060918.1, read on the forward strand.
TTCAAGTGGGGTCATTCGTACAAGCATCATACAGGTCGGTCGAACACCACTCAGGGTCGGACAGTGGCTCGAATGAGATGCCTCTTATGGGTCGGTCGAGCATGCACCTTATGGGTCGTTCGAACATGAATTCAGGAAAACAGCTGGATATAGCTATCAACAGCTGGCAGTGGCATTTATATAATTTCTTGTATGTTCGATCCATAACCTGCATATAGAGATTTCGGCTCACCACTTCAATGGAAATTCACCTATAAATAGGCCATAGCTTCCCTACTTTTAGGGACCGATTTCTGCGACCCCAAAGGGCTGCCAAATTGCATTCACTCCTTTCTCAATAGATTCTAACACCTTCTTACATTCCAAGGCAAGGATCAAGCATCGAGTCGATCATGAAATCCATCAAAAGTGATCAAGCATTCTAGAGATTGAAGATTCTTCACTATTTTTCCTTACATTTAGCGAGATCCATTCAATTCTTTGTTGATTTGTATTGAATTGAGTGAAGCGTTTGTATCATGAAGCACATGAACGTACTTTTGAGTGATTCTAGACTTGTAACTCTTAAATTGTCAATGGAAAATGTTGCCAAAGTGGATGTAGATCTTTCCTAAGATCAAACTACTATAAAATTTGTGTCTCTTTTACTTTTGATTGTGACTGTGGCCTCTTTCTTACCGGTTGGTGAATTGTGATCTCACACCTTTGGTGTTTGAACCATTTTAGATTCAAACAACTAGCGGTTTTCGCACTCAAAGTATGCTCGTCCGAAAAACCCCTTTTTATTTTGTCTTCCTCTTCGCAGATGTTGTTCCCAAATTACCAAGTTTTTTGGATAAGGAGCTATTGATGTCCTGGGTGCGGCCTCCGGAAAATTTGGTAGTCGATCTCTGTTGCTCACCTCTTCCATCCTTCGGAGGCATTCTTGATTGTCAGTTGGTCAATTCATCATTGGGCAACCTCCTTTGGTCCTACTTAGTAAGGGGATCCCTTTTTTGTCATTGGGAGAGATGCTCCTTTCTCTTCCAACTCTACTCTATCCCTTGACAATTCAGATATGCTTTTTATTATCTTTAAAACAGAATTGTACCTTGTCTTTCTTATTGTTTCTTCTCACCGTGTGTTTTTGAAGCCGCTTGCACTGGGTCTAGTAAAACTAATCTCGTTTCCTTGGCTCCGAGAGTTAGGTTATCTTCACTCAAGGATGCTATATTAAAATATAGAGAAAATGTAAAGAGGAAACTTTTGGATAAAGTTTCATATGATTCTCCGCTGAAGAGGTCCAAAGGTGTTGAGAACCTAGCTGCTCATTCTGGTGCAGCTCTTGATACTTCGGAGATTGCTTCTCCATTGAAAGTTCCTAGCTCAAACCCTCGTTGTGTTGGGTCCCCCGAAGTCTCCAATAAGTTACATCTTGTAATGGGCTTCTCTTCTTCCTTTGAGGGAATTTCCCCTTTTGATTTTATCAACCCCACCAATGGTGCTAAATTCGATGAGTTAGTTGGCCAGACTATTTTTTCTTTTACTTTTTCCGGCATCGACTCCTTATTTGATTCCCTCCCCCCCCCCCCCCCCGAAGCTGTCAAACCTTGGTCAAGCAACTACTTATGATATTTTCTTTTCCTCTTTACTATTTTCTTGTCTCTCTTCAAGTATTTTTTTCTTGACTATTATATTTTTTATAGGCTATCAAGTGGTGGTTTGCGATGTAAGACGGTACTCCAGATCCTAGTTTTGAGTTTTTGAAGCTTAAAAGAGAGATCATGACCTTGAAGAAGAAAAAAAGATGCTCTGGAAATTGAAAAGGAGGGGCTAGTTATGGAGCAACGAATTTTGAAGCATGCTTTATCGGAAGCTAGGAGTTCTATTGCCTTGGGAAAAGAATCCTACTTATCCCTGGTCGAAGAAAATAATGCTTTGCAGGGGATCCTGGAGAGATCCAAAGAGGACATCGACCCGCTCTTTTCTCTTTTTTTTCCATGGTCAGAATTTTCTTTTGGAAAAAGAGAACGGTTCCCTTAAGATCGAACTTGGTAAGAAGAAAGCATTACTGGATAGGTTTTCTATTGTAGCCGGCGACGCTAAACGGAGAATTGCCTGTTTCCTTTAGCCTACTTTGGATGAGATCATGGTTTATTCCTTTGAAGATGCTTTCCTCCTTATTTATGCAGACAATATGGATATATGTTCGGATCTAAATCTTTCTTCCCGTGACCCATCCTTGGTGGAAAGGTTTATGTCCAAGATATTTCGTATAATGAAGAAAGAAGAAGTTTCTGCTAGGAGGGAGATTGATGCTTCTAAACTTTTGTTTATTGAGGATGTTCCTTTCGAGGAGCTATGTGCCAATGATGAAGGAGACCATGTGATGGTATCACAGACTATTTGTGCCAATGATGACAACTCCCAGCGTGCCAATATTATTGTGGGTGACGAAGAAGGAAGAGGGGGCTTCTTCATGGGTGTTACTTTTTCTGCTTTTGATACTTTAGATGAGGTGGGTGGCAAAGTCTAAATCTTTTGATGAAGATCATATCCCAATCGGCCCCCTTGATCTTCTGGAAGCTCGAAGGATGGAGAAGGTCCCAAACACCCCGAGTTCCCTTCCTGTTGAAAATTCGCAAGTTTCCGTCCCTACTTCTGAGGTATAGCGTCTTTTCTTATACGTGGATTATTTTGCTTTTTCCTTTACAATCAATCAGTAATTCTTTTCGTTTAGATGGGAAGAAAATGGTTAAGTTTTGGGATTCGACCTTTAGAAAGACTCAACTGGCAGCGATTCGCCTTACTAGTGAACTGGATGAGCAAATAGACGAGTACACAAATATCATCTTCTTGATAAGAGTGTCGCGAAGTTATTGTTTTTTAAAGAGAAAGTAGTGGCTCCTGAACTGCGAGCGTCCCGGTTGCGATGTGAAAGGCTATTAAAAGAAAATTCCGAGCTTGTGACTTTGTTATGGATGTTAATCGAAGATAGAGATACATTAGTAAACTTTTTGTATCAAATTTATCCTAGATATAAAACCATAGATTTTTCCTTTTTAGGTAATTATAGCAAAATCCTGCTTAGACGTCTTCACAGAAGGTGCCTAAATGAACGTGGCATGGACCTGCACCCGAGAAAATGCTAGAATCTTGCACGAGTTACTTCTGTTCCCAGAAAGTTGCCTTTAGATAAACTTAAATTTAACAAGCATCGATTTGTAACTGAGACCTTTAAAAGATCTGCTTTGTATGAGCAAGAGGAATATCCATGATGAATTTACTTGTTTGGTTGATAATATAATGATTTACTTTCTCTCTAATTCCCTCTGACATTTTTCTTTAGAACTTGTCTTCCGCCTCGTGTTTACTCTCTAGGGCCATCCTAGAAGATTATGTTAAGTTGAAGAGAAGCTACCGGGAGAAACTTTCTCTTATTAAGTCTTCTTCCTCGGCATAATATTTCTTTTTAAGGGATCTTGAGAAATTTTTTACTTGATATCCTCAGATTCTCCTCGATTTCTTATGCAAGAACAATGTTCAGATTTTAAGAGAGGTCCACACATATCAGTCGAGGTTGGTTCGAGGCTATGGCAACCTGCCTGTCAGAAAGTGGGACTACAGTAATTGCCCTTCGGTTTATACACCTAATGGATTCGAGGTTCCCTTTGATTCCACGCTCGATCTTATGGCTGGTATCCTGGATAAAGTTAGGGAGGCTGCCTCCTTGATATTCATGATAAACACTTGTGGTGGTGCTTTATTAAGAGCTAGTTCATGCATTTGTGAAAGTTTTGGTATTGGAATATCGGTGTTCTCCTCTCTAGGGATGTGTCTATTTTGCAATCTTCTTTTGTAAATAACTATGTAAGATATGATGTACTTAGCACTTTGTCTATCGCATGTAATACTTTATAATAATGGTGCTTACATATAGAGACAGGATATATAACTGCATCACTAAACATGCAATCACATATTCTAGTGTAAACGTTTTTCTCTCGTTACGGCTTTACCGTGTCATGATGCACATATCCGGCACACCTTGTTAGAAGTTTGCCTTAATGGCCTTCGTAAATCGTCCCTCATTCTCAATGGGGTTAATAGTGCCAAGGTACGGAGGATATGTCTATAGTGTTTACTTGTGTTTTGTGTGTTAGTGCAATTACTTGACTTGCTTGAATAGACCGATGAATGTATAAGTCAAAGACACTTCCCTGAGCAAGTGAGAAGGTCAGCAGTTTATCATTAGTAACGATGGAGGTAAAATTCTAAGACATACTTGAGCTATCGAAAAAGGTTGATTAGTTCCATCTTGTAAAGATTCTAAAAATCTGGATCGATCCAGATCCGGGAATTAAGATAGAAGACCAAGAATTTGCTTCTGTCCTTTGTTGAAAGTTGAATCAACCTGGATTCGATGTTGGGATAAGACCTGGTTTCCCCTTCTGGTATTTGTGAATACCTGAACCAACCCAGATTCGGGTTATTAACATAGAAGACCTGAACCAAAACTAGCTCAGGCAGTTAATCATTGAAACCAGACATTCCCTTCCGGTATTTGTGAAGAACTGAACCAACCCAGATTCGGGTTATTAACATAGAAAACCTGAACCAACCATAGCTCAGGAAGTTAAAGATTAAAGACCATAAATTCCCTTTCGGTATTTGTGAAGACCCGAATTAACCCAAATTTGGGGATTAATATAGCAGGCCTGAGCCAACCCTTTTTCAGGCAATTAGAGATTGAGTACTAGAAATCCACTTCCAGTATTTGTGAAGAATTGAGTCATCCCAGATTCAGGTATTAATATAGCAGGCCTGAACCAACCCTTGTTCAGGCAATTAGAGATTAAGAACCAAAAATCCACTTCCGGTGTTAATGTTTTGATATCCCCCTTGGATTTGATTTTTGAAGAAGAGGTTGTACGTGCTTCTTGAGCCACTCTCTGGGATTTTGATGTCAAAGAAGGGGATGTACATGCTTTGTTGGCCACTCTCTGGGCTTGTGCGCTTGGCTAGGATACCTATAAGCAGGGCCCAAGGACTTACCCGACCTCCCTCCAGGAGGCGCATTATCCAAACCGAGATAGGTGATGATAAGGTCCTAGAAACTTAGACTGGGCCAGTGTAGACACAGAACTAAGGATTACTCTTTTGATGCTCTATATTGACTATTGTATGTACTGATAGAGGCTTACACACCACCCCTTCCAAGGGGTGCCCTATCCTGACCATCATAGGCGATGATAGGGTTGGTGTTCCCTTCTGCGGGTAACACAGAACATAAGCAAAGATAGGATGTGCTCTTCTGCGAGCAGAGGTATGACGTGCTTAGTTCTAACAGAGGCAGGGCTTACTCTTCTGCAAGTAGAGGCAGGGCGTGCTAATTTTAGATGCACCGCCACGACCATTTCTGGTGTGAAATAGAGGTTTACGCTTTTGATGCTTTAACCTAGCCCCCTCTTATTTGGGCATGGAAAAAGACTAACACACCACCCCCTCCAGGGGATGCCTTTTCCTGAAGAATTTGGTGATGACAAGGGATTTGATCCATTTGTTGTTTGAACCCTTTTTGGTTTCTTCAAGCTTCAAAAGGAGGGTTTTCCGTACTCTCGGTCATGTTTGATAATCCTTTTCCTAATGACTTTTATTGAACTTAATCTGGTCTTTTTATAAACTCTTGTAATTGTCCTTGGTTGATGAACTTAATGATGGTTTCCTCAAGGATTTTACAACGGTTAGTTTCATGTCCATTGCCATGTGGTAATGACAATAGGGTCCTCATGTTTTCCTTTCATGTTTGGGCTTTTTCTTTGTGATCAGCCTATAGTTGAGTTCATGTTTAGTAAGGAAGTAGATATTTTCCATCAAAGTGGTGAGGTAGTATCCCTTAGGTAATCCTAGCGTAAGCCCCTCTCCTTGCCGCTGGGACTTAAACCCCTTTGTGACCCAGTCTCGTTGTTTTACCTATATTTTTGTTCCTACATTCTAGAATATACCGAGGTTGAGGTTTTATCCCTTTAAACCATTTGTGGGTGAAGCAGTCAAAATCATTCATTATTTCTTGTTCAAGCACCGCCCCTCTAATTTGCTTGTGGAGAGTTTTTCATAGGTGAGAGTATATGTTAATGTCCTTTGATGTAGAGCCATTCGGAGGAGGTGTTATGGTTTGTCATATGTGGGAAAGGTTATAATCCCTGGCATCGGAAGCATATTGTTCTATTTTTCTTTTCTGGTTTATTATTCACAAGTTTTCCACTCTCAACCTTCCTTCTTCTGTCACTCTTCGGTTAGTGATTTCCGACTTATTCATTTGAGATCCAAAAGGCTTTTGTTGGGACCTCTTACCCATAACATTGCTTCTTCAAAGCCTAAGTCCAATCTGGGACGGAACAACACAGGTAGATAAATGGTAATTTTTGCCAAAGGATCAGAGGTTCAAGCCCTCCTAGCGCCAAAATGTTAATGATATTTTTTGTCAACAGTGGAGATAGGTCTATGGGAGTGGACCTAAGGGGAAAAATAGGTTGTTTATCCTTCACAAGTATGCATTAGATCACCATTTCTAGGTATCAACGACCAGAATACGAAAGAATAGCTACTCTTCCCTCGATGGGGTGGGTATCATGCTTATGTGATTCAAGAACCAACAGTTACCTTGGGGAGAAGGATTTCTAAATACAACCCTTGATAAAGGACTAAACGGTTAGTAGGAAGTGCATTCGCACCAAGCTTCCCAAAGTGTCTAAGGTTGTAGGAAGTGATTAAGCCTGCTGGAAGGGTTTAAGCCTGTAGGAAGGGTCTAAGCCTATAGGAAGGGGGTATTTCACCTGATTGGCAAAAAGCTTGGGTAAAGTTTCGTGTGCATGTAGGAAACAAATAGTAAGCCGTAGCAACGATAACTAAGAAATAACATGACAAACCTATAAGAAAATATCATACGTATTGATTCACTCTTTATTGATCATTGATTTAGAAAACATGACCAGAATAGAAGAAATCCACAAATCGATCTAAGAATTAGGGATTACTCTAGAGAGAAAGAGTACAAGAACCAAAATCAGAAACATCGTCTCCAAAATGTGACCCCTAGGGTCTTATTTATAGAGAATTCGGGGCTTCTTCTGCTATTAGGCCATTGGGCATGCAGGTATCTCTATCGGCCTCTTTTTTCCTTAGTTTCGGTTGTTTTAGTTCCCGGACGCTTTGTGGTGCTGATTATAACCCACGGAGGGAGGGTCCCGGTCAGTTGAGGCTTCTTTGAAATTGATATGAGCTTGTTGGTATAGTAGCTTTTCGAAAGGAATTTAAGCTTCCGGTTGTATGCTCTCGGTTATAAGCTTTTGGGTGTAAGCTTCCGGTTTTCTCATGAATAATTATAGGAGCTTGTCCTCATGATGTATGTAGATAGCTGCCGGTGTGGAACCACTGTCAGTGTCTATACTAAGTAGACTAGCATGGATAGCCTGTATCCCTTTTATGGTTCTGAGTCGCCTTCTAGTGGAGTCTAGCGTTAAGCCTGATCTTTCAAAAGGTTACTCAGGGTATTTTCCTATTGTCTATCAATATGACCTTTCGGTGTTTATGTAGTGGATGTTTCCTGAAGCTGGTTCTATATAATCACTATGTACTTCTGCCTTGATACTCCTGAGACCTTCGCCTCGTAATGTATCAGTATTAAGCAGGTTAATATCGACAGCCTTATCATCTTTCTGGGTTTTAAACAACGGAGCTCTTGCCTCTTTCTTTCGAAGCTTCTGACTTGGATGACCTTGCACTATAGAATCACCCTGTCGGGTATTGTAACGACCCGCATTCTACGCATCGGAGGATCGTAGAATATTTATTTCATTTTCATACCAAGTCGTATGGTCGTGTAACTTTGGGAAACGACTACCGGGGACATTTCCCATGTTCACGATTTTTGCCGATTTTTAAATGACCGTTTTGCCCCTAGCAAATCTTGTTTCGCCCATAACTTTTGATTGGTAAGGAATTTTTACTCGAAATCACTTTCATTGGATCCGGATGATAGTTTACCTTTCGATAGAGTGGTCACATTAATCAAATGGACTTACCTTTTGGGAGATATGGCTGAATTAAGGTTTAGAAGGTGAAAAACAGCTTAACCGGGGCTAATTAGGGTGATTAGCAGTTAGGCCCATAACCCATTTCGGGATTAGGGCATGGGGAGGCTGAAGTTAGTTAGGAAACGATTCTATTTCATTTTCTCAGCTGCCTAAAACATTTTCCTAACCCTAGCTATGGCCTCCACCTTCTAAAATCATCAAAGACCACCTTCTAATCACTAATTAAGAAGATCTACGTAAAATCATCACCAAATCAGAGTTGGAGATGCTGTGTTGCATAGAAATTCGATCCATATCAGAGATATTTTCAAATCTAAAAGTAATTTGTGGCTAAGGTGAGTGATTTGCATTGTTTTTCACTAATTATGGCTAATTAAGGGTGATTAGTGTTAATTAATGAAATTATGCATGTTAAAATTTTGAAAAAATATGTAAAAATTCTTAAATACTATTTTAGGGCTCTGATAGAAATTTGGAATAATTCGGATATGTTTTGCTAATTATATGCTTAAATCATGATTAAGGGGATTAAGGGGAAAAACTATTGATTTGGGCATGTTTGATCCAAAATAACTCATATGATTAATGTTTAGATATTTATGGTTGATTATACATATTGCTATTACTGTTTGGAATGCTTTATGATTGCTTAGAAAAGTTAGAATAGTCGAAAACGCCGTCGTATGGCGTAAAATTGCCGTTGGAAAAGTTGCAGGAATTGAGCAGGGACTGGATCGGATCAGACCCCCGGACCCACTCGTGGATTATGTATCATGTACCGCATTCGAAGGCTCCGAACCGATTTTCTTGTGGAACACCCGAATTGTTCGTGTCTAAAGCTCTTCAACCTAATCTGCTCGCACTTGGAGACCACCTGGAGCTATCACAAACCTCCTCCTCCGATCCGATGCACCACGAACCGATGCCTGGAGGAGCCACAAACCAATGGAAGGACACGACCCGAACTGGGGTACTACCTACAACCCCGAACCAGTGCCACGAGCCGACCTGAACCGGTTGGAGAAGGGCTCACGAACCGATCCGACTTTGGTGGAATCTCGCGAACCGTACGGGGATCATAAACCGAGCCGATAACGATTGAGGCACTACGCATATCCGAACCGATCCGGATGAAGACCAAAACCGAGATGCAAAGGTAGTCCAAATGAGAAGTTGTGAATCAGGATCCAGATGGGAACCAACGAGTTAACTTCATGAATTGGACTTTGCTATGGGACATGTGCAAAGGGGTTATCGATGTCTATAGCTTTGACTCACCACTGAGAGACGGACTAGTGGCTATGGATCAGTGCAGTGGGGTTTTAATGACTCCATGGGGAAAAGTGATTGTAGCAGGGCTATGGTCCAGTGCAGTGGAGTTGTTATGACTCCATGGGGCAGAGTGGACATAGCAAAGTATTAATGGTTACAGATCAGTACAGTGGAACCGTCACGACTCCATAGGGCAGAGTGATCGTAACAAAGAATTTGGTGATCAAAGTGGTAGATATCGTATGCTTTACGCACTGAGTGAGAGATGTGAGGATGATTGCTATGTTTGATATTTTGCAATGAATATGACTTGCACACCCACTCCCATTATTTTCACACCTTGTGTTAGTCTCACCTTAGAGTACTGTACATCCTGTTGTGCTAACTCTTTGGTTGCAGTTCTAGGTTCAGGTATCGTTATGTATACCTGTTATTGTTCTGTTTTGCTGCTTATCGCTCATACCAGACTTTGTCTGACACATAGTTTTATGTCTCTTCTTATTACTCTGGGTGCTCTTAAACGGGCAAACTAGAGACAGGTCAGGTGATTATGAACGAGAAGCTATCTGGAGACGAGCAGGAGGCTCATACGTATTATTCCCATATATTCTCCCTGTGTCACTGCTGGTCACTACTTTGGGCAGTAGTAGTGTACCTTTCTCATTTTGCTTTAGAGACAGTTTTAAAAATTGTAATAATGATGATGTGGAACATAAGTTGTATTTTAAATTTCCGCTGCTATGATGGTTTAGTTTTCAACTTATACACTATCTCGCCTGTTTTATGTCAAAGTTATGTTATTATTATATTTTATCCCATGCATTGTGAGACATTATACAGGTTCCTTGTTAGTTAAAATTCCATTCTTTTCCTTTCTTTGGCGACCGTCTCGTGCTGGTTGGACATCGGCACAACGCACTTTCATTGGAAATGTCGGCTGGTGCAAGGCGGGCTGTCACACTTGGTATCGAAACTCTAGGTTGCATAGTTAACCTAGGGAAAGCACCAGGGAGAGACAATACTTGTATGAGAGCACGTATTTGTGATATTTTGGTTTCCAAAAGCTATATATATACACTATTAGTATATATAGAGATGAAGTCGCACTGCACTGGCGCCACTGAAGGGATGGTTAATTGTTTTCTCCTTACAGATTGAATGATGAGCCGATATACGAGGAATACTGGTTCAGGAGCCAATAATAGGAATGCTCCTGATATGAGGATGACGTTCACTGACTTCATGAGAGAGATGCTTTGGGATGTTCAGAGGGCAGCTTCTAATGCTGCAAATGGGGGGGGGGGGGTGCAGCGGTGCAGGCGCCTAGGGCCGATTTAGCCAAGCTCTATAAGGACTACACTAGTCTTGGTAGGAAGCCGTTCCATGGAACGGGATCGGCTACAAAAGTTCAGGATTGGCTCGATAGTTGTGAGCGCATCTTCAAGGACTTAGGGATCGATGATGCGATGAAGAGGAAGCTAGCATCTCGTCACCGCAAGGACGGGCTATGAATTGGTGGAATGCTACTAAGGCAGCTAACCCTGAGGATCAAGTTACTTGGGATCAGTTTAAGGCCCGATTCAGTGATAAGTTTATCCTAGCTGCCCAGAAGTCAGAATTTTTTAGGAAGTTCTTGGAGCTTAAGAAGAATAGTAGGGCAGTCTCGGAGTATATTGCTGAGTTAGATACTTTATCGAAGTATGGATTATCCTTCATTTACACTTCCAAGAAGAAGAATGAGAAGTTCATAACAGGCTTAGATCAGTACTTGGGGGAAAGGCTTATAAAGCACTTTGATGAGACTTTTGAATCGATTGTTGGGAAAGAACCGAGATCAGAAAGCCTTTATCCTAAGCTAAGGCTGAAGCGATGTTGCATCTGCAGAGGGGCCAAAGTCGCAAGCAAGTGGTGGAGGCAAGAATAATTCCCAGAATAAAAGGAAGTAGAGTCAGAGCCAAGCTAAGGATGGTCATAAGAAGAATGAGAAAGAGGTTGAGTGCTTTAGCTGTGGCAAGAAGGGCCATTATGCTAAAGAATGTCGAGCAAAGCCAACGGACATGAAGTGCTTCAACTGCGGCCAAATGGGACATCACAAGGATAAATGTCCACAACCTCTGAAAGAGAAGCAGATTGTGAAAGCATATGCTATTAATGTTTTTCCTTCTTCGTTGAATGCTCCAACTGCGACAGAGAAAGGAAAGAATGTCATTATTCAAGGTATTCTTTTTGATGTTCCTGTTCGAGTATTATTTGATATTGGGGCTTCCCGTTCCTTCATATCTAGTGACCTGGTAGATAGGTTTGGGATTGGAACCCGAGATAGTCGGTAGACCTTTAGTTGTGACAAACCAGATTAGTGGTTCGACTAGCCTTAGTATGATTTGTTGAAATTTGGTCTTATTAAGTCATGGATGTATGTTTGCTTGTGATTGCTTTATTTTGGGCTTTACTGGGTTTGCCATTATTTTGGGAGTCAATTGGCTCCAAAGATATGGGGTGGTGGTAGACTGTAAGGGAATTTCGATGACTATTAGGGCGGATGATGGGCGGAGGGTAGCGTTTGGTGGCCTACCTAGTGATGAGGTGATAGCTAGTTTTCTAAATTCCCTCGACATCTCAAAGGACGAGTTAGCAGGAATTCCCATTGTTGGTCAGTATTCAGATATCTTCGAGGAAGTGACCGGACTTCCACCACACCGAGAGATTGAGTTCTATATTGATTTAGTGAAAGATGCCAGACCTATAGTGATTCCACTTCGTCATATGGAACCAAGGGAGCAGAGAGAGCTCAGGGTGCAAGTAAGCGATCTTTTGAAGAAGGGATTTATCAGAAGAAGTGTCTACGAGTGGAGAGCACCGGTTGTATTTGCTACCAAGGCAGATGGTTCCCTTCATTTATGTGTGGACTATCGTGAGATGAATAAAGTGACTAGGAAGAATAAGTATCCTCTTCCATGGATAGATGATTTGTTTGATCAACTGGAAGGAGCAAGAGTGTTCTCCCAGTTGGACCTCGCAAAAAGATTTCATCAGATCCAAGTAGCAACCGAGAGTATTCCTAAAACGACCTTTCAGACGCTGTCTGGATTCTATGAGTGGTTGGTCACGCCATTCGGGTTGACGAATGCACCAGAGTATTTTGTGGATCTTATGAATAGGGTATTCAGGGATCAATTGAATCAGTATGTTCTTGTGTTCGTGGACGATATACTTGTTTTTTTTGGGATAGAGGAAGAACACAAGGAACATTTTAGAGTAGTGATGGAGATGTTGAGAAAACACCAATTGAAAGCAAAGTTTTCTAAGTGTCAATTCTGGAGGAGGGAACTAAGATTCTTGGGCTATGTTGTTTCAGAGAATAGTATTGCCGAAGATCCTGCAAAGGTGGCTACGGTACAAGATTGGTCATCGCCCAAGAATGCAAGAGACATAAGAAGTTTCTTGGGATTAGCTGGATGTTATCGTAAGTTTATCCAAGACTTCTCCAAGATAGCGGCACCGTTAACTCAGTTGACCAAGAAGAATCAAGCTTTTGTTTGGGATGAAAGGTGTGAAAATACATTCAAGAGCCTAAAGGAAAAGTTAACGTGTGCACAAGTGTTAAACCATTCCTAAAGGGAATGAAGAGATGACAGTATACACGGATGCATGTGGTACCGAACTAGGTGCTATATTGATGCAAGGAGGTAGGGTTGTAGCTTATGCAAGTCGGCAGCTGAAACCGCATGATAAAAGATACCCTACTCACGATTTGGAATTGGCAACGATCGTGTTCGCGTTGAAAATGTAGAGGCATATCTCTTAGGAGAAAGATTCGAGTTGTCTACCGATCATAAATCGTTAAAGTATCTCTTCTCTCAAAAGGATCTAAATCTCCAACAACAAAGATGGTTAGATTTCTTGGCTTCCTATGATTTTGATATCGCATATACAGCAGGAAAGGGCAATGCGGTAGCTGATGCATTAAGTAGGAGAAATGCCAGTTTAGGGGCTATGTTTCTTGAATGGAAGCAACTGGAGTATATCGCTGGGTATGATTTCATACCAAAGTGCGAATTGGATCCAGAAATATTGGCAAGTTTGACGATCAGACCCACTTTGATTGAGCGGATTGGTTCCAGTCAGAGGGACGATCCTAGCCTATTAGAAATCATCTCCAAGTTCGGAATGGGAATCGATGAGGAGATGAACAAGTATGAGCTTGATCGAGATAGATGACTTAGAAACAATGAGAGACTAGTTGTACCCAATGTGAATGGATTGAGAGATGAAGTGCTTAGTATATGTCATCACTCAAAACTGACTATACATCCCGGTGGTAACAAAATGTGTTGAGACATGAAGCAGACCAACTAATGGGAAGGGATGAAAAGAGACGTTGGGAAGTTTATATCAAAATGCATGAATTTCCAGCTAGTTAAAGCTGAGCAAAAGAAGCCTAGTGGTTTGTTGCAACCATTAGAAATTCCCGAATGGAAATGGGAACAAGTCTCAATGGATTTCATTGATGGCTTACCCAGGACTAGATCGGGTCATGATAGCATTTGGGTGATTGTGGACTGATTAACCAAGAGTTCAAGGTTTATACCCGTCAAGTCGAATGGAACAACAGCTAAGTTAGCAGAACTGTATATGAAGTGGGTAGTGAGATTTCATGGAGTACCCAAAGGCATTGTGAGCGACCGAGATTCGTTGTTTATAGTGGGTTTTTGGAAGAGCTTACAAGAGGCATAAGGATCGGAATTACATCTCAATACCACATACCATCCTCAAACCGACGGTCAGACAGAGAGGGTGAATCAAGTATTAGAAGATTTCTTGAGAGCTTGCATATTAGATTTGGGGGGGGTCATGGGATGACCATTTGCATCTGGTTGAATTTGCATATAATAATAGTTATCGGTCCAGTATTGGTATGGCTCCATTTGAAGCTTTATACGGAAGACCATGCAACTCGCCATCATGTTGGTTAGAAACTGGTGAGAAATTTGTGCTTGGGCCAGATGTGATAAGAGAAACCTCAAATAAGATCAAGGTTATCCAACAGCGAATGAAGGCTTCCCAAGATAGGCAAAAGAGTTATGCTGATAAGAGACGGAGAGAATTGAAGTTCTCCGTTGGCGATTTAGTATTTATCAAGATTTCTCCGTTAAAGAGCATGATTCGATTTGGTAGGAGAGGCAAGTTAGCACCAAGATTTTTTGGTCAATTCCCTGTTCTTGAGAAAGTTGGAAATTTAGCATATAAAGCTGGATTACCTGACAAGATGGCAGGAGTTCACAACGTATTTCATGTTTCTCAGTTAAGGAAGTTCGTGCGCGACCCTTATATGACTACTTCACGGGATCAGTTGGATGACATCGAAGTAGAACCCGAGGCGGTTGGGAACCGCAGGCCGATCCGTATTTTCGAACACGATACGAAGCAACTTCGAAGGAAGACGGTGAAACTGGTCAAGGTTCAGTGGGGCGAGAATGAAAATGACTGTACTTGGGAAACAGAGGAGAGCATAAGGAAGTCGCATCCAGAACTCTTTGCCTGGTAAAATTTTAATGACCATTTAGTTATCCCCTTATTAGTAAACCGCATGCTAGGATAGGCTTGTTATGTTGCTATGTATGTTTGGTTATTTGTAAATGGTTGATAGGCATGTGGGACCGATTGTTGTTTTCTTAGTTAAGGAATTTCGGGGGCGAAATTTCTTAGGGGAGGGAAGGGGTGAAGGGAGTGTAACGACCCGCATTCTACTCATCAAAGGATCGTAGAATACTTATTTTATTTTCATACAAAGTTGTATGGTCGTGTAACTTTGGGAAACGACTATCGGGGTCATTTCCCATGTTCACGATTTTTGCCGATTTTTAAATGACCGTTTTGCCCCCAGCAATTCTTGTTTTGCTCGTAACTTTTGATTGGTAAGGAGTTTTGACCTGAAACCACTTCAATTAGATCCGGATGATGGTTAACCTTTCAGTAGAGTGGTCACATTAATTAAATGGACTTACCATTTGGGAGATGTGGCTGAATTAATGTTTAGAAGGTAAAAAAACAGCTTAACCATGCCTAATTAGGGTAATTAGCAGCTAGGTCCATAACCCATTTTGGGATTAGTGTTATTGGGAGGCTAAAATCAGTTTGGAAACAATTCAATTTCATTTTCTCAGCCACCTAAAACATTTCCCTAATCTTAGCCATGGCCTCCACCTTCTAAAATCACCATAGACCACATTCTAATCACTAATTAAGAAGATCTACGTCAAATCAAGGCAAATCAACATCAAATCAGAGTTGGAGCTGCTGTGTTGCATAGAAATTCGACCCAAATCAGAGATATTTTCAGATCTATAAGTAATTTGTGGCTAAGGTGTGTGATTTGCATTGTTTTCACTAATTACGGCTAATTAGGGGTGATTAGTGTTATTCAATGAAATTATGCATGTTAAAATTCTGGAAAAATATGTAAAAATTCTTAAATATTATTTTAGGGCACTGAAAGAAATTTGGGTTAATTTGGATATGTTTTGCTAACTGTATGCTTAAATCATGATTAAGGGATTAAGGGGAAAAACCATAGATTTGGGCATGTTTGATCCAAAATAACTCATATGATTAATGTTTGGATATTTATGGTTGATTATACCTGTTGCTATTACTGTTTGGAATGCTTTATGATTGCTTAGCAAAGTTAGAATGGTCGAAACGCCGTCGTATGGCGTAAAATAGCCATTGGAAAAGTTGTAGGAATGAGCAAGGACCGGATTGGATCGGACCCCGGACCCACTCGTGGAGTATGTATCATGAACCGCATTCGAAGGCTCCGAAATGATCTGCTTGTGGAATACCCGAACTGTTCGTGTCTAAAGCTCTTCAATCCTATCTGCTCGCACTTGG
This sequence comes from Allium sativum, assembly GCA_030737875.1. NCBI lineage: Eukaryota > Viridiplantae > Streptophyta > Magnoliopsida > Asparagales > Amaryllidaceae > Allium > Allium sativum. Next base: position 116,969,016 of record CM060918.1, read on the forward strand.
AGACCATGACTCGGAGCTATCACGAACCTCCTCCTCTGATCCGATGCACCACGAACCGATGCTTGGAGGAGCCACAAACCAATTGAAGGACACGACCCGAACCAGGGTACTACCTCCAACCCCGAACCGGTGCCATGAGCCAACCCGAACCGATTGGAGAATGTGTCACGAACCGATCTGACTTTGGTGGAATCTCGCGAACCGTACGGGGATCATGAACCGAACCGTTGATGATTGAGGCACTACGCATATCCGAACCGATCTGGATGAAGACCAAAACCCGAGATGCAAAGGTAGTCCAAATGAGAATTTGTGACTTAGGATCCAGATGGGAACCAACGAGTTAACTTCATGAATTGGACTTTGCCGCGGGACGTGTGCAAAGGGGTTATCGATGTCTATAGCTTTGACTCACTACTGAGAGACGGACTAGTGGCTATGGATCAATGCAGTGGGGTTGTTATGACTCCATGAGGAAAAGTGATCGTAGCAGGGCTATGAGCCAGTGCAGTGAAGTTGTTATGACTCCATGGGGCAGAGTGGACACAACAAAGTATTAGTGGTTACGGATCAGTGCAGTGGAGCCATCACGACTCCATGGGGCAAAGTGATCATAACAAAGAATTGGGTGATCAAAGTGGTAGATATCGTATGCTTTACACACTGAGTGAGAGATGTGAGGATGATTGCTATGTTTGATGTTTTGCTATCACTATGACATGCACACCCCCTCCCCATTATTTTCACATCATGTGTTAGTGTCACTTTAGAGTATTGTACATCCTGTTGTGCTAACTCTTTGGTTGCAGATCTAGGTTCAGGTATGGTTATGTATACCTTTTATTGTTCTGATTTGTTGCTAATCGCTCATACCAAACTTTTGTCTGACCCAGAGTTTATGTCTCTTCTTATTACTCTGGGTGCACTTAAACGGGCAAACTAGAGACAGGTCAGGTGATTATGCACGAGCTGCTGTCCGGAGACGAGCAGGAGGCTCATATGTATTATTCCCATATATTCTCCCTGCGTCGCTGTTGGTCACTACTTTGGGCATTAGTAGTGTACCTTTCTCATTTTTCTTTAGAGACAGTTTTAAAAGTTGTAATAATGATGATATGGAACATAAGCTGTATTTTGAATTTCCGCTGCTATGATGGTTTAGTTTTCAGCTTATACACTATCTCGCCTATTTTATATCAAAGTTATGTTATTATTATATTTTATCCCATGCTCTATGAGACATTCTACAGGTTTCTTGTTAGTTCATATTCCATTCTTTTCCTTTCTTTGGCAACCATCCCGTGCTAGTTGGAAATCGGCACAGCGCACTTTCATTGGAAATGCCGGTTGGTGTGGGGCGACCCGTCACAGGTATACACTACCGGTTATATCTTGTCGAATATACTCTATCAGGTATACCCCTGCCGGATATATCTTGTTGCTGGTATTTTATAGATTTTCAGCTCCATCTTCCTAAGAAGGTGTCGGTTAATGCAGTTCTCGGGCCATTCCTTCCTGCTCTTGGTTCTTTCTAGTGTTTGGCTTTTAATTTTGAAGACTTCCTATGTGCTTGCGGTCATCCGATACCCCTTCGCCGTCAGCTTGTTTAGAAGTTAATTTTGGTAGTAACAATATGTATATTTGTTAAGGGGACATTCCAAATTCAAACTCTAGCCTAATCGCATTTATTACGCTAGTATAACGTTAATTTTGTTACTTACGTTTAAATAAATAATATAATAATGCTCTGCCAAAATAAATATATAATATAATAATAGCGCCTAATTAACGTAACATTCACATAAATGGGGAAACGTTCTAATCTGGATGGCAATTGTCATTTATCCACGTTAAGGCATACAAGTTCAGTTTTTTCCATATTTTACTGCTACGACATAACACGATGGCATAATGAACATATAGCAAATAGCAGTAACGGAAAACATACAAATACATAAAAATTACAACTTGTATCCTAGGCATGTAGAAAAGGTTTCAGTATTAAATTAAAAGTAGAGTATTTCATACATTAACACATGTATGTTTACAGTCTATATTTCACCTAATTCACTCTTTTTGTGGTGTTGTGCACCTAAAAATGTTTATATTTGACTCATTCCAATTTATGCATGTGTTAACACCCAAATTAGGATCCAAACCCAATTCAACTATGAAAAAAAATTCAAATCCAAACATTTTTAAGCCAAATCAAATGATAATAACAGTGAATTGCATAAAATATAAATAATAACATAATACTCATTTTTACCTTTAATCCAATACAAAAACCAAAATTACACAAAACCAATTCAACATGACAGTTCCTACGTAATTACAAATTGGAAGATTTGGGGACTTTTCATGTTATATTATCACATAACCAAATCTTCATAGGCATAACAATTCATATGGCAAACTGATAATAATATGAATATACCTTTAAGAAAAACTGAATTCCACTCGAAAATAAGATGATGATGTGGTAGAAATCTCAAGATCTGTGATGATTCTCAACATTCAGGCGAGCTCTGATTGATCTCCTAACAATATAAATATAAGAAACATATAATTAGATTCTTATATATGTTGTTTGTGCTAAATTCCAATTTCCTAAACTTATATAAGTTTGAAATAGAGAGATATAGAATAGAGGTAGAGAAGTAGAAGAAGCTTCACCCTTTTTCGCTTTATTTTTCTATGAAATTCAGTAGCATAGAGGCAGAGGTTTAGAATAAATAGGGTTTCTAAAGTGTTATTTGAGGGTTATTTATACTTGCTCGTGTGAGCAAGAGCCATTGGATTTATAAAAATTAATCTGAACCATCCATATAAACATAACCTCTTAGAAAACCCTAATCATGTAGCCTCATTGGGTTGTTCCAACCGTCAGGGGGTCGACCCCTAGAGGTCGACCACTAGTCAACACCCCTTAGGGGGGCGGTCAACCTCCTTCGGGCTGGAACTCCCAATTTGGCACGTTTTCTAAGCTGTTGATTTTATTTATTACGTTCTTTATTTGCTTCATTGTTTTCCACATATTCCATATATGTTGTCCCCTAAATCTAATCACCAAATTTCCAAATTGAATTTCCCTCTTTTTATTTTAAATTATTATTTTGACAAATATATATAATATTTACATAATTATATATATATATATATATTACGTACACTATCCAAATTTATTTGTTCATAACTTCTTCATACTTTGACCATTTTCATCATATTATATGTGAAAACGATTCAGAATTTCACCATGAATCCAAATAAAATAATTTCGTAGCTAAATTTTTATAGCCGCAAAATCTCATGTTCTAGCAATATGATTTAATTGCTTATTTTTAATTATTTAATTTATTGTTAATACTTATGAATTTTATGGGTGTTACATTCTTCCACCCCCCCTTAAAATAGATTTCGTCCCAAAATATTTTTAAGGGGAAAAAAATACAAGTCGTATGAAACATCCAGGTTGTACACCCGTGTTATTTATAATTCATCCATAAGCATCCAAGACTCGCAGTTATTATGAACTGCAGGCCCACTAAAGTGAGCCCTACCCTAGCATGTAGGTGTTGTAAGTGATGCAGCATGTATGCAAACAACCTAAATATGCATATATTTCTATATGAGTATTTGGTGCAATGGTGTAGCATCCATTCCCTAACATCCAAACTAGCAATCACGATGCATCCATAAACGGAAATTTTAAGGAAAATTTTACCCATGAAAAGTTCTAGGTGAGTCTGTCTCATCTTATCCTCGGTCTCCCATGTGATTTCCGCAGGGTCATTCCCCCATTATACTCGGACGAGGAGAACGATTTTGTTTCAGAGTCTCTTGATTCTGTGCTCTACAATCCTTGCAGTTGTACGGGTGCCTTGGACTCCAACTCGAGTTTCTCTATGTCCCCAATTTCATCAAGCTCAAGTATGATAGCAGAATCATGAAGTCATTTCCTTATATGAGATACACGAAAAACATTATGGATTCCCGATAGGCGCCCTGGGAGATCCACTCGATAAGCCAAAGATCCTATTTTCTCGTTGATACTAAAAGGCCCAATAAACCAAGGAGCTAACTTCCCGGTCTTTCCATATCGAATAGTTTACTTGAGAGGGGATAATTTCACAAACACCAAGTCTCCAACATTAAATTTTAGTTCCCTCCTTCACTTATTGGTATACGCTTTCTGACGATCTTGGGATGCCTTTATTGTCTGTCTAATCAATGATATCTTCTCCCTGGATTCACGGACGAAGTCTAGTCCGAGTATACCCTCGTCGGTAGTTTTCCACCAACAAGTTGGCGATTTGCATGGCCTCCTGTATAGCGCTTCGAAATGGGTCATACCAATCGTCGCTTGAAAACTATTATTATACGTGAACTCCACAAGCGGTAGGTGATGCTTCCAAACTCCTCCAAAGTCGATGATACAAGCTCTGAGCAAGTCTTCAAAGATTCTGTTTACTCTCTCTATTCGTTGGTCTGCAGATCATAAGTTGTGCTTAAGTTAAGGGTCGTCCCCAATGCTGCTTGTAGACTTCTCCAAAATTCGCTTATGAATAAGAGATCTCGATCACTCACAATACTTGATGGAATACCAACGATTCTAACTATCTCTTTAACATATAATTGGGCTAACAAGGCTGTAGTCATTGTCTTTTTGATTGGTACGAAATGGGCGTTTTTGTTTAAACGATCTACCACAACCCAAGTGTCCTCATTCCCTTTTTGGCTTTTTGGCATGTTAAGAATTTGGCCACGAACTCAGCTACTTCTCTCTTCATTCCTTCCCAATGGAGATTCCTTTTTATATTCTTGTACATCTTATCCTCACCGGGTTGTATAGTCGGTCTCGACCCATGGCACTCTTCTAAAATTTCTCTTCCCAACCCTTCTTCCTTAGTGTTAAAACCCAAATTAGATCTCAATACCAAAGGTACAAAAATTGTACTTTACCAATACAATAAGAAATTAGAAGGAGCCAAAATCGTAAATGCAAGTAAAAAGACAACGATTTTTATAGTGGTTCGATCTTAGAAAAAATCTACATCCACTCTAGGAGAAACTTTCATTATAGCTAAAAGAAATAGAGAAATCCTCTAAGTGTAGCAACTTGAGAAGTAGATCTATGATTCGCTCTTGAGTGGATTTCCATGATTTGATGGAGAATTCTGTGTTTGATCATGGATTCAGGTGATAGGAGAAGCAAAAATCACTTAGAATTGCTTAGGAAATGGTTGGACAGCCCTTCGGGGTCATAAAATTCCATCCCCCTAAATGAAGGAATGAGAGGGGCATTTATAGGTGAAATTCAGGCCAGGTAGCAAAGTTGTAAATGCTGCGTAGCGGCTCTTAGGTCACAATGCAACCTAAATCTTGTTCCGGTAATGACCTAAAGGTGCTTTTGCATCTTAAACCTCAAGTTAAAGCTTCTGCATATGAAATAATGACCCAAGGTATAGCGGAACGAGTTAGAACAGAGGTGCACGACCCAAACCAACACGGAGCGAGCTAAAGCCTTCATGAAACATGGTGGAGCATCCTAATATAGCATGATCCAATCTTCATAAGGTGGGAACAATCTTAAGACGCAGAACGACTCAGGAGCTTGACGACCCAAAGAGCTTCTACGGGCTAGAATATAGGGCAAACCAAGGCTACATGTCTTACTATAACATCTGGACGAGTCAAGGGGCTTAGCGGGCTATAGTACTTAAGGACCCAAGTCTGTTTGAGCAACCTAAAGCTGGTACGACCTAAAATGTCTTAAGGCACCGAAACAAGCTAAAGTACGGATGACCTTAAATACCTTGTCCCCTTTCAACAATCTAAAGGCTTACGACCTATCATTGCCTTTACGAGAATGACCTAACCACGTTTGTCACTTTTGAGCCATATTTAATGGATTAATATTTGCCCCTCAAAGTCTGTATTTATTGAAAATAATACAAACTTTGACTTTTGACACCTTTAATACGCGTTAGATAATTCGTTCTTATATACAACACTAGATCGCTCTGATCCTTAGATCATCATGAACTTTACGACCATTCTGGAAGCTAGGTTATATGGACCTTTGGATCATTCTGGTCTTTAACATCTTTTCTTAGGTCGTTACTCATTTTAGATCATTGGTGGGATTCAGACCTGAATTTGGCATGTTTAAACTCTATCCCTTTATATCCCTGTTTAGATCGTCATCATCATTACCTTCCTTCCTCTTTTTAACCAAAGAAAGCTCGTTAATGGCGGCCATCTGGAATCAATCCAAGATCTAACTGACATCTTGAACAATGATCAACTCCGTCCATTCTTTCACGACTTCAGTTCCAACAAATCTGATTCGTAGCTGTTGTTGAAGGTGATTCAATCTTGAACACGAAGATTCAAAAATCATCGCGATCATTCTCTAATCAAAATCAGGTTCTATTCTTCTTTTGTTCTTTTCGATGTTAGGACTTGTTTATTTGAGATGATTTTGGATCAAATTGTTAGAATTGGTGGAGTCATGAATCTATGTATCTGAATTGTTGATGAACGATGACCATGCTGGGTTTTTGTCTTTGTGATCTCGGTAGTTCGCACATGTTTTTTGATTTGCAAACTCAAGCTATAGCTTGAAATTTCATAAATTTAATTCCATTGTGTTGTATTCTCTTAGACGAATGCTTTGAGCTTGGGGTTGTTATGATGAGCTAAGACTTAAGTCGCTACAGAGATTTAAGCTTTAGGTCGTTATTGCTTTAAACAATTCAAGGCTTTGAAGCACTTGCGGTGGCCTAAGATCTCAATTATTCCCCCAGGTCGTAGAAGCTTCGATAGGTTCTAGGTCATTGTTGCAAGCTCAGATCCTAGGTCATTACTGCTAGCACAACCTTAATCCTTAGATTTAGAAAGTTTAAGGCTCCTGGGTCGCTGATTATTCGAAGATTTTGGGTCGTTTTGTTGAGTTTAGACCTTAGGTCGTCATCGTGACTTAAGGTCTTATCTCGTGTTCATGTTCTGGGGTCTCTAGGTCGCAAATATGGCTTTCAGCTTTAAGTCGTTAGCGACCTAAAGCAAAAGATTGTTAGCACAGCCTTAGTCCCTTTGAACACGAGACTTTTGGACGTCAATTCATTGGACCGTTTTCACTTAAACTTCAGAACGACCCTAGCTCCTGAATCACTGAACGACCTAAAACCCCTGAGTTGCAAAATGATCTAAGTCCTTAAGCTGTCGCAACGACCTAGATTCCTGGTGCTTAAAACTTAAGCCTCTAGTTCTAGCATCCTTCATAGTTCATGATTTTAACTTTGTTTTCTGTCTTGAAACAATAAGAAATGTTTGTGCAATTTGGACTTATACTCTATCATCGAATGACCACTTCGATGTTGAATCAATGAACCATACTTTGGTGTAATGATGTATACATACAAGTTGATGTTGCCTAGTGGCTTTCCTTATCGAATTTTCTTATTTGCACATACACAACAATTTTTAATTTAAGCGATTAACAGTGCTTGAGACCAATTAATTTGAATTTCCTTATCGATGTCAAGCGCCGCTTTCGCACAACTCGTAAAAATTCACACATACCTGTGGTTCATCAGGTTGTTTTTGTAGAATGACTACTAGGCAACAAACACGCTCTCATACTGAAGGGACATCGTCTGCTCCAATCAATACTTCTATAGCAATCCCAGTCCCCTGACCTTTTCCAAACCATGTTCTGTTTAGTGGCCTGCCGACAGAAAGACATTCTACCAAGCTTGACAAAGAATACTTTGAACAGATATGTAGCCAATTTGGCATCCCTATTACAGATGCAATCCTGCTAGAGAAGGGGGTATTCGTGGATCAACCCCTGGCAGGATATGTAACAATGAATCGTTATAAGTTAGCAGGCGGTGGTGTTCCTCCCTTTATCCCTTTCATAAAAACATTCCAGAACCATCTAGCCATTGCACATTTCCGACATCATCTGAATGGTTACACCATCTTATTAGGCTTTATATTCTTTCTATGCAAATTAGGGAGCATGAACCGACTTTTCCAGAGATCTGCTATCTTTGTTCATTTGGAAAAAGGAAGGACACCCAGTATATCATACATGTTGAGGGTGCAAGAAATCGTAGGCTTATAACCAGTCTACCAGAAAGGTTTCAGGATTCTTAACCCAGTTCTTCTTTGTTCGCTATCCTGAAACTTTTCGTAGGCACTGGACAGAACGAAGTAAACATACTCTAGGATTTGTTTTGTCTTGGTATCTTTAAATAACAGTTTCTCATAACTTCTTTTTTAACTTCAGTTGTCCCAGCCCCAATCAAGGATAACGAGGCAACTTCCCTACTCAAGGCTGTATTCGAAACCTTGAAAGCGGTTGATGAGGCTAGGAAAAGTAGGAAGGTTTTAGTTACAAAATCAACACTTCGGCAATACGAACTTCTCCATCCTTTGAGAAAGTTTCCCCACAAAGGAGGGCCTCCAACTCCCAAGTCTAATTCCGCAAAACCAGAAACTGGCACTTCTGGTGGCGAAAATGAAACTCAGGACCAAACTATTGATCAGGACCAAACTATTGACCCTGCTCTAAAAAAATGTTTAGAGCCTGTTAGTGGTAGTACGTCGCCATCAAAAATGGTTTCTAAGGAGGGTGAAACATTTAACCAATGTGAGGGCAAGGGTCCTCTGATCTCTACTGAATCGGTTGAGAAAGAAGATACTTCCTCGAATTCTAAATCAGAAATGGAGTCTGAGCAGACTGAGAGAGACTAGATAGAGGGCAATGTTCTAGATTTTTCTCATGAAACATAGGATCCCCTTGTTCAAGATGTAACAGGGGAAGGTTCTGCAGGTACATTTGACAACTTGGGTGATCTTAATTCGGCTAAGTATCTTAGCCAAGGTGATATTGTTACCTAGCCTCATGATCCTCAAAACACAATTACAGCAGCTAGTATAATGGAGGCTCCAGTTTCTGAGCCAGGAAAGTTGCTGAAATCTCTAGGAATTTCCTTAGAACCAACTAGGAAAACTGGTTCGTTAATATTAGCACTTTAGAAAACATGTCTATATACATATATTTTTTTAAAGTCCCTTCACAGTTTTCACAATTTGCTCTAGTACTTTGTAGTTTATGTACTGAAAATCCGCTCTTATCTTATTTCAGGTTCAGACATGCATGGGAAACACTTGCCAGACTTTAGGAAGAATAGTAAAGCATACAACACGAAGCATTTTTTACAATCTGACCCTTCGAGACCGCTGTATCATTCCAAGCAGCCTTACACTCCTCCTCCTCCAAAATCTTCTCACAAGCCTTCATACATATCAGAATTGGAATTGACAGATGAGCAAAGGCGGAAGGTATGTGAGGAGGAAGACGAGGAAATAAGAAAGCGTGCTTGGCATAGGGAAGAGTCCGATTACAATCAATAGAAGGATGGATCACACAAGCACCCTCGATTGGAGAAGCTTCCTAATACAATCTGATCGGTTCCATCTTCTGGTCTCCCTGGTCCTTCTGCTGAAATCCACTCAATTATTCACAAGCCCCATTATGAACCCTAGCCACCAAACACAACTCTGGCTGGACGATTCAAGGGTTGGAATTTGAAAGTAGGGCTGGCAATTAAAACCGAGAACCAAAAACCCAAACCGAACCGACCGGAAAAGACCCGAACCCGAACCAAACCCGATGGGTCTCAGGTTGGGTCTAGGTGATGAAAAATACCATCAAGACCCGATCAAACCCAACCCGCATAAACCCAACCCGAAATACCAGACAAAAAAACATTGAAATATATGTATTTTTAGTATAATTATTCAATCAGACCCGAACCGACCCGGCCCAACCCGAGCTTCAACCCTACCAGACCCGAACCGAAGCTCGGGTCGGGTCCAGATTTTTGAAATGTATAGTTTAGACCCGACAAAAGCCGACCTGTCTAGAACCGAGACCCGCCAGGTCAGGTCCAGGTCCATCGGGTTAGGTCTAATTGCCACCCCTACTTGAAAGGGATTCTTTTTTATCGCGGCGTGAATCCAACTGATGTCATAGTTGAGGAAGTAGATGCCATAATAAGGCAAACGCATACCCAGCTCGACACTACTAAGAGCCAGCTCGACACGAAGCTAAGTATTATCAGGGACAATGCTAAGAGATAGCTGCGCAGATGGAATAAATTTGGCGATGATATCCAAAAGTGTAATGACATTATTCTTGCTAATATCGCAGCTTTGGAGAATTAAAAGGCCAAGCAGCAGGAAGTCTTAGATTCCCATGATGCTACCATCACCTCCCTTACTAAAAGAATTATAGAACTGGAGGGATTGGATACCGAGAATAAGAGTTTCAGGGGGAACTTGAAGCTGCTAAGGAAAAGGAAAAGGAAGCCCTAACCGCCAAATGCAACGCTGAAGTTAAGTTATCTGTGGAAAAGGATTTTTATAAACAATTTCGGCACGAAGCTGCCCAACTTAGAGAATCCATCAATTCCTTGAAAACTTCCAATCATACATTGACAGTTAAGGTTGAATCCCTTGAGATGGATAAGAAGACTGCTGAGGAAACTCACAAAAAGGGAATGTATGAGGCTGATGCTGACATATTCTGATTTTACATTTTTAGCGCCATGAGCCGCGGGAGTTTACATTCCTTAGGGGACAGCTTTCCAACTACCTTGTCACTCGTCTGGGAACAAGTTATTGAAATTAATGGTAGCGATTATGATGGCCTGCCCCGCACCAGCTGACATTTCCCTTGAAATGCATTGTGCCAATGCTTGATTAGCACGGGATGGTCGTCAAAAGAAAGGGATATGGAACGATGAATTACCAAAAACGTATAATACATCTCACAACACATGGAAAAATATATAATAATAACATAACTTGATATAAAACAGGAGAGAGAGTGCATAAGCTAAAAACCAAACCATGTCCATCAGAGTAGAGGAATAAAAAATACAGCTTACGATCCAAACCATTATTATAACTTCAAACTACTGTCTCTAAAGCGAAATAGAAATGGTACACTACTAATGCCCAAAGTAGTGACCAACAACAACACGGGGAGAATATATGTAAATAGTACATGGAAGCCTCCTTCTCGTCTCTGGACAGCTACTCGTGCATAACCATCTAACATATCTCTAATCTGCTCGTTTAGGAGCACCCAGAGTAATAAGAAGAGACATAAAAATCTGGGTCAGACAAAAGTCTGGTATGAGCGATAGCAACAATATAAAGCAATAACAGGTATAAATAATCATACCTGAACCTGGACCTGCAACCAAAGAGTTAGCACAATAAGATGTACACTACTCTAAGGTAACACTAACATAGAGTGTAAAATGTAAGTATGCATGTCATGGTGATAGCAAACATCAAACATAGCAATCATCCTCACAACTCTCACTTATTGCGTAAAGTATACGACATCCATCACTTTGGTCACCAGAACTATTGGGGCCATGATGGAGTTCCACCCCATCCAACTATCACTATGACCACTTTGCCCTTAGGGGCCCTGATGGATTTCGACTCCATACAACCTTTGACCCCACCGCATTGGTCCATAGTCAATGCCCCCCCTCAGTAGTGAACCAAAGTTACAGATATCGATAACCCCTTTGCACACGTCCTGTAGCAAAGTCCAACTCTAGAATTTAATACGTTGGTTTCCACGTGGATCCTGAGTAATAACTCCCCACTTGGACTTCTTTGCATCTTGGGTTTTCAGTCTTCTCTAGTTCGGTTCGGTCTCTATTCGGTTCGAGTAAGGCAGTTGCTTGCGGTTTGGTTCGCCCTTTCTTCTGTTCGAGTGAGAGCTTTGGTTCGTGGGTGCATAATTCTCCGGGTCGGTTCGGAGTACTTCATGGCTCGCGGTTCGTGGTATGCTGCTTGGGTCGGTTCGTGATGAGCATCCGGGTCAGGTCGTGGTGAAGCAACCGGTTCGGATCGGTCGTGATGCATCCTTCATATTGGCTCATGCTCACTTCGGGTCATGATCGGTCCGTGGCATCGGTTCGGGCTCGTGGTGTCTATGTCGTGAGTGGGTTGTGGTGCTCACGAGTTCATGGTACCATAGTCACGAGCCGGGTCGGTTCGGGGTTCATTACCCGATCCGATTTCCTGCACTTCTTACAGCAAGCTTCTAACGACTCGCGACAGCGTTTTCGACCATTCTGACTTTCCTATACACTCACAAATCATACCAAAAAGTAGTAGCATCATATAAAATCAATCAAAAGCATTAAAACATCAATTATATGAGTTTTTTAGGATCAAACATACCCAAAATCCATGATTTTCCCCTTAATCCCCTTAAACATGTTTAACAATAGGATTAGCAACTTTAATCCAAATTAACCCAAATTTATATCAGTGATATAAAATAATATTTAAGAATCTTTACATATTTTTCTAGATTTTTCAAAGTCATAATTTCGCTAATTATCACAAATCACCCCAAATTATCCGTAATTAGTGTAAAAACATGCAAATCACTCACCTTAGCCACAAATAAATTATAGATCTGAAAACTCCACTGATTTGGCATGGATTCCTATGTATTGCAAAAGCTCTATCTCTGATTTGATGCTAGTCCGCCTTAATTTGATGTAGATTTTCTTAATTAGTGCTAAATAGGTGATTAGGGAGTGATTTAGAAGATGGAGGTCATTATTAGGGTTAGAGGAATGTTTGTGGCAGCTAGAAAAATGAAAATGAACCATTCTCTAACTCCTTTCAGCCCTCCCATAACCCTAATCCCGAAATGGGTCATGGGCCTAGCTGCTAATCATCCTGTTAAGCCCGATTAGTCTGTTTTTCCATCATCAAATCTTATTTCAGCCATATCTCACAAATAGTAAGTCCGTTTGATTAATGTGACCACTGTACGGAATTGCAAACCATCATCTGAATCCAATGAAGTAGTTTCAAATCAACATTCCTTACCAATTAATAGTTCTAGGCGAAACAATATTTGCCAGGTGTAAAATGGTCTTTTAAAAATCGGCAAAAATCGTGAATATGGGAAATGATCCCAATAATCGGTCCCCAAAGTTAGACGACCATAAAACTTCATATGTAAATAAAATAAATAATCTACGATCCACTAATACATAAAATGTGGGTAGTTACACTCTCCCCCCTTAAGAAATTTCGCCTCCGAAATTCCTTAACCAAAACATACAATGGTGTCCCGCATACCTATCAGCCATTTACAACAATCAAACATACACAATAGCATAACAATCTTATCCTAGCATGCGGTTTACTAGCAAGGGAAGAACTGTATCGCAATTTAAATCTTGCCAGGCCAAGAGTTCTGGATATGACTTCCTTATGCTCTCTTCTGTTTCCCAAGTACAGTCATTCTCATTATCGCCCCACTGGACCTTGACTAGTTCCACCGTCTTCCTTCGAAGTTGTTTCGTATCGTGTCCAATAATATGAATTGTCCTGTAGCTCCCAACTGCCTCGGATTCTACCTCGATATCATCCAACTGATCTGGTGAAATGGTCATATCACAATTGTGCACGAACTTCCTTAACTGGGAAACATGAAATACATTGTGCACTCCCACCATCTTGTCAGGCAATCCAACTTGATATGTTAAATTCCCAACTTGTTCGAGAACTGGGAATGGACCAACAAACCTTGGCGCTAACTTACCTCTCCTACCAAATCGAATCACACTCTTTAGCGGAGAGATTTTGATGAATACTAAGTCACCAACGGAGAATTTCAAATCTCTTTGCCTTTTATCAACATAACTCTTCTGCCTATCTTGGGCAGCCTTCATTCTATGTTGGATAACCTTGATTTTATCTGAAGTTTCTCTTATTACATTTGGCCCAAGCACAAATTTATCACCAGTTTACAGCTAACATGATGGTGAATTGCATGGTCTTCTGTACAAAGCTATAAATGGAGCCATACCAATACTGGACTGGTAACTATTATTATATGCGAAGTCAACCAGATGCAAATGGTCATCTCATGACCCTGCAAAATCCAATATACAAGCTCTCAAGAGATCCTCTAATACATGATTCACCCTCTCTATTTGACCATCGGTTTGAGGATGGTACGCAGTACTGAGATGTAATTCTGACCCTAAAGCCTCTTGTAAGCTCTTCCAAAGCACACTAGTAAATAATGGATCTCGGTCACTCATAATACCTTTAGGTACTCCATGTAATCTCAGTATCCATTTCACATACAATTCTGCTAACTTAGCTGTCGTTCTATTCGACTTGACCGGTATAAATCTTTCACTCTTGGTCAATCGATCCACAACCACCCAAATACTATCATGACCCGATCTAGTCCTTGGAAAACCATCAATGAAATCCATTGAGACTTGTTCCCATTTCCATTTGGGAATTTCCAACGGTTGCAACAAACAACTAGGCTTCTTTTGCTCGACTTTAACCAACCTGCAGTTCATGCACTTGGATATAAACTTCCCAACGTCTCCCTTCATCCCTTCCCAGTAGTATGTGTACTTCAAGTCTCGATACATTTTATTACCACTGGGATGTATAGTCAGTTTCGAGTAATGACACTCTCTAAGAACTTCATCTCTCAATCCACTAACGTTGGGTACAACTAGTCTTCCATTCTTTTGAAGCCATCCTTATTGATCAAGTCCATACTTGTTCATCTCCTCACCTTCGATATCCATCTCTACCTTGGAGATGATTTCCAATAGGTTAGGATCGTCTCTCTGACTGGAACCGATCCATTCAATTACAGTAGGTTTGATCATCAAACTTGCTAGCATCTCTGGATCCAATTCGCACTTAGATCTGAAATCATACCCCGCGATATACTCCAGTTGCTTCCATTCCCGAAACATACCCCCAAACTGGCATGTCTCCTACTCAATGCATTAGTATGTGATATTGAAATCATATGAAGCCAAGAACTCTAACCATCTCTGCTGACGAAGATTTAAATCTTTTTTAGAGAAAAGATACTTTAACGACTTATGATCGGTAAACAACTCGAATCTTTCTCCCAACGGATAATGTCTCCACATCTTTAACGCGAACACAATAGCTGCCAATTCCAAATCATGGGTAAGATATCTTTTCTCATGTGGTTTCAGTTGCCGACTAGCATAAGCTACAACTCTACCTCCTTGCATCAGTACAGCACCTAGTCCGGTACCAGAGGCATCCGTGTATACCGTCATCTCTTCGTTCCCCTTAGGAATAACTAACACTGGGGCACACGTTAACTTCTCCTTTAGACTTTTAAATGCATTCTCACACCTTTAGTCCCATATGAAAGCTTGATTTTTCTTGGTCAACTGAGTTAACGGTGCCGCTATCTTGGAGAAGTCTTGAATAAACTTATGATAGTATCCACCTAACCCGAAGAAACTTCTCACGTCCGTTGCATTATTGGGCGTAGACCAATCTTGCACCATAGCCACCTTCACAGGATCCACAGCAATACCATTCTCTGAAACAACATGGCCCAAGAATCTCACTTTCCTCCTCTAAAAGTGACACTTAGAAAATTTCACTTTTAATTGGTGTTTCCGCAACACCTCCATCACTATCCTCAAATGTTCCTTGAGTTCTTCCTCTGTCCTCGAGTAAATCAAGATATCGTCCACCAACACAAGAACAAACTTATTCAATTGATCTCTGAAAACTCTATTCACAAGATCCAAAAAATATGTGGGTGCATTGGTCAACCCGAATGGCATGACCAACCACTCATATAATCCAGGCGGCGTTCGAAATGTCATTTTAGGTATACTCCCAGCGGCTACTCATGTCGCGAGATCTTACTAGGTGAACACTCTTGCTCCATTTAACTAATCAGGCAAATCATCTACCCGTGGAAGAGGATACTTATTCTTTGTAGTCACCTTATTCAACTCGCAGTAGTCCACACATAAGCGTAGGGAACCATCGGCCTTAGTAGCAAATACAACTGGTGCTCCCCACTCGGAAACACTTCTTTGGATAAATCCCTTTTTCAAAAGATCGATTACTTACACCCCGAGCCCTCGCTGCTCCCTTGGCGCCATACGACGAAGAGGCATCACTATAGGCCTGACATCTTTCAATAAATCAATACGAAACTCGATCTCTTGGTGTGGTGGAAGTCCTTTCACTTCCCCGATGATGTCTGAATACTCGCCAGCAATAGGCACATCTGACAACTCAGCATGCGGGATGTCGAGGGAATTTAGAAAACTAGCCATCATCCCATCACTAGGTAGGCAACCAAACAGCACCCTCTGCCCATCATCTGCTCTAATCGTCACCAAAGTCCCCTCATAGTGTACCACCACCCCATACCTTTGGAACCAATCAACTCCCAACTTAATGCCAAATGCAGTAAAGCTCGAAACGAAGCAGTCACAAACAAACATTCATCCATGACTCGATAAGACCAAACTACGACAAATCATACTAAGGCTAGTCGAACTACCGATCAGGTTCGTCACAACTAAAGGTCTTTCAACAATCTCGGGTTCCAATTCCAACCTGTCTACGAGGTCACTAGATATGAAGGAATAGGAAGCCCCAGTAAAATAAAACTCAAACAGGAACATCATAAATAGAAAGCAGACATTGAATAACGATGCCCTTTCCCTTTTGCACCGCAGTTGGGGCATTCAACAAAGAAGGAACAATGTTGATAGCATATGTTTTCACCATCTGATTCTCTTTAGGAGGTTGTAGACATTTATCCTTATGATGTCCCACTTGGCCACAGTTGAAGCACTTCATGTCTGCGGGCTTTGCTCGGCAAACTTTGGCATAGTGGCCCTTCTTGCCACAGCTATAGCACTCAATATCTTTCTTGTCTTCCTTTTTCTTACCATCCTTGATCTGATTCAGCTTCCTCTTATTCTGGGAATTAATCTTGCCTCCACCGCTTGCCTGCGGCTTTGGCTCCTCTGCACATGTAATGTAACAACCTGAATTTTAACAACGTGTTAAGACAAGAATCAAGGCAGAATTAAATGTTAAAATCTGAATCAGGGAAAACGGGTTGTGCTATTGCGTTCGTCTCGGAAAAATACGCGAAATAGAGTCCGAAATTTCGTAAATCGGAGTCCGTTTGACCAAGATATGGCCTCGCAAAGTTTCACGAAAAATTCAAATTCGAAAACAGATTCAAATCTTCAGAATTCAGAGTGGGCGGGAAAAATCCCGCCCAGGCAGGTCGACAGGGGGGTCGACACTAGGGTCGACCTCCCCCCCCAACCAGGTCGACTCTAGAGTCGACCTGGGGGTCGACCTGGGTGTCGACCTCCCTGGTCGGCCAGGTCGGCCTGGTGCACCTGTTTTGGCTCCTGGGTCCTGTTTTGGAGGCTTGTGACGATTTTTGAGGGCTTGGATCTATCCTAGGGTTAATCTAAGGGCCTAAACTACTCCTAATCTCTATAAAAACACCCTAGGACCTAACCTAAATCACTAAAATCAATCCTACAACGAAGTGCTGCCAAAATCTGTCTTGATCATGGCCTCCATCTCCAACTCCAAGAGCTCATGCATTCAAATCGGATTCGAATCAAAGATGCTAGCTTGCTACATCAAATCAAGGGAGTGAATCAACGTTGCTATGCAAGTTTCATGATGATTCTTCAACAAAGGAGCCACCTTTCTTCGTCAAGATGATTCATGCTCATAACCCCTTAGCCACGCTATGTAAGTTCTAGCTACTTCTAGATCTAAACGGTAGTCTTAATGATGGCATGGAATAAAACGAGATTAAACTAAGTATGCTACCCTATATGAACCTTATC
This sequence comes from Allium sativum, assembly GCA_030737875.1. Lineage (NCBI taxonomy): Eukaryota > Viridiplantae > Streptophyta > Magnoliopsida > Asparagales > Amaryllidaceae > Allium > Allium sativum. The sequence goes on from CM060918.1 coordinate 116,986,793, forward strand.
ATGCCTCTTTTGCTTGAACCTATGACTTTTGGCTATGCTTAGTGACAAAATCATGCTATTCATGTTATGATTAACCTAGTTTATCTTGCAAGTTTGAATCTTTATCTATGGAATGCTAGCATGAACCTTTGGGAACCATTTGACTTGTGAAACATTGGCAAAGATTTGACTTTGGGGCGTATGCATGTAAATGAACCCAAACCCCTTATGTTATCATGCATGTTTGTGGCCAAATTCCCTTATGATACTATGCATGTTTGTGGCCAAATTCCCTTATGATACTATGCATGTTTGTGGCCAAATTCACTTATGATACTATGCATGTTTGTGGCTAAAAACCCCTTATGATGCTATGCATATTTTGAGGCCAAAACCCCTTATGTTATCATGCATGTTTGTGGCCAAATTCCCTTATGATACTATGCATGTTTGTGGCCAAATTCCCTTATGATACTATGCATGTTTGTGGCCAAATTCCCTTATGATACTATGCATGTTTGTGGCCAAAAACCCCTTATGATGCTATGCATATTTTGAGGCCAAACCCCCTTATGATACCATGCATATTTGTGGACAACCCCTTCTTGGCATCGTGCATGTTTTGAGGCCAATATGTAGCATAGTATTCTTACTATGTTGGCTCGCTTTTACTTGGGTTGGAAACACGATTTGGGGTAGGATAGACGAGCGTGATTATGACATGAAAATTTGATATGGGATTTCATGAAAATATGACACTCATGTTACACCTAAATGGGGACATGAAATGTGGGGTAAACATGGGACTTGAAACTAGACACGGGGGTTGTAAGTGTAATATGACAAAAATGAAAGTGGCCAACTCGAGGTTGGGTTGAGTTTGTAGCATAAATCTACCCGGACCCGCCCGGCTTAACTAGTGGCTACAAACAATAGGATCCAATGTGAGAAGTTGGTCATGTCGCGCTTAAGACCCGAGGTTAGACTAAGTTGTGGTGTAAAACTACCCGGACCCGCCCGGCTTAACTAGTAACCACAACAAGGTCTAATGTGAGAGGTTGAGAGTGCATTAATTAAATTAATTCCACATGATAAGGTTAAGTAAATTTGACTAATGACACTTAACCGATATGACACGAATGGGTAGGTTAAGTGGGACCGGGCTTGATTTCTTAATGACACTTAACCATACAAGACAATTAGGGGATGGGGTTAAGTAATTTACACTTAACTAATCCGACTTGGTAATTAGATGGGGTTAAGTAATTTAGACTTAACTAATCTAAACACGGTAATTAGATGGGGTTAAGTAACCTATACTTAACTAATCTAAACACGGTAATTCGATGGGGTTAAGTTAAACACTTAACCAATCTAGACTTGATAATTCAATTAGGTTAAGCAATCAATACTTAACCAACTTAACATGATAATTTAATGGGGTTAAGTAACTTATAATTAACCAATTATACATGATGATTTGATGAGGTTAAGTAACCTATACTTAACCAATCTAACATGTGGACTTGATAGGGTTAAGTCACAAGAACTTTTGAATATACTTAACCCTTGTAGTATGATTAGTGGATGAGGTTAAGCTAACCCATACTTAACCAATCCGGCTCGATGATCTGATGTGATTTAGATAATTTATGCTTGATCAATCTAACACGATAATCTGATAGGGTTAAGACAAACCAATACTTAACCAATTTGACTTGATAGGGTTAAGTCATGCGCTTCTTGGTATACTTAACCAACTTGTAGGGCTAAGCCTTGAACTTAAATACTTAGCCAATCTTGACATGATTCGTAGGCGGGCTAAGTCATGAACCTGAATAACAACACTTAACCCAATAGATAAAACCCTAGTGAGAGGAACTAGGTAGAAAATCGTGGTTAATCAAGGGTAACGGGAAAAAGAAGCTAAGTGGTAAACCTTAGTTAAGTACAACTAAGTAATAATTCTTAGCCAAGGACATGGGACTAGTTCATGAATGGATGAGTAACCCGATATGGTAGGTCATCGCTTAAACACATGAGGAGGAGCAAATTATCTGACTTGGATAAGGGCTCCAACGAACTGGGTGACGAAGCGGTAGCTTCGGGGGACGTGAGGGTACTCTTGGTATCCCTCTGTGAGGTGGCAGGTGGTCCATGAAACCCGGCCTCACAGAGGTTAAGGTCTACGATAGAAGAGCCAAGAGTATGCCTTGGTTGCTATGCGAGCGACCTAATGACTGGGATGGATTAGCGTGGAGTCGACGATACTTGATTTTGCCCTGGATAGCACGTCGCCGACTACCTACCATCTTTAGTCAATCGTGTACGTACGGAAAGGCAGAGAACTCCCAACAGACCATATACTTGCTATCGAGTTATGGGTGAGGTTGGCCAATAGGAAAGTGGGGCCATAGTGGGGCCGGGATGTAGTTCTCATACATGATTTTTCTTGGATTGCCTTTCAGTAGTTGAGGGAGGGGTCACGTGGGACCATAGCCACGGATACAAAAACGGACCTTGATATCTGCATTAGCAGACGACTTAAAGCTCCCAACCGAGTTCCGTATTTCTTGATTTGCCCTGGCACGGAACTCGGATGGCACATTGAGATACATGTGCGTCTAGACATGGAAAACGATTCACGATACATACATGGGATAAAGGGCGCGGTTGACGGGTGGCATAATCCCTAGTGGCCCTAGGTGGCCTGAACCCAAACCGAGACACGGGAACGTTCATTAGGTAGCATAATCCCTAGTGGTCCTAGGAGGCATAAATCCTAAGTGAACACGCGATAGTTCATGGTAAGAAAACATAACTAGATCAAGGGTAGCAGTCCAAAACAACTTCAAGGATAAACTGGTACTACGTTGAGGTGGTATAGATTTACATGGGAAAGCCCGTACGACCTACGGCAAAGGACTGAACTTAAACATGGAAAGAAACATACGAGTGGTAAAAACCTACATATGCTATATATTAGGTTGACATGGACCATTACATGACATTGGGCATGGGACATTCATAGTTAACACATGACGCGGGTTGGGATACTAGTACGAGAGGTGCAGAGCAAATATACATGATAGATATCGTGGGATGTTATACATGACAGATACCTTGTGATAGTATACTTGATAGAAACCTGACGATGTGATACCTTGATTCTTGACACCGTAGTTTATCATGATACCTTAGTTTACCTTGCTACAGTAGTTCATCCAGATATCTTAGTTTAGCTTATCTATCTTGTTGTCATCCTTATGTCTACTTTCAGTTTATGCATGTCATGTTACCTTTACCTGTTTTATGCTGGAAGTAGATAGGACTTACCAGTCTTTATGACTGACCCCGTTTTCTTTCGCCTCTTTGTCTTCCGTTTCCCCCCCAGGTTTTCAGGGAGGAAACAATGTTATTTAGTTCGGACTTCCTCTGCTTGAAGGTCATCATGCATGTCTTGGACTTTTCTTGGCTATGGCTACCTTACTGTTTTATTTGGGGAATAATTTATGAAAAGGCTTTATGCTTCTTTACTATTGCAAGACAGGTTTTGATGTATTCTGATGTAAAAGGCTTTAGACCTTATTTTATAAGGTAATGAAATTTGTTTTACTTCCGCTGTTTTATATATATATATGTTCTGTCTTGTAATATTTCTGTGCATGTTTACCTCGATAATGCTTTTCCAAACCTAGTGCATTCCCTTTGTGAGTGACCCTAGCGGAGGTGGGGTGTTACATGTAACATCAACCTCGGTCTTCGACTTAGGGTAAAGGCTCTCAGATCTCAATGCCTTTCCCACAATAGATTCGAATGTCTCATCAATATGGTTTATAAGTCTTTCCCCCAAGTTTTCATCTAGGCCAGTTATGAACTTCTCGTTCTTCTTATTGGCAGTATCGATAAGAGATAATCCATATTCCGATAAGGTATCGAATTCAGCAATATATTCCGAGACTGCCCTACCATTCTGCTTAAGCTCCAAAAATTTCCTAAATAATTCAAATTTCAGGGCAGTTAGAATAAACTTATCACTGAAGCGAATCTTAAACCGATCCCAAGTAATTGATCCTCGGGAGTAGCTGCTTTAATAGCATTCCACCAATTCATTGCTCGTCCTTGAAGCTGATGCGATGCTGGCTTTCTCTTCATTGCATCATCGATCCCCAAATCCTCGAAGATGCACTCACAAATATCAAGCCAATCTTGAACTTCCATAGACGATTCCATTCCATGGAATGGCTTTCCACCAAGACTAGTATAATCCTTGCTAAGCTTGGTGAAATCGACTCTAGGTGCCTGCACTATTGCACCACCACCGTTAGCAGCATTAGGAACTGCTCCATGAGCATCCCTAAGCATCTCTCGCATGAAGGCACTAAATATCATCCTTATATCAGGGACATTCCCATTGTTGGCCCCTGAACCTGCTCCCTCCTCAGCCCCCGGTGCAGGATTCCTCACCGTGCTCCTCGTATTTCGTCTCATCGTTCAATCTATAAGGAGAAAACGATTAACCATCTCCTTAATGGTGCCAGTGCAGTGCGATTTCATCCTTACATATACTAATAGTATATATATATATAGCTTTTGAAAACAAAAATATTACAAATACCGCTCTCATATACGTATACTATCTCTCCCTGATGTCTGCCCCTAGGTTAAACTATGCAACCTAGGCTCTAATACCAAGTGCCTAAGTAACTTGGTCCTCGGGAGTAGCTACTTTAATAGCATTCCACCAATTCATTGCTCGTCCATGAAGCTGACGCGATGCTAGCTTTCTCTTCATTGCATCATCGGTCCCCAAATCCTCGAAGATGCGCTCACAACTATCAAGCCAATCTTGAACTTCCATAGCCGATTCCATTCAAAGGAACGGCTTCCCACCAAGACTAGCATAATCCTTTATAAGCTTGGCGAAATCGGTTCTAGGTGCCTGCACTACTGCACCACCACTGTTAGCAGCATTAGGAACTGCTCCATAAGAATACCTAAGCATCTCTCGCATGAAGACACTAAACATCATCCATATATCAGGGACATTCCCATTGTTAGCCCCTGAACCTGCTCCCTCCTTAGCTCCCAGTGCGGGATGCCTCACCGTGCTCCTCATATTCCGGCTCATCGTTCGATCCGTAAAGAGAAAACGATTAACCATCTCCTTAGAGGTGCCAGTGCAGTGCGACTTCATCCATACATATACTAATAGTATATATATATATATATATATAGCTTTTAAAAACCAAAATATTACAAATATGCGCTCTCATATGCGTATACTATCTCTCCTGATGTCTTCCCCTAGCTTAAACTACGCAACCTAGGCTCTGATACCAAGCGTGACGGCCTGCCCGGCACCAACCGACATTTCCCTTGAAATGCATTGTGCCAATGCCCGACTAGCACGGGACGGTCGTAAAAAGAAAGGGATGTGGAACAATGAATTACCAAAAACCTATAGTATATCTCACAGCGCATGGAATAACATATAATAATAACATAACTTCATATAAAACAGGCGAGACAGTGCATAAGATGGAAACCAAACCATGTCCATTAGAGTAGCGGAATCAAAAATACAGCTTATGATCCAAACCATTATTACAACTTCAAACCACTGTCTCTAAAGCGAAATAGAAAAGGTACACTGCTAATGCCCAAAGTAGAGACCGGCAACAACATAAGGAAAATATACGTAAATAGTACGTGGAAGCCTCCTGCTCGTCTTCGGACAAGTACTCGTGCATAACCACCTAACATGTCTCTAGTTTGCTCGTTTAGGAGCACCCAGAGTAATAAGAAGAGACATAGAACTCTGGTAAGACAAAATTCTGGTATGAGCGATAGCAGCAAAATAAAGTAATAACAGGTATAAATAATCATACCTGAACCTAGGCCTGCAACTAAAGAGTTAGTACAACAAGATGTACAATACTCTAAGGTAACACCAACATAGAGTGTAAAGTGGAAGTGTGCATGTCATGGTGATAACAAACATCAAACATAGCAATCATCCTCACATTCCTCACTCGGTGCGTAAAGTATACGATATCCATCACTTTGGTCACCAGAACTATTGGGGCCATGACGGAGTCCCACCCCGTCCAACTATCACTACGACCCCTTTTCCCTTGGGGGCCCTGATGGAGTCCGACTCCATACAACCTCTGACCCCATCGCACGGGTCCATAGTCAATGCCCCCTCCCTCAGTAGTAAACCAAAGATACAGATGTCGGTAACCCCCTTGCACATGTCCCACAGCAAAGTCCAACTCTAGAAGTTAATACGTTAGTTCCTATCTGGATCCTAAGTAATAACTCCCCACTTGGACTTCCTTTGCATCTCGGGTTTTCAGTCTTCTCCGATTCGGTTTGGTCTCTATTTAGTTCGAGTAAGGCAGCTGCTTATGGTTCGGTTCGGCCTTTCTTCAGTTTGAGTGGGAGCTTTGGTTCATGGTTGCATAATTCTCTAGGTTGGATCGGATTACTTCATGGCTTGCGGTTCGTGATATGTTGCCCGGATCAGTTCGTGATGAGCATCCGGGTCGGGTCGTGGTGAAGCAACCGGTTCGGATAGGTCATGATGCATCCTTCATATCAGGTCGTTCTCTCTTCGGGTCATGATCGGTTCGGGCTCGTGGTGCCTATGTCACGAGCGGGTCGTGGTGCTTACGGGTTCGTGGTACCATAGTCACGTGCCGGGTTGGTTCGGGGTTCATGACCCGATCCGATTTCCTGCACTTCTTACAGCAAGCTTCTTACGCCTTGCGGCGGCGTTTTCGACTATTATAACTTTCCTATGCACTCACAAATAATACCAAATAGTAATATCATCATATAGAATCAATCAAAAGCATTAAAACATCAATCATATGAGTTATTTAGGATCAAACATACCCAAAATCCATGATTTTCCCCTTAATCCCCTTGACCATGTTTAACTATAGGATTAGCAAACTTAATACAAATTAACCAAATTTATATTAGTGATGTAAAATAATATTTTAGAATTTTTACATATTTTTCCAGATTTTTCTGAGTCATAATGTTGGTAATTATCACTAATCACCCCGAATTAGCCTTAATTAGTGTAAAACATGCAAATCGCTCACCTTAACCACAAATAAATTATAGATCTGAAAACTCCACTGATTTGGAATGGATTCCTATGTATAGCAGCAGCTCTATCTCTGATTGATGCTAGTCCTCCTTAATTTGATGTAGATTTGCTTAATTAGTGGTAGAAAGATGATTCAGGAGTGATTTAGAAGATGGAGACCATTGCTAGGGTTAGAGCAATGTTTGTGGCACCTAGAAAAATGAAAAGGAACCATTCTCTAACTCCTTTCAGCCCTCCTATAAACATAATTCCAAAATAAGTTATGGGCCTAGCTGTTAATCACTCTATTAAGCTCGATTTAGGCTGTTTTTCAATCTTCAAATTTTATTTCAGCCATATCTCCCAGACGGTAAGTCCGTTTGACTAATGTGACCACTTTACGAAATTGCTAACCATCGTTTGGACCCAATGGAAGTGGTTTTAAATCAAAACTCCTTACCTATCAAAAGTTATATGCAAAACAAGATTCGCTAGGGGTAAAACAATCATTTAAAAATCGGCAAAAATCGGGAACATGGTAAATGACCCCAATAGTCGCTCCCCAAAGTTACACGACCGTATGACTTAGTATGTAAGTAAAATAAATATTCTATGATCGTACGATACATAGAATGCAGGTTGCTACAGCGGTCGTAATGAAGACGACCTCATTAATGATCTTTTAGATGACAGGTCCAAGAAGGCTCTAGCTGAGAGAAAAGCCCGGTTGGTGAATGATTGGGCTGGTGCTTCGGAGAGAAGGTTCAGTGTCAAACCAACATTGATCCTTCCGTCAATCCTGCAATTATTGAAGCTTCTAGTTCACAGATTCATGTGAGTGCTCTTATTACTTTAACAGAGAAAGATGTAGGCACTAAAGAGCGCATTGTTATAGAGAACGTTACAGAGGAACATGACGGAGATGATGATGAAAACATAGACAACTGGAGAATTGAGCAGAGTGATGCCCAGGAAAATCTTCTAGTAGGTAAAATCGCAATTGCCTATACCATGTCATACTTAGAATCCCTTTTTGATTCACTTGGGTCAATTGCCTCTTAAGCTCATTGCTTCCATAATCTAGGTTTAATTTCACCTCTGTCTTCTCCTACCATAGGCAAGGCAACGACACTCGAAGCCGCTATAACTGACTCACCCCTAATGACTATTCCCCTTGATTCCGTTATTACTACCCCTCCCCCTAGTGACGCATCCTTACTTGTGATTACACCTCTTGAATCAAAAGATGCCAAAAGCAGTGCGCTTTCTGACTTAGAGGATGTCGATTATACTGTTAGCGACGATCTCGGGGCCTTAGAAATAGATGAAAGCTCAAAAGATGCTACTAAGGGTAAGGTAAAGAAAGCTTCCAAGTCCTCATCATCTACAAAGTGCCAGAAGAAGAAGAAGAAGCATGTTTTTCATAATACGGAAGTTATTACTTTGTCTTCTTAAGAAAATCCAAGTGATGTGGCAGAAACTCCTCTTCCTATTAACAAACCAACTCTAAGGTCAAGTGATAAGAAGGAGTAGTGCTTGATACCAGCTTATTTTTCTTCCCGACTATTCTCTTTTATATGTTGTATTCAGATCGATTGTATATGCAGGTGTTGGTCCCCGCTTATTGCTTTACGTTTCTCTACCTCCAAATCTTTTGTATTAGATTCGTGACTTTGTGACTTGACTTGTGATTCTGCTATTTGTTTCTATGTTGCTGAAATGAAACTATGTTTTGCGTACTATACTCAAGCTTTTACTTTTAGCTTTATTTTAGTTTCTTGTTTGGTATTCCACATTTGTTTTCTTTTCATGTTTACAGCAAGAATTTTATGCTACAAGTCATTTGTAATTGCAATGTTTGGTATTATAATGACCTCATAGCACATTTTGTAAATTGATTTTTCAGATGTAGCCGCGAATCATTATTAGCTGGATTTATCTGATCAGTTTTACTGAATTTCCTTGATTCTAACTGGGGCAATTTTTAAGACTTCTTTTCTGTGAATAGTCACCTTAGTGCTTATCACAGTATCGAAGTTTTCGGGTTTGCCTTAGCCATTTCAAGGTTCAACTTTGTTGGCCAGAGTAATCCTTGTAGGTGCCAAACCTTCAGTATGAAGATGTGACGAACTTATGGTATGTTTAAGTGAGCATTATTAAATTTCCTTAATGCGGTGGTAATTCCCCTATAGCAAAATTCGTCATGAAATTTATAGTTCAGGCATGACATTTATGATCAATTATATTTGGAATACCCTAGCCATGTGTTTTTTCCATTCCTTGGCTTTCCCATGACCCAACGGTTCCTGGTCTAATCGATCAAGCTCATAACATTTAGTGCAGAGGAATCTTTGTTACTGTACCCCAGCTTGAGAGGTCTTGTATTTTATCATGTTCAATCATGTTTCTCGCTAACCTGGAAGTCTAGGCCCTTCGGAGAACAGATTTGAACATGTGCCTCCGGAGAGGTCTTGGTTTTCGTGTCTTCATAGAGGTCTTTTGTAAACCCGTTATTCATTGTGGCTGAACAATTCAGCCACTTGCAGAATTTGTGGGGCGCCTTCGAAAAGGTCTTTGGGTCCGTAATTTACAGAATTTGGAAGATTTGGCTTATGGTCGGATTCCCCTGAAGAGATCTATTTAATCCCTAGGTTTTTCATAATTGGGCCATGTATTAACGACACTGACGATCGACCTGGTGCCCCTCGGGGAGGTCTTTGGTTTTAAAGCCCAATGTTTGTCGCAGTCAAGCCATGTATCAATGGCATCGGCGATCAACTAGGTGCCCCTCGGGGAGTTCTTTGGTTTAAAGCAGTGTCGTTTCAGGGGGTAGACGCTAGTTCATTTATTGCTTTAACCACGATTTGGTAGAACTAGGGCCTTGGACCTTGCAGTCAAGAAGGTGCCCCTATGGTGAAACTTATAACCTTATTTGTAATTTGAACGTCGCGTCATTTGACCATTCATATCCTTTGTTCCTTATTTGCAATGTTGTGCTTCACACCTTTGTTTTCATTGCGAAAGATGTTTTGGGCACTTGGCAATGGGCGCTTATGCTATCCCAATCGGGATGTGTTGCAACAGTCACCAGGTTTTACTAGGTTATAGGTGCGTTGACGCTATTTTTAAGGAACCTACAATCAAAATCGAATCTTAGCAACTTGTAAGCAAGAAGTTGCAAATGTATGATTTAGGCAAGTAAAGTAGTTTTTCCCTTTAATATGTGCAAAGCTTTAGACAATGTTTCATGGTATTTACAATGCATGATGTTTACAACTTGCATAATGAAAGAATTATTGAACGAAGTAATGACAAAGATGTATGCTATTCCATGCTCTCGAAGTTGGATGCCATCCGTCATTTTTAGCTTGAATATGCCATCTGAGAATTTTTGGCTTATCATATATGGCCCCTCCCAATTGTGTCCAAATACTCCACTTCCTGACACGATTCTATTTAGAACAAGGTCCCCAACTTGGAAGGTTCTCCATTTTACTTTGGCATTAAAGTGATGGCCTATCCTTCTCTGATGTGCAACGATTTAGAGTTCTTATTGTTTGCTTTTCTCTTCAAGCAAATCGAGTGCTTTGAGCTACAGCTTCTCATTCTCTTCTTGGTTGAAGTGGATTCTTCGGTGAGTGGGAACTTCCATCTCCACTGGAATCATAGCCTCGGATCCAAATGCAAGCGAGAATGGAGTGTGCTCAGTCGCAGTTTTATGAGTCGTACGATATGCCCATAGTGCAAGAGCAAGCTCGTCTACCCAACCACCTTTAGCTTTTTCAAGTCGCTTCTTAATGGTTGACATGAAAATTTTATTGATTGCTTCGACTTGCCAATTGACCTATAGATGAGCAACGGCCACAAAACTCTTCTTAATCTTTTATTTAGCACAGAAATCTAGGAATTCACTACTTTCAAATTGGGTTCCATTATCGATGATTATTTTCTATGGTACCCCAAACCTGTAAATTATGTTCCTTAGGACAAAGTTGATCACCTTTTTCAAAGTTATAGTTTCTAACGGTTCAGCTTCTCCCCATTTAGTGAAATAGTCAACGGCTACGATTGCATACTTCAAACTCGACTTAGTTGTAGGCAATGCTCTGATCAGATCTATGCCCCAGACGGAAAATGGCCATGGGCTGATCATTTGAGTCAGTTCTGTGGGAGGTGCTCTCGGAATCTTTGCAAACCTTTGGCATCTATCACACTTTATAACAGAGGTCATAGAATCTAGGTTCACGTCGGGCCAAAAGTAGCCATATCGCATAATTTTCTTGGCTAGTGTTTGACCACCTATGTGACCTCTGCATTATCCCTCATGTAATTCTGCCAAGATTGCTCTAGACTGCTCTTTGGTTACACATCACAATAATGGCATAAAGAAACCTCGCATATATAACTTTCCATCTTGAATAAGTATAATGGGGCTTTGCGCAATACTTTTCTCCTATTTTTCGGCTCTTCTGGAAGTGTTCCACTGAGGATATATTCCTTGATTGGAGTCATCCAAGACACATGTTCTTTTACAGTCTCCATGATCTAGTCAACATCTTCTTCTTCAATAGTGGGAGTTGAAAGGACTTCGATGGGAATCAAACCCAGCAACTGTGCATCCGAGGAACTGGCATACTTGGCAAGAGAATCTGCCTTGGAATTTTCTTCCCTTGGAATGAGAGATATGGTGTAGTAGTCAAGGTCATTGAGAAGTTCCAAAGCTTTGGTAAGATAAGCAGGAAGGTTTCCAAGTTTGGTTTGGAACTCCTTTAGGACTTGACATACTACTAGCTGCGAGTCACTAAGGATGTGCAAGGTTTTCAAATTCAATTCTTTTACTAATTTTAGCCCTACGACTAAGGCTTCATATTCGACCACATTTTTGGTCGATGGGAATTCCAATCTTAAGTCGTAGCATAGAGAATGGCCAAATGTTGTTTCTAGAACAATTCTGGCCCCTGAACAGTAATCATTTCTGGATTCATCGATGTATAACTTCCAACAAACCACTGTCTCTGCTGGTTCCTCTGTTTCCTCTCCCTATCCATGAACTCGGCGATGAAATCTGCTAAAGCCTTCCCATTAATAGATTTTCGAGGGTGGTAAGTGATGTCATATTGACTGAGCTCTATGTTCCACTTCAATAACCTTACCGAAGTTTCTAGGTGAAAGATAACTTGTCTTAGCGGTTGGTCGGTGAGAACCTTTATAGGATGGGATTGGAAATATGGCCTTAGCTTTTTTGAGGTGATAAACAGACAATACGCAAGTTTTTCTAGCTTCAGATAGTTTAATTCTTCCTCAGCGAGCCTTTTACTGATGTAATAAACTGGCCATTGGACCTTGGCATCCTCCCGGACAAGCACAGCGCTTAAGGCATGTGACGAGACAGTCAAATACAGGAATAGCTCCTCTCTATCTTTGGGTTTAAAGAGCATCGGTGGTGACTCCGTGTGCTTAATCAACTCTTCGAAGTCTGTTTGACATTCAGAAGTCCCATTGGAAATCTTTCTTTTCTTTCTTCAAAGCATCGAAGAGCGAAATGCACTGATCCGTTGCTTTAGAGATAAATTGGTTAAGTGCGGTTGCTTTCCCATTTAGGCTTTGAAGCTCTTTCTTTGTCCTTGGAGCACGCATTTCCCATGAACCTGTGACTTGAGGAGGATTCGCTTCAATACCCCTGGTGTTGACTATGAACCCAAGAAATTTTCCTGATGAGACTCCAAACGAGCATTTAAGCGGATTTAGCTTCATCCCATATTTCCTGAGGATATGTAACATCTCAGCCAGATCCTCCAGATGATCATTAGCTTTCTTCGATTTTACCAGCATATCATCTACCTATACTTCCATTGTGTTTCTGATTTGAGATTTTAACATGGAATTCACAAGGCGTTGGTATGTCACTCTGCGTTTTTTAGTTCGAACGACATAACTTTATAGCAATACAAGCCTCTATCTGTTATGAAACTTGTGTTTTCTTCATTTGGCTTATACATCATAATCTGATTGTACCCAGAGTACGCGTCCATGAAGGATAACAGTTCGTGCCCTGCTGTTGCATCAACAAGTTGATCAACTCTGGGCAATCAGAAACTGTCTTTTGGACACGCTTTGTTGAGGTATGAATAGTCTATGCATACCCTACATTTTCCGTTGGACTTTTTAACAAGGACTGGATTGGAAACCTAATCAGGATATGTAGATTCTCGTGTAAAGTTATTTTTGAATAACCTATCTACTTCTTCTTTTAATGTTACAGATCTTTCAAGTCTTTGAATTCGTATTTTTTGTTTTACTGCAGTCAAACTTGGATTAATATTCTACTTATGCACAATTACATCATCTGATATTCCGCACATATTGGAATGTGTCCAAGCGAAAACATCTAAATTTGCTTTTAAAAACAAGATTAAATCTTTTTGCAACTTTAGGCCCGGTTGAGAACCTATTTTCAAGACTCTGTCAGGATCTTTATCGTGCACAGGGATAGAGATGGTGGCTTTAACTGGTGATTCTCTATTTTCCTCCACACTGGCTTTTCTTGGATCACTCTCCTTCTGAGCTCCGCTATGCTCGCCAGTGTGAGGGCCCTATGACAGCCCGCCCTGCACCAACCGACATCTACTCCAAAAGTGTACTATACACATGTCCAGTTAGCACGGAACGGGTCGTGAGAAGGAAAAGGGAAGAAGGAAATGAACATACAAAGAACCTGTAAAATGTCTCACAGCGCACAGGACAAAATATAATAATAACATACTTGACATAAAATAGGAGAGACAGTGCATAAGCTGAAAATCAGAACTAAACATCATAGCAGCGGAAATCCAAAATACAGCTTATTACAACTTTCAAACTGTCTCAAAGCAAAAGTAAGATAAAGGAGGTACACTACTAATGCCCAAGTAGCGACCACCAACGACACAGGGAGAATGTGCATATATATATCATACGTGGAAGCCTCCTGCCCGCCTCCGAATCAGCTACTCGCGCATCACCAGCTAACCTGTCTCTAGTCTGCTCATGTGAGCACCCAAAGTAATAAGAGGAGACATAAAACTCTGGGTCAGAAATAAAGCCTGGTATGAGCGATAAGCATCTAAAGTGAACAATAACAGGTAGACTAAAACATACCTGAACCTGGACCTGCAACCAAAGAGTTAGCACTACATACTGTACAACACTCTAAGGTACCATACCAAACGGTGTAAAGATACGGAGGTGGGGAAGGTGTGCATGTCATGATGATGGCAAACAATCAAACATAGCATCCATCCTCATATCTCTCACTCAGTGCGTAAAGCATACGATATTCACCACTTCGATCACCCAACATACCTTGCTACGATCACTCTGCCCCATGAAGTCATAAATGGCTTCACTACACTGATAACGTAGCCACTAATCCTTTGCTATGTCCACTTTGCCCCATGGAGTCACAAGAACCCCACTGCACTGGCTCATAGCCTTACTAATCCTTACTATGTCCACTCTGCCCCATGGAGTCGCAATGACCCCACTGCACTGGCTCATAGTCTTACTACGCATCACCTTGCCCCTCGGGTCATAATGACCCAACTGCACTGATAACGTATTCTTGCTACATCACTTTGCCCCTCAGGTCATAATGACCCTACTGCACTGATAAGTAGCCCATCATCCATTTCCAGTGGTGAATTGAAGTTATGAACGTCGGCAACTCCTTAGCACACGTCCCGCAGCAAAGTCCAACCATGAAGTGAACTCATCGGTTCCCAACTGGATCCTGAGCTCAAACTTCCCATATTGGACTACCTTTGCATCTCGGGCTATTGGTCAATACTGGGTCGGGTCGGGTTCCTTCTCAAGCCATCGGTTCGGGTCGGGTATCCTCCATCTGTTCGGGTCGGGTCTTCTTCTGGTGCGGTTCGGTTATTTCTCCTCGGGTCGGGTCGGGTGCTTCACTTCGGGTCGGGTCGGGTGTTTCACTTCGGGTCGGGTCAGGTGCTTCACTTCGGGTTGGGTCGGGTCTTCTTCTCCAGTCCCTGCTTCCACTCCGATTCGTCTCGTCATCCTTCACGCGCTTCGATCCGATCCATCCTCCTCTATCCGCTCCGATCCCTTCTCTTAAATCCGATCCGATCCCAGTTCAGTTAGCGTGGCCTTCCTTTTTGCCAATTTTCTCAAGTGTCAGGTTCCGATCCAATCGGGTTCCTTGCCCAGTTCAACATATCCGATCCAAGCCCCATATCCGATCCGAACCCTGCACTGTTTTCTGAACATGTTCCAACAAGTGTTTACGCCATTCGACGACGTTTTCGACCATTCTAACTATTGAAATCAATCACAAAGCATTTCATACAGTCATAGCAACATGCATAATCAACCACAAACATCAAAACATCAATATGATAGGTTAAAATGGATCAAACATACCCCAAAGCCCCATATTTCCCCTTAAACATGTTTAGGTGAAACTAATGATAGGATTAGCAAAACTTAACCAAATTAACCCAAATTCATATCAGAGGTCTAAAACATCATTCATGAATTTATGAACATTTTCCCCGAATTTTATTATGTTTAAATTCACTAATTTACACTAATCACTCCTAATTAGCCATAATTAGTGCAAAACTATGCAAATCACTCCCCTTAGCCACAAATAAACTAAGATCTGAAATAATTCTCTGATTTGATGTGAATCTCAATGCCAAACAGCAGCTCCTATGTTGCTTCGGTGAAGATCTTCCTTGATTAGGGGTTGCTAAGCCAAATCCTTGATCAAAAGATGATTTGGAGGTGATTTAGAGGTTAGAGGCCATTTTTAGGGTTCCTTGGTGATAAGTGGAGGGTAGAAAACTGAAATGGAATGATCCTCTATCTCATTTCAGCCTCCCCATAACCCTAATCCCGAAATGGGTTATGGGCCTACTCACTAATCACCCGATTTGGCCCGGTTAAGCAGTTTCACCCTCCAAACCTTATTTCAGCCATATCTCCCAAACGGTAAGTCCGTTTGGCTATTTTGACCACTCTACGGAAAGGTAAACCATCAAAAGAATCCAATGGAAGTGGTTTCAGGTCAAAATTCCTTTCCAATCAAAAGTTATGGCCAAAACAGTACCAACTAGGGGCAAAATGGTCATTTAAAAATCGACAAAAATCATGAACTGGTAAATGACTCTAATGGATGTTTCCCAAAGTTACATGACCATACGTCTTCATACGGGAAAGAAATAAATATTATACAATCCTATGATGTGTAGAATACGGGTTGTTACACTCTCCCCCCCTTAAGAAATTTCACCCCCGAAATTACCTAATCAAAACAAACACAAAGGTCCCGCATGCCTATCAATCATAAAACAACATCAAACATGCAAAACAAGCAAAACAAGTCTACCCTAGCATGCGCAAAATTAAATTGCAAAGTAAATCTTACCAGGCAAAGAGTTTTGGATATGCCTTCCTAATGCTCTCCTCTGTCTCCCAAGTACAATCATCCTCGTCCTCGCCCCACTGAACCTTGACTAGCTTCACCGCCTTCCTTCGAAGTTGCTTCGTATCGTGCCCCACAATACGGATCGGCTTGCGGTTCCCAACCGCCTCGGGTTCTACTTCGAAGTCCTCTAACTGATCAGGTGAAATAGTCATATCTGAGTCGTGAACGAACTTCCTTAATTGGGAAACATGAAACACATTGTGAACTCCCGCCATTTTCTCTGGTAAGCCAATTCTATATGCCAAATTCCTGACTAATTCAAGAACAGGGAATGGGCCAACAAATCTTGGTGCCAACTTGCCTCTCCTGCCAAATCGTATCACGCTCTTCAACGGAGAGATCTTGACAAACTCCAAGTCACCAACGGAGAATTTCAAGTCTTTTCTCCTCTTATCAGCATAACTCTTCTGCCTATCTTGGGCAGCTTTCATTCATTGCTGAATGATCTTAATCTTATCCGAAGTTTCTCTCACCACATCTGGTCCAAGCACAAACTTCTCGCCAGTCTCTATCCAACATGATGGTGAGTTGCACGGTCTTCCGTACAAAGCTTCATATGGAGCCATACCGATACTGGATTGGTAGCTATTATTATATGCAAACTCTACTAGATGCAAATGGTCATCCCATGATCAACCAAAATCCAATATACATGCTCTCAAGAGATCTTCCAATATACGATTCACCCTCTCCGTCTGACCGTCGGTCTGAGGATGATATGCGGTACTGAGATGTAATCCTGACCCTATAGCCTCTTGTAAGCTCTTCCAAAACCCACTAGTGAAAAACGGGTCTCGGTCACTCACGATGCTTTTGGGTACTCCATGAAATCTCACTACCCACTTCATATACAATTCTGCCAACTTGGTTGCCGTTCCGGTCGATTTGACTGGTAAAATCTTGCACTTTTAGTCAATCGATCCACAATTACCCAAATGCTATCATATCCCGATCTAGTCCTTGGTAAACCATCGATGAAATCCATCGAGACTTGCTCCCATTTCCATTAGGGAATTTCTAATGGTTGCATCAACCCACTAGGCTTCTTTTGCTCGGCTTTAACTAGCTGGCAATTCATGCATTTGGATATAAACTTCCCAACGTCTCTTTTCATCCCTTCCCAGTAGTAAGTCTGTCTCATGTCTCGATACATCTTATTACCACCGGGATGTATAGTCAGTTTTGAGTGATGACATTCTCTAAGCACTTCATCCCTCAAACCATTCACGTTGGGCACAACTAGCCTTCCATTCCTTCTAAGCCATCCATCTCGATCAAGCCCATACACATTCATCTCCTCACCGTCGGTGTTCATCTCTAACATGGAGATGATTTCTAATAGATTAGGATCGTCCCTCTGGCTAGAACCAATCCGCTCTATCAAAGTGGGTCTGATCGTCAAACTAGCTAGCATGACTAGATCCAATTCGCACTTTGGTCTGAAATCAAACCCCGCGATATACTCCAGTTGCTTCCACTCAAGAAACATTGCCCCTAAGCTGGCATGTCTCCTACTCAAGGCATCGACTACCGCATTACCTTTCCCAGGTGTGTATGCGATATCAAAATCATACGAAGCCAAGAACTCTAACCATCTCTGCTGACGGAGATTCAGATCTTTCTGAGAGAAGAGATATTTCAACGATTTATGATCGGTAAACAACTCAAATCTTTCTCCCAAGAGATAGTGTCTCCACATCTTCAGTGCAAATACAATCGCTTCCAATTCCAAATCATGGGTAGGATACTTCTTCTCATGCGGCTTTAGCTGTCGACTAGCATAAGCTACAACCCTACCTTCTTGCATCAATACTACACCCAGTCCGGTACCACAAGAATCCGTGTATACCGTCATCTCTTCATTCCCTTTAGGAATGACTAACACTGGCGCACGCGTCAACTTCTCTTTTAGACTCTTGAAGGCATCCTCACACACTCCGTCCCAGACGAAGGACTGATTCTTCTTAGTCAACTGAGTCAACGGTGCTGCTATCTTGGAGAAGTCCTGGATAAACTTACGATAATATCCAGCTAATCCCAAGAAACTTCTCACATCTGTTACATTCTTGGGTGTAGGCAAATCCTGTACCGTAGCCACCTTCGCAGGGTCCACGGCAATACCACTCTCTGAAACAACATGACCCAAGAATCTTACTTCCCTTCTCCAAAAATGACACTTTGAGAATTTTGCTTTCAATTGGTGTTTTCTCAACACCTCCATCACTATCCTCAAGTGTCCCTTGTGTTCCTCCTCTGTCCTTGAATAAACAAGGATATCATCCACAAACACAAAAACAAACTTATTCAATTGATCTCTGAATACTCGATTCATAAGATCCACAAAGTAGGCTGGTGCATTGGTCAACCCAAACGGCATGACCAACCACTCATAAAATCCAGACGGCGTCCTAAATGCCGTTTTCGGAACACTCTCATCTCCTACTCGAACCTGATGAAATCCTGTCGCGAGGTCCAACTAGGAGAACACTCCTGCTCCTTCCAGTTGATCAAACAAATCATCTATCCGCGGTAGAGGATACTTATTCTTCCTCGTTACCTTATTCAACTCGCGATAGTCCACACACAAACGAAGGGAACCATCTGCCTTAGTGGCAAACACAACTGGTGCTCCCCACTCGAAGACACTCCTTCTAATAAATCCCTTCTTCAAAATATTGCTGACTTGCACCCCGAGCTCTCTCTGCTCCCTTGGTGCCATACGACGAAGTGGCATCACTATAGGTCTGGCATCTTTCACTAAATCAATACGGAACTCAATCTCTCGGTGTGGTGGAAGCCCGGTCACCTCCTCGAAGACGTCCGGATACTGGCCAACCACGGGCACATCTGACAACTCATCCTGCGGGATGTCGAGGGAATTTACAAAACTAGCCATAACCCCATCACTAGGGAGGCTACCAAACACTACCCTCCGCCCATTATCCGCCCTCACTGTCACCAAAAAGCCCTCACAGTCTACCACCACCCCGTATCTTTGGAGCCAATCGACTCCCAATATAATGCCATACCCAGTAAAGCCCAAAACAAAGCAATCACAAACAAACATACATCCATGACTCGATAAGACCAAATTCCTGCAAATCATACTAAGTCTAGTCGAACCACCAATCGGGTTCATCACAACCAATGGTTTATCGACTATCTCGGGTTCCAGTCCCAACCTATCTACCAGGTCACTAGATATGAAGGAACGGGAAGCCCCAGTATCAAACAAAACTCGAACTGGTACATCATAAATAGAAAGCATACCTTGAATAACAACATTCTTTCCTTTCTATGCCGCAGTTGGGGCATTCGACGAAGAAGGAACATCATCAATAGCATATGCTTTCACAATCTGCTTCTCCTTAAGAGGTTGTGGACACTTATCCTTCTGATGTCCCATTTGACCACAGTTGTAGCACTTCCTTTCCGCTGGCTTGGCCCGACATTCTTTAGCATAATGGCCCTTCTTTCCACAGCTGAAGCACTCAACATCCTTCTTGCTCTTTTTCTGGCTACCCTTAGATTGGTCCTGCTTCCTCTTATTCTGGGAGTTATTCTTGCCTCCACCGCCTGCTTGCGGCTTTGGCCCTTCTGCAGATGCAGCCTCAGTCTTTGACTTATGGTAAAGACTCTCTGATCTCAAAGCTTTCCCCACGATCGATTCAAAAATCTCATCGTTGTGGTTGATAAGCCTTTCCCCCAAGTATCCATCCAAACCAGTAATGAACTTCTCATTCTTCTTCTCAGGAGTGTCAATGAGAGACAATCCATACTTCGACAAAGTGTCGAACTCCGCAATATAATCAGAAACTGCCCTTCCGTTCTGCTTGAGTTCCAAGAACCTCTTAAACAACACTGACTTCTGGGCAGCTGGAATGAACTTCTCGCTAAAGCGAGCCTTGAACTGATCCCAAGTAACCTGATCCTCTGGAGTAGCTGTTCTAATGGCATTCCACCAATTCATCGCTCGCCCTTGCAGCTGACGAGACGCTATCCTTCTCTTCATCGCATCCTCAAGACCCAAGTCATCAAAGATACGATCACAGCTATCCATCCAATCTTGAACATCTGTGGCCGACTCCGTTCCGTGGAACGGCTTTCCACCAAGATTAGTGTAATCTTTGCACAACTTGGCGAAATCGACCCTAGGCGCCTGCACTACTGGGCCAACACCAACCCCGGGATTGGGAACTGCCCCTTGCACTTCTCTAAACATGTCTCTCATGAGGTTAGTAAACATCGCCCTCATGCCAGCGGCATTCCCTTGGTTGGTCCCTCTACCAGCACCCCTCGTATCTCGGCTCATCGTCAATCTGAAAAAGGGAAACGATTAACGACCCCATAGTGGTGCTAGTGCAGTGCAACTTCATTCTTATACTACTAATAGTATATATATACATAGCTTTTGAAAACCAAAGTAATCACAAATACGCGCTCTCATATACGTACTATCTCTCCCTAGTGTCTTTCCCTAGGTTAACTACGCAACCTAGAGCTCTGATACCAAGTGTGACAGCCCGCCCCGCACCAACCGACATTTACTCCAAAAGTGCGCTGTACACATGTCCAGTTAGCACGGAACGGGTCGTGAGAAGGAAATGAACATACAAAGAACCTGTAGAATGTCTCATAGCGCATAGAACAAAATATAATAATAACATACTTGACATAAAACAGGAGAGACAGTGCATAAGCTGAAAATCAGAACTAAACATCATAGCAGCGGAAATCCAAAATACAGCTTATTACAACTTTCAAACTGTCTCAAAGCAAAAGTAAGATAAAGGAGGTACACTACTAATGCCCAAGTAGCGACCACCAACGACACAGGGAGAATGTGCATATATATATCATACGTGGAAGCCTCCTGCCCGCCTCCGAATCAGGTACTCGCGCATCACCAGCTAACCTGTCTCTAGTCTGCTCGTGTGAGCACCCAGAATAATAAGAGGAGACATAAAACTCTGGGTCAGACATAAAGCCTGGTATGAGCGATAAGCATCTAAAGTGAACAATAACAGGTAGACTAAAACATACCTGAACCTGCAACCAAAGAGTTAGCACTACATACTGTACAACACTCTAAGGTACCATACCAAACGGTGTAAAGATACGGAGGTGGGGAAGGTGTGCATGTCATGATGATGGCAAACAATCAAACATAGCATCCATCCTCACATCTCTCACTCAGTGCGTAAAGCATACGATATTCACCACTTCGATCACCCAACATACCTTGCTACGATCACTCTGCCCCATGAAGTCATAAATGGTTTCACTGCACTGATAACGTAGACACTAATCCTTTGCTATGTCCACTTTTCCCCATGGAGTCACAAGAACCCCACTGCACTGGCTCATAGCCTTACTAATCCTTACTATGTCCACTCTGCCCCATGGAGTCGCAATGACTCCACTGCACTGGCTCATAGTCTTACTACGCATCACCTTGCCCCTCGGGTCATAATGACCCTACTGCACTGATAACGTAGTCTTGCTACCATCACTTTGCCCCTCAGGTCATAATGACCCTACTGCAATGATAAGTAGCCCATCATCCATTTCCAGTGGTGAATCGAAGTTATGAACGTCGGCAACTTCTTAGCACACGTCCCGCAACAAATTCCAACCATGAAGTGAACTCATCGGTTTCCAATTGGATCCTGAGCTCAAACTTCCTATATTGGACTACCTTTGCATCTCGGGCTATTGGTCAATAGTAGGTCGGGTCGGGTTCCTTCTCAAGACATCGGTTCGGGTCGGGTATCCTCCATCTGTTCGGGTCAGGTCTTCTTCTGGTGCGGTTCGGTTATTTCTCCTCGGGTCGGGTCGGGTGCTTCACTTCGGGTCGGGTCGGGTGCTTCACTTTGGGTCGGGTCGGGTCTTCTTCTCCAGTCCCTACTTCCGCTCTGATTCGCCTCGTCATCCTTCACGCGCTTCGATCCGATCCATCCTCCTCTATCCGCTCTGATCCCTCCTCTTAAATTCGATCTGATCCCAGTTCAGTTAGCGTGGCCTTCATTTTTGCCAATTTCTCACGTGTCAGGTTCCGCTCCGATCGGGTTCCTTGCCCAGTTCAACATATCCGATCTGAGCCCCATATCCGATCCGATCCGAACCCTGCACTGTTTTCTGAAACTGTTCCAGCAAGTGTTTACGCCATTCGACGACGTTTTCGACCATTCTAGCTATTGAAATCAATCACAAAGCATTTCATACAGTCATAGCAACATGCATAATCAACCACAAACATCAAAACATCAATATGATAGGTTAAAATGGATCAAACATACCCCAAAGCCCCATATTTCCCCTTAAACATGTTTAGGTGAAACTAATGATAGGATTAGCAAAACTTAACCAAATTAACCCAAATTCATATCAGAGGTCTAAAACATCATTCAAGAATTTATGAACATTTTCCCCGAATTTTATCATGTTTAAATTCACTAATTTACACTAATCACTCCTAATTAGCCATAATTAGTGCAAAACTATGCAAATCACTCACCTTAGCGACAAATAAACTAAGATCTGAAATAATTCTCTGATTTGATGTGAATCTCAATGCCAAACAACAGCTCCTATGTTGCTTTGGTGAAGATCTTCCTTGATTAGGGGTTGCTAAGCCAAATCCTTGACCAAAAGATGATTTGGAGGTGATTTAGAGGTTAGAGGCCATTTTTAGGGTTCCTTGGTGATAAGTGGAGGGTAGAAAACTGAAATGGAATGATCCTCTATCTCATTTCAGCCTCCCCATAACCCTAATTCCGAAATGGGTTATGGGCCTACTCACTAATCACCCGATTTGGCCCAGTTAAGCAGTTTTTCACCCTCCAAACCTTATTTCAGCCATATCTCCCAAACGGTAAGTCCGTTTGGCTATTTTGACCACTCTACAGAAAGGTAAACCATCAAAAGAATCCAATGGAAGTGGTTTCAGGTCAAAATTCCTTTCCAATCAAAAGTTATGGCCAAAACAGTACCAACTAGGGGCAAAATGGTCATTTAAAAATCGACAAAAATCATGAACATGGTAAATGACTCTAATGGATGTTTCCCAAAGTTACATGACCATACGACTTCATACGGGAAAGAAATAAATATTCTACAATCCTGTGATGTGTAGAATACTGGTTGTTACAGGCCCCGCCCTAATTGTTACAAGGGGGAGCCATGAATGCGGAGCGTCGCCTCCATCCTTCTTCAGTTCTTCCTTCCTAGCTTCGACCGGTTCTGGCATATAGAATTCTCTCGCTGCTTGTTGGTCGCCTTTAACTACGTCGACTCTGTTTTCGGTAGGGAATTTCATTGTTAGTCACCATGGAGCCATTGTTATCCTAAAGGCTGTGAGGGTTTGTCTCCCAAGGAAGGCATTATACGCCAAAATCTCATCGACTATGACAAAATATTGCTTCATGGCAGCCTTCTTTTCCCCTTCTCCGAGTTCGATGAGCAAGATGATGATGCCAATTGGTTGAGTGGGTTGCCCTGTGAACCCATGGGTCTTATTTTGGAAAGCTTTCACGTCATCCATGGAAAGGTTCATCCTATTGAATGCATTAATGAAAAGGACATTGATGGATGCCCCGCTGTCAACCAAGGCTCTTCTGACTATGGCCGGACCCAAACCGATGGTAATCACCATTGGATCTACCATTAGTTTTAGCAATTTGTCTGCGTCTCTTTCCTTAAATACAATATCATCCCATGGGGTTTTCGACATCTTTGTCGGAAAGGCTTTGTTCATGATCATGAGTTCTTCTTTTAGGAGGCGCTTCATCTCATTAGCATATTTCACAATGTCCCTCCAGCTTCTTCCAGCTGGGTAAGGCCTACCCGAAATGGTGTTGATGATCAGTCTTGCAATGACATCAATCGGAGCATTCTCATTCTGCCTATGCTTCCCCACAAATGTTCGTTGTCCTTGAGCGATTTGAGTGCTCTGCGGGTTCTTTTTATATTGTTGGAGTCTGTTCTTCCTTATCAATTCCTCAATAAGATCCTTCTGATGTCTATACTCATTCTTATTGTGGCTCGGTTGGTTATGAAACCGGCAGAACCTTCCTGATTTTATTGCAGCATCACTGACCTTTGCTTGCTTCGGTGTTGGATACTCTTTAGTATCTTTAGTTGCCATGAAGATGTTTTCTATAGTGTCGTCCAAAGGAGTCAATTATGAATTTTTAAAGAAGTGGAATTTCTTGTTAGCTCGATTATCTTTTCCATCATTGCCCCTTTTCTAACCACCTGGATTTTTCTGGCTGTCTTCTGCATCATTATTTTTCTTTTCAGGTTGTGCGCTGCTTTTAGAAACATCCAAGGCATAGGTCGGATCTTCATCCACACCTATATATTCCTCAGCTTTGTAAAACAGTTCCTCAAGCGTACTGGGCTTCTTCTTCTCAATCCATCATCCAAGATTGATCTTTTTGTTTATGTCTCCCTTTAAAGCCAAACGAGGCTCGTAATTCCCAACCTCAGCTGCGGTAGTGTTGAAGCGGGTGAAAAAAGCCCTGATGGGTTCTCCTGGCCTTTGCTCCAGCTTGTTCAACTCCATGACATCTCCCATCTTCGTAGCTTGGAGTCTGAACTGCTCTCTGAATAGCTTGGCCAAAGTAGCAAAATCATCCACAGACATGGGTAGTAACTTTGTGAACCAAAGTGAAGCCATCCCTTCGAGGTAAGTTGGAAAATACAGGCACTTCAACTCGTCTGTGGCGCGTGCTCCGTCTATATGCTGATCATATTTGAATAGGAACACGTTGGGATCATTAATCCCATTATAGGCTTGCACTATCGGAGGTTTGATCTTATTTGGGTATGGTGCCATTTTGATCCTCTCTGTGAGTCGGGTTTTGGTATGAGAGAACCCCCATTCCTTCTCATCATCATGCTTTTTCAAGCTTTTCCCCATGATTTTGCGAACCATTTCCGATATGCGCTCCTTTTTGTTGTGCTGGTCCGCGGGGCAGACGCCATCATCCTTGCCGGATGTTTGCCTAAGCAAACGATCATGGTTCGGGGTCCGGGGACCTGGACCTCAAACTTGGGGAGGTGCCTCTTTGATGGTTACAAACGCTTGTTGAGAGATTGCTTTATCGAAGTGGTTGTGCGTGGGCGGTTTAGCTTCCTTATGTTGAGGATCGTTAGGATTTGCAACCTCTCGGACTGAATTTCCTCGATTCGGACTTGAACAGGAAGAACACACATTTTCTGTATGATTTGTCTGAGCAGATTTAGCACGAGCGGTATCCATGGTAACTTTTTTCGTAGCGGCTTGCATGGAAAACATAGTCTCAAGCTTCTTCAGTATGGCATTGTTTGCAATATCCATTTGACTTGTTAAACTTGCAACAACTTCATCCAACTCTCTTCTCATTATAGCCGTTCCAGCCTTAGAAGTTTCTCAAACTTTGAATTGGTTGGTGAGTGGAGTATTTTTGTTGTTAGCGGCATTGTCATTCTCTTAGACATTTTTACTAGCGGTCTTCCTTGATGGTTTATATATGATTTTAGATAAGGACTTGAATTTAAAAGAAAGTTCGTTGATTGGCTTAAATGGTAGTCTTGTAGGATCTATGATAGAAGTAAACTTAGAACCTCAATGCAATGCCACCCCACGGTGGGTGCCAGATGTTAAAACCCAAATTAGATCTCAATACCAAAGGTACAAAAATTGTACTTCACCAGTGCAGTAAAAAACTAGAAGGAGCCACAATCGTAAATGCAAGTAAAAAGACAACGATTTTTATAGTGGTTCGATCTTAGAAGAAATCTACATCCACTTTGAGAGAAACTTTCATTATCACATGCACATTTAGAATGTTTGAATATTCTCTCATTACATAGATTTTCATCCTCGCATACCCATCTTTTGATTTAATTCAAAAAGCCAAAAGAAATAGAGAAATCCTCTTAGTGTAGCGACTTGAGAAGTAGATCTACGATTCACCAAGATCTTGAGCGGGTTTCCATGATTTGATGGAGAAAACCATGTTTAATCTTGGATTGGAAGTGAAAGAAGAAGTAGAAATCACTTAGAATTGCTTAGGAAATGGTTGGAAAGCTCTTCGGGGTCATAAAATTTCGTCCCCCCAAATTAAGGAATGAGAGGGGTATTTATAGGTGAAATTCAGGCCAGGTGGCAAAGTTGTAAATACTGTGTAGTAGCTCTTAGGTCGCAATGTGACCTAACTCTTGGGCTGGTAATGACCTAAAGGTGCTTTTGCGCCTTAACCTCAAGTTAAAGCTTCTGCATATGAAGTAACGACCCAAATATAGCGGAACGAGTTAGAAAAGAGCTGTATGACCCCAAACCAGCATGGACCGGGCTCAAGCCTTCATGAAACATGGCGGAGTGTCCTTATATAGCATGATCCAATCTTCGTAAGGTGGGAACGGTCTTAAGATGTAGAATGGGTCAAGAGCCTAACGACCCAAAGAGACCCAAAGAGCTATTGTGGGCTAAAATGTATGGCAAACCAAGGATACCTGTCTTACTGTAACATCTAGACGAGCCAAGGGGCTTGACGGGCTATAGGACTTGAGGACCCAAGTCTATTTGAGCAACTTAAAGCTGGTATGACCTAAAATGTCTTAAGGCACCAAAACGAGCTAAAGTACAGATGACCTTAAATACCTTGCTCCCTTTCGACAATCTAATGGCTTATGACCTATCATTGCCTTTATGAGAACTACCTAACCACATTTGTTAATTTTGAGCCATATTTTATGGATTAACGTGTAGGGTCATAAAGTCGTCCATCCCAAAGTAAACTCCCATCATCATGGATCGAATGCTTAACCAAATGAGGAAAGGTATCTCTTTACCACTTTGTCCTTTATGCCTTTAAACTCTTCGTCAAGGTCTTGTTGTAACAACCAAATTTCGATGGACAATTTTTTTTTTCAAAATTCTAATCTATCAAAACTCGTGTTAATTGCTCTGGTATCCTGCAGAAAAGACAGAGATATAAAATATCAGAGCTCAAAAAACATCTCATAGTGGAATCGATAAAATATAATATAATCAAAATATAGCCTTACCAAGATAATAATACTACCTAGCCAGTATCCAAAACTATCATATTTCTGCCACAAATCTAACCTGCGAGTATGTTATGAGGAAGGGGTCAGAACACAAGTTCTGATGATTGGATTTAAACTACACATTTTGGATAACCCTACATATACCTTTCAATTACATTTTCTTATTTATTAGGTTACTTGGGTTAACAGCACTCAAGGCTTACACACACGTCGTACCCATTTATTTCCCAGTTGATTAACCTAATACAACATATATGTAGCTACCCCCAAATAAGGTACACCCCATGGTACCCCACTCGCATGGTCTCCACCGTAATGCCACAGAAATATACGTAGTCCCTCATCCTACATCGTAGTGATGTACAAATCTCAACATAACAACGCTACGTTTTGCATAGAACCGCCATCGCCATGCTACGTAAGCGTAAAGACTGCCACCTTTGATCGAATTAGATCACAGAGTAATTCATTAGAGTTTACGATACACCACCCAGAGTAGACATGCATGTATCTAGATTTTCCTACGTGCGTATTATCAATCGTGTTTGATGCCTTAACCACAGATATCCTCTATTGTGCATCGAGTCCCATGGCAGGGCTGTACAAGAAACACGGAACTCCATTGGGAGATTTTCAGATATCTGTATACATAGATGCTAAGTTCTGCATTTTCAAAGGCTATGGTCTCACCTGACCCCTCCTCAACTAATGAAAGACGAACAAGATTGAGAACTAATGACATGGCCCAAGAGCAAACAACTAACAACAAATCCTAATTGGCCCCTCCCTCACCCATAGCCTAGATAGAAAACGGTCTATGCTCTGTTAGTTTAGCTCTCCGCCTTTCTGCATCACGCAGACTGTCGACGGTAGATAACCGACGTCTTCTATCAATAAAGGTTAGACCTGTCTGTACACAAGAGTGGTCGTAACCTAGCCTAGTCAAAAGGCAACCGTATATCGTTGGATCACCTATGCCACCCTACAGCCTTTTGATTGCCAATTATCGTGGCAATCAAGGCATACTCACTGGGTACAAACACGCAAACATAACCTCTGTGAGCACAGTCGAACGTTGTCACAGCATAGAGGACTACCAGGAGTACCCTTCACGTCCCAGGTAGTCGCGTACTTCCCCTTCCCCTCCTTTGGAGCTGACATAATGTCGACAAGCAGAGTAGGCAGAATAATAAGATGCACGTGCGCTCCACTCGTGCCCTATGACACCACATGATCTACCGCGTTGGGTTATTTAACCTTAAATGTACAGATTGGTCCAAGCGCCTCACTTTAATGTGTTATTAGATCCTATGTCTAAACATTCAATTATGCGCTTGCTCTACCTAATCAGGTTTCCAGTTAGCTTGGTTGTTCCTCGTTATATTAACGTATTATTCAAGTTACCAAGTTCTTTTTGAGCCCCTTATATCTCTATGGAATGGACCCCTCTTTCTTGTTAATTTTGATTACAAAACTTAACCCTCTTGCGTTCATCCATAACATGTTATTCTCTAGATTGTAATACAAGGTTTGTAACCTACAATCTCTTTATATTATTCATTGATTGATTCCATAGTTACAATAACATATTCTACTTAATATGTAATTAAGTATATCTCAATTCACATGTTTCCTGTTTAACATGTCACTTATTATGTATGATTAAATATAACTTGTTTCATTCCATAAGTTTATCATATCCTTTCTTATTTAATCATAATTCCGTCTTACACTATCACTACAACTTATTGTTGTTTACTTATTAACTTACATCTCTTAACTAAGTTTTACTAATAAGTTTCCTTTCCATTTATTATAACTTATGTTATTCTTATCAATGGATTTCAGATTCTCGATCTTACATATAACTTAATTTACAATTAAGTACAACTTATCTCATTACATAAGTTATTCCATTTTCTTTATCGTTTACTATTACCTAAGTTATAATTTCCACTTGTCCCTAGGACAAGCCTACCAATTATGTTCCCTTTTCCCATTCAAGTTTATTCATAATAGGTTATTATCATTCCCCGTACATTACATGTGTTTTATTGTTTAACTTTCATTCATTTCCATTAATCACAATTAGTGACTTTTATTTCTATCTTTTTATATACATACATACATATATATATATATGTTTATGCACTAGACCTCTCACATTAAATTAACAACTTGTGGATGCTGGATTTGCCGAGCGGTTCCCGGAATCCTTCTACCACAAGTTGAATTTAACGTCGTGTCTTAGCACCGTTACATGTATATTTGCACTCTAGACCCCTCACATTAAATTAACAACTGTAATTCTATTTTTACGTGTCACACTTAATAACAGGTTGAATCCATTTTAATTTATAATCATGTCACATATTCTTCCTAACATGTAATTAACTCCATTCTAAAATAATAACATGCAACTATCAAACATGTAATTATTCTAATCTAACAATTTAACATGTAATTATCCCAATTTCTACAGTTAAGGGTTCAAGTACATAATATGTCTTAGGTTAACATGTAATTATCCCAATTATTACAACTAAGCATTCAATTACATAATATATCACAGATTAACATGTAATTAGAACATGCATGTATACAACAGTAATTGTTCCACATTTTAAACAAGTTTACTTTTCAATAGATTAATCATTCTAGCAGATTTACATTTCATATTAATAGGGAATGTCAAATGATAAATACACCATTACCAGAAAGGTATATTTTAAATCCACTCACCTAAATTTCTTTCCAATTCTTTAACATGGTCCAGATCTAGCATTCCATGATTCTCCTAACTGGATTTAGACCCTAAATAACCATGGATCCACAATTCTTAACTAAAAGAAGAAGGGAAGAAAGAGGAGAAATTCAAATAGACCAGATCCAAGAAATTACCTTACTTTAAATAGAATTCTAAACACATTATTTATTAATATTCATTCTTTTCCTCCAGATCTTGAATCATAATTTTCCTAAACTAATTATTCTATTTTTCTGAAGCGATTTGAGGAGAAAGAAGAATGGTAGTGTATAGACGTCGTCTCAGAAAATATGAGATTGAGGCTAGACTTTGCTAGCCTATTTATAGGTGTTCATGACCTTATCGTACACGCAGTGTTGAGTCAACAATGAATGTGGTTAATAAAACAATCCAAATTCATTAATGAATATGTCCGATCTGTGGTGGGTCGACCACTGGGTTGACCCATCTATGGGTGTGCCGACACCTGGGTCAACACACCCATAGGGGGGTCGTCGACCCATGGGTCGATCCTCTTCGGTCCCGCAAGCAGTTTTTGGGCACTATTTACCATTTTGACGTTTTTGATTTTAAACGTTTGATTAACATCCCTTTATACTCTCGTTTATTTATTTTAAATATTATATTTATGTGTAATCTTCTTGTATGTATACAAAACTTCCAAATGCCCCTTTTACACACATACACACACACACACACACATATATATATATATATATATATATATATATATATACATGTATACACATAACTTTTTTGTTTTCAAAATTCAAACAGTGTTATACTGTTATTTAATTTTTACCATATTTCTTTGATTGTGGCTTTATTTTGAACTTTCTTCTTGTATTATTTTTTTGCACATATATACATATATATTCTCGTATATATATATATATATATATATATTTCTACACTTCAAAATATGTATATTTTTCCTTATATGTGCGTTTATGCATACTTTCTCTTTAAAGCATGCATTATTTTAGTTGTTCCCTTAAAAAAAATATGACGCCGATGGGGATCAAACTTTGTGCCTTTTGGATGAAAGCCACATGCACTAACCAACTGGATTACTTAGGAGTTTGTTAACAAGCTTAGAACAATGGTAGTCATTGTTCTTTTCTTATTCCTCCTTTTCATATTTGTTACAATATTTTATTTAAACCATTGCATGCATCTTTTTTCTTTCATTTTTTATTTTCTTATTAATGCATAATATTTGTAAATCATTGCATGCAACATAATTACACCGCATGCAACTGATTTCTTCTTTCTTTTAACCCATGCATTGCATTGTTAATTGCATTAATATTTTCTTCTTTTTCAATGCATGTATTTATTATATGCAATTATACATTACCATTATTTTATTCTTCTTTTATATTTTTATGTCTATGCATATATATACACATATGCACTATTTAAATATTTAATTGTCATAAAATGCAGGGTGTTACATTCTCCCGCCTTAGGAAATTTCGTCCCTGAAATTTGATAAGGGTAAAAGTCAAATAAACCCTCGCATAATATTCATCCATCATGTGTGCATTCAATTTTTGCAAACATTATGCACTGGTGCAAAGTGTAATACAACATAGTAATACATGTATGCCTAAGCGGAACCTCCTATATGTATGCAAAATTTTCGAAAACCCTTTAAAAACATGATGTGCACATCCTAAATATACTAGCAATTTTACATGAATGCAATATTTTGAAAATCAAAATACATTTTCATCCAAATTTTCCTACACTATTGCATACAAGAGCATAGTTCATCCAATTGTTGCATCCAAAATCCTACCAACCAACTTTATTTTTCGAATTTCAGAAAAATCTAATTTGCTAAATTTTATTTTTTATGTTACAAAAAGGTGGAAAACGGAAAACTTCACATCTTCCATTTTCACATCTTCCGTTTTTCTTTTTCAACCTTTTTCGATCTTTACTTGGATTTTATGAAACTGTTTTATAAAGATTCCCTGTTCTCTTATCCAAGCACAGCCCACATAAGAAAATTTTCTTTATTACAGGCTTTCTTTTTCAAATTATCTAGGAAAAATTTACTCTCATTTATCTTTTCTCATAGTTTTCCATCTTTATTTAACTGTCATGTTTTTTGCTTTATTGAATTTTGTTGCTTCCTTTTTAGTTATGCCATTACTCTTTCTTAGCATATTTAACTTAATCCTCTGATCTAAGTTTAGTTTCAAATAAGTCTTCTAGTCCTTCAACTAAAACAGGAAAATAGACACTTTACATAGCTACTACTAAGGGCCATGAATCTCAGGACTACGTCCCCCTCAGACAGAAAAATTCAAATAGCAGGATGTAAATACTTACTTGCCATCTACTGTCTAGTAGTCACCACTAGTCCTTGTTGTGTACTAACAAAAATTTTTAAGCAACACCCTAGGCTTTTCAATGCTTATGCATTCTAGGGGAACTTACAAATATACCAAGATAATTCTTGTTATTTACTCCATAGCCTCAAAAGAAACTTTTCCTGTCTTCCCTAGGCACTAATCCTTACCTACTTTTGAAACACGGTTTGGCCTTTTCATTTAGATTTTCTTCCAAAAATTCAAAAACGTCAAAACTTTATTTTCCTCACCAAAACTTACCTTTGCCAAACCGTAAAACATGTCCTTTAAAAAAAATGTAAATCATTTTTTTTTCAAGTCAAAAAAACTGGAGTAGATAAGGACAACTGTTTCTTAATCAGGTTTACGACTTGTTCTTTCCTATAAGGTTGGTTTAGTTTCTTACTACAAGGTGCAAACATCTACTCTATTCTTAATTTCTACAACTTATTTTGCCCACCCAACAAATTTTCTCTTTTAAAATAATTTATCAAAAATGATTGTCGAAAGAATAAAGATTTCAAAACTTTCTTTACTGAAAACTTCAGCTTGCAACATTTTCTAAGTTTATCTTTTTAATCCTTTCATGCAATATAACAAGAAAACTAGCGAGCTATACATGCTCTATAATGTGCACCTTTTTACTAAGAGAATTTTATTTTAGACAAAAATTTCACAAGAAATCACTGCTTCCAAAATATATCCCATTTTACATCAAAATTCAATATGTACTTTTCTAATATGTCTTTACATATTTTTTAAACTGTAAATTTTAAGATTAAAACTTGAAAACACCATAAACCATTTTCCAAAAACTTTTACAATTTCAAGTTCTTAAAAGTTAAAAATGGGGTTAGACACAAAGTGGGTTTTCAACCTTAACTAGGCTTTCTTAGGCACTCCTACAAAGTCAATTCTCTCAACCATATATATTCCTAATCTATTTTTTCTCTTTTTAACCTTTTCCAATTTACAAGGTTTTACTGCTAACACTAACCTGGGATTCACCTTTCTTCCATACAAAGTATATTGTACACTTCCTACCCAAATTTCCTAAGGGTCTCAGATTTCCATATTCGTTCCTTTAGTGTACAAAACAGATATCCCAATTCTCACTATATTATGCTCTTTATATTTAGTGGGTTCCTCTGTGGATCTAGGTATATATATAATATTTTTTTTTCAAATACAAATACGTTCACTCACTATTTATACAGGAATCTGAAACATAAGCTCTGATACCAGATGTAACAACCCAAATTCCAACAGACCGATTTTTTTTTCAAAATTCCAATCTATCGAAACTCGTGTTGGTTTCTCTGGTATTCTGTAGAAAAGACAGAGATATAAAATATCAGAGCTCAGAAAACATCGCACAGCAGAATGGATAAAATATAATATAATCAAAATATAGCCTTACCTAGATAATAATACTTCCTAGTCAATATCCAAAGCTATCATATATCTACCACAAATCTAACTGCGAGTATTTTATGAGGACGGGGTTTGAACACAAATTTTGGTGACTAGATTTAAACTACACATTTTGGATAACCCTACATATACCGTCTAATTATATTTTCTTATTGAGCTCAGAAAACATCTCATAGCGGAATGGATAAAATATGATATAATCAAAAGATAGCCTTACCTAGATAATAATACTTCCTAGCCGGTATCCAAAGCTATCATATCTCTACCACAAATCTAACCAGCGAGTATGTTATGAGGACGGGGCCAGAACACAAGTTTTGTTGACTAGATTTAAACTACACATTTTGGATAACCCTACATATACCGTCCAATTACATTTTCTTATTTATTAGGTTACTTAGGTTAACAACTCTCAAGGCTTACAAAAATGCCGTACCCATTTATTTTCCAATGGATTAACCTAATATAGAATATATGTAGCTACCCCCAAATTAAGGTGCACCTCATGGTACCCCACTCGCACGATCTCCATCGTAATGCCATAGAAATATACGTGGTCCCTCATCCTATGTCGGACTGACATACGGGTCTCTACAAAACAATGCTTTGTTTCGCATAGAATTGCCATCTCCATGCTACATAAGTGTACGGACTGCCAACTTTGATCGAATCAGATCATATAGTAATGTCGTAGAGTCTACGATACACCACCCAGAGCAGACAAGCATGTATCTAGACTTTCCCACATACGTATCATCAATCGTACTCGATGCCTTAACCGCAATATCCTCTACCGTGCACCGAGTCCCGTGGCAGGGCTATATAATAAACACGGAACTCGGTCGGGAGCTTTTCAAATATCCGTATACAAAGATGCTAAGATCTGCATTTTCAGTGGTTATGATCCCACCTGACCCTCCCTCAACCAATGAAAGATGAACAAGGTTGAGAACTAATAACCTGGCCCAAGAGCAAACAACTAACAACCAATCCTAATTGGCATGTCCCTCACCCATAGCCTTGATAGCAAACGGTCTATGGTCTATTAGTTTAGCTCCCCACCTTTCTGCATCATGCAGACTGTCGATGGTAGGTAACCGACGTCTTCTATCAATAAAGGTTAGACTTGTCAGTACACAAGAGTGGTCGTAACCCAGCCTAGTCACAAGGCAACCGTATATCGTTGGATCACATATGCCACATTACACCCTTTTGATTGCCCACTATCGTGGCAATCAAGGCATACTCACCGGGTAAAAGCACGCAGACCAAACCTCTGTGAGCACAGTCGAACGTTGCCACAGCACAGAGGACTACCAGGAGTACCCTCCACGTCCCAGGATGGCGCGTACTACCCCTTCCCATCCTTCAGAGCCAACAGAATGTCAACAAGCAGAGTAGGCAGAATAATCAAATGGACATGCGCTCCCCTCATTCCCTATGGCACCACGATGATCCACCCTGTTGGGTTATTCACCTTTAAATGTACGGACTGGCCCAAGTGCCTCGTTTTAATGTGTTATTAGATCTTATGTCTAAACATTCAATTATGAGCTTGCTCTACCTCATAAGATTTCTAGTTAACCCTTTTGAATTCATCCATAACATGTTATTCTCTAGATTGTAATCCAAAGTTTGTAACCTACAATCTCTTTATATTATTCATTGTCTGATTCCATAGTTAAAATAACATGTTCTACTTAATATGTAATTAAGTATATCTCAATTCACATGTTTTCTGTTTAACATGCCACTTATTATGTATGATTAATATGTATGATTAAATATAACTTATTTCATTCCAAAA
The DNA here is from genome assembly GCA_030737875.1 of Allium sativum. Taxonomy (NCBI): domain Eukaryota; kingdom Viridiplantae; phylum Streptophyta; class Magnoliopsida; order Asparagales; family Amaryllidaceae; genus Allium; species Allium sativum. Next base: position 117,022,793 of record CM060918.1, read on the forward strand.
GTTTACCATATCCTTCCTTATTTAATCATAATTCCGTCTTACACTATTGTTGTTTACTTATTAACTTAGTTCTCTTAACTATGGTTTACTAATAAGTTTCCTTTCCATTTATTTTTACTTATGTTATTCTTATCAATGGATTTCAGATTCTCGATCTTACAGATAACATAATTTACAATTAAGTACAACTTATCTCATTACATAAGTTATTCCATTTTCTTTATCGTTTACTATAACCTAAGTAATAGTTTCCACTTGTCCATAGGACAAGCCTACCTATTGTCTTTCCTTTTTCCCCTTCAAGTTTATTCATAATAGGTTATTATCATTCCTCGTTCATTACATGTCTTTTATTGTTGTAACTTTCATCCATTTCCACTCATTTCTATTAATCACAATTTGTGCCTTTTATTTCTATCTTTTTATATACATATATATGTGTTTATGCACTAGAACTCTCACATTAAATTACAACTTGTGGATGTTGGATATGCCGGTCAATTCCAAGAAGACTTATACCACAAGTTTAATTTAACCTCGTGTCTTGGCACCGTTACATGTATATTTGCGCACTGGACTCCTCACATTAAATTAAAAACTTGTGGATGCTGGATTTGTCGGGCGGTTCCATGCAGACTTCTATAATTAGTTAAATTTAACCTCATGTCTAAGTGTGGTTACTGTTTTCTATTTACTGTAAATTTTCCACATATATTAGGCGTGTCTATTCTTCGAACATTTTACTGTAATTCTACATGTCACACTTAATATCATGTTGATTCCATTTTAACTTATAATCAGGTCACATGTTCTTCCTAACATGTAATTAACTCCATACTAAAATAATAACATGCAACTATCAAACATGTAATTATTCTAATCTAACAATTTAACACGTAATTATCCCAATTTCTACAGTTAACGGTTCAAGTACATAATATGACATAGGTTAACATGTAATTATCCTAATTATTACAATTAAGTGCTCAATTACATAATATATCAAAGATTAACATGTAATTACAACATGCATGTATATAACAGTAATTGTTCCACATTTTTAACAAGTTTACATTTCAATAGATTAATCATTCTAGAAGATTTACATTTCATATCAACGGGGAATGTCAAACGATAAATATACCATTATCAAAAATGTATATTTTAAATCCACTCACCCAAATTGCTTTCCAATTCCTGAATCTGGCCCAGATCTAGCATTCCATGGTTCCCTTATTTGGATTTAGACCCTAAATAACCATGGATCCACAATTCTTAACTAAAAGAAGAAGGGAAGAAAGAGGAAAAATTCAAATAGACCCGATCCAAGAAATTACCTTATGTTAGCCTGCTTTGTGACCAGGCTACCCAAAGCAAAGATCATGTTGACATACCTCTGGGTAAATACTGTCTCATATGGAATCTCTGGATAACATCGCTCTCTGGCATTGAAAGCATCGTCAGAAGACACAAGGCAGTTTGGTCAAAATCACAACATCAGTATAAACTGGCCCGAAACCCCTATCAAATGACCTCATTTGGATCTATTCACCTCATATACTCATAGCCCTTTGAATTAGCTTCAGTTTGATCTTTGGTTTGGCTCAATTGGACTTACGGTTTGAAAGTTACGCCCATTTCCGTGAACGCGTGTAAGCTGGCATATGACCGCGATCCGATCCGCCCTTGCCTACGCGATCCGATCCGACCTTGCCTACGCGATCCGACCTATGACCGCGATCCGACCCATGACCGCAATCCGACCTATGACCGCGATCTAACCCATGAACGTGATCCGACCCATGACCGCGATCCGACCTATGACCGCGATCCGACCTTCGGACCTGTTCACACGTAGCTTGTTTTGACCTATTCTCAAGGCTACTGGCTCTCCTATTTTTCTGGATCGCCTGCCACGTACCCCATCACAAACCAGTCCCCACAGGAGCTTTCCTACAACTATAAATACACCTTCAGAGGGCATTTTCAAAGGACTTTTGACATCTCAACATCCATGGCTGCCATAGCCAACACTTCTCCATGAATAACCACCATCTTCCTCAATAAATTCAATGGATTCGGAGAGAATTATTCATTGAATTCAAGTGATTGAAAGACAATATTCATTGTAATTGTAATCCATGAGTGAAATGAGAAAATATGAAGTGGTCGTAGGCTCATTAACGCCGAACCACTATAAAAATCCTGTTGTCTTGCTTTTTTCTTATTTTTTCCAGTTATTTCTTCATATCCTACGCTCTAAATACGATAATTTGGGTGTTAGGACCATTTTTTGGTCTAACACCTTACTTCGAATAAAATTTTGAACACCTTCTTTATTAGTATTCATTCTTTTCCTCTAGATCTTGAATCAGAATTTTCCTAAACTAATTATTCTATTTTTCTGAAGAGATTTGAGGAAGAAGAAGAATGGCAGAGTATAAACGTCGCCTTAAAAAATATAAGGTTTAGGCTAAACTCTACTAGCCTATTTATAGGTGTTCAAGATCTTATCGTACATGCAGCACTGAGTCAGCAACGAATGTGGTTAAGAAAACAATCTAGATTCATTGATGAATCTGTTCGGATCTGGGGTGGGTCGACCCCCCCTATGGGTGTGTCGACCCCTTGGTCGACCCCGGGTCCCGGGAGCAGTGTTTGTGCACTGTTTACCATTTTGATGTTTTTGATTTTAAACATTTGATCAATATCCCTTTATACTCTCTTTGATTTATTTTAAATATTATATTTACATATAATCTTATTATATGTATACAAAACTTCAAATGCCCCTTTTACACGTATATATACGCATAACTTTTATTTCGTTTTCAAAATTCAAATAGTGTTATGATGTTATTTAATTTTTACCATATTTCTTTTATTGCAGCCTTATTTTTAACTTTTTTCTTGTATATTTTTTTTCCACATATATACAATCCTATACATATATACATATATTTTTCTACACTTCCTTATATGTATATTTTTCCTTATATGTGCGTTTATACATATTTTCTTTTTAGAGCATGCATTATTTTAGCCATTCCCTTAAAAAAAATATGATGTCGGCGGGGATCGAACTCTGTGCCTCTTGCATGAAAGCCATGTGCTCTAACCAATTGGACTACTTAGGCTTTTACTAATAATGCTTTGAACAATGGTGGTCATTGTTCTTTTCTTATTCCTCCTTTTCATGTTTGTTACAATATTTTATTTAAACCATCACATGCATCTTTTTCTTTCATTTTTCTTTTCTTATTAATGCATAGTATTTGTAAATCATTGCATTGCACTACATGCAACCGATTTCATCTATCTTTTAACGCATGCTTTGCATTGTTATTTGCATTATTCTTTTTTTTTCAATGCATGTATTTAATACATGCAATTATACATTACCATTATTTTATTCTTCTTTTATATATTTATGTCTATGCATATATATATACACATATGCACTATTTAAATATTTAATTGTTACTTATGCACTTTGGATTCTTTCTTTTAGGGTAGGTCTAATTACCATAGCCCCAAGAAAACCATTGGAAGTGTTCAATGAAGGTTGCAAATTAAAATTGGTGAGGAACTTTAATTGTTCCCATTCTATCATCGCATTCAATGTCGCGTGTTTCCTATTTAACCATCCCCCACAATATTCCCCTTGCATGGGGTATACTGAATCGTAAAGTCAAATGAGGAAATATAATCCATCCATCTTTGTTGTCACAAGTTCAAGTCAGTTGGGGAAAAAAATACTTAACAGATTTATGGTCAAACAATTCAAACTTCTCCCCTAAGGGATAATGCCTCCACATCTTAAGGGAGAACACTACCGCAGCTAACTCAAGGTCATGCACTGGATATCTTTTCTCTTGATCCTTGAGTTGTTTACTAGCATCGGCAACTACTCTTCCTTCTTGCATAAGGACTGCTCCTAAACCGGTCCCACATGCGTTAGTGTAAACGATGAATGATTTTGAACCGTCGAGTATAATTAGGACTGGTGCGCTAGTTAATTCTTCCTTTTGTTTCTTATAGGCTATATCACTTTTACTTGTACAAGTGAATACCAACTTCTTTCTTGTCAATTGGGTTAATGGAGTACAATCTTTGTGAAGTCTTTAATGAATTTCCTATAATATCCGGCCAGTCCAAGGAAACCTCTTACCTCCGTGGCATTTCGGTGTATCCTGCATTCCTTGATTTCCTCTATCTTTGCGGGGTCTACGGCCAAGCCTTTACTTGACACAATATGTCCTAAAAATCTCACATCTTCCCTCCAGAAATGGAACTTCGATATTTTTTTGCTTTCAATTGGTTCTTTCTTAATATTCCTAGCACTTGTCTCAAGTGTTTTTCTTCACAATCTTTCGAAAATATAAGGATATCATCTACGAAGACTACCACAATTTTATTTAGAATGCCCCTAAACAATCTACTCGTGAGGTCTACAAAGAAAGCGGGTGCATTCATTAATCCAATGGGCATAACTTCCCATTGGAACAATCTGTTTGGTCTCCTAAATGCGGTTTTGTCCTTGCTACCCTCTGAAATTCCCAACTAGTGATATCCAGTAGCAAGGTCTAGTTGGGACAATACTCGAGCTCCTCCCAAGTGGTCAAAAAGGTCATCTATTCTTAGTAAAGGGTAACAGTTCTTTTTGGTCAATTTATTAAGCTCTCTATAGTCCACACAAAGTCTCAAAGATCCATCTGCCTTGGTGGCAAACACAACAGGTGCACCCCATTCTGAGGTACTTCGGCGAATAAAACCTTTTTGCAACAACTCTGAAATCTGATTATTTAATTGCCTTCTTTCCTTGGGTGCCATATACCTCGAGGGCAGTGCTACAGGTCTAGCGTCTTCTTTAGGTCAATGCGAAAGGAGATTTCTCTATGGGCAGAAACCCCGTAACTTCCTCAAAAATGTCCAAGAACTCACAAACTTTAGTGACCGAAGATGGTCCTTCTGAACTAGGAGACAAGGAATATAAAAGGGCTCTGTCCCTCTTTCTAACATTACAATGAATATTTAGGTTGTGTCCTCCTCGGCTCCTAGGATGAACGAGTCTCTTATTGCAATCTAGGACGGCCCCATAAAACGATAGACAGTCCAGATCTAGGATAAGTCATACCCCATAAAACCCAGTGCATACGCTTTGCAACGGAACTCAACATTGCCCTCCTCTAATACTAGGTCTTTACACATCAGATCAAGATACTTAGATCCTCCAATAGGGTTGGCCATCTCAATCAAACTATACGAGATAGATATGGAAAGGTTTAACAGATTTACAAATCGCTTGGAGATAAAAGATTGGGTAGCTCCAGAATCAAACAAGGTGTATATTGAATTTCCTAAAATAGAGATTATACCTTCAAGTGTGGGCTGCCCTTGGTCTCTTTGGGGTCGGCTTTGAATTGGGGTTGCTTCAATTGCATAGTTCTGGCTACTTTTGGCAGCTTTGGGCAGTCTGTGGACATGTGTCCTTCTTCGTGGTAGTTGTAACATTTTCCCTTGAACTCCTTCTTTGCCAATGTAACCTACAATCCTTGGCCTCATGGCTCTTGCGGTTGCACCTCGCGCAAGTCTTTGCATCCTTTTTGAAGTTCTTCTTGTTTTTCCAACATTACTTCTTATTCTTGTTGGAGCTTTCTCCTTTCTCACCCTCCTTGGAGCTTTCAGCCATGCAAATGGTAGTTGTCTCAACTAAAGTCTCAAAAGCTGCCCCAACTGCTACTTGGGATAACAAGGTTTCCTTCAACGGGGATTTCATTCCTTTAACAAATATAAGGGCTTTGTTCATGGGGGTGTCTACCAATTCTCTACCAAACTTACATAACTTACTGAATTTGGATATGTATTCTAGAAGACTCAAGCTTCCTTGCTTGAGGTGGATGAATTTCTCTAGGTGAATAGTCATTTCTGCCCTTGGCAAAAATTTCGCTTCTAAATGGGTCTTGAATTCTTCCTATGTGAAGATCCGACCCTTGTTCTCTATTGATATTAAGTTCCACCACTCTAGTGCTTTATCCTTCAAATGCCAGGCCGCTATCCTTCTTTTTATTTCATCTGGCCAGGCAGTAGCCTCAAAGATTCTTTCACAGTCCACAACCCAAGAAAGGGCACTAGAAAAGACTTCCTTTCCAGAAAACAGTTTCCCTCCAAAATTCGTAAAGACCTTACATAAGCTAGAAAAATCAAAGGACACATCAGTGGTAGGAGCTGCGGGAGCAGCCTTGGCAAGATTAGCTACATTGACCTGCTCCACAGTACGGAGGTATTGCTGGAACCATTCTGGCAAGTAGTGAGGTCCTTCTTAGTTTCTCTGCTCAGTAGGATTTTCATCCATTCTACTATTTGAAAAGAAAAGGAAGAATCACTTAGTGGATACTCCTGAGATAGTATTTAAGCTGAAAAAGGAAGAAACGATAAAGGTGCCTAGTATAAATGTGTATGAATATAGGGGTAAACATGTATTATATATATAGTTTGAAAAATATTTTTTCAAATCACAAATACGCCTTTTATACATATACTTCCCTTAAAATCGGGTAACATATGCTCCGATACCAACTGTAACAACCTGCTCGGAATTGGCCTAAATTTCGACCCAAAAAAGGCCCATCGATACTTAGAGCCATTTAAACGGTTTGTTGGTTCCTGTAAGGATTACATTTGCATAGATAATAATAAACATATATTTCAAATGGAATTAACTTACAACGAAAGGAGAAAATATAATATTCAAATAAGATGCACCATTATTTCAAAAATCTTAGAAATACACAGTCACAGTCACATTTATTCAAAAGGTACATCAAATAGTTCCATTTCATAAGATTCTAAAAGAAGCAAAGAAATAACAGCTAACAACATCATAATAACTTCATCTTCTCCATCGTCTTCGATCACGACTTCATCCATGGCATTACCTCGCTTACTGACCTATCAGATGTTAAGGAGAGGGGGTCAGAACATAAAGTTTTGTGTGACTGAAATATAGTATTACTTAATGTCCATACCCTATATTTTTAGCAGGTTATATATGTCAAGGTATGTCTACGCATCATACAAAATTTCACATAAACATAAGTATCTAACCAATGGGGTGGATATCCAAGTCAATCGCCCATTAGTGTTTTTAAGGTAAAGACCGAATGAAGTGGCATTCTCTGTCACTTATGGCCCTATTAAAGGTGGATTCTTACAATCTCTTATAACCCTGAGGCGGACCCCTAGCCCTTTAGGAACCCATCCTAGTACATTAACGTTCTTAAGTCTATTCTCTCATTTATGATATGAGAAGTAGTACTGCGAACGTTACTATTTAACTGATATTACCCGGTAGGACACCTAGACTTCTTTTCCACAAACTACGTGATAGCCTTCCCAGAGAATTAGAGGAGAAACAAACAGTAACATCCACTATAATCAATTATCAAGTATGAATCATCCTAATCAAGTTCAATACTTCCCAAGCACAAACCCCAAAGGTCTAAACCAACATTAGATAAGCACCCAAGAAATATCTTCCTCAACGTCGAATGACCCACACAAGACGACACAACCAAAAAACAACATCCATAACCCTGGCTATCACCGTCCGCCTTGCCTTAAATATATAATTAATCGTTTGACTAACCCATCCTGCCATTCATCAAGGGCTAATGGCAACCCTAGTTCTAGGAAAACTCCCTACACCATCGTGACTCATATTTAGGCCCATTGTGACTACCCAGGGTACTCGACTAATCATCTAGTTTTTTGGGCGTCCTCATTATACCCCTTCTTTGAGTCCGCTAGAACCTCCGAATAACTACAATCCCTTGGCGCTTCAAAACTCTAGTCATCCTCGTTGAAGACTATTTCATAAGCTCAAGCACCTTCTTAAGCGATCCATTATTTAAGAACTCAAACCACCTTTTTGAATCATCTTCATAACCTCGTTGCATCATCCCATGATCCACGATCACTTGACCTTGCTTTGGACATTCCATCTGAATTCAATATTGAATCCACAATATTCGTTGAGTCACATCCTCATCATGTTAGGTCAAATGGCTATAAAACTTCAGAAATAGCCTTATTAAACCATGTTCGTTGATCCCACCGAAAATCAACTCATTTCGACCATTCTATGATGGGTCGTTTGTAACCCATCTCATGGGTCGCACCTCATTGATTGCAACCGACCCATCCTTGAACCGACCCAATGCCCAATGACCCATCCCCGCGTTCAGCTTTTTACTAGGCCATCACTTGGTGTCTTCGGTCGACCTGACCCATGCCATCTAAGCCGACCCGACACAACACATGCATTCCATCCGCTTTCCTCAACCAAAGCCCAATACGCCGCTGTAACAACCCACTTGGAATGGGCCTAAATTTCGATCTAGAAAAGGCTCATTGAAACTTAGAGCCATTCTAAAAGGGTTGTTAGTTCATGTAAGGATTACATTTGCACATATAATTATAAACATATACTTCGAATGGAATCTCACACAGCGGAAAGAGAAAATATGATATTCAAATAAGATGTACCATTATTTCAAAAATCTCAGAAATACACAGTCACTGTTATATTTATTCAAAAGGTACATCAAATTGTTCCATTTCATAAGATTCCAAATGAAGTAAAGCAATAACAGCTAATAATATCATAATAAATTCTTCTTCTCCATCGTCTTTAATCACGACTTCATCCATGGCTTTAACCCACATACTGACCTGTTGGATGTTAAGGAGAGGGGGTTAGAATATAAAGTTCTATGTGACTTAAATATAGTATTACTTAATGTCCATACCCTATATTTTTAGCATCTTATATATGTCAAGGTATGTCTACGCAGCACACAAGACTTCACACAAACAAAAGTATCTAACCAATAGGGTGGATATCCAAGTCAATCACCCATTAGTGTTTTTAGCGTAAAGACCCAATGAGGTGGCATTCTCGATCACTGATGTCCCTATTAAAATTGGATTCTTACAATCTATTATAACCCTAAGGCGGACCCCTAGTCCTTTAAGAACCCCCATCCTAGTACGTTAATGTTCTTAAGTTTATTCTCTTATTTGTAATATGAGAAGTAGTATTGAGAACGTTGCTACTTAATTGATATTACCTGGAAGGACACCTATGTCACTTAAGATGTAGACAGATGGTGAGCACGCAATGGCTACATATCCTTCGATTACCAATCTATCCCTTGTTGAGCCCTTACAAGCTTCTAGAGGAAGTGGACAACCCCATGAACTACCCTACTCCGTTAACCATTTTATGCCTAACCACTTTTAAAGGAGGACCCAAAGACTTAGCTTAATATGAATAAGGGTGGGTCCCATGACTTGGGTTCCTCTCCAAGGAATAAACCTTCGGAGGGATGTTAATCCTAACCACTTAAGACCCGAATTAGATAAAGAGGTGAGTCAGCCACTTAAGACCTTCTTAAGGCGTAGTAAGCGTATATTTTGTCAAACATCAACTTATATATATATATATACACACACACGCACTAGACCTCTTACATTAACCCATATACTTGTAGATGTTGGATATGCTGGTCAGTTTCGGGCATGCTTATATTACGAGTCGGTTTAATGTCGTGTCTAGTGTACTAAGTTTAAGAATGGCCCATGACACCTAGACATCTCACATTAGTTGGGCAAACTTGTGGTTGCTGAATATGTCGGTCAGTTCTGGGCAGACTTTTACCACAAATGGCAACTAACCTCATGTCTATTTGTCATTTATTTATAAATATATTTAAGCCATTCTATATATGTGCACACATAAGAAAACAAATATATATATATATATGTATATTTGTTAAGGAGACATTTCAAATTCAAACTCTAACCTAATCACATTTATTACGCTAATATAACGTTAATTTTCTTAATTACATTTAAATAAATAATGTAATAATAGCCCCTAACTAATGTAACATTTGCATAAACGGGGAAACGTTCTAATCGGGATGGAAATTGTGGTTTATCCAAATTAAGGCATACAAGTTTAGGTTTTTCCATATTTTACTACCATAACATAACATGATGGTATAATGAACATATAGCAAATAGCAGTAATGGAAAATATGCAAGCACATAACAATTACAACTTATATCCTAGGCATGTAGAAAAGGTTTCAATATTAAATTAAAAGTAGAGTATTTCATACATTCACACATATATGTTTACAATCCATATTTCACCCAATTCATGCTTTTTGTGGTGCTATGCACCCAAAAATGTTTACATTTGACTCATTCCAATTTAAGAATGCGTTTATACCCAAATTCGGATCCAAATCCAATTCAACTATGAAACAAATTCAAATCCAAACTTTTTAGACCAAATCAAATGATAATAACGGTGAATTGCATAAAATATAAATAATAGTATAATACTCATTTTTACCTTTAATCCAATACAAAAACTACAATTCCACAAAAGCAATTCAACATGACAGTTCCTACGTAATTACAAAGTAGAAGAATTGGGGATTTTTCATGTTATATTATCACATAACCAAATCTCCATAGGCATAACAATTCATATGGAAAACTGATAATAATATGAATATGCCTTTAAGAAAAACTAGATTCCACTTCCAAATTAGGTGGAGATGTGGTAGAAATCTCAAGATCTGCGATGGTTCTCAACGTTCAAGCGAGTTATGATTGATCTCCTAACAATATAAATATAAGAAACAAATAATTAGATTCTTATATATATTGTTTGTGCTAAATTCCAATTTCCTAACCCTATATAAATTTGAAATAGAGATATATAGAATGGAGGTAGAGAAGTAGAAGAACATTCACTCTTTTTCTCTTTATTTTTTAATGGAATTTATCCGCATGGAGGCAGAGGTTTAGAATAATTAGGGTATCTAATGTGTTGTTTGAGGGGTTAATTATACTTGCTCATTTGAGCAGGAGCCATCGGATTTATATAAATTAATCTGAAAACATAACCTCTTAGAAAACCTTAATAATAAAGGCTCATTGGGTTGTTCCAGCCGTTAGGGGTGTCGATCGCTGTTCGACACCCCTTAGGGGGGCGGTCGACCTCCTTCAGGGTGGAACGCCAAATTTGGCTCGTTTGCTGAGCTGTTGATTTTATTTAATACATTCTTTATTTGCTTCATTGTTTTCCATATTTTCAATATACGTTGTCCCCTAAATCTTATCTCCAAATGTCAAATTTGAATTTCCTTCTTTTTATTTTAAATTATTATTCAGACAAATATATATAATATTTACATAGTTATATATATATATATATATGTGTGTGTGTGTGTGTACACTGACCAAATTTATTTGTTCATAACTTCTTCATACGTTGACTGTTTTCAGCGTAATATATATGAAAACAATTTAGAATTTCGCCACGAATCTAAATAAAAGAATTTCATAGCCAAATTCCTAAAGCTGCAAAATCTCATCTTCCAGCCATATGATTTAATTGCTTATTTTTTATAAAAGAATCCGTGTGAGAAATGATTATCACTCACCAAATTCGTAAAATAGCCACAAATCAACAATATCTAATCCCGGCCAGTGAAGAATTGTCTCTGAATCAATCCTATTGATGAGATCTATTTTTACTCGATTTCGATCTTCAACCACAGTTCACAAATCTATGAGTTGAAATGGAATGGAGGTGTATTGGATTGGGCCGGAGAATCACTAGCACCCAACCAAATGAGGAAGTGAAGAAACTAAACAAATCTCTTTACCTCTACCCTTCTATTTATAGCTAACCACACCTACCCTTAATGTGCCTCACTAATCAACCCGCTAAGGACTGATTATCTTGTCTCGAAAAGAAGCAACACAAAAACAGTGGTTCCTCCCAAATCGCTTAGCTAAATCTTTAATGTGACCACTCTACGGAATTGGAAATACCATTCCCGACCCAATGAGATCAATCTCAGATCCAAATTAGATCCCATTCAAAAGTTATATCCTAAACAAAAATAAAAGGGAAAAAATAGTCGCAAATAGAATTGGTAAAAATCAAAGACATGTCTCACATTTTCATGAACAACACATCGGAAGATTAGAATGGTTCTACCCTTGGAGAATTAAATAAAACTATTTTAAGATCCTTTGATACGTAAAATGCGGGTCATTACATGGGTCGTCTTAGAAGGAGAGATTGCATGCTACCTAAGGATTTAGATATGAAAGTCGAAGAGCTTCACCTTGGTTAGTCAGAAAAAATTTCTTGGATTGATTAGAGGACATGACACTATGTTGGACTTATCGAAGAGCCTAACTATTGGAATTTGATTGAAGATTTTGAAGAGGAAGCAAACGGGATGCTCAATCATCAAAGGCGGGCCAATTAGACTTGTCCTTATTCAAAAACACAATTTTCATCTAAAAGAGATACATTGAGGAGTAAATATTTACATGCATTTGAACTAGAATAGCTTTAACTGAACGTAGAGGACTCGTACAGACTTGGATTTACTTGAAATTTGGAGGAAGCACTTAGAAGACATAAAAAGGCTTATAAGAAAATGAATTCATTTGGCCAAAGATATGTAGTACCGATCCATCCCCTACCGATCGGACCTGAGACATTTAAAGTAAGCACCACCATCGATCCATATGGTAGGTATTATATATCATATAGCGTGCACCTCTAAAAAATCGTGTCAACCAAACAAATATTGACTGAATTATAGATATAGCGTGCACCTCTAAAAATTCGTGTCAACCAGACAAATATTTACTGAATTATGGATGAATCTTCTTTGAAACGAGCGCCTGATGAATGGATCTGACCAATAAGGAGTGAGCTCTATGGCATTAGACCCATATGGTAAGGTCTCCTACTTATCTACATTGCAGTGTGAAGTTTCATGTCATTCAGTTAAGTATTGTACGAGTTGTAGATATATGTGTATTCCATTTTGAATTTGAATGACATGAAAATTAGCTATGTGGATATATCAGGGTCAATCTATCCCTTGTAGGTTGGTACCATTTCTTAACCAATATGTACGACCTATTACGAGCCACACTATGTTGATGATTATTACTCAGTTAGTATATTTTTCAAGTATTGTTGCATCCCGATGTCTCTGGCTAAGTCTTGGCTGGGTCATCTAATCCAGAGAGCAGTTCAGCACGACCTAAGTACATATGAACGTTGTTCAAATGCTATGAAACATAGCATGGTGCGTTACGAGAAGATAAGAAAGTCTGCAAAGCAAAGTATGACATCATGCAACCCAAGAACATGGATCTGTATCGAACCAGCGCCTACAGATCGATATCAATCCATCGATGTAACTCGTACAACCTCGACCTTTTTGCCGAGACTTCCAATCTCAAATACAACTCTCCTAGTGTAACGGCCTTACCTAATTCATCCCCAAATTACTATAAATACGAGATGACCTTCAATTGAAAGAGGAGGATTATGTTAACTACGCGAACACGTTGCCGGATCCAATCTAAAAAAACATAATTGCTTGGTTGGATCAGTAACATTTCTTTACTTGTTGTCTCTTTTTAACAATTCTAATCATTTATAATCTAGATCTAAGTGTAAACTAGTTCAGATCCAAAGAGATCTAACAAACAGGATTAATAAAAGATTGATTGAAGTAGACGTAGGCCACAAATAGTTGAACCGCTAAAAAATTCTTATGTCTCTTCTATTTTTCTTCATTTTACTTGTTGTTCCTATGTTATCTACATAGCTAATTATCTGGATTGTATTTAGGGTTGGTGCTTTCACAATCATTTTGGGTTAACCCCATTTTTGAAGTTACCAATTGGCATGTCACTTTCACCTAGCTACTCCTTCAACAGAGCCTGCCCTTGGTAAGCACGTCAGTAACAAAATAGTTGCCCGATGAATAGACTGAAAGAGTCAGAAGTTGTCCAAGTCTTTAGTACTAGTTTGAATAAAGTTTCTATTTTGTAGGAATGATAGATTAGTTTGATTTGTTCTTTTATCATGGTTATTTTTCAGCTTTAGTTTATAAATTTGATGTAATTGACTAGTGTTATATATACAGCCTAGTTCTCATTGAATAAAGTAGAAAGTATTTTTCTCTGTTCTCTACATCTGGTATCAAAGCAAAATACGACGAGTGAGAGGTAGCAACCTGAGATCTCATATACAGCAAAATGAGTGAAGACAAAACACTTACTCAAATCCCATATTTTGATGGTCACTATGATCATTGGAGCGAGCTCATGGAAAACCTGTTGCGGGCAAAGGGTCTCTGGGGACTAGTGGAACATGGTTATAAAGAACCAACAGTAGGAACCTTGCTCACGGATGCACAGCAGAGACAACTGAATGATGCCAGAACCAAATATTATCAAGTAAAACATTATCTCTATCAAGCAATAGATAGAACCATCTTTGAACAAATTCTGGATCGGCGCACGTCGAAGGTGGTGTGGGACTCACTGAAGATTTTTTTTGGAGGAAATGAAAAAGTGAAGAACTCATTGAGAAATTCTCTAAGGAGAGAATTTGAAATTTTGGAGATGAAGAAAGAAGAAAGCATTACTTACTTTCCAAGAGTAATGGCGATTTCAAACAAGTTGCGCAGCAACGGAGAGAACATGCCGGATTCTAAGATCGTGGAGAAGATCTTGCTCACCTTAACTGAGCAATTCACGTGTGTGGTAGTATCCATCGAAGAATCCAAGGATACAGATGACATATCCATTGATGAATTACAAAGCTCACTGGTGATGCATGAGTAGAAATTCAGTGGCTTTCACAAAGAGGATCACGATCAGGTTCTCAAGGTGGAAGAAAGAGAAAGCTATGGAAGGGGCAGAGGTAGAGGATCACATCGAGGTCGTGGACGAGGCAGAAGAAGATCCATTATGAATAAGGCTACAGTTGAATGCTTTAATTGTCACAAGTTGGGACACTATCAATCTGAGTGCCCTGAGTGGAACAAAGAAGCAAATTATGCTGAACTCGAAGAGGATGAACTTCTATTGATGGCCTACGAGGATGATCCTAAGAGAGAAAGAAGAGACGTTTGGTTCATCGATTCAGGGTGCTCAAACCATATGTGCAGTAACAAGAATATGTTTTCAAGTTTAGATTTGTCTTTTCTCATTCAGTCAAGCTTGGAAACAACAACAAAATGCAAGTAAGTGGCAAAGGAATTGTCAAACTTGAGCTAGGAGGTGTTTTATATGGCATTGGAGATGTATATTTCGTACCAGATCTCAAGAATAATTAGTTGAGTGTGGGCCAGCTGCAGGAAAAGTGATTGACAGTGTTGTTTCAAGGAAAAGTATGCAACATCTATCACCCACAGAGAGGCTTGATTGCACAAACTGAGAAGAGTGCAAACAGGATGTTCATCAGCGTCGCCAATGGTTAATAATGAGTAGCAAGAAAGAAGCAAAGAAGAGAATTGTCTTCACACGAATGGAGATAATTTATCTAAGCTTTGGCATCAATGATATGGACACCTCAGCTATAAAGGACTACGCACACTTTAGTATAAAAATATGGTACGTGGTCTTCCAAGGTTTCCGGCCTCAATTGTAACGTGTATGGACTGCCTAAATGGGAAACAGACAAGAAAAGCAATTCCAAAGAATGTTTCACGGAGAGCAACTCAGCCACTAGAGCTTGTTTACTCAGACATTTATGGTCCTATAACTTTAACATCCAACAGTGGAAAGAGTATTTTCTAAGCTTCATAGATGACTTCAGCAAAAAAAGGATGGATCTATCTTTTAGCAAAGAAATCAGAAGCCCTGGAATGCTTTAAAAAATTCAAGATTCAGGTTGAAAAGGAAGCAAGGAGACCACTCAAAACTCTAAGGACTGGTAGGGGAGGTGAATACACCTCTTTCGGCTTTGATGATTTTTGCAAGGAGAACGGAATCCATAGGCAACTTACAAATGCCAACACACCTCAACAAAACGACGTTGCCGAGAGGAAGAACCAAACAGTAATGAACATGGTGCGAGCATTACTTTATGCAAAGAAAATTCCAAAATCTTTCTGGGCGGAAGCAGTTACGTGGGCTTTTCATGTGCTGAACCGATGCCCCACTCTAGCAGTCAAAGACGTCACTCCGCAAGAAGCCTGGACTGTAGTGAAGCCCCATGTAGACCACTTCAAAGTCTGGGGATGCATAGCTCATGCTCACGTTCCCACAGTCGACAGAGGTAAGATGGATAATAAAAGTTCAGTTTGTGTTTTCTTAGGAGTGAGTGAGAATACAAAAGCTTATAGACTTTTGGATGTTACGACTAACAAAATTATTGTGATTCGAGACGTGGTATTTGAAGAAAGTGAGCAGTGGGAGTGGGGAAAAGAATTCAGAACACTTGTAGGAGCTGATCTAGAATGGGACGAGAAGATACAAAATAAGGGAGGTGATGATGGAATCGGAAATGAAGCGGCAGAAAATGAGACTGATGGAGGAAACGAAGAGGAAGAAAGTGAAACTAAGGCAAGTAGTGAAGCAGAAAATGCAGACGAAGGCGATAGAGAGGAGCCACAAGCTCCAGGGAGAGTAAGAAGAACTCCTACATGAATGAATGATTTTGTAAGTGGAAACACTTTGTTTGATTATGATGAAGTTAATATGGTACAAGATATGGGTTCTGAAGATCCAATTCATTTTGAAGATGCAGTAAAAGAACAAAAGTGGAGGCAAGCAATGGACAGTGAAATCAGTTCCATAGAGAAGAACAATACATGGACACTCACAGAGTTACCAAAAGGTGCCAAAAATATTGGAGTCAAGTGGGTATTTAAAACAAAATGAGACGAAAATGGGAAGATCACAAAGCACAAAGCTCGCCTAGTAGCTAAGGGATACTCTCAGAAACAGGGCATCGACTACTCTGAGGTTTTTGCTCCAGTGGCTCGGCTAGATACAGTGAGAATGGTAATAGCATCAGCAGCTCAAAAAGGATGGAAAATTTATCAACTTGTTGTAAAGTCAGCGTTTCTGCATGGCAACTTGACAGAACAAGTATTTGTTGATCAATCCAGAGGATATGAGAAGAAAGGAAGTGAACAACTGGTGTATCAACTACACAAGACACTATATGGACTAAAACAAGCTCCTAGAGCTTGGTTTAGTCAAATCAAAGCTTATTTTATTAAGGAAGGATTTCAGGGCTGCTATAGTGAACAAACCCTCTTCACCAAAAGAAGCAAGAAAGGTAAAGTTATCATTGTCAGTGTTTATGTCGATGATTTAATTTTTACCGGTGATGATGAGTCCTTGATGATGGAGTTTAAAGCATCAATGATGAGGGAGTTTGACATGTCTGACTTGGGATGTATGAGTTTCTTTTTGGGTATTGAAGTATTACAAAAGAAAGAAGGAATATTCATTTGTCAAAAAATGTATGCAGAAGAAGTTTTGAGAAAATTTGGGATGCTGGAGAGCAATTCAGTGAGTAATCCTATTTTGCAAGGGATAAAGATTCACAGTAATGCAGAGGGAGTACCTCTTGACGAGACCTACTACAAACAAATAATAGGAAGTCTTATGTACCTCACCTCCACTAGACCTGATCTGATGTATGCTACAAGTCTGCTAAGCAGGTACATGGCTAAGCCAACGGATCTTCATTTGCAATTCGCAAAACGGGTTCTCAGATACGTCAAAGGAACGATGAATTTCGGGATTTTCTATAAAAAGGGAAGTCAATCGGAGGAACTTGAAGCCTACACTGACAGCGATTATGCCGGTGATAGTGAAGATCAGAAAAGTACAAGCGGGTATGCATTCCTACTCAGTTCAGGAGCCATGGCTTGGAGTTCAAAGAAACAGCCTATCGTGACACTATCAACTACCGAAGCAGAATTCTTCGCAGCAGCTGTGTGTGCTTGTCAAGATATTTGGATGAAGAGGATATTCAAGGTGCTGAATTATGAAGGGAAGACCTGTACAAGCATAAACTGTGACAATAGCTCCACAATCAAGTTGTCCAGAAATCCGGTTATGCATGGTCGCAGCAAGCATATCGATGTTCGTTTTCATTTCTTAAGGAATTTATCAGATGAAGGAGTTATCTGTTTAGTTCATTGTGCAAGTACTGATCAAATTGCAGACAACATGACAAAGCCATTGAAGGTAGATGCATTTCAGAAACTTCGAGCCTTACTTGGTATGTGTGACATTGCAGAAGTAAGCTAATATGTCTACAGGACATTAGCTTAAGGGAGGGATTGAAAGAGTCAGAAGTTGTCCAAGTCTTTAGTACTAGTTTGAATAAAGTTTCTATTTTGTAGGAATGATAAATTAGTTTGATTTGTTCTTTTATCATAGCTATTTTTCAGCTTTAATTTATAAGTTTGATGTAATTGACTAGTGCTATATATACAGCCTAGTTCTCATTGAATAAAGTAGCAAGTATTTTTCTCTGTTCTCTACGTATACTTTTAACACTTACTCTATAAGTTCATTTTAAAATGATGCTCTGCACAATAGTTGTATTCTAGTAATGCTGCATTAAAATATGTGCACTTTCAGTTTAGCTCAGCTAAACATCAATTTTAGATGCATTAATTGCTCTAAACTTCTTTGAGATATGATACTCAAGATTAAAGAAGTTAATCCTAGACTTACACCTTACAAATGCTCATTTCGTACAAAGTCTCATATATATTCAGTATTTGTTATTATCCTCACATGCCATCATCCATAGCCATATTCATGCATCATCCTCTCATCATTTAAGCCCTCAAAACCTAGGTTATCCCTTTATCTATATCAACACACGCCATCATCAACACAATTTTCCATGGGAATTTAGGTTATCCGCCATAAAAGTATTCGCCCTCCAGATGCATGTCTGCTCCATCTTTTGTCATTTCTCCCAGCTCCACTTTAGTAGTCTTTGCATTTCACAATTCAAGCAGCAATAAAAAGATGCAGTGTTCATCAATTCTTGTGCTACATGTTGATCTGATGTCTGAAATCCAATTCAGTTTGTGTTAGCTAACTCCAGCAGCCCATTCTTGTGCTAACCAACTCTAGTATTTCATGCTTCTTCCATGCTTGTGGTCCAATTAATTCAGCTAATGTTTCATGCTCATTCCGCACTCCAATGATCATGTATGCTCATTTGTCAGATCTAATGCTCATTCTAGCATGTGTTTTATCGATAGTAACGATGATGGGTGTTACAAACTGTTACAACCGGGCGGTAAATATTTACCAAGAAAATATTTGCACTTGTAAATATTTATAAAAGAAGTTCATTAAAACATATTATATATGAATCTTGAAAGAAAGATAACAAAATTTGTAACTAAATGGTGAACCAAAATTCGATAGATATGCATTAAAAGATGTCATTTTTTAATATTGCAAAAACTTTAGTAACCATGATATCCAGCGGTTATAATTATCCTATATAATCATAAGAACAAGTTTGTTTTTCAAAGTATAGACGGATGTGCATCTGATAAAGTTTAAAAATAAGTACATGTCTCTACTGTTTAAAAAAGACTACTTAAACTTGATGGTTTACTTATAATATTCTATTTGTTAAATACCAAACCAAAGGTCATCGGTTAAGGAGGTCAGTTAACCATTTTCTATGGTTAAGCAGGCTAACATCAAATACTAATATTAGTGATTCATGTTAAAACTAGATTGATCTTTGTACCTCTGGCTAAGCGCTTTAATTTTCGATCCACTTTTCTATATGTTTACAGTTGTAAAATGAGACAAATTGATATTTTCGTATGATTAGAACAATATATCATGTAGGAACATAACACTGGATATATTGTAACATCGTGTGTTTCAACTATGAAAAAATCCAAGGTTCAAAATCCTCGTTTTCAGTTCCGTTCCATTCACATAAAAAATTTAAATTTTCAGTTTTGTTACGAAAATCCCAAAAATTTCAGTTTAATTCCGATTTGACAATTTTGGTGTCTTTTAGTTATACTACGCAAATAAATATGTATAGCTAATCAAAATGCACAATTTCATATTTCGTCATCTGTGTCATTGAGAAATTTCAAAATTTTGCTTCAGTCGTTGTAGGAAGTCGGAACCGGATCAATAATACTTGAACTAAAATCTTTTATATGTACTTAGACTAATACAATCATTTATACAAGTAGTTAGAACTTTATTTTAAATATATGTTTTAGGATCAATGATTCCAGGCCAAATAATACTTACCGAACCTAGAAACAGAGTTATTATTTTTCTATTTAAAAATGCTAGCCTATCAAATTCTTTCCACGATCCAAAGCCAGTATTTCTTCTAACCTAAAGACGGAATGAATTGCTCTGTACCCAAATTGAGTGTTCTCATGTACCGAATCAATCTTAACCACTGATTTGCACAAAATCTAATGGTTTTGAGTGGATTGTAGGACCCGTTTATTAGATTATTAATAATATTTTTGTTTGATATGTGGTTGTGATTTGTTGGGCACACGAGAACACTCGAATTGGGTACAAAACAATTGCGCTCCCTAAAGATATCTCATACCTGCAGGTGTCTTTCCCTATGCAGCCCCTGAAAATCTCATTCTACTCTCAAAACTTCAAAGGTGAATTTTTCTTGAACCTCTGATGCAAGTGGGTTGTACCGCTTCACCATTCATCTGAACCATTAAGGCAGTTGTGGAGAACATCTCATTCACCTCTTGAAATTTGCAGCACTTCACTCCAAGATGTCCACACCCTCTTTAGATTGTCTCATTTGTTCTTCATCTGTGTCTACATCATATTATTGTTGAACCACTTATTAAATTCCGCCTGAGTAGCAGTCAAAAATCTTTTAGTTCCCTTGAGATTTAAATGATTGATGCAGATTTCAATGAATGCCTTTGTTCCTTCCACGGTCCAGGTAACAATGAGCATCGACAAAGATCCCGCAGTACCAGATGTATGAATTGTGTCATTGAACTTAAAAATATAACCAAAATACTATGAAAAAAATATGTTGTACATACGAACATTTAAAAAATATTGATAGAGGAAATTAGTTGAAAATAAGCTCGAATCGACCGAAAAAAAAGAATGAATGGAAAGCGAATGAATTTGATGAAGAAACGCGGGAGGAGAGATGAATTTATAGGGGAAGACCAAATTTTAGTCGTTGAGGATCGGACGCATCGGGCCCTAATTTCTAAAATTTGGCCGTTGGGTAGCTATCCAATTGGACCGTTGCTCCGACGCACCGGACGCATTATGCTGTTGAAAGCATCTTTAGTGTTTCCTTTTGTGTAATGCTTACGTCAAATAGGTCGATTGATATAATCAAATAAATAACATAATTCATGATATAAGCGACAACTGATTGAAGGAACTAACATAAGCAAATCACTAAAAAAATGCAGTTAGCTTTACAACAACCATGCAATTTCTAGCCAATATAACTATTTTGCCTAGGTCTTAGCACTCGACATGCCTATAGTGCCTATAAACTTGTATTGTCTCCAAGTAGGTAATTTAGCATATTATTATGAACTGGTAATTTAGAATTCTGGTGTCATAGACGGGCCACACTGCCTCATATAATCATATCATAAGCTCCAAGCTTGAATATATACACTTGAAACTATTTTTCATATGCCATTGAAAAAAATAGGGATGCGTTTGCGGTAAGCTGATGCAGGGTATCAAGCGGAAAATTTTAATTAACGAAACATTTAAGCGGACCATTTAGTGAATGTGTTTGCGGCTTTAAATAGACCATATTTTTTTTATTCAATTAATTTATGTTTAAAACAGAACAATATCATTAAAGCAGAATAATATAGTAAACCAAACAGAACAGTACACTAAATAACAATAATACAAAATCCAATAAAATGCAGAAATACGACACACTACTGACGACGACGTGAATTTCTCACTTGATAACTTAGATATTCAGTCATGTCTTCATTAGATAGTACCTCCACCATATCCAAGACTGATGTATCGGTACGAAAAATCTCCATAATCTCTCACCTCTCAACGTCAGTATTGGCAGACAAAACAGAAAAGCTACGTGCCACCATGTTTGTAAAACGCTCTGTTTGAACTAATGGGCGTTCGGTAGTAGAAGTACCGCGACGTCTGTCAGCGTCTAGACTGAACTGGTGGTGCACTCCCTTCACTCATAATATCACAATACATAGCTATATCGATCACAGTAAATGGCTGTGGTGGTGCGAGAATCTCATACCTGTAGGTGTCTTTCCCTATGCAGCTCTCGAAAATCTCATTCTACTCTCAAAACTTCAGAGGTGGATTTCTCCTGAACCTCTAATACAAGTGGGCTGGGCCGCTTCGCCATTCGTCTGAGCCATTAAGGCAGTCGTGAACAACATCTCATTCACCACTTGAAATTTGCAGCATTTCGTTCCAAGATGTCCACACTCCCTTTAAAGTGTCTTATTTGTTCTTCATCTGTGTCTACGTCATATTATTGTTGAACCACTTATTAAATTCACCCTGAATAGCGGTCAAAAATCTTCCAGTGCCTTTGAGGTTTAAATGATTGATGCAAATTTCTATGAATGCCTCTGTTCCTTCCACGGTCCAGGTAACAGTGACCATCGACAAAGATCCAGTAGTACCGGATGTAGAAAATTGTGTCATTGAACTGAAAAATATAACCAAAATACTGCGAAGAAAATATGTTGTACATACGAACATTTAAAATATATTGATAGAGAAAATTAGTTGAAAATAAGCTCGAATCGACCAAAAAAACAGAGTGAATGGAAGGCTAATGAATTTGATGAAGAAACGCGGGAGGAGAGATGAATTTATAGGGGAAGGCCAAATTTTAGTCGTTGAGGATTGGACGCATCGGGCCCCAATGTCTAAAATTTGGCCGGTAGGGTAGCTATCCAAATTAGACCGTTGCTCCGACACACCGGACGCTTCTGATGTGTTGGATCCGATAACGGTTCAATTTATGCTGTTGAACATATCCTTTAGTGTTTCCTTTTGTGTAATGCTTACGTCAAATAGGTCGATTGATATAATCAAATAAATAACATAATTCATGATATAAGCGCGAACTGATGGAAGGAACTAAAATAAGCAAATCACTAAAAAAATTAAAAGACATCCTCTTGACAAATTTGTGATTCTCACACATTCGATCAAATTGGTACCTCCATTCACAGCATAGTGGTCAAACATAAGGAATAGAAAAACCATAACTATGTAAGCTCTAGGCATTATCTTGGTAAAAAGGCTTAACCAACGGAGATTATGTGCATACATTTTACTTGGAATGATTAACTATATTTTCTTAACTACGATGTTAAATGCCATTTGTATAAATTGCAACTGAAAAAGAAAAAAGAATAACTCCTATAATACAAGATAGTGTTTGGTTTGTCTTATGTTTTAATTTTTGAATTTTTAACGGGACATTACACTAGGACATTCTCCTACATTCCCCCTCAAGCTGGAGCATGAATGTCTTCTTTGGCGACCATGAAGTCACCAGATGAATTGACGAGTAGATAGATCATATCCGGACGCTGCAGTTGCGAGCAGAATGATTGAAATAAAAAGTGTATTGGTATCTCTTAAACTTGGCTCTAATTCTGGTAAAAAAAAGTAGCGAGCTTTTATTTTTAATTTGTCACTCGATTCGCGGATTGGTCCGAGTTGTAATTCACTTATGACTTAATTTTGAAAAGTAAAAAATTTTTATATAGCAGATGTGGCGGACCAAAGGCAGAGGGGATGACCGGAGGAACCGTAATGACGGTGGATGGATGAATTTGCTGTCATTATTTCTTAAAATATGGAAAATAATAAAAGATTTGTTTTTTGTTCCGTGAGTTAACTTCTTTTTGTAAAACGGTTGTTTTCCACGATATGTGTGCATTGTCGGTACTTTTATATGTATTGAAACCAAAATTTAAAAAATATAAACCGAACACAACCCACATTTTGAATGAGTTTGTAATGAGATGTGTAATGTCATTTAGGGTGTGTTCGGCGCAAGTGGAAGCGGAGAATTTGAGTGAGTATTTCAGCGGAGTATTATAGCGGAGAATTGTAGTTAGCGGAGAATGCGTTTGGCGCGTTAAGCGGAGTATTTAAGTGGAGTATTTGAGCGCGGAGCATTTTATTTATTATTTTGTAATTTAATTAATTACCGATTAAAACATAATATTGTAATTATTGCAGAATAACAAAGTTAACAAAACATACTAGTGCATTACATAAAAACAGTTCAGAAAGTGTTACATTGCAGAAATACAAAACTGAAATAATCGTAGAAATTCTAAACGTTGCTTGGTTTGTTCTTGATCAAAAAGTACTCGTAGTCAGCAGAAAGTTGATCGCGCTTTGTATCAAACGTCATCCATGGTATTGTCTCGTTGTCGTTTAAGAGGTTGAATATATCTGCTTTATTGGGATATTCAAGTATGTGTAAAGCTTCACTTAAATTGAAAACTGTACCTT
Source organism: Allium sativum (assembly GCA_030737875.1). Lineage (NCBI taxonomy): Eukaryota > Viridiplantae > Streptophyta > Magnoliopsida > Asparagales > Amaryllidaceae > Allium > Allium sativum. The sequence goes on from CM060918.1 coordinate 117,047,234, forward strand.
CACTCAAGCGTTTAACGCATGCTATCATATCAGTTTGACTTAAAGAACTCCCTGTTGACTGTACACCATTTGCTATCTGAGTGTATGGGGTCGGACTTTCCATACTTGTAGACTTTTGAACTTTTCGGGCATGGATGTAATCAACGAGATCAGCCATCTTATTGTCCATTTCACCACGATGTTTTCTGAAACCTCCCTTTTTACCAGAGGTTAAACCAACATGTCGAGTTCGCTGCTGAATGGGAGTTTCGGGCATGTTTGTTTGAGTAGACGGTTCAGGAACCCAAGAATGATTTGTTGGTGAATTCAAATAGGGAATAGTATTTTGTCCATGGTCTTCTGTTTCATTGAGCTGACTGTGGAATTGATCAAATGTCCATGGATTTGAATAATTTCCAAGCAAAGAGGGAGTAAACACTGTTGTGTTTACTCAGGTTGAGAAACAGCAGGCGTATATGATGGCGTATACGCCGTCTGTCTAGTTGCATGTGTTCCTTGAAATAGTTGTTGTTCTAGCTCCAAATGCTCAAGCGGTGACTTTCTAAATTTCAGAATGGATGGTCCAAATTCCTATTATAACAACATTAATTTTAATAATGGGTTTGTTAAAAAACAAAGCAGAAGTTCACAACGAATACCTTTAAACGATCATCCCACCATTCGTCCGAGCCTAAAACAGTTTGACGATTAGTATTCCAACGGGCTCCAGTTTTGTTGTTCAAGCTCTCCCATTAAACCCATTCCCTTGAAGACTATCATACTTGTGCCGAATTTTGTTTTCGTCGATCAAATCCAGATTTACATCAGATCTTGTAACGTTGATTTCGATCGCTGCAACATTAAATTTTTCCGCTATTGCTTTGGTAACCCCTTTCTTGTTACTACCACAGTTACCATATGCGGCAACGGCGCATTTCAGCAAGAGTCGGGTTGATTCATTGTTCCAATGGTGTTTTTGTTGTCGATTAGCCATTTTTTAGTGGAGACAGAAGAGTTTTTAGAGAAGTAGAAGATGAATTTGTGGTAGATGAATGAATGAAGGAGGGTTGGGTTTTATAGAAGAAGTTCGGTTAGTGCCCAACGGCTCAAAAAGGAACTGTTGTGCTCCGATGTGTCGGACGCGTCCGACGTGTCGGAGCCCAACGGCTTTTTTTCGAGCTGTTGGGCTATAGGTCCATAACGAACCGTTGGTGAACGGACATGTTTGTTCACGAACGTGTCCGTTGTGGACAAAGGAACGGGGCCTTAGATGTTATTTACTGTTTTCAGTCTGAAATACAGATGCTGACTTCCTGATTTTAGAGTTTATGGACCTGCCAGTGATGATATCACGCCTCTCTTTTTGTAAGCAATAATTCAGAGGACAAAAGGAGAAAAAAATAAATTACGTCTGAATTGTTTTGATCTGACTAGGTCCCGTTTTGTTTGATTAAAATAAGCCATTTCTTGACTTTTTCAAATAAAAGATTGGTTCATTTTGATTTTCAAAAAGTCAAAAAGCGAAACCATACATATTATTTTGATTTTCAATGTATATTTAAAAATGCAAATTGATGTATTGTTGTAACATAGTCGATGATAATGCCGACGCTATTCATATTATTTTGGATCATGTCATAACTGCAGATGACCTACGAGTATTACACAAGATTCCTTCGACTATAACACATCGACTTACCTTAGAGCTGAAAAGGCCATATATATAACATACGAAATGCGATACTAGTTTGATTAGTTACGGTTAATATTGAATAATTACTTATTTAGGTTGGTCATATAGTTGTTCACGGTAGTTGACGTATACTATGTGTTATTGAGTATTTTTTCACACTAGTTAGCCTAGTTAGGATAGACTACATGCATCGCGTTGGTGAATTTATGCAATTACTTACATTTGTACGCGTTAACCGTTACATAGGAGAGGCACTTAGCTAGAGATGGCGACCTACCATTTACACATTTCATTTTTCTGATTTTGAGTTGGAATTGATACCTTTAAGTCTTTATATGCTGGCTGGTATAGAAGTTGGTTGAGCATATTATATGATGGTATTGTTTAATAGCTTGCTTGAGGACTATGAGCCATATTCAGCTTACTTATCTGCTTTAGTCATTGACAAGGTTAGGGGAGGTGTTCTTACGTTTACTTATCTGCATAAGCATATAATAGGCTATAGAGAATACGAGGAAATGCATACTTCTATTATTCATGCATTTTTACTATATTTGTTTGAGTCTACACGTTTTCAGCTAATAAATGCACGATTAGATTTGGATATTTTGCTAGGTTGATAAAGGTAGACATCTCATATATACGTCTATGATACTACCAATTTCAATTATCTGTTTAAGCATTGGATGCATAAGCACAACAACAATCTCCATAGGTGTACGGTTTTTGGTACAATTTTTATTTTTGATACTGCGAGTATAAGGCAAACAACAATCTTCATAGATGTACGGTTCTATCCAAGTCCCAGTAGATCCATTTTTCAAGTGTTTGAAAGCGACCATATAAAAAAAAGTAGGGCTGTTATAGTAATGGTAAATTTGTCATTACCGTACCGTTACCGATGAATTGGTAACCGGTTACATATTAAATGGTATACCGATACATTCGGTACGGTATCGTTAATTTTACGGTTATGAGCGGTAAAGTACCGGTAAAAAAAATAATATTCCATCGGTAACGGTAAATTACCACAAAATAATATGTTTTATGCATTGATCCATTGGATTTGAATCTAACGGTGCGAGTTGGTTAGTAAATTAGGTTACGCCTTTCTCTTTTACCTTCCTACTGCCAGCGGCTACTTTCATTTACATTTTACAATTTATTTCTCCAATGTCGATTAGGGTTCATTCCTCCGATTCGATTCAAAAATTAAAATACACTCAGCAGTCAGCTTGATTAATTTGGATTTGGAACTTAGAGAAGTACTACACTCTGCTAATCGTTAATTTTTCCTCTGTGAATCTCTGATTGAATTCGTTTTTTTTTTTTTCCTGATTTCAATTTCTCCTGAAATTTTGGGTTGGTGAATTATGAAGCTCCTTACGAGCTTGAAGTAGCAAGAAGGAAACGAATTAGACATTTTTAGTGAAAACAGAAATGTGTAAATGTAAAATTGGTGCTTCCAATGTAATTCGATCCACGGCCTTTTAAGTTGACAATTCACTGATGTCACAAAACCAGTGTCCCATAAGCAACATTCACATTTCAGTATCATATATATTATGCATCTAAACTATGCAACAATTTTGCCCTGAATATATACTCTTCTCTATATAATATGACTTCTTTTGATTGTTTGGCTTATACCTGTGGCCTAGAGAGAACTGAGATCGATCCAATGTATTGTGCATCTAAACTATGTTTCCAGTTTTCACCATGGTAATACGTACACTATGTTGCTTCCTTGCAGCCTTACTTGTTACCATATGATGAGTCTAAATACGTCTATCTGTAGTAGTCCAAACACAACTTTATCTGTTACATATTTGAAATACACACCAGAATTCTAAAAATAGATTTGTGAAACCATAGTTATTTGTTCATTTGACGACATTGAAGCCACGGTACATCTTGAAGCAGAAACATCATGCTCACCTAACACATCTGATTTAACTCGAGAAATAATATATTCGATACAGGAAGAATGACAGGGTATACTGAAAATTTGTCATATTAATAAAATTTGCATTTCTTTTGTTGTGCAAAAATTGCACAAATGCGGAAGCAATACAAAATACAAGATCTAGCTTGTCGATTAGTTATCAACCACTAACTCAATAAAAATAATCACCAATCAAAAGGACAAAAATAGAAGAGAATAAGAAGACACAAAGATTTAACGTGGTACGGCAATGCCTACGTCCACGGACCCAACAACTATTCTTTATTTCTCACCCTATAATTTATACAGAAATAGGGATCTTATTGAGGATATGAAGAAGAGAGCACTATTGGCATGTTATACAAAAGATGAGCAAGCCTCTCTATTTATATAGAGGGATTTCTTGACCTCCAAATAAACTTGGCACCCAAGTTTTCTTGTCCTCCAAGTAAACTTGGCACCCAAGTTTTCTTGACCTCCAAGTATACTTCATGCCCAAGTTTCCTTGACCTCCAAGTATATTTCATGCCCAAGTTTTCTTGACCTCCAAGTGTAATTCATGCCCAATTTTTCTTGACTTCCAAGTAAACTTGGCACCCAAGTTATTCCATATAAAGCTAATTACTTGATTGACAATCAATCTTTTCTTCTCCACAAATATTTGAATCATCAATTTCAACACTCCACCTTGATTCAAATATGACAGTCTTTCTTCATCATCTCATCTCAACAAATTGTTAGGTCTACACCATCAAGCTCAATGTGAACTACTTTGGGCAATATTGCCCAAACTGAGCTTCCAAATCTTTCCCAAGCATAAGAAAGATAATATGCACATCAACAAGCAAAATGCATATGAACAAATATCAAAATTCTTCAGAAAATCCGATGAAGGAGACAAACTTGTAGATACAGAAATCTGAGAGACTAATGGAGATATCATAGCGCGCTTCACCTTCTCCATCCTACTTTGAGTGAGGACATAATCAATATTATCTACTTCAACCTCCTTTTCAAGAATTTTACTCGACTTCACCAAGTCTGCCTTATCAAACTCAACACCAAGCTCCACAGCATTCAAAGCATAAGATGAATAATTATGATTACAAATATGCTTACCAATAGGGCCAACTGAACTAAAAGGCCTTAACTGCGACCGAGCTCCACCTAGAGTCTGAACCTTTGAAATCTTTTCATCAACCATGGTACCATCGGAAATACCACTTTCTCTCTGAATATGGAAACAATCTGATGACACCAAACATGTTTGGAAATTTTGTGTCCGCCTAACGTCATCACTTGATAGAGGCTCCACCTTCAATAAAGACCTCTCATCAAATATCGTCTGCCTACTAGTCACAATTCTCTTAGTTGTTTTGCACCACAACCTATACTTCATTCCTTCTCTATAGCCCAACAAAATGTACTTGCTTCCTCTAGGCTTCAGCTTATCATGTCTCTCATCTTCTAAATAAGCTGAACAACCAAACACTTTAAGGAATGAATAATCAACAGGATCTCTTTTCCATACTTCTTCTGGGATCTTCGTATCTATGGCAATAGAAGGTGTATGGTTGATGAGAAATACCGCCATAGATATTGCTTCTGCCCAAAATCCCTCTTCTAGACCAGCAGTCAGTCTCAAGCTCATAGCTCTTTCCCATAATATCTGACACATGCTCTCTGCCACTTCAAAAGAATGTGACTTCGTAGAAAAATCTCTAAGTACATGCTCAGACGCACAACAGTTAGTGAATTCTTGTGACGCAAATTCACTACTATTGCCAACTCTAAGAACTTGCAGCCGCTTTCCTGACTTCTTTTCAACTAAGGTCTTCCACTTCTGAAATTGGGCAAATATTTCGGATCTAGTCTTCATGAAATAGACCCAAACCATACGCGAGAAATCATCCACAAATATGATGAAGAAACTGGCTCCACCTAAAGATGCAATTGGGGTGGGTCCCCACACATAACAATGAACATACTCTAGAAACTCTGTAGCTCTAGTTCTTCCAACATCAAATGTGACATGCTTCTTCTTTCCAAAACAACAATCTCCGCAAGAGCTAGGCTTTAATTGAGGATTAACGGCAATTAACCTACGCTTCTTCAATACTTCCAGGCTCTCCTCATCAACATGACCTAAACGAAGGTGCCACAACTGAGCAGAATCTGCAGTACTAGAATCAGTATGAATAACTGAATCTCCCAAGACTGTCTCTCCACGAAGCATATAAATATCATCGACTCGCACCCCTTTCATCACTACTAAGGAACCCTTCGTCACTCTCAAATTCTTACCATCTATTATTATCCTCATGCCAAGTCTACTCAAAGCTCCAACTGACAACACGCTCTTTTGCAGCATCGGAACATGTCGGACATCCGTGATAGTCCTAATAACACCATCATGCATCTTAAACTTCACACTACCAACGCCCACAACATGACAAGATGTGTCATTCTCTAAATGAACTGCTCCGCCATCAATCTTCTCATAACTGACAAAACAGCTCCTATCTGGCGTCATATGACAAGAGGCTCCAGAATCAATCACCTAACTTGTAGTCTCTAATGGTGAAATACTATCTGAAAATAATGATGTATCACTATCACATCTATCTGCATTTGATCTAACCGCTGTCAAAATTGAATCTTTCTCTTTCTTCTCTCTCTTCTTTCTAAGAGCTGGACAATTTCGTACGAAATGTCCCTTCTTCTTACAATAATAGCAAGCACCTCTTCTAGAACCCATGAAGTGGGTCCTATGTATATCTCCTCCAAGGCGCATCTGCATCTTATCTCTTCCTCTAAGTGAATGAAGTTGTTGCTGAAGAACACCATCATGAGTCTTCACTTTAATCTTCAATACCCCAAAAACATCTCTTTTAACAAATTTGGTGATGCCATAATTTTTTATATTACTATCAAAAGAATTAGCCATTGGTAACTGATCTAGAACAAGACAGCTAGCTCTGATACCAATCTGATGTGCAAAAATTGCACAAATGCGGAAGCAATACAAAATACAAGATCTAGCTTGTCGATTAGTTATCAACCACTAACTCAATAAAAATAATCACCAATCAAAAGAACAAAAATAGAAGAGAATAAGAAGACACAAAGATTTAACGTGGTTCGGCTATGCCTACGTCCACAGACCCAACAACTATTCTTTATTTCACTGAAGAAATGAGTACATAAGAGAGGAATACAAAAACACTCAATATATTTCTCACCCTATAATTTATACAGAAATAGGGATCTTATTGAGGATATGAAGAAGAGAGCACTATTGGCATGTTATACAAAAGATGAGCAAGCCTCTCTATTTATATAGAGGGATTTCTTGACCTCCAAATAAACTTGGCACCCAAGTTTTCTTGTCCTCCAAGTAAACTTGGCACCCAAGTTTTCTTGACCTCCAAGTATACTTCATGCCCAAGTTTCCTTGACCTCCAAGTATATTTCATGCCCAAGTTTTCTTGACCTCCAAGTATACTTCATGCCCAATTTTTCTTGACTTCCAAGTAAACTTGGCACCCAAGTTATTCCATATAAAGCTAATTACTTGATTGACAATCAATCTTTTCTTCTCCACAAATATTTGAGTCATCAATTTCAACATCTTTTTGCTATTGTTCTTTTGGCTTTGCTCTATGAAATATTCATAGCAATAATATGTGGACAGAAGATCAAATTTTCATAGCTTATGCTGTAATATTTGAATATAGACATTGCCGTATTTGAGAGACTTAAATAATTGTTAATGCTTATTTTACTCCCATTTGCTAAGCAATAAGCTTTTCATTGAATTTGAATGATGACTCAACTTGTAATAACCAAATTAAAATAGTACAGCAAAGTAAAATTCGTCCTCCTACAACCTTAATTGATGTTTTAACCAAAAACACCCATTACCCATCCCTGTGTATGCATATGACTGAAAGGAGACAATATGACATAATGACAAACTTTTGTTAGCAATTGCCAAAATATATGTGTGCCCCCCATTGTACTGAGAATGGATATAAGTTATACTTCATATGTTAATGCTTGTACTCCATTACTATTTTTTAATTATTTGTTTACTTCATATGTTAATGCTTGTACAACTAAGAATAAAATACATTCTGGACGTGCTCTTGTAGTTGCAAGTATACAGTAATCTTTGAGTGAGGTTTATACTATAAGTATATAGTTCAACTCATGTATTTTCATCTCATTATTTATTTTTATTTTTCTTATATTCACCTTTACAGGTCTTCCACCTCCTGATCGGCCACCTTCCTCTGCTTCACTTAATTGACTAATTCAAATTGTCACTTGTTAGCGAAACTGATGGGAAAACGCAACCTTGGTGGCTTGTTTGCTCATTAACTCCAAGTTAAAACTTTTTTTTTGCTAATGAAATGATGAGTATGTTTTTTTGTTTCAGTTGAATTATTGTGCCACATAAACTATTAAAACTGATTTTATTTATGTAACCATGTATGTGCTGGCTGTGGCAATGTTGTCACTTTGTTGTTTGTTATTTTATTTTGTCATTCTATGTCTTTATTAATTTATTTAGTTAATATTATAAAGTCAGACATATAATTGATATGGTATATAGATAAAGCACGTTTATCTTTGTGTGGTACTTATTATCTAATAGTTTTATTCTACATGCGGGTACCTCGGCAAATTAGACATTTATACTATTTTTAGAAAACGGTAATTTACTGTTACCGACAAAACAGTTACCACTGTATCGGTATACCGACAAAACGGTTACCGCCATATCGGTAACGATAAGCATTTTTGAATTACTGAAGAAAACGGTACGATAACGGTATTTGCATAATGGTAATGGTAACCGTTACCATAACAGTCCTAAAAAAAAGTGTGGGAAGCACTCCTCAGTTACATCCTTGGATGCCCATGCACGTCTGTAATGCCTCGCGTATTTCAGTAGGCGTACAATAGGATTCGTTCTTCCATTGGAAGCATCCAACATCAAAATTTTGAAGTCTGATGGATTCGTAGCACTCCTTACATTTGCTGTGAATGAACTTCTGTTGTGACATCCCGCCTTTTCAACCGCTTCAAGCCGGTAATTAAACCAACTTAAAACGCTCAAAACGACAGATTGTTATTAGCTTCTAAAGTAAATAGAATAAATCGTAGAATCACAGATCACAAACACAGAACAAAATAATATCTCTCAGTAGATAATAAATAATACAATAGTAGTTCATAAAGCTACTAAATAAAATTTTACAACAAAGTTTACATAAATAATACAGCGGAAGTCTAATAAATAAATTTTCTAATACATAAATAAATGATAACAGTCTGGAACAGAAACGATAAGAAATGGCTGAACAGGAACAACTGAATAGGTAGATACAGGATGAACGAAACCCAATATATGCTCCAAGCTCCACGAGTGAATCTTGAAAACTGTAATAATCGGTCTGACCCGAGCAATAATGCAAAAACAAAACAACTCAAATCAGGATCAACATTCTCATGGAAGTAAATCACCTCAAATGAAATGTTCAATGAAATGCATCAGTAACTTAAAGGATGTTTGGGATCACCATCCGCTAAGGATCCATCAAATTAATACCATATAATACAATACACTATTATAGTTGTGTCTGTGGTTAAATATACTATTGAAAATAACGTAAGCAGGATTACAGTTTTACCCTTACACTGTTTATAAATTGTCATAAACATTGCATATAAAACACCAGCACGTAGGTGGATAGGAATGTGCCGCTATATGATAACGTTAAATCAAAATCGTAGGGAGTTTAATCAGGATAAATACGACAAGGCATTGAGGCAATACCCATCAATAGAATTCTACCGGATTGTGGACTCAGGTTGGTGGTAACGCATATCTGCGACGCCACCCACCTCAGACAGTACTACCAAAATCAAAGGTGCCCAAATCAATCATAAAGTAATATATATGGCATCAAAGAAGCATGCCTGCTAAGAGTGGCTAACTCACATTGGCCTGGGTATGGCTCATGCTTTAGTCATTTCAATTATGCCCGAAGGTCAAGGCTATCCATCATCACTCTCTTTCTTCAAATCCAATAATCTCCTCCAAATTATCCTACTTCATTCTAGAACTCCACCGCGTACACAGTTGTTAAAGCGGTTTCCGGTATTGGCAGGGAGTATGACAATATCCGATCTCGGTCTGTTTAACAACCAATCGTTTAAATTTTTCACACCGCGGTCATTATTTTATAAATTGCTTCATAAAATCGTTTATACGAAATCTCAAATTCAAATTTAAATCATTTTGAATATCTAACTTCAATTATATTTAATTTCGAAACAACTCACTTAAATCAAACTGATTTTGAAAATCATATCGTAAAGATCTAGAATATAGTATAAATAATGCTATAACATTTAAATTCTATTATAATTTCCGAAAGTATTCGCAAAACGACTTTCAAATCCAAAATCGACTTATATTCAAATCATAATATAAAGATCTCAAATATCATTCAAATCATTACTTAAAATGTTTAATTTCACGGATATTTAGTTTGATTTTGTATTCGCTTAGATTTAAGTTCAAACCTATTCAAATGATTCAATTTTATGTTTATAAGAAATCGTTTCAAGTCGATTAATTAAATCCCACATTTCAGTTCAAATTCAATATATACAATTCAAATCAAAATCTTTATATTTCAATTCAAACAAATCACATCGTATTTTATAATTCAAGTAGCACAATCCCAAATCATTACTTATAAATTCGAATCAAAACCTTATATTCCAGTTCATACAATTGAAAACCATTTTTATAAATTTGATCTAACAATTTCTTAATTCAAACCAAACGATTTATAAAATCAGTTCTATAGATAAAATTTATATATTCACGTTCGGTCACTTAAAATCGAATTCATTTCATATCAATTTAAATTTAAACTAAACATCAATTTACGCAATCCAAGTTCACTTCTTATAAAAGTTCACATTTAACCAATTCAAATTCATTTATAATACAAGTTCATATTAATTCAACTTCAAATTCATATCGTTTATAAATTCAAATCAATTTCTTCAGCTTGGGAATTCCAAATTAGAAATTCAACTTCACAATTCAAGTTCATCCCTTTAAGTTTAAATCAATTCAAATTCAAATTCATATCTTATACGAGATTTGTTGAATCAAGTATTGTTATATAAATTTAAATCTTTAAACCTTGAATTCAAATCGCGAAAATCTTAACTTATATACCTTTGAGTTTATTATTAAAGTTTGTAAAATAAATATAAAAGAAAATTTAAATTTGAATATATACATACATATATATATATATACACATATATATTTATAAAACTCTAAAATTAATTAGAAAATAGATTATAAACATATATAAGTTTAAAATAATATAGAAATAGTTTAAAAGAATTAAATATTATAATATAAAATTTTAATATATATTTAAAATTAAATTAAATGGTTTAAATAAATAAAATTATTAGTAAAATCTTAAATAAGTGTTTAAATCCATAATTACTCATAAAAATCATTTTAAAATAAATAATTTAAAATTTGCAAAATTTAAGTTTTAAAATCTTTAAAATATAAATATAAAAATATAAAATCTTAAGTTATTATTTTAAAATCAAATTTCAAATCATTTTACTTCGAAAATATGACCAATGGTGTCCGTATATAGATTTCTACTCTATGGTCAAGTGATCCGTATATTTATCATTTCAACCCGCAATTTATAAAATTTCACGACTATATCGTTTCAACCCGCAATCCCAAATAAAAATCAAACACGACAAACCAACCCAATTACATCGGTAAATCCGAGTCGAACACTACTTGATTCAATTGAAATTGAATAGCACCCGAAAACTCTCTTTTTCTTTTGAGGCAAAAAGCAATCCAAACTTCTCAGCAAAACAACATTCTCAACCACAAAAGACTTGGCCAAGATAAGACTGCCAAACGAAATCCTTTTTTTTTCTTTTTATATGTAGAGAAAACTTAGCAACAAAATATAGAAATGAGTTCAGCAAAAATAAAGTTTCAAACAGAACGGAACACTGTCAGACTTGAGTATTGGCTCGGGGAAGGACAGTGATGCTAGGGCGGAGGCATGTGGGATGGAGCAAGGGCTGAGATGGCCACCGCTGGCCGATGGTGACACAGGCCAGGAAGACATCAAATTTTTTTCTTTTTTTTATGCAGATGCGGTTTTTTTTCTTCTGACGGTGGAGATGATGTCTTCGTTGCCTTCGGAGAAATTTTGTAGCAGGCACTACGCCATCGATGACCTACGACAACCCTAGAGAAATGATGCAGTAGGTGCCAAAAAGTGTTGCTATAGGAAAAAAATGATCTGTGAGAACACTTTTTTGAGGTTGCCTTTTGCTGCATTGCCTTAGAGTCAAAGGCAACACCTTTACGACTCTATGGCAACATCGGTATAGATGTTGCCACAAATACCAATACAATAAAAAAAAACCCTTTCACAACTTCCAAAAATAGTTGTACTATATCTAGTACAGCTGGCAATTGTAATAAAATCAATCTTTTTTACAACTGTTTCTAGCAGTTGTTAAAATTTGTTTTACAACTGCTAAAAGTAATTAAACCTTAACTGCTATTAATCAAAGATTTCATAATATTATAATAAATATTATTATAACGCAGTATTTTCTTCAAATAAATATTTTATTTCAAAATTTCAAATGGTACAAACTTCTTGACTCCATTATTGTACATTCACTCGTATATTACACAATCATTCATATTTACATGCAATCCACACTACATTGTCACTCGACTCACTCATATGCAGACTCACACATACAATCATTCGCTCGCAAACGCAACTTCTCTAGTTCAATCATGAATGGCCTCTGATACATTGGCATTCCTTCATCATTGATCGCCTTGAATTGATCTGCTTCACATACGTTCATGATAACTTCCAAGCAATAGTAAAGATTCGCAAACAAATGTGATCACTAATGGGTCATAACCAATACTAACTAATTAGGCATGAAACATTATAAAGTCAAGTCATATAGCATGACTACATATAAAACGTCAAGAATTAATTATGAATTACCTGGCACTTCTGTCCTTCTTTGGTTTGGTTTCATCATCAATCCTCCTCCCAAAAGGTCCCACAAATAAAACCACAATTTACAGTCCAAGTTGAAACCTGCAGAAAATGCCTTGTTTAAAGACAAGTCACACATTAAAAGCAAATCAATAGATAATCAAATAGAAGAAACTGAGATAAATAAAACATTTTCTTCCCAAAATTAACGTCATTATTTATTGATGTTGACGTTTTCATCTAGGAATCATGGTCTGATGTAAAATTTAATTTGTTTGCACATTTCTTCATACATTAAGAATAATTGTTTCCAAACAAATTAAGTGCATTCTCTCTATTTTAAATTACGCGCAGTTGAATAGACTAAAATAAAGTTGTGGTGAGTTGCATACCAATAAAGGCTTTGATTCTTGTGTAACATAAGCCTATATCTCAATAAAAACACCATTTGAAGCAGAGTTGATTGGTTCTGCATTGACCACAGAAAGAAGAGGAAGCAAAATGAACTATGCACGCTGATGCTTTTGTAGAAGGGTTGTCTTGCATCATATTCTCCTTGAGCAAATTTGTTCTTTGGATAAAAGACTGCTACCACTTTATTTCCTCCAAATTTCCGACCATCTAATTCTACCTTTGCTTTTGCTGACCCAACATCATCAACATATTCCAAAAGCACCTACATATAAAAAAGTGGAATATGGACGTTACGCATTATCTGCATATTCGTCTTATTAGTAGAACATAACATGTTATGTACCAACCTTTACAACACTTGGAAGCAGCTCACCATTAGGACCAGGACGTGGGATCACAATGTTCACCAAATTGCCTATATAAGAAACACAAATATTAATTTCTGGAATGAAAAATATATATTAGAAGTTTGTGTTGGTTTACAATTGCATTCTCAACCTTCCAAAATATACTCAAATTGTTTATTTGGGAGCATGACAAATTATTTAGTAATAGTTTATCCACCCAAACCGGATATCTTGCACACAAAACATGTTCATAAACATGCTGACATGAATAAATTTGTAGCAGGTTTATACACCGTTATATACAGCAGCACCGACTCACCATATTTTCCAGCCTCTTCCCTCATATCTTCAAGGATATCATTGTATTCTTCGTCGTCTTTCAATTCATCGGGGCTTACCACTTGCGTTAAGCAACCACCACTGTTGGGACACTGCCAGTTTGGTACACGAGCCTCTGCCAGTTTGATTTTTTTTACCACAAAGACTCTCAATAGTTTCCTAGGAAAACAATGCTTATTTCTTTAATTATATGTAATATATCACTCAATATAGCCAAGAAAGGTGATATCCCAATGCCTCCAGCTAATAGAACAATATTTTCATACCTCGTAGAATCATTTCATGCCTCAACAGTTTTTTTTTGGCATTCATTTACGTGACGCTGTTATTGATGTAAACGTATCTTAATTTAAGTACTATATTGTTTGCAGCTCCTGATCAAATTCGTAGGCATCCAGTTCAGATAATGATAATAATACAAATATATGCGCCTTTTTAAAAATAAATAAATCTATATAGCCATAAGTTAAGTAAACACACAAAATTATTGCTATTTCTAACTTATTCCACAGGTATTTGTTGGTATGTTGAACCCAAATGTGACAGATGATCTTATCTGGCATTTGCTGCTTATAGCGAGGTGATAAACATAAAGATTTATTCAAGAAAACGCTGTCGACATTAGTTTGCTAACAAATGTACGTTGATTCTACGTCATATTACTCGCACCGGCTCTTTAGACATGTCCAAGTATTGCAGTGAATCTTGTCATATTATCTCAATGTAATTAACAGATAAATTACATAGTGATCGCTCATCATCCTAAAATTATATAAAGAAATTTGGCAATGTTGATATCAGAGTTATTTTGGTTTAATTGCCTAATTGCCATTATGAGCATGTTGAGATGAGTGAAAAATGAGTTAACCGACTTTCGGAAAATGCAACCTGTTTGATGTATGTATTCTTATTTCAATATTAAGAGGAGAGAAAAAAATGATTTACCTTACTATCAGTACAAATTTAGCAGCAAATTAAGTTGTATGCTTTCTGTTTCAATACGCAGTATCCCTTGCTCTTTCCTATTCCATTCAGTTGTTTAACCTGTACCTCAGTAAATTTAGATCAGGACGAAAAATATAAAGCAACCTGTAGCGTGAGTGTGAAAATTAGTGTGAAAACCCGTAACTTCCCTGGTCTCCGAAGAGAAGAACGAATTACTTTGAGGACAAGACACATCATGATGCAAACAGAAGAACATTTCATTGTTAATTAAACAGCTCCATCATAATACAAGAATAAACAGAGTATGAATAAATATTACACATCAGAAATTATCAGAGATTTAAATTACATTACATAGCAGCGAAAAATAATACAATACCCAACTGAAAGAGATAAACGGATACATAGCTTTCCGGATATCGTTCCAGCTATAAATCAGGATCCTGTGAATATAAATCTGCAAAACCAAAACTACTAGCTGCCTACGTCAAAATAAGGGCACCCAGAGTTTAGGTTAAAACAATAAACTCCAGGTCAGTCATGTGACTGGTGTGAGAACTAAAACAGTTATTAATCTTTATTTTAAAGTTAGGTAAATCAAGGGACCACGCCGTATAACACGGAACGATTTTCCTCCCAAGAATACCAGTGCATAAAACAAACAGCGTGTGACGACCCCATTTCCCTATAGACGGAAACAAGGGTAATCTTTGGAATATAACACAGAAACAGATAATAGCAGAACAGAATTAAATAAATACACCAGATAATGAACAATAGAATATACTGGATAAAAATAATCATCAGAGTTACACAGTATACAGGATCATACTTAGTACAAATACAGTTCAGCTATACATAAATGTCTACAGCAGAAACAAACAAAATATGTACAACAGGAGCTGAACAACATAAAAAGAGATAAATAATAGAATCCATCTTTAGCTCCAGCTATCCAGAGAAAGCCAGCTAAACCTGAATACAAGGCTGCCCGTGTAGGAAAAGGGGCACCCGAGTTTGAAAGTGAAACAAACAACGAGTCAGTCATGGGACTGGTATGAGAAATCTACTCAACACATTTATAGCATGGCTAATCACAGGACCACGCCACTTTCGTGGAACGGGTTTACTCCATTGGATTGCCAGTGCTTTAAAAATAAATCTTTCTTTTAAACATCGCAATGCTTTTTATAAAAATGGAGCCATTATAAGACTCAGTTCCCATCACACAATGCAACGCAAACCGGAGGATAGAGTTTTTACCTTATAACGGCCAAGATATGCTTGATACGAATAAAAAAAAAGCATTTGATATTACTACTAGTGTTTATATGTTTCAAAAACAATTTCCAATCATAACTATCAATCATAGACGACATGAGCGTCCCATGCCACAATGTCGCCAAATATATATACAATCAAAAATGCACGATGTCGTATTTGGAAATTGGATTTCCGTCCTGAACCAAGGCAAAAGATAGTCCTTACCGAATTCGAGACTGCCTAGCCCAAGCCTCAGGAACAGCCACAACTGCCCCTTGGAGCGATAGGGCCGGTCCACTGATGTGGATTAAAATTCCTGAACAATGCATTTCCCCGCCCTATGGGGCATAAATGAGCCAACGAATGGCTCCATCGGTCCCGGATCGACCGATATATCCGAGGCGCCTCGCTATCCATCATCCACATAAGTAAAATGTCAGGCCGTGTAAAAACATCGACACAACTTCTAGCTAGGAAGAAACGCATGCCCTCCCTGAGGTCCTTCTCCCGTTTCTGGCTCATACCTGGATGTGAGGCTCGCGAATTCACGTTATACACAAAGCTACGCCCCACAGGCGGTGCTTTGATCATCACCACAACACTTTGCTTTTCAACAGAAGCCCTGATCATTTGCCCCTTAGGCATGCCACACTAGCAATTCATGTCATGCGACCGATGTCCATCGATATACAACCTCTGAGCTCGTGCGTTTCAGAGAAGGGCGTTAAGCAAAAGAATAAATTCTCCGCCGCCAAACAGATGTATATTCAATAGAGATCAATCAACACAGAATAAAATCCAATGTCAGGCACACAGTCCATTTACAAGTCCGTCCTGGGTCTGAACGAAACCGGAGGCACTAAATACCTCGTATACTCATCGATTCCCACGTACGTCTGGACGATCACCACTAATTATCCATATTTCGGGATGCCTCCCAATCAGGACCTTAGTTACCATCCAAACGAGGTGAAGATCGGTCTTCAACCCCCGTCTTCATCTTCGACTTCTTGTCGTTGATTCAGTTATTCAGAATGGGATAAACCCGGTCTTTCTGAGCAACTCGCGTATATAATAAACAAGTGCAACACTGACATACATACGCATCATTTCAATTCATTAGTCAATAACCGTCAATCAGTAAGAGAACGATTTCCTAAATATTAACCCCGAAGGCCGAAACCAACATCAGATCAACACCCAGGAAACCATTCGACTTATCCAACCTTCAGTTATTTTCTAAATTTCACATCCATATCGTTTATAATATTTTATAATGATTTATCGCTATTTTTATTTATTTTAAAATAGGCAATTTATTCGAAACGACGCTTCGGGCCATAACGCGGCCGTGGCGCTGTTTTTTTTCAGATTTGATTTACACATACTTGAAAATCTAACCGTTGGATCTTCACCAAATTTACATCATTAGAAAGATCTTTTCAAAACGAATCCAACGGTTCCAGTTTCGGGAAAATCCGACGGTCGGATCTCCCGGTATAATCGTTTGTAGTTTCGATTTCAAAATACGAACTGCAGCGTCGTTATTCGATTAAATATAATTATATTTATATATATAAATATAATCGATTCTGGCACTGTTTTTCTTCAGATTTGAATTAAACATTTCAGACAATCCAACCGTTGGATCTTTACAAAGTTGGTGCCGTTGGAAAGATATTTCCAAAGCGGACCCAACGGTTGCGATTTCAGGAAAATCCGATGGTCGGATCTCCCGTACTAATCGTTTGAAATCATGGTTTCAAAATACGAACTGCAGCGTCGTTATTCAATATATTTCAATTCTATTTATATATATATATATATATATTGATTCTTCGATTTCACAACTATATTCTTTTCATACATTTGATAAAAATTATATTTTTATCTAAATGTCTTCTATTTCAACACTTCACTATTTTTAACGATTCGTGCATATAATAAAAATGTGATTTTTATTGTAAAACAATTCATTTCGAAACACTATTATTTTGTATAGTTAATATAGGTGATAAAAATAGGATTTTTATTATAAAACAATTTATTTCAAAACACTATTATTTTATACATTTCATATTGATGTTAAAAATGGGATTTTTATTATAAAACAATTTCTTTCAAAATATGAATACCATTCAACACATGAATTTCAATTCAACGAATGAATTTCGATTCAACACATGAAGGCTTTCTATAGTTTATATAAATCAATAAAAAGGTGATTTTTATATTTAAAACACGAATACCATTTAACACATGAATTTCAATTCAACGAATGAATATCGGTTCAACACATGAAGGTTTTCTATGGTTTCTATATATAGATAAAAATGTGATTTTTATATTTAAAACACGAATACCATTCAACACATGAATTTCAATTCAACGAATGAATATCGATTTAGCACATGAAGGCTTTCTATACTTTCTATATATAGATAAAAATGTGATTTTTATATTTAAAACACGAATACCATTCAACACATGAATTTCAATTCAACGAATGAATATCGGTTCAACACATGAAGGTTTTCTATAGTTTCTACATATAGATAAAAATGTGATTTTTATATTTTAAAACATGAATATCATTCAACACATGAATTTCAATTCAACGAACGAATATCGATTCAACACATGAAGGGTTTCTATTCAACGAATAAATATAGTTTCAACAAATGAAAATAATTCAAAAACATGAATATTATTCAAAATTTCGGCAGCTTAACGGCAGGGTAGTTAAAACCGGGACCGTCCCTAGTACGGCTCCTCGCTCTACCTTAAAACCTCACGGTTTTTGACAATGGGGAATCATGCATCTAGTTCGCACGCAGGCGGCATGTATATATATTTCATTTCCACAAACTAATCCTATGTGGTTTCAACCAAATATTTGTCAACCCCAAATGGGTATTTTTCAACCACAATTAATCAATATCAACCACAAACAATTCCAATCAACCATTCGCTATCAATCAATTTTCACACCAATCACAACCAATAAATATCGTCCATGGTTTGTGGACGAGGGGCGTATATATATATATATATATATATATATATATATATATATATATATATATATATATATATATATATATGTATAGCAATTCACTTCTATTTCAACACATATATAATTTTTACAACGCATATACAACTTATACATCGAACGTACAACTTATACAACGCTTATACAAGAGGTGTACAACGCTTATATAACTCATACATCGACTATATAATTTATACATCGTCGTTTTCCATATTGTTTATAAATTAGAAATCTCACATTGGGTTCCACTCCACCAAAAATAGCAGAAGGCTCAGAAAAATATGCGGTCTCTTCTAAAAGGTAGAAGACGTCCACACGAGTCCACTGTCTCTTGTTTCACTGGATTTCGACAAGAAACGAAAAAGATATGATTTTTACAGTGAAATCATAAACGGTAGCGCTTTAAAATGCTATAATATATATATAAAATATTTTAACTGCCGTTACCATTCTAAGAGCGTTCAAAACTAGGTTTTTGATTTTCTCGAAATCTGAGCAACTAGGGGATGATCGGCCGATGCCACGTTGAAGACCTCCGTGAGGCGCATAGAACCAGGGTGGAGGCGTTCAGTTAGGTGGCGGGGTTTGGCTATGGCGGCGCGACGAAGTGGTGGATTTCGAGCTGGTGGATCTCGAGCTCCGGTTCACGAGGAGGGATGAATCTTGTATGGATTTAAAGAGGGGATCGAGAGCTACAAAAAGTTCCGAAGGGGCAAAGGGTTTTGGTGAAGGGTTTGGCCGGAATTTGGCCAAGAAGAACGGAAAGCTTTTCCGTCGTCGATCGTGAATAGCGGGGGATGGGGGGGGTTCGAGATTTTTTATTTATTTATGAAGGAATTATTTGATTGGCCCGGAGGTTTTAAAAGGGGTTTTCTGACGCGACCACCGATACAAACCCAACGACTGTCGTCCCTAGCGTTTTACCCCCATTCCGAACACAATGGGATATGTTTCGTAGGCCCATTCGACTGTTTCAGTCAGTTTCCATTCAATTTAAAATATATAAAATTCAATATTCGATTTGAACGTACATTTCAATTTGCCAGGGCCACAAACTAATTCGAAAAATTCCAGAAAAATAAATCTGGCTATGTTTTGACGATGCGGTCCCAACAAAACTAGTTTCGTCGAATTCTGAGACCGTTTGCAAAAAGGCCCATTTCTGGTCGATCGAATTTAACTGTAATTGACCAAAACACGTTTTCCTTTGCCACACTCACATACTAGCTTAAAAAATTATGAAATTTGAAACCTAGCAATAATTTCACATCCCGGATCCAACAAAAGTGGTTTCGTCGAATTCCGAGGTCGTATGCAAAATGGCCAATTTCACGGGCTATATAAATTCCATAGCGACCTTTCTGAAAAATCATTCGTCCATAACTTTTGCTTTCCGCTATGAAAATTAGATTTTTCAGATTCGTTAGAAAGGTATTCACTAACAAATTTAAATACTTTTGGTTTCACTCAAATCCGTTTTGTTTTGCACCCGGTACAGCCCGACAAAGTTTGAATTCAATTTTTGAAACTGCAGCGCCATTTCAGGCCTTGTTTATAATTAGAATTAATTATATTCATTTTCAATTGTCGATTCAAACTCAGTTTTCATTGCTATTATTTAAAATATATATTTTAAATATTTAAAATCCATTATTTTAGCCAATTAAAATTTTTTAAATTGGTTCAGATTTTCTGGATCGTTACAATCTCCCCCACTTAAAACTTTTCGTCCCCGAAAAGGAACAAAGTTGAAAGCGGTTTGATTAATCAACTGTACGTTCAATTTGGCTTCCATTCTCCAGCTTTTCAGTTTCTGAGAAATTTCAAATTCTTCAAAATTTGGCTAACACCCGGAATTTTCGAAAAATTTCGCCATAACCTCCTTTGTACGGGGATAGGTTTGGAAATTTATTGGGCCGTATTAGGTACCCAATAAATCCTAATAAGCATACACATATTTATAGTGATATATTCTTGTACCGACCCGGATTTTGAGCGACTTTGGTTATCGACATAAGCTCGATGTCGATAACCAAAACATCGAAAAATCCCGGTAATTAATGAAAGAAATTAGAAGGTGAGAATAGATAAGATAGAAACTTAGAATAGAAGAAGAAGAAGAACACAACATCAGAGTAACACGAACCTCACAGCGGAACGAATAACATATAATAGATAACATAACTTTGAAATATAACAGTTATGTATACAATAGCACATATCAGAGTACAGCACTTACAACACAGCGGAAATAACTATAGCTATATTATCATGAAGCCTCCTGCTCCAAGCTCTCCAAGTGTATCTGTAAAATCCCGACTACTTGACTGCCCGATCAAATTTAGGCACCCAAGAGTTTAGGGAAAACAACAAAGTAAACTCCGGGTCAGTCATGGGACTGGTGTGAGTAAAATAGTTTAAACAGGTATATGAACAAGTAAACGATATCTCATAAGACCACGCCGCAGAACGGAACGGGTTTTTCCCTTATGAGAATCCAAAATATCTTTATATCAAAAACCTTTTGATATTATAATAATGTCTATGTACAAATAGATATCAACTAGCAGAAACGCTTTCATCTCACGTTCTACATATATATTATACAATCAAAATCGCAAGCACGTATTGGATAATGGATTTCCAACTTTGACAAGGTATGGAACCACCTTCCGATCAGTGTATTCTAGGAACGATACACTGGAGTTCAACAAGAACATCTTGTAACTCAGCCACACATGACCGACCACTCATTTTTCTTGAGTGTATCAAAGGTATATCACCAACAGTTGGGATCAGCAACCGTTCCCGTATATATATGGGACAACATTGATAGATTTAAGAAATAAATGAATATTCTCTAGATAGGTGATTATACACCCTACTTCGGTGCGACCGACTTAGCCATGTTGCCTGCCCGATTTCTGTCATTTACCGGATGATGAGGCTATAAGTTACGCGTTATCATCACATCAGATTCACTTCGAATGCCACATTGTCAGATCCATCGAAAATCACTAATTGACGTCTACAACAGTACATTACGTGTTAGCTAAAGAAGTTTTATTCTCCGCTTCCACTCTTGGTACGGTTGAAGAAATCAATGTACGTGACCTTTCTGGAAATACTCTGTCAGACATTCATTCATACAAGTCATCCTCATTCACTTAGAATGTCACATCGTCATACCCGGCAAATCACAAATTGACTTATCCAAAAATAACACGGGTATACAGCTAAGAGAAACGAATTCCTCCGCCACCAAACGTGAATACGTTTGAACAGATCAACTTACGCGATCCGTTGGATATACTCTGTCAGACCTTCGTCCATACAAGTTGTCCTGGGACTGGACAAACCGAAGGCACTATTCAGTATATCCATCTTAGTCACTGTTATCTAAGACTTATACAACAGCCCTTGCATTTTTCTCCGTCTTCAATTATCTTTGGCATGTATGATTTGCGACGCTTATGCCAATACTGAGTGGTTCTTTGGATAATAATCCAACCCGTCTCTCCATATTAACAACGTTAAAATGGTCAAAACTTCGATAGTCTGTGATTTAACCATCAAAGAAAAACAAGTGTGCAAACAACGATATTATTTCCAAATGGAAATTATATCGGTAAATCATCAACATATATCTATATATATATTCACATTGCCTTATTTTCTATGTTTAGAAAATATATGTTATTAACACTGGAAAACGTTTTCCATTTGCTTATTTACAAATCACTACTCTTCCCCAACTGTCAGTCCCTGACTGTGAACTAATATGAGAACAATTCCCTAAGTATAAATCCCGAAGGCCGAAACCAACATTAGATAGACACTTAGAAAACCATTCAGTTTACTAATCTCTAGTCAGTTCTAATTTTACTTAACTCTATTTGATTAACTCTAATTGATTAACTCTAACTGGTCAACCTTAATTAATTAACTCTAACTGGTTTTACTTGGTTTGACTAACTCCATTTATTAACTCGACTGACAAATTCAACTCGATTAACTGAACTAATCACTTTGATTAACTCGACAAATTCACTTTGGTTAACTTAACCAATTCACTTAACTAATTCACTTAGTTTAACTTAACTAATTCACTTTGATTAATCTAACTATTCACTTAACTCCTGTCGAATAAACTGTAACGACCCGTATTCTACGCATCATAGGATCGTAGGATATTTATTTCTTTCACATACGAAGTCGTATGGTCATGCAACTTTGGGAGACGACTATTGGGGTCATTTCCCATGTTCATGATTTTTCTCGATTTTTAAATGACCTTTTACCCCTAGTTGGCACTGTTTTGGCCATAACTTTTGACTGGAAAGGAATTTTGACCTGAAACCACTTCCATTGTCTTCGGATAATGGTTTCTCTTTCCGTAGAGTGGTCACATTAGCCAAACGGACTCACCGTTTGGGAGATATGGCTGAAACAAGTTTCAGATGGTGAAAAACAGCTTAATTGGGCTTAACCGGGTGATTAGCAGTTAGGCCCAAGGGGAATTTCGGGTTTAGAGGTATAGGAGGACTGATTAGGGTTAGGTTATCACTTTCATTTCAGTTTTGAGCCGCCACAAACCTTCTTGAGACCTTAGTAATGGCTTCCATCCTTTAAAACCACTCCTAAACACATTTTTAGTGAAGATTAAGCCTAAACTACATCAAAGCAAGGCCAAATAGCAACAAAGCAAGGTTGGAGCTGCTGCTATACATAGGAATTCGACCCAAACAGAGAGTATTTCAGATTTGGTGTTTCATTTGTGGCCAAGGTGAGTGATTTGCATAGTTTTTGCGCTAATTACGGTGATTAAGGGTAATTAGTGAAGATTAGCGAATTTATACGTAAATAAATTCTGGAAAAATTCTTAAAATTCTAAAATAATGTTTTAAGGTTCTGTTAGAAATTTGGGTTAATTTCGATGTGTTTTGCTAATCGTATGCTTAAACATGATTAAGAGGGATTATAGGAAAATGTGAGGTTTTAGCCACTTTTGATCCATTTTGGTTCATTTGAATTGTTGTTAGGTGTTTGTGGTTGTTCTTACATGTTGCTATGACTCTATGGTATGTTTTATGATTGATTAGAATAGTTAGATTGGTTGAAAACGTCGTCGAATGGCGTAGAAAGCTCGCTGGAAAGTTGCAGAAATGTGCAGGTTCCGAACCGGATCGGATCGGAGTAGAGGGTCGGATCGGATTTGTGAACTGACCAAGGAAATCTGAACTGGATCGGAGCTTGTCACTGGAGGAGGATCGGCGAGAAGGAAGGCTGTTTGCTTAGAGTTGGAGTGGACAAGGGGGATCGGATCGGAACTAGGGAGCAGATCGGATCGAAACTAGGGAGCGGATCGGATCGGAGCTGTGGAGCGGATCGGATTGGAGAGGATCAGATCGGAGTAAGCTAAGGGGGCAGAGCGGATCGGCAATTGGAGAAGGACAGGATCGGGTATGGGAACTTACAAGGGAGCAACCACCGAACCAACCAGAGAATAGGCACTACACTTCCGAACCGAACCAAGTGGAGAACCCCTACCGAAGGAGCACCGAACCGAATGGAAAAGATGACTACCGAACCGAACCGACGAAGATGATGACTACCGAACCGAACCGAATTCCAGGACTGCGCGACAACTCTTCTGAAGACCCACTCCAATTCGACCAAACCCGAGATGCAAAGGAAGTCCAAATGAGAAGTTAGAGCTCAGGATTCAGATGGGAATCAACGAGTTCGCTTCATGGTTGGGCTTTGCTGCTGGACGCGTGCCAAGGAGTTATCGACGTCTATAGCTTTGGACCACTATGGTAGGAGGTACGAAGGCGGATTCAGGGCCATTATGGCATCCGTAGAACCAAGGGCTACAACCAATGAAGTGGGTCATTGAAATGTTTGGTCATGACCCCATATGTTTAGCTTGGTCGTAGCAGGGTTTCTACAAGTCGGGATTCGTCGTTGCCTCAGTTTGTCTAGTGTTCCAAAGTAGTAGATATCGTATGCTTTACGCACTGAGTGAGAGATGTGAGGATGGTTGCTATGGTTGATTTGTTTGCTATCATTATGACATGTGCACCCCACCCCCGTATCCTTACACCCTTTATTATGGCACCTTGGAGTATTGTACGGTATGTGGTACTAACTCTTTGGTTGCAGGTCCAGGTTCAGGTATGGCTTAGTATACCTGTTATTATTCTGTTTAGATGCTTATCGCTCATACCAGTCTTTATGTCTGACACAGAGTTTTATGTCTCCTCTTATTACTCTGGGTGCTCACACGAGCAGACTAGAGACAGGTTAGCTGGTGATGCACGGGTAGATGATCCGGAGACGAGCAGGAGGCTTCCATGTACTATATACATAATATTCTCCCTGTGTTGTTGAAGATCACTGCTTGGGCATTGTTGGTGTATCTTCTATTTTAGCTTTCTTTTGTTTAGAGACAGTAAATTTGGAAAATTGTAATAAGCTGTATATGGATTTCCGCTGCTCTGATGATTGATGTTGATTTTAGTTATCAGCTTATGCACTGTCTCGCCTGTTTATGTCAAGTATGTTATTATTATATTTTATCCCATGCGCTGTGAGACATTCTACAGGTTCCTTGATTGGTTCATTCCCTTCTTTCTACTCTTCTGACGACCGTTCTGTGCTAGCTGGGCATGTGTACAGCGCACTTCCGGAGGAAATGCAGGCTGGTGCGGGACGGGCTGTCACACTTGGTATCAGAGCTCTAGGTTGCGTAGTTAACCTAGGGAAGTTATCAGGGAGAGATGATATACGTACACGAGAGAGCGTATTTGTGATTACTTTGGTTTTTAAAAGCTATATATATATACTATTAGTAGTATAAGGATGAAGTCGTACTGCACTAGCACCACTATGGAGTCGTTAATCATTTCCTTTTTCAGATTGACGATGAGCCAATATACTAGAGGTGCTGGTAGGGGAGCCAACAATGGGAATGCTGCTGACATGAGGACGATGTTTACTGACCTCATGAGAGAGATGCTTAGAGATGTACAGAGGGAAGCTCCCAATGGTGGAAATGGTGGTGGTCCAATAGTACAGGCGTCAAGAGTCGACTTCGCCAAGCTGAATAAGGATTATACTAGTCTTGGTGGGAAGTCATTCCACAGAACGGAGTCGGCTACGGACGTTCAGGATTGGTTGGATAGTTGCGAACGTATCTTCGAGGATTTGGGTATCGAGGATGCGATGAAAAGAAAGCTAGCGTCTCGTCAGCTGCAAGGGCGGGCAATGAATTGGTGGAATGCTATAAAGGCAGCTACTCCCGAAGATCAGATTACTTGGGAGCAGTTTAAGGCTCGCTTTAGTGAGAAGTTCATTCCGGCTGCTCAGAAGTCAGTGCTGTTCAAGAAGTTCTTGGAGCTCAAGCAGAATGGCAGAGCTGTCTCGGAGTATATTGCTGAATTTGACACTTTGTCAAAATATGGGTTATCTCTCATTGATACTGCCGAGAAAAAGAATGAGAAATTCATAACTGGTTTGGATCAGTACTTGGGGGAAAAACTTATTAACCACATCGATGAGACGTTTGAATCGATTGTGGGGAAAGCGTTAAGATCAGAAAGTCTCTACCCTAAGTCGAAGGCTGAGGTTGCATCTGCACAAGAGCCAAAACCACAAGCAAGTGGTGGAGGCAAGGGTGGTTCCCAGAATAAGAGAAAGCAGAACCAAGCTAAGGATGGCCAGAAGAAAAAGAATAAGCAAGATGTTGAGTGCTTCAGCTGTGGTAAGAAGGGCCATTATGCTAGTAATTGTCGGGCCAAGCCAGCGGATAGGAAGTGCTTCAACTGTGGCCAAATGGGACATCACAAGGACAAGTGTCCACAGCCCCCTAAGGAAAAGCAAATGGTGAAAGCCTACGCTCTTAATGTTATTCCTTCTTCGTCGAATGCCCCAACAGCGGCGGAGAAGGGAAAGAATGTCGTCATTCAAGGTATGCTTTCTGTTTACGATGTTCCTGTTAGAGTTTTGTTTGATACCGGAGCTTCCAGTTCTTTCATATCTAGTGACCTGGTAGATAGGTTGGGATTGGAGCCCGAGATTGTTGATAGACCTTTAGTGGTGACGAACCCGATTGGTGGTTCGACTAGCCTTAGCATGATTTGTCGCAATGTGGTCTTATCGAGTCATGGATGCATGTTTGTTTGTGATTGCTTTGATTTGGGCTTTACTGGGTTTGGCATTATTTTGGGAGTAGATTGGCTCCAAAGATACGGGGTGGTGGTAGACTGTGAGGGCTTGTTGGTGACAGCTAGAGCGGATGATGGGCGGAGGATAGTGTTTGGTGGTCTACCCAGTAAGGGGGTATTGGCTAGTTTTCTAAACTCCCTCGACATTCCGCATAGTGAGTTGTCAGGTTTGCCCGTGGTTGGCCAGTATCTGGATGTTTTCGAGGAAGTGACCGGACTTCCACCACACCGAGAGATTGAGTTTCGTATTGATTTGGTAAAGGATGCCAGACCTATAGTGATGCCACTTCGTCGTATGGCACCAAGAGAGCAGCGAGAGCTCGAGGTGCAAGTCAGCGATCTTTTGAAGAAGGGATTTATCAGAAGGGGTGTCTCTGAATGGGGAGCACCAGTTGTGTTTGCTACCAAGGAGGATGGTTCCCTTCGTTTGTGTGTAGACTACCGTGAGTTGAATAAAGTGATGAGGAAGAATAAGTATCCTCTACCGCGGATAGATGATTTGTTCGATCAGTTGAGTGGCGCGAGAATATTTTCTCAGTTGGATCTCGCGACATGTTTTCATGAGCTTAGAGTGGAAGCTGAGAGTATAGCCAAAACGGCATTTCGAACGCCGTCTGGATTTTATGAATGGTTGGTTATGCCATTTGGGCTGACCAATGCCCCAGCATATTTTGTGGATCTTATGAATAGGGTATTCAGGGATCAGTTGAATAAGTTTGTTCTTGTGTTCGTTGATGATATTTTGGTCTATTCGAGGACAGAGGAAGAACACAAGGAACATTTAAGAGTAGCGATGGAGGTGTTGAGAAAACACCAATTGAAAGCCAAGTTTTCTAAGTGCCACTTCTGGAAGAGGGAAGTGAGGTTCTTGGGCCATGTTGTATCAGAGAATGGTATTGCCGTGGACCCAGCAAAGGTGGCTACGGTACAAGATTGGCCTACGCCCAAGAATGCAACAGATGTAAGAAGTTTCTTGGGATTAGCTGGATATTATCGTAAGTTTATCCAAGGTTTCTCCAAGATAGCAGCACCATTGACCCAGTTGACCAAGAAGAATCAAGCTTTTGTCTGGGATGAAAGGTGCGAGAATGCGTTCAAGAGTCTAAAGGGCAAGTTGACAAGCGCACCAGTGTTAGTCATTCCTAAGGGGGATGAAGAGATGACAGTATACACGGATGCCTGTGGTACCGGACTGGGTGCTGTATTGATGCAAGGCGGTAGGGTTGTAGCTTACGCAAGTCGGCAGTTGAAACCGCACGAGAGAAGATACCCAACCCATGATTTAGAATTGGCAGCGATCGTGTTCGCGTTAAAGATGTGGAGACACTATCTCTTGGGAGAAAGATTTGAGCTGTTTACAGATCATAAGTCGTTAAAGTATCTCTTCTCTCAGAAAGATCTGAATCTCCGTCAGCAGAGATGGTTAGAGTTCTTAGCTTCCTATGATTTTGACATCGCATACACACCAGGAAAGGGCAATGCGGTGGCTGATGCATTGAGTAGAAGACATGCTAGCTTAGGGGCTATGTTCCTTGAATGGAAGCAACTGGAGTTTATCGCGGGGTTTGATTTCAGACCAAAGTGCGAATTGAATCCAGAAATGTTAGCAAGTTTGACGATCAGACCCACTTTGATTGAACGGATCGGCTCTAGTCAGAGGGACGATCCTAACCTATTGGAAATCATCTCCAAGTTAGAGATGGGTATCGATGAGGAGATGAACAAGTATGGGCTTGATCGAGATGGATGGCTTAGAAAGAATGGAAAGCTTGTTGTACCCAATGTCAATGGATTGAGAGATGAAGTGCTTAAAGAATGTCATCACTCAAAGTTGACTATACATCCCGGTGGTAATAAAATGTATAGAGACATGAAACAGACTTACTACTGGGAAGGAATGAAAAGAGACGTTGGGAAGTTTATATCCAAATGCATGAATTGCCAGCTAGTTAAAGCCGAGCAAAAGAAGCCTAGTGGTTTGTTACAGCCCTTAGAAATTCCCGAATGGAAATGGGAGCAAGTCTCGATGGATTTCATCGATGGATTACCAAGGACCAGATCGGGATATGACAACATTTGGGTAATTGTAGATCGACTGACTAAAAGTGCAAGGTTTATACCAGTCAAATCGACCAGAACGGCAGCTAAGTTAGCTGAATTGTATATGAAGTGGGTAGTGAGATTTCATGGAGTACCTAAAAGCATTGTGAGTGACCGAGACCCGTTGTTCACTAGTGGGTTTTGGAAGAGCTTACAAGAGGCTCTAAGGTCAGAGTTACATCTCAGTACCGCATATCATCCTCAGACCGACGGTCAGACGGAGAGGGTGAATCGTATTTTGGAAGATCTCTTGAGAGCATGTATATTGGATTTTGGTGGATCATGGGATGACCATTTGCATCTAGTAGAGTTTGCATATAATAATAGCTACCAATCCAGTATCGGTATGGCTCCGTTTGAAGCTTTGTACGGAAGACCATGCAACTCACCATCATGTTGGATAGAGACTGGCGAGAAATTTATGCTTGGACCAGATGTGGTGAGGGAAACTTCAGATAAAATCAAGACCATTCAACAACGAATGAAGGCTGCCCAAGATAGACAGAAGAGTTATGCTGATAAGAGGAGAAGAGACTTAAAATTCTCCGTTGGCGACTTGGTGTTTGTCAAGATTTCTCCGTTGAAGAGCGTAATACGATTTGGCAGGAGAGGAAAGTTGGCACCAAGATTTGTTGGCCCATTCCCTGTTCTTGAATTAGTCAGGAATTTGGCATACAGAATTGACTTACCAGAGAAGATGGCGGGAGTTCATAACGTATTTCATGTTTCCTAACTAAGGAAGTTCGTTCACGACTCAGATATGACTATTTCGCCTGATCAGTTAGGGGACTTCGAAGTAGAACCCGAGACGGTTGGGAACCGTAAGCCGGCCCGTATTGTCGAGCACGACATGAAGCAACTTCGAAGAAAGGCGGTGAAACTAGTCAAGGTTCAGTGGGGCGAGGACGAGGATGATTGTACTTGGGAAACAGAGGAGGACATAAGGAAGAAGTATCCAGAACTCTTTGCCTGGTAAGATTTTGACTTCGATTTAGTTTTCCGCATGCTAGGATAGGCTTGTTTGCTTGTTTTGCATATTTGATTGTTGAATATGGTTGTTAGGCATGCGGGATCCCTTGTATGTTTTGGGTTAAGGAATTTCGGGGATGAAATTTCTTAAGGGGGGGAGAGTGTAACGACCCGTATTCTACGCATCATAGGATCGTAGGATATTTATTTCTTTCACATACGAAGTCGTATGGTCATGCAACTTTGGGAGACGACTATTGGGGTCATTTCCCATGTTCATGATTTTTCTCGATTTTTAAATGACCTTTTTACCCCTAGCTGGCACTGTTTTGGCCATAACTTTTGACTGGAAAGGAATTTTGACCTAAACCACTTCCATTGGCTTCAGATGATGGTTTCTCTTTCCGTAGAGTGGTCACATTAGCCAAACGGACTCACCGTTTGGGAGATATGGCTGAAACAAGTTTCAGATGGTGAAAAACAGCTTAATTGGGCTTAACCGGGTGATTAGCAGTTAGGCCCAAGGGGAATTTCGGGTTTAGAGGTATAGGAGGACTGATTAGGGTTAGGTTATCACTTTCATTTCAGTTTTGAGCCGCCACAAACCTTCTTGAGACCTTAGTAATGGCTTCCATCCTCTAAAACCACTCCTAAACACATTTTTAGTGAAGATTAAGCCTAAACTACATCAAAGCAAGGCCAAATAGCAACAAAGCAAGGTTGGAGCTGCTGCTATACATAGGAATTCGACCCAAACAGAGAGTATTTCAGATTTGATGTTTCATTTGTGGCCAAGGTGAGTGATTTGCATAGTTTTTGCGCTAATTACGGTGATTAAGGGTAATTAGTGAAGATTAGCGAATTTATACGTAAATAAATTCTGGAAAAATTCTTAAAATTCTAAAATAATGTTTTAAGGTTCTGTTAGAAATTTGGGTTAATTTCGATGTGTTTTGCTAATCGTATGCTTAAACATGATTAAGAGGGATTATAGGAAAATGTGAGGTTTTAGCCACTTTTGATCCATTTTGGTTCATTTGAATTGTTGTTAGGTGTTTGTGGTTGTTCTTACATGTTGCTATGACTCTATGGTATGTTTTATGATTGATTAGAATAGTTAGATTGGTTGAAAACGTCGTCGAATGGCGTAGAAAGCTCGCTGGAAAGTTGCAGAAATGTGCAGGTTCCGAACCGGATCGGATCGGAGTAGAGGGTCGGATCGGATTTGTGAACTGACCAAGGAAATCTGAACTGGATCGGAGCTTGTCACTGGAGGAGGATCGGCGAGAAGGAAGGCTGTTTGCTTAGAGTTGGAGTGGACAAGGGGGATCGGATCGGAACTAGGGAGCAGATCGGATCGAAACTAGGGAGCGGATCGGATCGGAGCTGTGGAGCGGATCGGATTGGAGAGGATCAGATCGGAGTAAGCTAAGGGGGCAGAGCGGATCGGCAATTGGAGAAGGACAGGATCGGGTATGGGAACTTACAAGGGAGCAACCACCGAACCAACCAGAGAATAGGCACTACACTTCCGAACCGAACCAAGTGGAGAACCCCTACCGAAGGAGCACCGAACCGAATGGAAAAGATGACTACCGAACCGAACCGACGAAGATGATGACTACCGAACCGAACCGAATTCCAGGACTGCGCGACAACTCTTCTGAAGACCCACTCCAATTCGACCAAACCCGAGATGCAAAGGAAGTCCAAATGAGAAGTTAGAGCTCAGGATTCAGATGGGAATCAACGAGTTCGCTTCATGGTTGGGCTTTGCTGCGGGACGCGTGCCAAGGAGTTGTCGACGTCTATAGCTTTGGACCACTATGGTAGGAGGTACGAAGGCGGATTCAGGGCCATTATGGCATCGGTAGAACCAAGGGCTACAACCAATGAAGTGGGTCATTGAAATGTTTGGTCATGACCCCATATGTTTAGCTTGGTCATAGCAGGGTTTCTACAAGTCGGGATTCGTCGTTGCCTCAGTTTGTCTAGTGTTCCAAAGTAGTAGATATCGTATGCTTTACGCACTGAGTGAGAGATGTGAGGATGGTTGCTATGGTTGATTTGTTTGCTATCATTATGACATGTGCACCCCACCCCCGTATCCTTACACCCATTATTATGGCACCTTGGAGTATTGTACGGTATGTGGTACTAACTCTTTGGTTGCAGGTCCAGGTTCAGGTATGGCTTAGTATACCTGTTATTATTCTGTTTAGATGCTTATCGCTCATACCAGGCTTTATGTCTGACCCAGAGTTTTATGTCTCCTCTTATTACTCTGGGTGCTCACACGAGCAGACTAGAGACAGGTTAGCTGGTGATGCACGGGTAGATGATCCGGAGACGAGCAGGAGGCTTCCACGTACTATATACATAATATTCTCCCTGTGTTGTTGAAGATCACTGCTTGGGCATTGTTGGTGTATCTTCTATTTTAGCTTTCTTTTGTTTAGAGACAGTAAATTTGGAAAATTGTAATAAGCTGTATATGGATTTCCGCTGCTCTGATGGTTGATGTTGATTTTAGTTATCAGCTTATGCACTGTCTCGCCTGTTTATGTCAAGTATGTTATTATTATATTTTATCCCATGCGCTGTGAGACATTCTACAGGTTCCTTGATTGGTTCATTCCCTTCTTTCTACTCTTCTGACGACCGTTCTGTGCTAGCTGGGCATGTGTACAACGCACTTCCGGAGGAAATGCAGGCTGGTGCGGGACGGGCTGTCACATAAACCATATTCCAAAACTCCTCTAACTCTACTCGAATAAACTATATTCGATTAACTTCTTTAATCTATTCGATTTGATAACTCCCCTTTTCGAATAACCAATATTCGATTAACTCACTTCGAATAACCAATATTCGACTACTCACTTCGAATAACTAATAATTGATAACTCCTTCGAATAAACTATATTCGATAATCTCCTCTCGAATAACTAGATTCGATTAACTTAACTTATTTAGCTTAACTTGATTAACTCCTATCGAATGACTAGATTCGATTAACTTAACTTATTTAACTCATCTTGATTAACTCCTATCGAATAACTAGATTCGATTTAACTTCATTCGCTTGACTCTAGATCGCAACGATCACAATGGTTACACCTGATTCCCTTAGGCAACATCCGACCGCCTTAGGCTATTTACAGTCCTGCGAATTACGCTAGCAGTCGTACGAGATGGCAACTTACCCTGAATACTATGTTTGACTAACTCTGTCTCAAATAACTATATTTAATTAAATCTAGTTCGTTTTAACTCTAATCGATTTACTCTAACTGAGTAACTCTAAATCGGTCAACTCGACTTGATTAACTCGACTTACTTAACTCAACTGGTTAACTTGACTTACTTAACTCACTGGTTAACTTGACTTGCTTAACTCACTGGTTAACTTGACTTACTTAACCCAACTGGTTAACTTGACTTCCTTAACTCACTGGTTAACTTGACTTACTTAACCCAACTGGTTAACTTGACTTACTTAACTCACTAGTTAACTTGACTTACTTAACTCACTGGTTAACTTGACTTACTTAACCCAACTGGTTAACTTGACTTACTTAACTCACTGGTTAACTTGACTTACTTAACCCAACTGGTTAACTTGACTTACTTAACTCACTGGTTAACTTGACTTGCTTAACTCACTGGTTAACTTGACTTACTTAACCCAACTGGTTAACTTGACTTACTTAACCCAACTGGTTAACTTGACTTACATAACCCAACTGGTTAACTCTACTGAACTGGTTAACTCTACTGAACTGGTTAACTCTACTGAACTGGTTAACTCTACTGAACTGGTTAACTCTATTCATCTAACTCGACTCGACTAACCCCTTTCGAATGGCATATTCGTTTTACTAACTTTCGAATACCATATTCGATTTACTCCCTTCGAATACCATATTCGATTTAACTCCTTTCGAATACCATATTCGATTTACTTTATTCACTTTATAATGATTTCCTTTTTAACAACGTTTTATTCATTTGAAAAGATTTACTTTTAAATAACGGTTCTACACTTTAAAAATGATTTCCTTTTTATAGCGTTTACTTTTCAATTCTATTTGTAAATGGTTTACAAATATTTCCTTTTCAAATTTATTCTTGAAATATTCTAACTCCTTAAATTCTCTGAAAAATTCGCCATAGCCTCCTTTGTAACGGGAGCATCGGGAAAATCCCCAAACCCGCCACACAGGCCTTTACATTCAAAAAGAAAATGGTTTGTAATTATTTCCTTTTTGAATATCTCCTATTTATAAATATTCCAATTTATAAAAATTTCTTATTTATAAATATTCCACTTTATAAATATCTCTTATTTATAAATATCCCATTTTATAAATATTCTATTTTCATTATCACTTTGAAAATCCCCTTATCAACATTTCGGTATGTTATGGTATTCAATCATATCAAATCACGATGTTCAATATCGTCCAAGTACATATAATCGCCCACAGATTTTATATCACATCATATAACAACATATGAAAAACAATAAAATAACTGTTGAGGAATCCAGTCGGATTCCTCCAACCTGTCTCCCTGCATCCACAGATGTTACACAATATGATTATCATCACTTTCAGTTCAATATAAATTATTCTGATAGCAGAATCAATATATAAATATTTAACGGTTTATATATATATATAATTACATATATATATATATATATAATTTTCACTAACTGACTAGTAGTTCAATCAATCAACCAACACACAACAATCAACAGATGATTAACAGTTCTAAAAATACATTATAAAAATATAACTGTTCAGAGTTGGTGAGTTTTAATCACATTGGACTGTTATCGTTAAAAACGATTAACTGTCTTTGATTCAGACGGACAATTTATTTTGCCATAAATTGTAACGAGCTTTGTTTCTCTCCCGGTCAGTCTCATTGTGTTGCTCCCGTCCATACGATCCTAACGGATCTTGTTTCGCTGAAATCCGATCATATACGAGCAAGTTATTCAAGTTCAAAGTTAATATACTATTCGGATTTTAAAATAAACTTATATATATATATATTCATTGGGCTTAACTTAAATAAATTCCTCTGGCCCATTTTCCTTTCGCAAGTCCAAACCGCCATCTACAGTACCTCTCTTCCACACTGAAAAACATCCCGTAGACTGCTCTGTGTAATCCACCACTAACGAACACCATTTCTCCACTTTCAAACCCAAACCGCCCCTCCTCTAGTTCATGAAATTTCAAACTACAAATACCAATTCAAAGCACTTCCCGATCTCTTCTCCTTCATATGTGAAATACCCATCTCGCACACCAAAGCCAAGTTCCGACGTCGCCTGTTCCTTTCGTACCACAGGAAAAACCCACGACAGTTTTTGTTTCGCAATACCACAAAGAAAATCAAACCAGAGCGGTTTTCGATCTAATACACAAATCCAAACTCAGTTTCTCAAATCAAGGCTCAAGCTTTTCAAAACGTCGAACCCTAACTTATGGCTGCGAAAAAACATCGAACAGAAAAATGTTCGGATGGAACGAGATGCATAGAAGTTTGAAGAGAAACTTATAAGCATTCTAGTATACCCTTACTTTGATTTTTAGGGATTTTCTTTCATTTTATTTTTGAATTTAGAAGAGGATTGAACTTGATTTTTTTCCTGGACAGGAGAAACAACGGTGGAACAACTTTGAACAGAATGAACGAAGACTTAGGTTAAAGGGGGTAAGGGTAGTGGTATTTATAGGGAAGATTAGATATTTTATAGAAAGAATATTCTCGGCATATTCTCTTTTATATATTCATTCTACTTTCTAAAAATTCTCGTGATTACATACGGTACCTAAAAATACCAAACTGGACATGTAGCTAGAGTTCGACATTACGGTCCCAACGAAAGTGGTTTCGTCGAATTCCGACTTCGTATGCTCACACAACGTATTTTTAACCATCAAAATACCGACTGTATTTCACTCTAAAAATCCGTACGGCCACATACTGACTCTAAAAATCACGGAACTGGACATCTAACAATAATTTGATATTGCGGATCTAACAAAATTAGTTTCACTGAATTCTGAGGTCGTTTGCAAAACTGGCTATTTTTAAAGCGCTGAATAGACCATTTAAATATATAAATATATTTAAATATAATTAAATTAAATATTAATAAATTAATATTATCATATATCTTCACATATGATATTGTACGGCTCCAGAATATCCTATCAGAATTTATAACTTGATTATCCAGAATTCCAGAATACATCGATATTCAATTTATATCGAAAATCCATTTATAACGTAATTATAGCGTCGCAAATTATAAAGGAATTCTACAGCGACTTTTCTGAAATTTGATTTGGACGTAAATAAAAATCTATTCGACGAAATCCCGATTTTTCTCTTCCACTAGAAATATATACTCCACCAGCTCCACACGTTTCTTGTTTCACAGAAATCTGGCTTAAAACGAATCCTGTACATTCAGTTGAAGTTCAAATCGCCAAATCGCGAACTGCAGCGCCATTTCAAGCTCGATTTTAATTATAATATAATTATACGTTTCAAACTGACGTTGATTGAATATATTTGTCAATATGATTCAACTCTAAGCTGAATTAAATCTTGGGGATGACCCTGTTCACCTTATATTGTGATTTCCAATATTTTTTATTATTTCTGAATTAAATATATTATTTAATTTAATTAAATATTCCATATTATTTAATTAATGACGATTAACTTCCCTATATCACTATTTTAAACAATTAAATTAATTAATTATACCCCTGGAAAATGCGGGTCATTACATTCTTCCCCACTTAAAATAATTTCGTCCTCGAAATTGCTAAGTTAGAGGATGACCCTACCTATTGGAATTCCTAAGATTTGTTTACCCCTTATTTCTTATTTTAACTGAACCAATTAATATCGACTAAAATATTTATTCCTTCCGACTAACTAAAATTTTCAAAAATTCTGAAAATTTTCTAACACTTTAAACTTTCGAAAAATTTCGTCAGCACCTCCTTTGTATTGGTCAATAGCTCAAACTCCAACTCGCCTCTCTGGGCCTTCTTCAACCCAAAAGAAAATCAAAACGCCAAACGGCTTGCCAATTCGGCTCATAAATTCCAAACTCATATAAAATATAAACTTGTACCTTTTTGTTGGGCATATCATTATATCCCTACCATCTGTTATCAACTCGGCATATACAAATGCCATCCCAATCAACTCCAACCAAGTTATTCTTAACACAACCATTCGCTTATTCAAGCCGAATTTAATTTCAAATTCGAGTTTCAAATTCCAAACTCTCAACTTATCATTTCAAATCCAGATTATTCTCTAATCACTTCAGTTTTTCTTAACCTATCATCTCAAGTTAAATTCTGGTTTATTATTTACTTTTACCATCCCATTCGAATTAACTTTACAAGTTAAATTTTAATTTCTAGAACTTAAATTCTTGGGTAAATTTCAAATCAATTTGAAATCATAATACCTATTCAAAACCTTTGAATTTCTAAACAACTTGTTTTCTTAAAACAATTCAAATCAAAATCTTTGGTAGTAATCCACCACTTAGAACTCGAAAATCACACCGATGATCATGCCCAGTCATCATCGGAATTATTTTCCAGTGACCCAAGTGATTTCAATACTATATCATTTCAAAACCCTTACTAAATACATCCATTTTGAAAACATCTCAAAATCTCCCAGGAACTTAAAATTTCCTTATTTTAATTCCAAATCTGATTTAAATTCAGATTAAATTCATCTTATTTCATATACTTTACTTATATGAATTATGATCAGTTATTTATAACCATTTCACTTTATAATCTCATTCGATTATACTAATAACCAACACAAATAATATACTATATTATTTTCAAAACATATCGTGTTGGTTCATTGTATTTGAGTGTTTAGAAACCCCTATCGATATTGTGGTGCCCCGTCATCGACCAGAATTCATAAGCCACTCAACCAATAAAACCCCACAATATAAAACAAATTTTTATATCAAATAACAAATACGTTCACTCGTATATATACACTCAAACTCGATCTAGGATATTACTAATCCTATCTCTACCGAGTCACGCCACAGAGCCAAGGTAATTCACTTAACCTTAAGCTCTGATACCTACGGTAACGACCCGGATATTGAGCGACTTTGGTTATTGACATAAGCTCGATGTCGATAACCAAAACATCGAAAAATCCCGGTAATTAATGAAAGAAATTAGAAGGTGAGAATAGATAAGATAGAAACATAGAATAGAAGAAGAAGAAGACAACATCAGAGTAACACGAACCTCACAGCGGAACGAATAACATATAATAGATAACATAACTTTGAAATATAACAGTTATGTATACAATAGCACTTATCAGAGTACAGCACTTACAACACAGCGGAAATAACTATAGCTATATGATCTTGAAGCCTCCTGCTCCAAGCTCTCCAAGTGTATCTGTAAAATCCCGACTACTTGACTGCCCGATCAAATTTAGGTACCCAAGAATTTAGGGAAAACAACAAAGTAAACTCCGGGTCAGTCATGGGACTGGTGTGAGTAAAATAGTTTAAACAGGTATATGAACAAGTAAACGATATCTCATAAGACCACGCCGCAGAACGGAACGGGTTTTTCCCTTATGAGAATCCAAAATATCTTTATATCAAAAACCTTTTGATATTATAATAATGTCTATGTACAAATAGATATCAACTAGCAGAAATACTTTCATCTCACGTTCTACATATATAGTGTACAATCAAAATCGCAAGCACGTATTGGATAATGGATTTCCAACTATGACAAGGTATGGAACCACCTTCCGATCAGTGTACTCTAGGAACGATACACTGGAGTTCAACAAGAACATCTTGTAACTCAGCCACACATGACCGACCACTCATTTTGCTTGAGTGTATCGAATGTATATCACCAACAGTTGGGATCAGCAACCGTTCCCGTATATATATGGGACAACATTGATAGATTTAAGAAACAAATGAATATTATCTAGATAGGTGATTATACACCCTACTTCGGTGCGACCGACTTAGCCATGCTTCCTGCCCGATTTCTGTCATTTACCGGATGATGAGGCTAGAAGTTACGCGTTATCATCACATCAGATTCACTTCGAATGCCACATTGTCAGATCCATCGAAAATCACTAATTGACGTCTACAACAGTACATTACGTGTTAGCTAAAGAAGTTTTCTTCTCCGCTTCCACTCTTGGTACGGTTGAAGAAATCAATGTACGTGACCTTTCTGGAAATACTCTGTCAGACATTCATTCATACAAGTCATCCTCATTCACTTAGAATGTCACATCGTCATACCCGCCAAATCACAAATTGACTTATCCAAAAATAACACGGGTATACAACTAAGAGAAAAGAATTCCTCCGCCACCAAACGTGAATACGTTTGAACAGATCAACTTACGCGGTCCATTGGATATACTCTGTCAGACCTTCGTCCATACAAGTTGTCCTGGGACTGGACAAATTGAAGGCACTATTCAGTATATCCATCTTAGTCACTGTTATCTAAGACTTATACAATAGCCCTTGCATTTTTCTCCGTCTTCAATTATCTTTGGCATGTATTATTTGCGATGCTTATGCCAATACTGAGTGGTTCTTTGGATAATAATCCAACCCGTCTCTCCATATTAACAACGTTAAAATGGTCAAAACTTCGATAGTCTGTGATTTAACCATCAAAGAAAAACAAGTGTGCAAACAACGATATTATTTCCAAATGGAAATTATATCGGTAAATCATCAACATATATCTATATATATATTCACATTGCCTTATTTTCTATGTTTAGAAAATATATGTTATTAACACTGGAAAACGTTTTCCATTTGCTTATTTACAAATCACTACTCTTCCCCAACTGTCAGTCCCTGACTGTGAACTAATATGAGAACAATTCCCTAAGTATAAATCCCGAAGGCCGAAACCAACATCAGATAGACACTTAGAAAACCATACAATTTACTAATCTCTAGTCAGTTCTAATTTTACTTAACTCTATTTGATTAACTCTAATTGATTAACTCTAACTGGTCAACCTTAATTAATTAACTCTAACTGGTTTTACTTGGTTTGACTAACTCCATTTATTAACTCGACTGACAAATTCAACTCGATTAACTGAACTAATCACTTTGATTAACTCGACAAATTCACTTTGGTTAACTTAACCAATTCACTTAACTAATTCACTTAGTTTAACTTAACTAGATCACTTTGATTAATCTAACTATTCACTTAACTCCTGTCGAATAAACCATATTCGATAACTCCTCTAACTCTACTCGAATAAACTATATTCGATTAACTCCTTTAATCTATTCGATTTGATAACTCCCCATTTCGAATAACCAATATTCGATTAACTCACTTCGAATAACCAATATTCGACTACTCACTTCGAATAACTAATAATTGATAACTCCTTCGAATAAACTATATTCGATAATCTCCTCTCGAATAACTAGATTCGATTAACTTAACTTATTTAACTTAACTTGATTAACTCCTATCGAATGACTAGATTCGATTAACTTAACTTATTTAACTCATCTTGATTAACTCCTATCGAATAACTAGATTCGATTTAACTCCATTCGCTTGACTCTAGATCGCAACGATCACAATGGTTACACCTGATTCCCTTAGGCAACATTCGACCGCCTTAGGCTATTTACAGTCCTGCGAATTACGCTAGCAGTCGTACGAGATGGCAACTTACCCTGAATACTATGTTTGACTAACTCTGTCTCAAATAACTATATTTGATTAACTCTAGTTCGTTTTAACTCTAATCGATTAACTCTAACTGAGTAACTCTAACTCGGTCAACTCGACTTGATTAACTCGACTTACTTAACTCAACTGGTTAACTTGACTTACTTAACTCACTGGTTAACTTGACTTACTTAACTCACTGGTTAACTTGACTTGCTTAACTCACTGGTTAACTTGACTTACTTAACCCAACTGGTTAACTTGACTTCCTTAACTCACTGGTTAACTTGACTTACTTAACCCAACTGGTTAACTTGACTTACTTAACTCACTAGTTAACTTGACTTACTTAACTCACTGGTTAACTTGACTTACTTAACCCAACTGGTTAACTTGACTTACATAACCCAAATGGTTAACTTGACTTACTTAACCCAACTGGTTAACTTGACTTACTTAACTCACTGGTTAACTTGACTTGCTTAACTCACTGGTTAACTTGACTTACTTAACCCAACTGGTTAACTTGACTTACTTAACCCAACTGGTTAACTTGACTTACATAACCCAACTGGTTAACTCTATTGAAATGGTTAACTCTACTGAACTGGTTAACTCTACTGAACTGGTTAACTCTACTGAACTGGTTAACTCTACTGAACTGGTTAACTCTACTGAACTAGTTAACTCTATTCAACTAACTCGACTCGACTAACCCCTTTCGAATAGCATATTCATTTTACTAACTTTCGAATACCATATTCGATTTACTCCCTTTGAATACCATATTCGATTTAACTCCTTTCGAATACCATATTCGATTTACTTTATTCACTTTATAAAGATTTTCTTTTTAACAACGTTTTATTCATTTGAAAAGATTTAATTTTAAATAACGGTTCTACACTTTAAAAATGATTTCCTTTTTATAACGTTTCCTTTTCAATTCTATTTGTAAATGGTTTACAAATATTTCCTTTTCAAATTTATTCTTGAAATATTCTAACTCCTTAAATTCTCTGAAAAATTCGCCATAACCTCCTTTGTAACGGGAGCATCGGGAAAACCCCCAAACCCGCCACACAGGCCTTTCCATTCAAAAAGAAAATGGTCTGTAATTATTTCCTTTTTGAATATCTCCTATTTATAAATATTCCAATTTATAAACATTTCTTATTTATAAATATTCCACTTTATAAATATCTCTTATTTATAAATATCCCATTTTATAAATATTCTATTTTCAATATCACTTTGAAAATCCCCTTATCAACATTTCGGTAT
This sequence comes from Allium sativum, assembly GCA_030737875.1. Taxonomy (NCBI): domain Eukaryota; kingdom Viridiplantae; phylum Streptophyta; class Magnoliopsida; order Asparagales; family Amaryllidaceae; genus Allium; species Allium sativum. The sequence goes on from CM060918.1 coordinate 117,089,716, forward strand.
GTTATGGTATTCAATCATATCAAATCACGATGTTCAATATCGTCCAAGTACATATAATCGCCTACAGATTTTATATCACATCATATAACAATTTATGAAAAACAATAAAATAACTGTTGAGGAATCCAGTCGGATTCCTCCAACCTGTCTCCCTGCATCCACAGATGTTACACAATATGATTATCATCACTTTCAGTTCAATATAAATTATTCTGATAGCAGAATCAATATATAAATATTTAACGGTTTATATATATATAATTACATATATATATATATATATATAATTTTCACTAACTGACTAGTAGTTCAATCAATCAACCAACACACAACAATCAACAGATGATTAACAGTTCTAAAAATACATTATAAAAATATAACTGTTCAGAGTTGGTGAGTTTTACTCACATTGGACTGTTATCGTTAAAAACGATTAATTGTCTTTGATTCAGACGGACAATTTATTTTGCCATAAATTGTAACGAGCTCTGTTTCTCTCCCGGTCAGTCTCATTGTGTTTCTCCCGTCCATACGATCCTAACGGATCTTGTTTCGCTGAAATCCGATCATATACGAGCAAGTTATTCAAGTTCAAAGTTAATATACTATTCGGATTTTAAAATAAACTTATATATATTCATTGGGCTTAACTTAAATAAATTCCTCTGGCCCATTTTCCTTTCGCATGTCCAAACTGCCATCTACAGTACCTCTCTTCCACTCTGAAAAACATCCCGTAGCCTGCTCTGTGTAATCCTGTGACGACCCGAATTTCCGTTCAGACGGAAACATGGTTATCTTTGGAATATAACACAGAAACAGATAATGGCAGAACAGAATTAAATAAATACACAAGATAATGAACAATAAAATATACTGGATAAAATTAATCATCAGAGTTACACAGTAAACAGGATCTTACTTAGTACAAATACAGTTCAGCTATACATAAATGTCTACAGCGGAAATAAACAAAATATGTACAATAGGAGCTGAACAGCATAAAAAGAAATAAATGATAGAATCCATCTTCAGCTCCAGCTATCCAGAAAGAACCAGCTAAACCTGAATACAAGGCTGCCCGTGTAGAAAAAGGGGCACCCGAGTTTGAAAGTGAAACAAACTACGAGTCAGTCATGGGACTGGTATGAGAAATCCACTCAACACATATACAATTGGCCAATCACAGGACCACGCCACTTTCGTGGAACGGGTTTACTCCATTGGATTGCCAGTGCTTTAAAACAAATCTTTCTTTTAAACATCGCTATGCTTTTTATAAAAATGAAGCCGTTATAAGACTCAATTCCCATCACACAATGCAACGCAAACCGGAGGATAGAGTTTTTCCTTATAATGGCCAAAATATGATTGATACGAATAAAACAAAGGTATTTGATATTATTGCTAGTGTTAATATGTTTTGAAATCACTTTCAAATCATAACTATCAATCATAGACGACATGGGTACCTTATATCATGTCGCCATATATATATACAATCAAAACCGCACGATGTCGTATTTGGAAATTGGATTTCCGTCATGAACCAAGGCAAAAGATAGTCCTTACCGAATTCGAGACAATCTAGCCCATGTCTCAGGATCAGAACGCATCAACCCTTTAGATCGTCAGGGCCGGTCCACCGATGTGGATTATTATGCCTGAACACTACGTTTCTCCGCCCTTCGGGGCGTAAACGAGCCAACGAATGACTCCATCGGACCCGGATCGTCCGATCAAACTGAGGCGCCTCGCAACAGCAACAACCACATAGGTGAAAAGTATATAAATGTCAGGGCTGGTAGGTCACTGACACCACCCTAGCTAGAAAGAAACGCAGGCCCTCCCTGATGTCCTCTCCCGTTTTAGGTTCATACCGGGGTGTGAGGCTCGCGAATTCACGTTATACACAAAGCTACGCCACACAGGCGGTGCTTTGATCATCACCACAAGACTTTGCTTTTCAACAGAAGCCCTGATCACTGCATCTTAGCATGCCACACAGGCAATTCACGCCATGCGATTGATGTCCATCGATATACAACCTCTGAGCTCGTACGTCTCAGAGAAGGGCGTTAAGCAAAAGAATAAATTCTCCGCCGCCAAACAGATGTATATTTAACAGAAATCAATCAACACAGAATAAACTCCAATGTCAGACACACAGTCCATTTACAAGTCCGTTCTGGGTCTGAACGAAACCGGAGGCACTAAATACCTCGCAAACCCTTCGATCACCACGTACGTCTGGACGATCACCACTCATTATCCATATTTCGGGATGCCTCCCAATCAGGACCTCGGTTACCATCCAAACGAGGTGAAGATCTCCGGTCTTCGACCATCGTCTTCATCTTCGACTTTCAATCGTCGATCAATTATTTGAAATGAGAATTAACTCGGCTTTTTCAAATAATTCACGTATATTTAGAATTTCAAATCAATTTATTTCAATGGTTAAATTATTCGACAACACCAAATTTGTTCTTTAATGTAATTTTCACACCAAATACATTCAACCATCAAAAGCCACACAAATCGAGCAAATTCAGTTTATTTCCCTTCCATATCATTTATAATATTTTATAACGATTAATCGCTATTTTTATTTATATTAAATAGCTATTTTATTCAAAACGACGCTTCAGGCCATAAGGCGGCCGTGGCGCTGTTTTTCTTCAAATTTGATTTACACATATCTGAAAATCTAACCGTTGGATCTTCACAGAATTTACATCATTAGAAAGGTCTTTTCAAAACGAATCCAACGGTTCTAGTTTCGGGAAAATCCGACGGTCGGATCTCCCGGTACAATCGTTTGACGTTTCGATTTCAAAATACGAACTGCAGCGTCGTTATTCGATTAAATATAATTATATTTATATATATATAAATATAATCGCTTCTGGCGCTGTTTTTCTTCAGATTTGAATTAAACATTCCAGACAATCCAACCGTTGGATTTTTACAAGGTTGGTGCCGTTGGAAAGATAATTCGAAGGCGAACCCGACGGTTGAGGTTTCGGGAAAATCCAATGGTCGGATTCCCCGCACTAGTCGTTTGAAATCACGGATTCAAAATACGAACTGCACGGCCTCGTTTCATTTTAATTTTATTTATATTTATATATTTATATAAATATAGTTCATTCAATGATTTCCATATCGTTTTCACTTCAAATATTTTTCTAACACCTTAAAATTTTGGAAAATTTCGCCATAACCTCCCCTGCACCGGGAGCATCGGGAAATCGCAAATAGCGTTCCCGGTCCTTCTAATCTCAAAAAGAAAAAGAAAAAGCCAAGCGGCTAGCCAACAGGCTCATAAAATCATCACCCAAACAAAACAGTAAATGTGTACCTATTTGTCGGGCACAAAATTTTATTCCTCTTCTCTAGCCCCTTTGCTATAACCTGTTCAATGAATATGCATGTACATATATATACAGTTCTTATCATTTATCATTTTCTATTCAACTTCATATTTGATTTCTATTTGGTTTAAAAACACCATTCATTCTAATGTTACATAAATAGGTGCAAATCATTTCATTAGCTAATTAATGAATATTTCAACTCATATATGTTTATTTTGAACAAGTGGCTATTTTTAACACTTCACATTTCAACGATTTATGCATACAATAAAAATGTGATTTTTATTGTAAACCAATTCATTTCAAAACACTATTTTTCTATATAGTTCATATAGGTGATAAAAATAGGATTTTTGTCATCTAACAATTTATTTCAAAATATGAATACCATTCAACACATGAATTTCTAATCAACGAATGAATATCAATTCAACACATGAATGTTTTCTATAGTTTCTATATATAGAAAAAAATGTGATTTTTATTATCAAACGATTTATTTCAAAATATGAATACCATTCAACACATGAATTTCTAATCAACGAATGAATATCAAGTCAACACATGAATGTTTTCTATAGTTTCTATATATAGATAAAAATGTGATTTTTATTATCAAACGATTTATTTCAAAATATGAATACCATTCAACACATGAATTTCTAATCAACGAATGAATATCAATTCAACACATGAATGTTTTCTATAGTTTTTATATATAGATAAAAATGTGGTTTTTATTATCAAACGATTTATTTCAAAATATGAATACCATTCAAGACATGAATTTCTAATCAACGAATGAATATCAATTCAACACATGAATGTTTTCTATTCAATGAATAAATATAGTTTAAGCATATGAAAATAATTCAAACACACGAATATTATTCAAAATTTCGGCAGCATAACGGCAGGGTAGTTAAACCGGGACCGTCCCTAGTACGGCTCCTCGCTCTACCTTAAAACCTCGCGGTTTTTGACAATGGGGATCATGCATCTAGTTCGCACGCAGGCGGCATGTATATATTTATTTCATTTCCACAAACTAATCCTATGTGGTTTCAACCAAATATTTCTCAACCACAAACGGGTATTTTTCAACCACAATCAACCAATATCAATCACAAATAATCCCAAACAATCATTCGCTATCAATCAATTATCACAACAATTTCAATCAATAAATATCGTCCATGGTTTGTGGACGAGGGGCGTATATATATATATATATATATATATATATATATATATATAGCAATTCACTTTTACTTCAACACATATATAATATTTTTAAATCAGAAATCTCACCAATAGCTATTTCAATCCCACGACTCTTCCTTTATAGAAATCTTCGCCAATCTCGCCTTTTGTCGCTTTCGCCCGTATTCTCTACATATGTAAAAATCGAATTTTTACGATGCTATTCAATATATAAAAATATGATTTTTACTTCGACTTTCAATATATAAAAATCTGATTCTTACTTCGACTTTCAATATCTAAAAATCTGATTTTTTCTTCTTGAAGTTCAAATCCTTTTTCTCTTTAAAGATTAAACCTTTTTCCTATTTAAAGTTTTTAAAATAAAATCAGTTCTAAACTCTTTCGAAAATCAGTTTTTACTTTATATAAAAATTAGTATTTACATCCTTTTAAAATCAGTTTTTACTTCCTTTTAAAATCAGTTTTTACTTCCTTTAAAAATCAGTTTTTTATTTCCTTTAAAAATCAGTTTTTAAATCTTTAAAAATCAATTTTCGATACCTTTAAAAATCAGATTTAAATTGCTTTTTAAAATCAAAATCTTCAGATTAAAAATAATAAAAAAAAAGGTAAAATAAAATAACTTACTTTTAACCTGCGAAGGAGGGCGGAAAGCCAAACTCGGCGGCGTCGGAGCTGCTTCGAGGGGCGGCGGCTTCAGCGTCGCGAACGGGGGGGCTTCGTCGGAGCTCGTGCGATCTTGGGGGCTTCGGGGGTTGCGCACTGGTAGGAGGAGGCTGGACGGAGGGAGCGGTCGTGGGTGGAGCTTGGTGGAGGCGTCGTCAGGGCGGTGGCATCGATGCTTCTCCGTCCGTCTTTTTTTTTTCTTTTCTTCTGATTAATGAACTTCGGTAATGAATTACAGGGGGGCTAAGGTATAGGAGGGAATTATATAATATTTTTATTATTTTATTATTTAATTTTGCAAAAAGGTTGACTTTTACATACGACCTCGAAACGAGGCCCACCGCCTGTCGTCCATAGCGTTTTACCCCCATTCCGAACACAATGGGATATGTATCGCAAGCTGATTTGATCGTTACAATCAGTTTCCTTTTGAATTTACATTTAAATCACTATATTGAATTTTAAACGCACATTTCAAATTACCGGGGTCACGTACTAACTAGAAAAATTCCAGAAAAATATTTTCTAGCTTCGTATTGACGATACGGTCCTAACAAAACTAGTTTCGTCGAATTCTGAGACCGTTTAAAAAATGGCCAATTTCCAGTCGATTAAAATCAACTAAAACTGGTCAAACGTGTTTTCCTTTGCCACGCTCACATATTGATTCGAAAAATTATGAGATTTGAAACCTAACAATAACTTGACACTGCGGATCCAACAAAAGTGGTTTCGTCGAAATCCGAGGTCATTTGCAAAATGTCCATTTTTAAGGGCCTGAATTCCATAGCGACTATTCAGAATTTTCAACTGGACATATCTTTTGATTCCCGCTATCAAATTTCGATTGGTCAGATTCGTTGTAAAGATATCATCAATTAGATTCCATTATTTTGGTTTCACTAAAATCCGGATTGTTTTTCACCCGGTGTATTCAATTGAAGTTTGAAATCGAATTACCGCGCTATTTTCAATTCTATATATAATTATAATTAATTATATTCGTTTTCAAATGTCGATTCAAACTCAGTTTTCATCGACATTATTTAAAATATTTATTTTAAATATTTAAAATCCATTATTTTAGCCAATTTAAAAATTTTAAATTTGTTCAGATTTTCTGGGTCGTTACAATCTCCCCCACTTAAAACTTTTCGTCCCCGAAAAGGAACAAAGTCGAAAGTGGTTTGATAAATCTACAATCACACAACACAACAACCAATCCAATTGTTTTTAACCTTTAAAAATATACCAATCAAATCCTATACCCCTTTAAAATCATTCAGACTATAGAATTAAAAGTGCACATCTATGAAAAGAAAATTGCAATAGAATAGAGAATTAAATGGTAATGCAAAGTAGGGTAAATGTACCTTGCACCAGAGTCAATCAGAGATATCTACTCGGCATCTAGGATAAGCTTTCTGAAAGCTCTCCTCAGTTTCCCAAGTACAATCTCGCGGATCTCCACTCCATTGCACTTTGACTAAGCGAACCTTCTTGTTCCTCAGCTCTTTGGTTTCCTTGCCGACGATCTTCGGTGGCTCTCGCCTCACGGCTAGTTCTGGAGTAATTTCAATATCCTGCTGAGCTGCTTCTTCCACGATCAAGTCTGGATCATGAACGTGTTTTCAAAGTTGAGATATATGGAATACATCATGCACTCCAGGCAACCAGTCAGGCAGTTTGACCCTATAAGCGAGAGTCCCAATCCGTTCCAGAATAGGAAACGGACCAATGAATTTGGGTGCCAACTTTCCTGTTTTACCGAACCGGATAACTCCTCTCATCGGCGATACTTTCAAATATACATAGTCGCCAACTTCAAAGGATATATCTCTTCTTCTTTTATCGGCATAGCTCTTTTGTCGGCTTTGAGCTGCGAGTAATCGCTTCTTAATAAAATCGACTTTGTCGGCAGCTTCTCGAATCATATCAGGACCCAACACAAGTCTATTTCCAGGCTCGACCCAACAAGCAGGAGATCGGCACGGTCTACCGTACAATGCTTCGAATGGTGACATTGTCAGCCTCGCCTGGTAGCTGTTGTTATAAGAGAATTCAGCCAAATGCAGATGGTCTTCCCATGATCCACCGAAATCTATAACACAAGCCCGCAATAGATCTTCTAAAATGCGATTCACCCTCTCAGTCTGACCGTCTGTCTGAGGATGATAAGCGGTGCTCAAGTTTAACTTCGTTCCCAGCTCGACTTGAAATGCTTCCCAGAATTTGCTAGTGAATATTGTATCTCTATCACTTATTATACTGAGCGGCACTCAATGTAGTCTAACTATTTCCCTGACGTAAATCTGCGCCAGACTCTGAGCAGTTCTGTTTGATCTGACAGGTATAAAATGGGTGGTCTTCGTGAAGCGATCTACGATCACCCAAATACTGTCATTTCCCTTTCTGGTTCTGGGCAAACCATCAATGAAATACATAGAAATATGTTCCCACTTCCAACCAGGAACTTCTAGCGGTTGTAATAATCCAGCCAATTTCTGTTGGTCGCTCTTGACTAGCTGACAAGTAGGGCATCGACTAACATATAAGGAAATGTCCCTTTTCATCGACTTCCACCAGAAAGTGTGTTTGATGTCATTATACATTTTGCTTACTCCCGGATGGATACTGAGTTTTGACTTGTGGCATTCATCCAATACTTCATTTCGAAGTTCAGGAATGTTAGGGACACAGATTCGACCTTTGAGCCTTAAAATCCCATTATTGTCTACTTGAAAACTCGAAGGTTCGCCTTGTTGAATTATCCCTCTGATCTTCTGAATGAAGTGATCATCCTCCTGAAGAGCAGATATCTTATCTAGCAATGAAGTCGTGATAATAAAACTGGCGATCATTACATTCTTTCTGCTTAATGCATCAGCCACGACATTGGCTTTTCCTGGAGTATATATAATTTCAAAGTCATATGCTGCAAGAAACTCCAGCCAACGTTGCTGTCTCAGATTCAAGTCCTTCTGAGTGAACAGATACTTTAATGACTGATGATCTATAAACAGTTCGAATCTCTCACTGAGAAGATAGTGTCTCTAGATTTTCAAAGAGAATATGATAGCCAATAACTCAAGATCATGAGTTACATAGTTTTTCTCGTGTGGCTTAAGTTGACGGCTAGCATAAGCAATTACTTGGCCTCTTTGCATTAACACTGCGCCGAGGCCTTCTCTAGAAGCATCAGTCCACACTTTTAAATCTTGGTTGCCATCGATGATGGTTAACACCGGAGCAGTTGTTAATCTCAACTTTAGCTCTTCGAAAGCCTCCTCACTCTCTTGAGTCCATTTGAACTTAGAATGCTTCTTTGTAAGCTTCGTTAAGTGACAAGATATCTTTGAAAAGTCTTTAACGAACTTTCGGTAATAGCTAGCCAATCCGAGAAAACTGCGGACTTCAGTGGGAGTACTGGGTTGTTTCCAATTTTGAATAGCCGTGATTTTACTCGGATCCACAGCGATTCCTTCTTTCGATACAACATGGCCCAGAAATTTCACTTCATCTTGCCAGAAGATACATTTGGAAAATTTGGCTTTCAATACATTCCTTCTGAGGATTTCTAGAACCTGTTCCAAATGTTTTTCATGTTCAGCCTTTGATTTAGAGAAGATTAGAATATCGTCAATGAAAACCAGAACAAATTTATTCAATACTCCTCTGAATACCCTGTTCATTAGATCGACGAAGTAAGCTGGAGCGTTACATAAGCCGAACGGCATTACTAACCACTCGTAGAATAAGTCGGGACCTCTGAATGTTGTCATTGGAACACACTCTTCGGCAATTCGAAGTTGATGGAAGCCTGTAGCTAGGTCCATCCTTGAGAATACTTGTGCTCCATTTAATCGATCCAACAAATCATCAATCCGTGGCAATGGATACTTGTTCTTTATTGTCTGCTTGTTCAAATCACGATAATCCACACATAGACGTAGAGTACCGTCAGATTTTGGGACAAACACCACCGCTGCACCCCAATCAGAGAAACTAGGCCTGATCAGACCCTTCCATACTAGCTGTCGTGTTTGATTGTCTAATTCCTCCTTCTCTTTCAAGGACATTCTTCGAATAGCGTGAACTACCGGCCTTGCATTGGGAATCAAAGCAATCTTGAAATCTATTTCTCTCTGTGGAGGTAAACGAACGACTTCCTCAAACACATCCGCATAATTCTTGACGACAGGAATGTCCTTGATGAGGTCAGGAATATTCTCTGTGACTTCAGGAACATTTTCAATTTGGGATGGAGAAACATTCAAAGCTGCCCAGAAGTCTTTTCTATTATCATTCTGACCTTCACAGGGAATGGTTATATAACTCCCTGATTTAATCTTAGCTCTAACAACTCTCTCGGCGCATCTAACCTCTGCTTCATATTTGGTTAACCAATCCAATCCCAAGATAAGATCGAATTCATCAAAATTCATGACGACAGAGATAATAGGGAATTTATAGCAGGAAAAAGAGACGGGTACTGCACAAACCCAACTGAGATTGATGGAACCTCCGACCGGATTCTGGACAGTCATCGGTTCCCTGAGCTTCCTCAAGTTCAAATCAAGTTTCTTAGCGGCACTCTTTGAAATGAAGCTTCGGGACGCGCCTGTGTCAAACAGTACTTTAACTAAAATGTTTTTGACAGCAAGCGTTCCTTCTAAAACATCAGCCCTTTCTTGACTTGCTGAGGGATCAGAAGTCTTTGCCAATTCATTCACCTGAACTACTTCAGGCTTCCTCAAGAGCCAGCAATCCTTTGCAAGATGACCAGTCTGCTTGCATTTACTGCAACCTCTTTTCTCTTGAAATCTCTCTTTGGATTTAGATCCATTCTTTGTTCGCTTTTTCGAGGGTTTGCACTTCCCTTGAAAATGCCCTGGCTTATGGCAGTTATTGCATATGGCAGTCGTGGCAGGTTCTTTTCCAGATCTAGTCCTTTTTCGATTTACTTTAGGCTCTTTACTGTCCTCAGACCTTGTACTGGCTTCTGGAATATCAGTTTCCAACTCTGTTTTGCCACTAGAACAGACTTCTTCTTCGTCGCGCAACATTCCTTTCTTGTGGAGATCTTCATACTGATAAGCCATATAAATCATCTCTGGAAAAGGAAGCTTCACATGCCCCAATACTTTATTCTGGTATTTCCTTTGAAGCCCATGAATAAATCTCAGATTTTTCCTCTTTGTGTTCTGAATCAGATGGGGAGCAAAGTGAGCAAGTTCATTGAATTTCTTGTGATATTCTGGGATGGTCATATCGCCTTGAATTAGATAAGAAAATTCATCACGTAATCTCTCGGTTGCTTCGGGAGGAGTAAATCTTTCTAGGAAAATCACTTTGAATCTGTCCCAGGTGATATCACCTTCTGGATTATCTTTGATGATTGTTTCCCACCAAATTAAAGCTTCTTCTTTGAGCGCCCAAGATGCTACTAACCGCTTCTGGTCATCTCTCAGCTGGATATGCTCAAAGATTCTCTCGACAGAACTCATCCAAGCTTGAGTTTGAATAATAGATTCATTGCCCGAGAATTGTGCTCCGTTCAGATTTCGATATTTCTTTAATAGAGCCTCTAGATCGGGTTCTGTATTCCTTCTGTTTCTGGCACTCATTTTCTAGTACTTCTGCAAATAGCAGATCAAGTGTCAGGTCACAGAAAGGATATTTTCAAACATAGAAACATATACCTCAAATGTAAATGTGTCTATCGAGGTGTAATTTCATTCTGCTTTACTCATACTAGGATATTACTGATCCTATCTGTATAGAGTTACCCGTCCTAGAACACTACTGGTCCTATTTCTGACGAGTTCGTTCAAATGTTATATTCCAGAACTAAGCTTAACCAAAGCTCTGATACCACGTTGTGACGACCCGAATTCCCGTTCAGACGGAAACAGGGTTATCTTTGGAATATAACAAAGAAACAGATAATGGCAGAACAGAATTAAATAAATACACCAGATAATGAACAATAAAATACTCTGGATAAAAGTAATCATCAGAGTTACACAGTAAACAGGATCTTACTTAGTACAAATACAGTTCAGCTATACATAAATGTCTACAGCGGAAATAAACAAAATATGTACAATAGGAGCTGAACAGCATAAAAAGAAATAAATGATAGAATCCATCTTCAGCTCCAGCTATCCAGAAAGAACCAGCTAAACCTGAATACAAGGCTGCCCGTGTAGAAAAAGGGGCACCCGAGTTTGAAAGTGAAACAAACTACGAGTCAGTCATGGGACTGGTATGAGAAATCCACTCAACACATATACAATTGGCCAATCACAGGACCACGCCACTTTCGTGGAACGGGTTTACTCCATTGGATTGCCAGTGCTTTAAAACAAATCTTTCTTTTAAACATCGCTATGCTTTTTATAAAAATGAAACCGTTATAAGACTCAATTCCCATCACACAATGCAACGCAAACCGGAGGATAGAGTTTTTCCTTATAATGGCCAAAATATGATTGATACGAATAAAACAAAGGTATTTGATATTATTGCTAGTGTTAATATGTTTTGAAATCACTTTCAAATCATAACTATCAATCATAGACGGCATGGGTACCATATATCATGTCGCCATATATATATACAATCAAAACCGCACGATGTCGTATTTGGAAATTGGATTTCCGTCATGAACCAAGGCAAAAGATAGTCCTTACCGAATTCGAGACAATCTAGCCCATGTCTCAGGATCAGAACGCATCAACCCTTTAGATCGTCAGGGCCGGTCCACCGATGTGGATTATTATGCCTGAACACTACGTTTCTCCGCCCTTCGGGGCGTAAACGAGCCAACGAATGACTCCATCGTACCCGGATCGTCCGATCAAACCGAGGCGCCACGCAACAGCAACAACCACATAGGTGAAAAGTATATAAATGTCAGGGCTGGTAGGTCACTGACACCACCCTAGCTAGAAAGAAACGCAGGCCCTCCCTGATGTCCTCTCCCGTTTTAGGTTCATACCGGGGTGTGAGGCTCGCGAATTCACGTTATACACAAAGCTACGCCACACAGGCGGTGCTTTGATCATCACCACAAGACTTTGCTTTTCAACAGAAGCCCTGATCACTGCATCTTAGCATGCCACACAGGCAATTCACGCCATGCGATTGATGTCCATCGATATACAACCTCTGAGCTCGTACGTCTCAAAGAAGGGCGTTAAGCAAAAGAATAAATTCTCCGCCGCCAAACAGATGTATATTTAACAGAAATCAATCAACACAGAATAAACTCCAATGTCAGACACACAGTCCATTTACAAGTCCGTTCTGGGTCTGAACGAAACCGGAGGCACTAAATACCTCGCAAACCCTTCGATCACCACGTACGTCTGGACGATCACCACTCATTATCCATATTTCGGGATGCCTCCCAATCAGGACCTCGGTTACCATCCAAACGAGGTGAAGATCTCCGGTCTTCGACCATCGTCTTCATCTTCGACTTTCAATCGTCGATCAATTATTTGAAATGAGAATTAACTCGGCTTTTTCAAATAATTCACGTATATTTAGAATTTCAAATCAGTTTATTTCAATGGTTAAATTATTCGACAACACCAAATTTGTTCTTTAATGTAATTTTCACACTAAATACATTCAACCATCAAAAGCCACACAAATCGAGCAAATTCAGTTTATTTCCCTTCCATATCGTTTATAATATTTTATAACGATTTATCGCTATTTTTATTTATATTAAATAGCTATTTTATTCAAAACGACGCTTCGGGCCATAAGGCGGCCGTGGCGCTGTTTTTCTTCAGATTTGATTTACACATATCTGAAAATCTAACCGTTGGATCTTCACAGAATTTACATCATTAGAAAGGTCTTTTCAAAACGAATCCAACGGTTCCAGTTTCGGGAAAATCCGACGGTCGGATCTCCCGGTACAATCGTTTGAAGTTTCGATTTCAAAATACGAACTGCAGCGTTGTTATTCGATTAAATATAATTATATTTATATATATATATATATATAAATATAATCGCTTCTGGCGCTGTTTTTCTTCAGATTTGAATTAAACATTCCAGACAATCCAACCGTTGGATTTTTACAAGGTTGGTGCCGTTGGAAAGATAATTCCAAGGCGAACCCGACGGTTGAGGTTTCAGGAAAATCCAATGGTCGGATTCCCCGCACTAGTCGTTTGAAATCACGGTTTCAAAATACGAATTGCACGGCCTCGTTTCGTTTTAATTTTATTTATATTTATATATTTATATAAATATAGTTCATTCAATGATTTCCATATCGTTTTCACTTCAAATATTTTTCTAACACCTTAAAATTTTGGAAAATTTCGCCATAACCTCCCCTGCACAGGGAGCATCGGGAAATCGCAAATAGCGTTCCCGGTCCTTCTAATCTCAAAAAGAAAAAGAAAAAGCCAAGCGGCTAGCCAACAGGCTCATAAAATCATCACCCAAACAAAACAGTAAATGTGTACCTATTTGTCGGGCACAAAATTTTATTCCTCTTCTCTAGCCCCTTTGCTATAACCTGTTCAATGAATATGCATGTACATATATATACAGTTCTTATCATTTATCATTTTCTATTCAACTTCATATTTGATTTCTATTTGGTTTAAAAACACCATTCATTCTAATGTTACATAAATAGGTGCAAATCATTTCATTAGCTAATTAATGAATATTTCAACTCATATATGTTTATTTTGAACAAGTGGCTATTTTTAACACTTCACATTTCAACGATTTATGCATACAATAAAAATGTGACTTTTATTGTAAACCAATTCATTTCAAAACACTATTTTTCTATATAGTTCATATAGGTGATAAAAATCGGATTTTTATCATCTAACAATTTATTTCAAAATATGAATACCATTCAACACATGAATTTCTAATCAACGAATGAATATCAATTCAACACATGAATGTTTTCTATAGTTTCTATATATAGAAAAAAATGTGATTTTTATTATCAAACGATTTATTTCAAAATATGAATACCATTCAACACATGAATTTCTAATAAACGAATGAATATCAATTCAACACATGAATGTTTTCTATAGTTTCTATATATAGATAAAAATGTGATTTTTATTATCAAACGATTTATTTCAAAATATGAATACCATTCAACACATGAATTTCTAATCAACGAATGAATATCAATTCAACACATGAATGTTTTCTATAGTTTCTATATATAGATAAAAATGTGGTTTTTATTATCAAACGATTTATTTCAAAATATGAATACCATTCAACACATGAATTTCTAATCAACGAATGAATATCAATTCAACACATGAATGTTTTCTATTCAATGAATAAATATAGTTTAAGCATATGAAAATAATTCAAACACACGAATATTATTCAAAATTTCGGCAGCATAACGGCAGGGTAGTTAAACCGGGACCGTCCCTAGTACGGCTCCTCGCTCTACCTTAAAACCTCGCGGTTTTTGATAATGGGGATCATGCATCTAGTTCGCACGCAGGCGACATGTATATATTTATTTCATTTCCACAAACTAATCCTATGTGGTTTCAACCAAATATTTCTCAACCACAAACGGGTATTTTCAACCACAATCAACCAATATCAATCACAAACAATCCCAAACAATCATTCGCTATCAATCAATTATCACAACAATTTCAATCAATAAATATCGTCCATGGTTTGTGGACGAGGGGCGTATATATATATATATTTATATATAGCAATTCACTTTTACTTCAACACATATATAATATTTTTAAATCAGAAATCTCACCAAATAGCTATTTCAATCCCACGACTCTTCCTTTATAGAAATCTTCGCCAATCTCGCCTTTTGTCGCTTTCGCCCGTATTCTCTACATATGTAAAAATCGAATTTTTACGATGCTATTCAATATATAAAAATATGATTTTTACTTCAACTTTCAATATATAAAAATCTGATTCTTACTTTGACTTTCAATATCTCAAAATCGGATTTTTTCTTCTTGAAGTTCAAATCCTTTTTCTCTTTAAAGATTAAACCTTTTTCCTATTTAAAGTTTTTAAAATAAAATCAGTTCTAAACTCTTTCGAAAATCAGTTTTTACTTTATATAAAAATTAGTATTTACATCCTTTTAAAATCGGTTTTTACTTCCTTTTAAAATCAGTTTTTACTTCCTTTAAAAATCAGTTTTTTATTTCCTTTAAAAATCAGTTTTTAAATCTTTAAAAATCAGTTTTCGATAGCTTTAAAAATCAGATTTAAATTGCTTTTTAAAATCAAAATCTTCAGATTAAAAATAATAAAAAAAAAGGTAAAATAAAATAACTTACTTTTAACCTGCGAAGGAGGGGGGGGGGGGCGAAGCCAAGCTCGGCGGCGTCGGAGCTGCTTCGAGGGCGGCGGCTTCAGCGTCGCGAACGGGGGGGCTTCGTCAGAGCTCGTGCGATCTGGGGGGCTTCGGGGGTTGCGCACTGGTAGGAGGAGGCTGGACGGAGGGAGCGGTCGTGGGTGGAGCTTGGTGGAGGCGTCGTCAGGGCGGTGGCATCGATGCTTCTCCGTCCGTCTTCTTTTTTTTTTTCTTTTCTTTTCTTCTGATTAATGAACTTCGGTAATGAATTACAGGGGGGCTAAGGTATAGGAGGGAATTATATAATATTTTTATTATTTTATTATTTAATTTTGCAAAAAGGTTGACTTTTACATACGACCTCGAAACGAGGCCCACCGCCTGTCGTCCATAGCGTTTTACCCCCATTACGAACACAATGGGATATGTATCGCAAGCTGATTTGATCGTTACAATCAGTTTCCTTTTGAATTTACATTTAAATCACTATATTGAATTTTAAACGCACATTTCAAATTACCGGGGTCACGTACTAACTAGAAAAATTCCAGAAAAATATTTTCTAGCTTCGTATTGACGATACGGTCCTAACAAAACTAGTTTCGTCGAATTCTGAGACCGTTTGAAAAATGGCCAATTTCCAGTCGATTAAAATCAACTGAAACTAGTCAAACGCGTTTTCCTTTGCCACGCTCACATATTGATTCGAAAAATTATGAGATTTGAAACCTAACAATAACTTGACACTGCGGGTCCAACAAAAGTGGTTTCGTCGAAATCCGAGGTCATTTGCAAAATGTCCTTTTTTAAGGGCCTGAATTCCATAGCGACTATTCAGAATTTTCAACTGGACATATCTTTTGATTCCCGCTATCAAATTTCGATTGGTCAGATTCGTTGTAAAGATATCATCAATTAGATTCCATTATTTTTGGTTTCACTAAAATCCGGATTGTTTTGCACCTGGTGTATTCAATTGAAATTTGAAATCGAATTATCGAACTACTGCGCTATTTTCAATTCTATATATAATTATAATTAATTATATTCGTTTTCAAATGTCGATTCAAACTCA
The DNA here is from genome assembly GCA_030737875.1 of Allium sativum. Taxonomy (NCBI): domain Eukaryota; kingdom Viridiplantae; phylum Streptophyta; class Magnoliopsida; order Asparagales; family Amaryllidaceae; genus Allium; species Allium sativum. The sequence goes on from CM060918.1 coordinate 117,106,430, forward strand.
GTTTTCATCGACATTATTTAAAATATTTATTTTAAATATTTAAAATCCATTATTTTAGCCAATTTAAAAATTTTAAATTGGTTCAGATTTTCTGGGTCGTTACAAATCCACCACTAACGAACACCATTTCTCCACTTTAAAACCCAAACCGCCCCTCCTCTGGTTCATGAAATTTCAAACTACAAATACCAATTCAAAGCAATTCCCGGTCTCTTCTCCTTCATATGTGAAATACCCATCTCGCACACCAAAGCCAAGTTCGACGTCGCCTGTTCCTTTCGTACCACAGGAAAAACCCACGACAGTTTTTGTTTCGCAATACCACAAAGAAAATCAAACCAGAGCGGTTTTCGATCTAATACACAAATCCAAACTCAGTTTCTCAAATCAAGGCTCAAGCTTTTCAAAACGTCGAACCCTAACTTATGGCTGCGGAAAAACATCGAACAGAAAAATGTTCGGATGGAACGAGATGCATAGAAGTTTGAAGAGAATCTTATAAGCATTCTAGTATACCCTTGCTTTGATTTTTAGGGATTTCGTTTCATTTTATTTTTGAATTTAGAAGAGGATTGAACTTGATTTTTTTCCTGGAAAGGAGAAACAACGGCGGAACAACTTTGACCAGAACGAACGAAAACTTAGGTTAAAGGAGGTAAGGGTAGTGGTATTTATAGGGAAGATTAGATATTTTATAGAAAGAATATTCTCGGCATATTCTCTTTTATATATTCATTCTGCTTTCTAAAAATTCTCGTGATTACATACGGTACCTAAAAATCACCAAATTGGACATGTAGCTAGAGTTCGACATTACGGTCCCAATGAAACTGGTTTCGTTGAATTCCGACTTCGTATGCTCACACAGCGTATTTTTAACCGTCAAAATACCGACTGTATTTCACTCTAAAAATCCGTACGGCCATCACACAATGCAACGCAAACCGGAGGATAGAGTTTTTACCTTATAATGGCCAAGATATGCTTGATACGAATAAAACAAAAGCATTTGATATTACTACTAGTGTTTATATGTTTCAAAAACAATTTCCAATCATAGCTATCAATCATAGATGACATGAACGTCCCATGCCACTATGTCGCCAAATATATATACAATCAAAACTGCACGATGTCGTATTTGGAAATTGGATTTCTGTCGTGAACCAAGGCAAAAGATAGTCCTTACCGAATTCGAGACTGCCAAGCCCGAGCCTCAGGAACAGCTGCAACTGCCCCTTGGAGCGACAGGGCCGGTCCACCGATGTGGATTAAAATTCCTGAACAATGCGTTTCCCTGCCCAATGGGGCGTAAACGAGCCAACGAATGGCTCCATCGGTCCCGGATCGACCGATATATCCGAGGCGCCTCGCTATCCATCATCCACATAAGTAAAATGTCAGGCCATGTAAAAACACCGACACAACTTCTAGCTAGGAAGAAACGCATGCCCTCCCTGAGGTCCTTCTCCCGTTTCTGGCTCATACCGGGATGTGAGGATCGCGAATTCATGTTATACACAAAGCTACGCCCCACAGGTGGTGCTTTGATCATCACCACAAGACTTTTCTTTTCAATAGAAGCCCTGTTCATTTGCCCCTTGGGCATGCCACACTAGCAATTCATGCCATGCGACTGATGTCCATCGATATACAACCTCTGAGCTCGTGTGTTTCAGAGAAGGGCGTTAAGCAAAAGAATAAATTCTCCGTCGCCAAACAGATGTATATTCAATAGAGATCAATCAACACAGAATAAAATCCAATGTCAGACACAAAGTCCATTTACAAGTCCGTTCTGGGTCTGAACGAAACCGGAGGCACTAAATACCTCGTATATTCATCGATTCCCACGTACGTCTGGACGATCACTGTAACACCCCACACCCGCTAAGGTCACTCACTAAGGGAATGCCTTAACTTCGGTGGAGCATTTTAAGTGAATATAGAACAGAAAAATTACACAAGACAGATATAAATACTTGAAAATCTAAAACATCATTTCATTGCAGCAGAAGGTAAACATGCTTAGTTACAACACCATAAAGAGTCAAGTACTAAATATCCATCCTGATAAAAAAACAAAAGTACATAATCCCACTACATAAACAATAGCCATAAAAGAAAAGATAAGCTGGGCTTTACATCATGGTCCAAGCTCCAGAAGATAGATAAAGAAGTCTGATCAAAGCCCACTAGTGCTTGGCCCAGCCTGAGGACCTGAGGGGGGAAAAAAAGATAAAAACAACGGGGTCAGACATAAGTCTGAGTGAGCCCTATAACTTTAACAACATAATCATTAAAGTAATTAGGGTATGATATAAAATTGGCACGGGATGACTGGGGATAAATGACTACACTAAGTAGCCAACTAGACATTAGGTGAACTAAGGTAACGGTAAAGATGCATCTACCCACCCAAGGGTAATTACTAACTGCACCACACCAGTCATTCCTACTTAAAGGTTGATCCCACCCAAGGACTTAGAGAATTTACCCAGTAGTTTCGTGTACCCCTATCTGACTACATAGGTGCCGTCTGCCCCTATCTCCACTAGGTGTACCCACTACTCCCAAGCGATCGGCTCCCTACCGTAGATACCCGTGCTGGCCCCACAATGGGGTGTATCGCTCCCCAAAGTGGCAACCCGATACAACAAATGGTGCACGGCTTATACCTACACGATGCAACAACGTCTTACCTACCAGCCCGGGTCCACACACGCATATGAAACCCGTTGGACTTGCGTAGCCACCGCTAACCCGTTTTGGCCTCTTATAATCAAGCCCAGTACGCGTGTCCCGTGCTCGACATGGGTCGAGCCCACTAAGATACATATGGGTTACTGGGTGAAATGGGCCCCCACAAGCTACCACCTAAGCTTGTCATTATATCTAGTGCATCCCACTTAACCCTTTAATCATGTTTAATTACATGTTTCCACTTGGTTAAGTATTCTAATCGTATTTTCTATTGCCACCCAAGGCAACCAACTAGATTTCCTCATGCCACCCAAGGCACTTACTTGATTTCCACATGCCACTCAAGGCACCCACTTAACCCCTCATGCCCACTACATGCTTATCTGGTTAAGTGTTTCTTAATTGATTAAAAACGTAACCGTTGTAAAGACCTCTCACATTAGACTATCTTTTATGGCAGCTGGATTTGCTGGTTGGGTCCGGGCAGCCTTACGCCATAACCGAGTCTAACCTCGTGTCTATACACTTGTCACGTATTTAGTTTGTGCCTAAGACCTCTCACATTGGTCCAATCATTTGTAGCAGCTGGATTTGCCGGTCGGTTCCGGGCAGTCTTACGCTACAAAAGGGTCCAACCTCGTGTCTTAGTCGATTAATTACACCTAATTAATCACCCCCGAATTAATTTTCCCTAATTAATTCCAATTTTTACGATGTACATAATTGACTCAATTATGTCCATCCACTTTATGGTATGCATAATCATACCAACTTCACACCATTTCATTAACATGTATATTAACCCCATCGTTCCCCACGTAATTCGCTAACGTGACATAAAAGGGAAGATTCATCACAAATATAATGGGTTCAACTTGCATAACATTAGCATCAACATGGGTTTAAAGGTGTCAACATGCATATAGCATCAAACCCAACTAGCATAAATAATCAACCCAAACTTGCATGAATCACATATGTCATAAGGAGGTTAACTTGCATAAGTTATTCATGTCATACAAAGGGGTAAACTTGCATATGTATGTATGACATACAAAGGGGTTAACTTGCATATGTATGCATATCATACTAAGGTGTAAACTTGCACATGTTACTTGCATATAATCAAACACCCAACTTGCATAACATGTCATATATGAACTTGCATATAATGATACACCAAACTTGCATAACATATCATGTATGAACTAGCATATAATCATACACCAAACTTGCATATCATGGAGTCATAATGGATCAATGTTTCTCATATGACTTGCATATCTTGTATAACATCATAAACTCATAGCATATGACTTGCATAACTTGCATAACACCACAAACACATAGCATATGACTTGCATAACTTGCATAACATCATAATCACATAGCATATGACTTGCATAACTTGCATAACACCACAAACACATAGCATATGACTTGAATAACTTGCATAACATCATAATCACATAGCATATGATAACATAATCTTGCATTGATCCACATTCATAGCCATAACCTCATTATATCCTATCATAATCATTTCAACAATTGGTTATTAAGGCTATAGAAAACTCACTACTTGTTGATTAGCACTCCTAAGAAGAAGATTAAGTTGCTAGAGTTGATTAGTAGTTGATTTGAGAGACTATCTTCTTCTACAATTTGATGGAGGCTCCTTCAAGTTGCATTTTGACGCATAACGGTGTTGTAGCTATTTTTAGTATGAATTAGGGTAGTCTTAGGGTGTATTTATAGAGTAGTTAGGTGTTTTAGGCCATTAGATTAACCCTAAATCAGATTAGAGCCGTCAGATCTCGTCCTAGCCACCAAAACACAGCCCAAAAGCCAAACTGATGCACCCAGGTCACCTGGGCTCGACCAGGGAGGTCGACCCCCAGGTCGACACTAGGGTCGACTCCCCAGTCGACCTGGTGGGCAGGTCGAATCCCCAGTCGACCCCCAGGTCGACTCCCTGGGTCTGGCGGGAATTTTCCCGCCACTTCTGAAATGTGAAATTTTCATTTTTAAATCTGTTTTGAATTTTCTGAAAACTTCTTTGGGCCTTAACTGGGTCATACGGACTCCGATTTTCGAAAACTCGGACTCTATTTCGCGTATTTTTCCGAGACGAACGCAATGGCATAGCCCGTTTCCCCTGATTCAGATTTTAAAATTTAATTCTGCCCTGTTTTCTATTATAACAAGTTATTCAACATACGGGTTGTTACATTCTCCCCTACTTAAAGGATTTCGTCCCCGAAATCTCTAAGTCAAGAAGAACGTGTCCTACCAACCAAACAACCATATACTAAACCATCAAGCACTGACATCCATTGTCCTTAAAGTTTCTAATGCTGTATGAACATATGCAAAGAGTGTGTGTATATGTTCCCTGTCTAATGCAAAATCAGGCGGTCTACTGATTCAGTTGACCTCCTTAATGCAAACCATGATAGTGCCATGCATCCAATATGTATGCGAAAGAACCCTATCGACACATACTATTTCTACATGAGTGCACAATCATTCATCAAAATGCATCATCCATATGATAGCACAACCATTATACATCCATTAATATAGCTACCTACCCACAATTTTATGCAATATGCAATATGAAGTGATTGAGCCGATCTAGTGCCTAGAGTGTGTGTATATGTATCCACGAGCAACCACTAGCAACCACTTGCATCCACACACATCCATCAAACATAACATGTCTCAAACACATGTTTCAACCATAGGTTTACCCTATCTAAAGGTCAAAGGTACTAATGAGAGGACATACTAAAGATAAGATAAGTACTAGACAAACGATAAAGGAGAAGTTAAAAGACATACCCTCAAAAAGGAATGGGTACAGTGAACGCATCTTCGCTTCTGTCTCCCGAGTAGCATTGCTTTCATCCTCTCCCCATTGCACTTTGACTAGCCGCACCTCTCTGTTCCTCAACTTCCTAATCTCTGACCCAAGGATGCGGGTAGGAGCTCGTCGAATAGTTGCATCACGCTCTACCTCCACTTCTTTAAGCAAGCTCGGCTCTACCACCTCTGCGGTCTCATGTAGGCACTTCCTCAAATGTGACACATAGAATACGTCATGTACCCCACTAAGTCTCTCGGGTAAATCCACTCTATATGCCATCCGTCCAATCCTTTCCTTAATATGAAACGGCCCAACATATCTTGGTGCTAACTTCCCAACGGACCCAAAGCGAACCACATTCCGTAATGGAGATACTTTGACAAAGACCATGTCTCCAATATCAAACTCAAGATCCGTCCTCCTCTTATCCGCGTAAGATTTCTGCCTATCCTGCGCTGCTTTCATCCTTCTTCGAATTAAATCAATCTTTTCCGAAGTCTCTCTAACCATATCAGGCCCAAGCAAGATCTTATCTGTAGACTCCCACCAACATGTAGGTGATCGACAAGGCCTCCCATAAAGAGCTTCGAAAGGAGCCATAACAATACTGGACTGAAAGCTGTTATTATACGCGAACTCCACCAATGGAAGATGCTCTTCCCATGTACCTCCAAAATCTAAGATACAAAGCCTCAAAAGGTCTTCTAGAACACGATTCATCCTCTCGGTCTGGCTGTCCGTCTGAGGATGATATGCGGTGCTCAAGCACAACTGAGTACCAACTGCCTCTTGCAAACTTTTCCAAAACTCGCTAGTGAAGATAGGATCTCGATCACTCACTATGCTAGAGGGTACCCCATGCAATCGAACTATCTCTCGAAGATAAACTGAAGCTAGCCATGGAGCAGTCCTCTTGCTCTTCACGGGTATGAAATGGGCGCTCTTAGTAAGTCTGTCTACCACAACCCAAATTCCCGTATTACCCTTCCTCGATCTAGGTAACCCATCAACAAAATCCATCGAGACGCTATCCCACTTCCATTGCGGAACTTCCAATGGGTGAAGCAACCCATCGGGTTTCTTTTGCTCCGCTTTCACTTGTTGGCACACCAAGCATCTAGCGACATACTCGGCCACATCTTTCTTCATCCCGGGCCAAAAGGAAACTCGCCTCATGTCTTGGTACATCTTGTCCCCACCGGGATGAATGGTCATCCTAGAACGGTGTGCATCATCAAGAATAGCCTTCCTCAAACCCTCGTCTTGCGGTACACAAAGTCTACCGTCTCTATGCAAGCACCCCCTATCGTCTAGGGTGTACCTACTCAAATGGCTGGACGACTCTCCCCTTATGAGCCTCTCTACTAACTCAACGAACTGTGGGTCGTCCCTCTGTGCCTCGCCAATCCATCCCAAAAGAGTAGGTCTGACCTCCAAGGATGCTAGCAAACCGGGTATATAGTCAACGGAGGGTCTGAAATCAAACATCGAGATAAATTCCAAGCTTCGTCGTTCCACGAACAATGGACTCAAGGACAACCTTTTTCTACTCAAGGCGTCTGCCACCACGTTACCCTTGCCAGGGGTATACGCTATCTCGAAATCATAGGATGCTAAGAACTCCATCCACCTTTGCAGTCTCAAGTTCAAATCCTTCTGAGAAAACAAGTACTTCAATGATTTGTGGTCAGTGAACAATTCGAATCTCTCTCCCAGAAGATAATGGCGCCAAATCTTAAGCGCAAAAACAATAGCGGCCAACTCTAAATCATGTGTAGGGTAATTCTTCTCATGTTTTCTCAACTGCCTTCCACCATAGGCTATTACCCTTCCCTCTTGCATTAAGACTGCGCCCAGTCCAGTCCCACAAGCATCGGTATAGACAACAAATGGCTTACTCCCATCTGGCAACACTAAGACTGGAGCTGTGGTTAAAGCTCTCTTTGACCGTCGGAACGCATCATCACAATCTACGTCCCATGCGAAGACTAGATTCTTCTTCGTCAAGCGAATTAATGGGGATGATATCTTCGCGAAGTCCTTGATAAACTTCCTATAGTAGCCAGCCAACCCCAAGAAACTCCTCACCTCGGTAGCATTCTTCGGAACCTTCCAATCTTGAATGGACACTACCTTCGCGGGATCCACAGCTATCCCTTCCTTGGAGACCACGTGCCCCAAGAACCGCACTTCCTTCTTCCAGAAGTGACATTTAGAAAATTTAGCCTTAAGGCTATGCGCTCGAAGAGTCTCCAACACTTCCCTAAGATGTAGGGCATGCTCTTCTTCACTCTTAGAAAATACTAAGATGTCATCCACAAAGACCACCACGAACTTATTAAGGAACTCCCTGAACACCCTACTCATCAAATCAACAAAATATGAAGGGGCGTTCGCCAAACCAAATGGCATCACCAGCCACTCATAGAAACCATCCGGAGTCCTAAAGGCAGTCTTGTCTAGGCTATCCTCAGCCACCCTCAACTGATGAAACCCCGTGGCCAAGTCCAACTGAGAAAATACTGAAGCGCCAACCAACTGATCAAAAAGATCATCAATCCTCGGCAATGGGTGTCTATTCTTCTTTGTGAGCTTGTTGAGTTCTCTATAGTCTACACAAAGTCTGAGGGACCCATCCGCCTTCGTAACAAAAACTACTGGAGCACCCCACTCTGATATACTTCGTCTTATGAACCCCTTCTCAAGCAACTCCCCTACTTGCTTATGGAGTTCCCTCCTCTCACGAGGAGCCATGTGGCGCACTGGTAAAGATACTGGTTTAGCATTATCCACCAGATATATTCGGAAGTCAATCTCCCTCTTCGGAGGTAAACCCTTCACCTCCTCAAACACATCCGAGTACTCCCGGACGACTCTAACAGATCGCAAACTCTCGACCGAAGCGTCAAGCGATTCAAGATAACTTAGCATAACAGAATCCATGGGATTACAAGAGATCTCGAGAGTGTTCCCCAAGCGGGTCATGAGCCTAACAACTCACCTTTCGCAATCAAGAACGGCACCATTACTGGATAACCAGTCCATGCCCAAAATCAACCCATAGCCCGTGAAGCCCAAAACAAAAGCATCATATCTAAACTCAATGCTAAGTATAGAAATCTTCAAACCCAAACATATCATGGATAAATAAGTGGAGCCCCCAATTGGGTTTGAAACAACCAAGGGATCATCTACTAGACTGGTGTCTAAGTGCAGTGACTCAACTAATGATGATGAGATAAACGAATGCGATGCGCTAGAATCAAACAATGTACGGACAGGATGATCAAATAGAAAAACCAGACTTTCAACGGAAATAGTTCTACCTCTTTCCTGAATCGGTGGAACCGCGAGAGCCTGAACTTGCCCCCTTGCCTGACCCGGTGCCACAAGAGCTTGCACCTGTCCTCCTGAGGTAGATCCCGTCCTTTGCCCCTTCTTAGGGCAATCCTTCACTAGATGCCCTGCTTCACCACAGTGGTAGCAGCCAGTCTTCTTCTTCCGACAATTTTTGCTTAGGTGGCCTGGTATCCCACAATTGAAGCACTTCTTCTTCCCTTTGCCACCGTTGCCTTTTCCACCCTTGTTTTGTTGTTGCTGTGGTCTCTTTTGATCTCCTTTCTTCTCGGGTGCCTTATTAGCATTGGGACCCTTCTCTTCCTCATGCATGAGTGCCATGTCTACTAGCTTCTCAAAGCTGGCCCCCATAGGGATGTGAGTCATAGCCAATCCATGCATCGGTTCATTCAAGCCCTTAACGAACCTCAAAGCCTTCTTCTCCGGTGTATTCACCATGTCTATGCCAAACCTTGCCAATTGATTAAACTTGTTGACATATTCCTTCACCGAGAGGTTTCCTTGCTTTAGAGTCAAGAACCTTTCAATATACAAGTTTTCCTCCGCCCTTGAGAGAAACTTTGCCACAAATCTTTGCCTGAAATCCGCCCAAGAGTCAACGGGGCGTTCTCCATTAGTGACCTCCCACCAGAATGAGGCCTCTCCCTTCATTAACCAAGCAACTAGCTTGACTTTCTTTCCTTCTTCCATCTCAAAGATATCTATCAACTCTTCCACCTCCTTAAGCCAATCTCTAGCCTCCACAAAAGTTTCTGATCCTTGAAAAGGTTTCCCTCCCATAGCTTTAAATTCCTTGCAAGTCTTAGCAAAAGTATCCGTGCGAGAAGGAGGAGGGGGAGGAGGAAGATCGGGTGCTATTGTTGGTGGAGGAACATTTGCTGGACCCGCAGTGGCGGCCCTAGCCTCCATCAATCTCCTATACCATACTGGTATCGTCACACCCTCCGGAAAGTTAAGATCTTCAGCCATGCTGAAACGAAAAAGGAAAGATTCAAAACGGAGAATTCGAAAGATAAAGATATGGCTATTGGGGATTATGCTTTTCTTTCAAAAACTTTTCTCTTTAAAGACATGTTTTTGAAAATACTTCTTCCAAAAATGTTTTTGGAAAAATAGTTTTCTAAAAATTTTATCTGTTCTGGTAACCTTCGCTCTGATACCACGTGTAACACCCCACACCCGCTAAGGTCACTCACTAAGGGAATGCCTTAACTTCGGTGGAGCATTTTAAGTGAATATAGAACAGAAAAATTACACAAGACAGATATAAATACTTGAAAATCTAAAACATCATTTCATTGCAGCAGAAGGTAAACATGTTTAGTTACAACACCATAAAGAGTCAAGTACTAAATATCCATCCTGATAAAAAAACATAAGTACATAATCCCACTACATAAACAATAGCCATAAAAGAAAAGGTAAGCTAGGCTTTACATCACGGTCCAAGCTCCAGTAGATAGATAAAGAAGTCTGATCAAATCCCACTAGTGCTAGGCCCAACCTGAGGACCTGAGGGGGAAAAAAGATAAAAACAACGGGGTCAGACATAAGTCTGAGTGAGCCCTATAACTTTAACAACACAATCATTAAAGTAATTAGGGTATGATATAAACTTGGCACGAGATGACTGGGGATAAATGACTACACTAAGTAGCCAACTAGATATAAGGTGAACTAAGGTAACGGTAAAGACGCATCTACCCACCCCAGGGTAATTACTAACTGCACCACACCAGTCATTCCTACTTAAAGGTTGATCCCACCAAAGGACTTATAGAATTTACCCAGTAGTTTCGTGTACCCCTAGCTGAATACATAGGTGCCGTCTGCCCCTATCTCCACTAGGTGTACCCACTACTCCCAAGCGATCGGCTCCCTACCGTAGATACCCGTGCTGGCCCCACAATGGGGTGTATCGCTCCCCAAAGTGGCAACCCGATACAACAAATGGTGCACGGCTTATACCTACACGATGCAACAACGTCTTACCTACCAGCCCGGGTCCACACACGCATATGAAACTCGTTGGACTTGCGTTGCCACCGCTAACCCGTTTTGGCCTCTTATAATCAAGCCCAGTACGCGTGTCCCGTCCTCGACATGGGTCGAGCCCACTAAGATACATATGGGTTACTGGGTGAAATGGGCCCCCACAAGCTACCACCTAAGCTTGTCATTATATCTAGTGCATCCCACTTAACCCTTTAATCATGTTTAATTACATGTTTCCACTTGGTTAAGTATTCTAATCGTATTTTCCATTGCCACCCAAGGCAACCCACTAGATTTCCTCATGCCACCCAAGGCACTTACTTGATTTCCACATGCCACCCAAGGCACCCACTTAACCCCTCATGCCCACTACATGCTTATCTGGTTAAGTGTTTCTTAATTGATTAAAAACGTAACCGTTGTAAAGACCTCTCACATTAGACTATCTTTTATGGCAGCTGGATTTGCCGGTTGGGTCCGGGAAGCCTTACGCCATAACCGAGTCTAACCTCGTGTCTATACACTTGTCACGTATTTAGTTTGTGCCTAAGACCTCTCACATTGGGCCAATCATTTGTAGCCGCTGGATTTGCCGGTCGGTTCCGGGCAGTCTTACGCTACAAAAGGGTCCAACCTCGTGTCTTAATCGATTAATTACACCTAATTAATCACCCCCGAATTAATTTTCCCTAATTAATTCCAATTTTTACGATGTACATAATTGACTCAATTATGTCCATCCACTTTATGGTATGCATAATCATACCAACTTCACACCATTTCATTAACATGTATATTAACCCCATCGTTCCCCACGTAATTCGCTAACATGACATAAAAGGGAAGATTCATCACAAATATAATGGGTTCAACTTGCATAACATTAACATCAACATGGGTTTAAAGGTGTCAACATGCATATAGCATCAAACCCAACTAGCATAAATAATCAACCCAAACTTGCATGAATCACATATGTCATAAGGAGGTTAACTTGCATAAGTTATTCATGTCATACAAAGGGGTAAACTTGCATATGTATGTATGACATACAAAGGGGTTAACTTGCATATGTATGCATATCATACTAAGGTGTAAACTTGCACATGTTACTTGCATATAATCAAACACCCAACTTACATAACATGTCATATATGAACTTGCATATAATCATACACCAAACTTGCATAACATATCATGTATGAACTAGCATATAATCATACACCAAACTTGCATATCATGGTGTCATAATGGATCAATGTTTCTCATATGACTTGCATATCTTGCATAACATCATAAACACATAGCATATGACTAGCATAACTTGCATAACACCACAAACACATAGCATATGACTTGCATAACTTGCATAACATCATAATCACATAGCTTATGACTTGCATAACTTGCATAACACCACAAACTCATAGCATATGACTTGCATAACATCATAATCAAATAGCATATGATAACATAATCTTGCATTGATCCACATTCATAGCCATAACCTCATTATATCCTATCATAATTGTAACAACCCGAAATTTTGGGGCCAATTTAAAATTTATTTTAAGTGATTTTAATAAGTTTGATATTTAAATAATCTATTTTAAATAATAATGATCACAAATTTGATTTAAATCGAAGTTAGAATGAATGATTTAATTTTAATTAACAAAAGAGTTAGAAATAGCGCGGTAGTTTGAAATGTCAAACTTGAACTTTGACTGACCGTATAGGATGCAAAATTTAACGGATTTTAGTGAAACCAAAAATATTAGAATCTTTTTAAAAAATATCTTTCTAACGAATCTGAAAAATTGAAATTTCATAGCGGAAATCAAAAGTTATGGCCAATTCAATTTTTAGAAAGGTCGTTGTAGAATTTATATAATATATAGGGCCCGAAAGGCTACTTTTCACATATGTAGGAATTTCAACTCGAAACCACTTCAATTGAGTTCAGAATGACGTTTCTGCATTGAAAAACAGTAAACACTTATATATTTTGAGTTTCGGATATTATTTGTTTAAAAATGTATTTTTAATATTAAATATATTGGCCTTGAAAATAGTCATTTTTCAAACGACCTCCGTTTTCGACGAAACCACTTTTGTTGGAACCGGAATGTCAAATTATTGCTAGGTTTCAATTTTCAGAATTTTTCGAATTAATATGTGAGCGTGGCGAAATAAAATGTGTTTTGACTATTTCAGTTAAATTTGAACGCCTTAAAAATAGCCATTTTTCAAACAGTCTCAGAATTCGACGAAAATAATTTTGTTGGATTCGTATCGTCATAAGAAAGCTAAAAATATTTTTATTGGAATTTTCTGAGGTCGTATGTGGCCCCGTCATATTTAAATGTACGGTAGGAATTAAATAATTAATTTAATATTGTATTTTCAATTAAAACCGAAAAAAAACGTACAGACATCAGAATTGGAGCCCGGGACATAGCCCATCGCGTTCAGAAGGCCTCAAAACGTTAAGATCGACAGTAAGCAGGCCCAAATCCGGGAAAGTCCAAAAATCCACTTTATTTCATGAAATTCGGAATTAAATATTAAAATATTATTAAAATCCGAAACCCTAAACTAATGGCCAGCCGCCACCCTCTAATTCAATGGCCAGAATTGCCTGATTTTCAAACCTCAATAACTTTTGATTCGTTCAACGAAAATCGACGTATGATATATCGAATCGAAGAGAATTCAGAGAGCTTTCAATCCACACGGTCAAGATCGGATTTTGATTCACGGATTTTGCGAATTCTGACCGAGAAGTGGCTGCGTTTTTGGGTGTTTTCTGGGCGAGATGGAAGGCCGAGTTGGCCATGCTTTCGGCCGAAGGTGGAGGCTGGTGCGGGCTTCGAAGGGGCGGTCGTTGATCGAGTTCCGGTGGCTTCGTTGGTGGTGCGTGCAGAATGAGGGACGGTGAGAAGTGGGTTACGGTGGAGGCCGAAGTTTTTGAACGGTGGAAGAAGGTCCCTTTTTATTTTATTTTATTATTTTAACATTTTAATTTTCCGATCTTTAAAAATACATAACTCTCTCATACGAGGTCCGTTTTACGAACCGTTTGTTGCGTTGGATTCGTCTTTCCGAGATCTTCGTGATGGCGCAGACCGCAGCTGAAATAGAGACAGTTGATTTTCAGCCAAAATTCAAAGGTGAGAATTCTAATTTTATTTATTTAATCAATTATTAATTATTTTCTCGCGTTAAAAATAATTGTATTATCATATTGATTCAGATCTGAAATGTTCTGTGTTGTTTGAATTGTTGATTGTTGCTTATTGTATGTTTTGTTGTTCATGATACGCTAAATTCGCATTGGAATTTTATATATTGTTGAATTTATTTGCAGTTAGAAAGTTAGATCTAAAAGTAGATCTAAAACATATTTTATTCAGAATTAAATCATATTTATGCAGATCAAGTTATTATAATTTATTTCATGTTATATAAAAAAAAATTATTTTATTTACTCTGTAATGAACAATAGAATGGGAACGACAAATAAAAACTTATATTTTTATTTGTTGGCATAACAAAAGAAATTGATCGCCAAATAAAAAGTTTATTTTTATTTGTTGATATTACAATGCAAATTGGACAACGAATAAAATCTCATTTTTATTTGTTTATATTACAACAGAGATTGTTCAACAAATAAAAACCTTATTTTTATTTGTTTGTATAACAACAGAATTTGAACGACAAATACAATATTATTTTTAATTTGTTTATTTACAATAGAATTTGAACAACGAAAAAGAATATATTTTTAATGTGGATTTGTTTATATTAAAAAGGAATGATTAAAAAGAATAAATTTTTATTGTAAATTTGTTACATTAAGAATAGTGGATTAAAAAGTATATAATTCTAATTTGAATTTGTTTCATTAAAAAGAATGAGAATAAAAGATTACATTTTTATGTAAAAAATAGTGATTTCAATAAAGAGTCATATTTTATTTGTCACCTTGATTTCAATAAAAGTTGTAACATTAAAAATCTCACTTTTAATGTAATATTGTTTCGATAAACGAAGTAACATTAAAACTTCATTTTTAATGTAATGGTGATTTCAATAAAAAGAAGCAATGAAAAAGATTATATTTTTATTTATTCATGGTTTTCAGTAGAAAGATTTTACATTAAAGATGACATTTTTTTTAATGTGATTTAGATTTCATTGTAAAGATTAAAATAAAAATAGAATTGTTAATGTTGAATATTTTATCGTCATTTTGAGTGTGGTAAAAGTAGAATTGTTAATGTTGAATATTTTATCGTTATTTTGAATGCGATGAAAATAGAATGGTTAACATTGTCATTTTTATCGACATATTTGGTGCGATAAAAATAGACAATGTTAGTAATTCATTTTTACCGACATATTTGGTGCGATAAAAATAGACAACGTTAGTGATACATTTTTATCGACATTTTGATGCAATAAAAATAGAAATGTTAATATTACATTTTTGTCGTGATTAGATAAAATTAACAATTTGTCATGTTAGTATAAAATATGTATACTCATAAAAATATTATTTTTATGATTACATGTAAAAAGGTAGGATCTGCATACAAATAAAAACATTAATTTTATTTGTTATGTTAAAGTATAAAACGTAGATTAATTATCATTTTTGTTTAGAATCATGCTTTGTAGACAAAAATATCATTTTGATAATAATGTTACATTAGAAGAATGTTTACATTAGAAATATTGTTACATTAGAAAAAAAATAACATTTTTCTTTATAAATGTTACATTAGAAGAAAGATAACATTTTTTGTTATAAAAGTTGCATTGGGATAAAATCACATTTAGTGTTAAAATGTTGATTTAGAATAAAAATCACATTTAGTGTTACAATGTTGATTTAGAATAGAAATCTCATTTTGTTATAAAAAGTGATATTATAATAAAAATCTCATTTTGTTATAAAAAGTGATATTAGAATAAAAATCTCATTTGGTTATAAAAAGTGATATTAGAATATAAGAGTTGAAACCAAAAGTATCACGTTTGTTGAAATAAAAGAGTTGAAACAAAAACTTACATTTTTGTTGAAATTAGAATGAGCAAAATAGAATTGTCATTTTAATCGCATATTTGAAATGCCATTTTAATTGCATAATAGAATTGCCATTTTAATAACAAGATATGGTTTGTCATTTTAATGATAACAAAATAGAATTTGTTATTTTAATGTTAACATCATGGAATTTGTCATTTTTATGTTAACATAATAGGAGTGCCATTTTAAGGTTAACATACTAGAAATATCATTTTTATGTCAGATTAGAAATTAAGGAAAACATCTTATTTCATGTTTGTCATATAGAAATGTTACATTTCTTATGTTAGATAAAATAAACAGAAAAACATGTTAAACATGTTTTGCCATTTAAAACGACATTTTTAATATGTTAAGTTAGAATATATAAGATTTTGTGTTAAACAGGTCATGTCATTAAAAATGACATTTTTATTTAGAACCATATTTGGTTGGAATGGAAATGTCACCTTGTTAGACAAAACGTCACTTTTAGTATGTTAGACAAGAATTATAAAAATAATTACTTGCTAAAATATATGTTTTGTTGAAAAGTAAATTATAAATATTTACTTATGATTTAAACAAAAAGGGAAATTTGTTAAATAGAAAATAATTCAAACTAAATTATAATTGGTTAAATTGATTAACCAATGATGTATGTATATAAATTGTTGTTGTTTGAAAACCCCACACGGGTGTTGAGATGAAAATTAACATACACTAATCCCAATATTTAGTTGTATGTTGATCGTTAGATCGGCAGGCTGCGATGAGCGTTATTATTTCATTTTAACGCTTACGCAGTGGAAATTACACTTTGGATGTAAATGGATGACTAGATGATTATACTGCATTGTCATATATATGAGGTGTGTGAAATCCATATAATCCAAATTATATGGTAAGTGGCTGAGTCACACTCCGATTCAGGTATTCTTTTAAAAAAGAATATATGTACATTAAAAACCTTTTTATATAAAGGATTATTTTCCATAAAGTATTTTTATATAAAAAGTATGTTTTTAAGATAAAGAACATTTGTAAAAGATAAAAATCTGTAATATAAAGAATACTTCCCATTTAGAACCTTTTGTATAAAGAATATTTTTAATGATTATTTTAAAATATGTTTTTCTTAAGATTATTAGGATTTGCAATTATGTTTTGTGATATGAAATAAATTGAGATGTGAAGTGGATTTATTGTGGACGGTGTTTTAAACGACATTTGTCCTTTAATCCAATTTACATTTATTATTATCTAGTATTTATAAATCTATTTTATAGATTTAAAAAGGCATTTTCTAAAAATCAAGTTTTTCCCAATTTAATATATTAAATTGGAATTTAGTGGAAATTCGATTGGTAATAATCGAAATGGGCTTCTGTAAAAGAAGACCGATATTATATATGGAATTTAAGAGGCTTTGCCGTTATTCCATTTATATTATTAGTCCGATACAGAAATTTATGTCGATTATGTATTGATCTGATTTCTGTGGAATTCCATATTTTTAGAAATTGATTTATAGATTTTATTTTAAATATTTATCTTTGATAAAATTAATGAGAATCTTCTAAAATGAATATCTTATTAAAAAGAATATTTTGAGTTGGGATGTGACGAAATGTGTGATTTTCCAATATTTGTTTTTAATCCCAAATTATGCAAGTTATTCAGAAAGACCGGGTTTAACCCATTCTGAATAATCATCACGACGATCAAGAGTCGAAGACGAAGACGGTGATTGAAGACCGAAGGTTTTCACATCGTTGGGATGATGATGACTGGTATCTTGAATTGGGATTGGCCTTCCAAGGCAAGGTATTTGGTAATGATCGTCCAAACGCATTTGGAGATCGACGGACACGTTGTTTCGCTCAGACCCAGAGCGGACTTGTAAATGGATTGCGTGTCTGACATTGTATTCCTTTCTACTGTATTTGTTGAACGCTACCGATTATACATTTCTGTTGGTGGTGAAGAATTTATTCTTTACTAATCACCCTTCTCTAAGTCGTATGAGCTTAGAGGTTATATATATTGGTAGATGATCAATAATATGGTAGGGTCTGACAATGTGGCACACCAAGATGCAAATTGATCAAGGCTTTTGTTGAAAAGCAGGGCCTTGTGGAATGATCAAAGCATAGCCTATTACGGCATAGCTTTGTGTATATCGTGACTTCGCGAGCCTCAGACCCCGGTATGAGTCAAAAACGGGATACGGACTGCAGGGAGTGCACACGTTTCTTTCTAGCTAGAGTGATGTCAGGGACCTACCAGCACTGACATTTTACTTATGTGTGATGATGGATTTTGAGGTACCTCGTGTTTTATAGGCCGTTGGTGGTCATACTATAGGTTCAAAGGAACCGGGAAGCGTGTGTTCAGGCATAACTAATCCACTGCCGATAGGGGGGGACCGGCCCTGAAGATCCAAGGGTTCACTGCGGGGGATCCTGAGGCATTTGCTAGAGTGTCTCGAATCGGAGAGGAGCTTGCCCCTAGCCTCGACTCATGATGGAATCCAAATCTCCAATACGACCTTGCGGTTTTGATTGTAGAACTAGTACGACGACATAGTATATGGTACTTATGCCGTCTAGGATTAATATTATATTTGAATGTTTTAAATATATATATATACACACTGACAATAATATCGTTTTCACGTATCAAGCATCTTTTGACCATTATAAGGTAAAACCCTATCCTCTTGTGTGCGTTGCATTGTGTGATAGGACCTGGGTCTTATAATGGTTTCATTTTTCTAAAAAGCATTACGTTATTTGACGATTTACTTTAATTATGCACTGGCAATCCAAAGGAGTAAACCCGTTCCGCGTTAGCGGCGTGGTACTGTGATTAGCCTACTATATAGATAAGTTAAGTATAGAATTCTCACACCAGTCCCACGACTGACCTGTAGTTTGTTTCACTTTGCAAACTCGGGTGCCCTCTTTCCACACGGGCAGTCGAGTAGCTTTTTGCAGATATAGTTAAGCAGGATCCTGGATTGAAGTTTGAAGCCGGGTCCAGAATATTGATGGCCTTCCGCTGAGATTAGTTCCACTACAATGTATTTAATTTAATTTAAATGTTTCTTCCGCTATATTATTTATCGATGTACTCTGATATATTCTGTACTCTGATGTAACATTTATTATTGATGTTATAAAAGTCTGTGTTTTTGTTCTGATGTGTTGTATGCCCAAAGTTAAAGTATTCGTAGATTTTCACCTTTTGGGTCAGACCTGTGTGGTTTATGGTCGATTCAAAGGGTGGGAATTTGCGGGTCTTTACAATAATCATTTCAACAATTGGTTATTAAGGCTATAGAAAACTCACTACTTGTTGATTAGCACTCATAAGAAGAAGATTAAGTTGCTAGAGTTGATTAGTAGTTGATTTGAGAGACTATCTTCTTCTACAATTTGATGGAGGCTCCTTCAAGTTGCATTTTGACGGCATAACGGTGTTGTAGCTATTTTTAGTATGAATTAGGGTAGTCTTAGGGTGTATTTATAGAGTAGTTAGGTGTTTTAGGCCATTAGATTAACCCTAAATCAGATTAGAGCCGTCAGATCTCGTCCTAGCCACCAAAACACAGCCCAAAAGCCAAACTGATGCACCCAGGTCACCTGGGCTCGACTAGGGAGGTCGACCCCCAGGTCGACACTAGGGTCGACTCCCTAGTCGACCTGGTGGGCAGGTCGACTCCCTGGGTCTGGCGGGAATTTTCCCGCCACTTCTGAAATGTGAAATTTTCGTTTTTAAATCTGTTTTGAATTTTCTGAAAACTTCTTTTGGCCTTAACTGGGTCATACGGACTCCGATTTTCGAAAACTCGGACTCTATTTCGCGTATTTTTCCGAGACGAATGCAATGGCATAGCCCGCTGCCCCTGATTCAGATTTTAAAATTTAATTCTGCCCTGTTTTCTATTATAACAAGTTATTCAACATACGGGGTGTTACAATCACCACTAATTATCCATATTTCGGGATGCCTCCCAATCAGGACCTTAGTTACCATCCAAACGAGGTGAAGATCGGTCTTCAACCCCCGTCATCATCTTCGACTTCTTATCGTCGATTCAGTTATTCAGAATGGGATAAACCCGGTCTTTCTGAGCAACTCGCGTATATAATAAACAAGTGCAACGCTGACATACATACGCATCATTTCAATTCTTTAGTCACTAATTGATCGACGCTAGTCTATGAATTAGAAAAGCGCGACATTTGTAATAAATTCTGCAAGCATACAAGTGTGTAGCATACAGGTCGAACACAGGGAGGAGAGTTAAATTTTATTATTTATATGTTTCGTGGGCGTGTTAGACGAACTTTGGAGGTTGATTTTGAAAATAAAACAAAACAAAATTAAAACTGTAATTTGATTCAGAACAGATCTAACTGAACCGACGATCAGATCACAATTTCAATGGGAAAAGAAATAAAACTATGAATTAGATTTGAATCTAATCAAATCCAATTTGACCTAAGAAAATAATAAAAGCAGAAATTGAAATTGCAGAAATTGAAATAACAAACAAGAATTAAAATTAGGATTTCCGCTGAATCTAATCAGACGGTAAATCACTAATGCAAATAAGTGCAAAATACAAATAGTGTTCTACCGAATCTAATCGTATAGACAACACTAGTTGCTAAGAAAACAAAAAAATGCAGAAAATAAAAGAGAAAGAAGAACTTTTATTAGAACAATGGAATAAGAGATGAGAGATCGTGGCTACAATGCCATTACAAGGGTATATATAGGGTAGATAGCCAAACCCTAACCCTAATGATAACTGGGCCTGGTCATAACAACACTAATTAGTTTACAATGAGAAACATAAATGGGCCTTAGATAAATAAAGCAAATTTGGGCCTTTTCTCTTTTTCCTCTTGCTTCCTTGATATTTCTTCATTGATTTGTGATGTGCAAAGCCTTTTTATCACTCCTTTTCTTGTCCAACAGCAACTAGATGTGATATCTTCATCTACAATTCTTCAAAATGTAAATACACAGCAAATTGAACTCTATTTCTCTACATTTCTGGTTGCATGCGGGCTGGGTTGGACTATCTGTAAAAATAACAAAACAATACCCAAGTAATATTTATTTATATACAAAAGATAAGATATAAGAGCATAAAATAAACACATTTCTATGTCAATCAAATACCCCCACACTTATCTTTTACTCGTCCTCGAGTAAAACAAAAAAAATGAAAAACTAAACTAGATAGGTCACACTTTCGTGGGAAACACGATTGCATTGAGCGTATGCAACAAGCCGTTAAACCTCTAGGTGTCCCTAGTAGGAAGAGTGGTGCCTCGTGAGGGTTTTCAGCGGATACTACCCACAAAATCCAAATGCAGTATGCTATGATTCTAATGAAACTACATGAATGCAATGGACATATGCAAACAAAAACGAAAAAATATGAAAACACGACTTGTTTCTGAAGTGGTACAACAAATTAAGTTAACAATTTCTAGTCAGTTGATTTTATTTTAGATACCTCGACTTGTCACAATTTTCAATATAAATCAAGTTTTCAAATGTTAAATTCCAGTTTGGCCAGTTAGTTCGGTCGATAACATAGTGCAGCCATGAAATAAATTCTTAGTTTGCTTGGCACAGTTTGCAAAGTGGTATTCTAATTTTCTCACGTATGGCTAGTCAAATCAATAAGGTCAAGAAGTGTTTGGGTATCATCGCTTATTCTTTATTCTATAAAATTTTAAGATTTATGATTAAGTACAAGCACCTAACTAAAAAGACCAAGGTTTACCACCCATGCACTGCCTCGCGGACTAACGGAGAGTAGGTAAAGAGCTTGGTGGATTGTGCAGGCCGACTTTGACTTTGTCAACAACGTGTCGGTAATCCTTAGGTGTCCAATCTCATAAAATGAGACCAAGATATTCCAACTTTGACTTTGTCAACAACGTGTCGGATAGAGCTTGGCGGGTTTGCACACCAACGCTCGATATACAAGCAATGTTGGATACCCTTGGAATACTATTATTATTATTATCGAAAATATAAGCACAAAAGAGAGTTACGCGAATTCAACTTAACACAACTTAGTTTTAACGATTTGAAAAGCCAATATAAGTATTTTAAGTCCTCCACTTATTTAAACAAAGTCTACAATATAGAATAGATTTCATGGCCATCACCTAAGAATCTCCCTATGTACCGGTTACACTATTATCCCTCAAAATTAAACTTTTCATTATATTTCCTATTCGATCTAAGTTGAGAGAGAAAAATACTATCAACTGGCTAAAAATTGTAAACTTAATTTGCTGAATCAATTGAAAATGAGTCGTATTTTAAAAAAAATTATGGTATGTTACTACAATCTAAAAATGTATGATGGTCCTACTTAAATGGCTGAAAATAAAAAGAAATAAAAACAAAGAAAAATGAAAATGGATGAAATGCAGACTCCCCCCCACACTAGAACTAAACAGTGTCCACACTGTGAACGTTTCCTAAATTTGAAAGATCGCACCCAAAGGTGAATGAGATGCAAAATGATCTGTAAAATGAAATGCAATCTAACTATATGGAGAAATGGATCATATGTACAATGATATATGTGTTTACGATGCATGCGATGCAAAGAATTCCACCAACTTTTTCCCCCACACTTGGTTCTTGCCCTATGAGTACCATTCCCACTGTGTCTAGACATGTTTTTTAACAAGCAAGAGTTTTTGAAAACCATCTCATCTTTGAACCTAGATTTATAGTCCAGGAGATAAATATCCAGGGTCGTCCTAACATGAAGTTTTTCAACCAAGCTAGCATTCCAAAGATAGTTCATGTGTTCAACAAATTTGTCAGTGTAATTTTTCAAAAAAGTTGTGATCGTATATAAATTCAGTGAAATTTGAATTCTGAGTGTTGTTCAAGAGTATGTGATCACATTGCTCATCATTAATTGACAATTTGTTTTCGACACTGACAATTTCAAGCTTACTTGAAACCTCAAAATCAAAATTTTCAAACTCGTGACTTGAATCTACTTCTTCCTCATTTGGCAACTCATTCTCGTACAATCCAAGGAATTCATGTTCGTCCAAATCCATTTCCAAGTTTGAGTTTTCGAAAAATTCAACATTTTCAGTTTGTTCAATTTCAAGGAATTCAAGTTTCTCGCAGCCCGAAAGAGGAAGATCAAAATCTAAGCTTACATCTTTTTCTTGAAAAGAATCGAAGTCCAGATCATTCGTTGAATTTTGAACAACTTCATTTAGATTGTTATTTTCAATTTCGAAAGTTGTTATTTGAAAATTTTCACCATCAGTGAAGAATGGACTATTTTCTGATTCATCGCTTGTTTGAATTTGATTCTGTTGCTCTCGCTGTTCTTTCAAAGCTGTCATTAAACAAAGAAGTTCATCCATCTTTCTATCTTTTTCATTAAGCTGTCTATCTAGCCTTTCTACCCTCTCTCTAAAAATGTTAAGACGATCGTTGATTTGCGACCTCTCATTTGGAACTTCCTGATTTTCAAAATTATAATCCACATCAATTTCACAATCAATATTATTTCCAATGTGGTAGTTGTTTGAATTTTCAGAAAACTGACAATGATATTGGAAATCATTTTGATCATAGAAATTTTGTTCATAACCAAAACTGTTAAAATTCGAGTGAATATTGCAATTTTGG
This sequence comes from Allium sativum, assembly GCA_030737875.1. NCBI lineage: Eukaryota > Viridiplantae > Streptophyta > Magnoliopsida > Asparagales > Amaryllidaceae > Allium > Allium sativum. The sequence continues at coordinate 117,130,138 of CM060918.1, forward strand.
TCATTTTCAAGATGTTGATATGGGTTGTAGTTTTGAAAATTTTGATCGATTTGAAAATCATTTTCAAAATTATTTTCGAATTGGTTTCCAACCCCATATTGATGTGGATCAAAGCTATTTTGCGATTCAAAACCGTTTTGATGTGGATGTGACCCATAATCGAAATTATTGAAATTTAAATTGAAATCATCATTTCGATTATATCTATGATTTTGAAAATTTTGGTCAGTTGGAAAATTTTGAAAATTGTTGACATTGGGCTCACGAAATTTTGGAAAATCTTGTTTCATGAGTTGCAATTCATACTCATACTCTTCAAGAGGACGTCTACTTCGATTATTATCCCACATTTCTCTCAATGATTTTTTTGAATTAGACATTTGAAATGAAATCACGGCAAGACAGAAATTATTCTCAATTCAAAATAATATAAAATAATGAGTTGTGCTCTATTAATTAACTGACTCAATTGGAAGGGGGAAGAGGGTCTTTTGGCCTTTCACGTATAGTATAAAACTAAGGGATACGACCAATGTTTTACGGGTAGTATGCAACCTCTTTTGCTAAAAGTTCAATAAATTGAACTAATATATATCCGCGATCCAATTGTACGAGACAGTCAACTTCACAAAGCACCACTTTTCAGTTATATTATTTTGAAAATTAAAATCACGTGTTAAAATTGAAAATCGATGAGAGTGATTAGTTATGGAAAACCGTTCCTCACCACAAATTCAGAAATATCAGTCACAGAACAGACACAGAAATATAAATTGCAGAAGTAAAATTTACATTCAAGCCGCTGCCCCTGCAGAAAATTTTACAACAATTGTCTATATTTTTTTTCTTTTTCCTTTTGCAGCAAAGCGCCTGTAGAGTTTTAAAAGTTTTCACCTTGATCGGCAGTCCTCCAGTGAATTTGGGAAGCGCTAGCGCGTTCACACCCCACTTGGTGTGCAACCGCTCCAACCCATCTGAATCGTCCGCTGCTTTCTGTTGTTGTCCCCTTCTATTAATTGCTTTTTTTTTTTTTTTTTTTTTTTTTGGGTTCGATTACGGTTTGTTAAGAACAGAAAGGGGACGGTTTTGATTCGTTTTTCATCTGAGAGAATATTTAGGGCCGAGATCTGGTTTGAGCATGAGCAATTTGGGACGTTTTTTTTTCCTTATTGAGGCAGTTTGTTTATTTTGGGTGTGATATTGTATTGGTTGGATGCGCCAAAAACTTGATCGACGCTAGTCTATGAGTTAGAAAAGCGCGACATTTGTAATAAATTTTGCAAGCATACAGGTGTGTAGCATACAGGTCGAACACAGGGAGGAGAGTTAAATTTTATTATTTATATGTTTCGTGGGCGTGTAAAACGAACTTTGGAGGTTGATTTTGAAAATAAAACAAAACAAAATTAAAACTGTAATTTGATTCAGAACAGATCTAACTGAACCGACGATCAGATCACAATTTCAATGGGAAAAGAAATAAAACTATGAATTAGATTTGAATCTAATCAAATCCAATTTGACCTAAGAAAATAATAAAAGCAGAAATTGAAATTGCAGAAATTGAAATAACAAACAAGAATTAAAATTAGGATTTCCGCTGAATCTAATCAGACGGTAAATCACTAATGCAAATAAGTGCAAAATACAAATAGTGTTCTACCGAATCTAATCGTATAGACAACACTAGTTGCTAAGAAAACAAAAAAATGCAGAAAATAAAAGAGAAAGAAGAACTTTCATTAGAACAATGGAATAAGAGATGAGAGATCGTGGCTACAATGCCATTACAAGGGTATATATAGGGTAGATAGCCAAACCCTAACCCTAATGATAACTGGGCCTGGTCATTACAACACTAATTAGTTTACAATGAGAAACATAAATGGGCCTTAGATAAATAAAGCAAATTTGGGCCTTTTCTCTTTTTCCTCTTGCTTCCTTGATATTTCTTCATTGATTTGTGATGTGCAAAGCCTTTTTATCACTCCTTTTCTTGTCCAACAGCAACTAGATGTGATATCTTCATCTAGAATTCTTCAAAATGTAAATACACAGCAAATTGAACACTATTTCTCTACATTTCTGGTTGCATGCGGGCTGGTTTGGACTATCTGTAAAAATAACAAAACAATACCCAAGTAATATTTATTTATATACAAAAGATAAGATATAAGAGCATAAAATAAACACATTTCTATGTCAATCACTAATCGTCAATCAGTAAGAGAACGATTTCCCAAATATTAACCCCGAAGGCCGAAACCAACATCAGATCAACACCCAGGAAACCATTCGACTTATCCAACCTTCAGTTATTTTCTAAATTTCACATCCATATCGTTTATAATATTTTATAACGATTTATCGCTATTTTTATTTATTTCAAAATAGCCAATTTATTCGAAACGACGCTTCGGGCCATAACGCGGCCGTGGCACTGTTTTTCTTCAGATTTGATTTACACATATCTGAAAATCTAACCATTGGATCTTCACAAAATTTACATCATTAGAAAGATCTTTTCAAAACGAATCCAACGATTCCAGTTTCGGGAAAATCCGACGGTCGGATCTCCCCGTATAATCGTTTGAAGTTTCGATTTCAAAATACGAACTGCAGCGTCATTATTCGATTAAATATAATTATATTTATATATATACAAATATAATCGATTCTGGCGCTGTTTTTCTTCAGATTTGAATTAAACATTCCAGACAATCCAACCGTTGGATCTTTACAAAGTTGGTGCCGTTGGAAAGATATTTCCAAAGCGGACCCAACGGTTGCGATTTCAGGAAAATCCGATGGTCGGATCTCCCGTACTACTTGTTTGAAATTACGGTTTCAAAATACGAACTGCAGCGTCGTTATTCGATATATTTCAATTCTATTTATATATATATCGATTCTTCGATTTCACAACTATATTCTTTTCATACATTTGATAAAAATTATATTTTTATCTAACTGTCTTCTATTTCAACACTTCACTATTTTTAACGATTCGTGCATATAATAAAAATGTGATTTTTATTGTAAAACAATTCATTTCAAAACACTATTATTTTGTACAGTTAATATAGGTGATAAAAATAGGATTTTTATTATAAAACAATTTATTTCAAAACACTATTATTTTATATATTTCATATTGATGTTAAAAATGGGATTTTTATTATAAAACAATTTCTTTCAAAATATGAATACCATTCAACACATGAATTTCAATTCGACGAATGAATTTCGATTCAACACATGAAGGCTTTCTATAGTTTATATAAATCAATAAAAAGGTGATTTTTATATTTAAAACACAAATACCATTCAACACATGAATTTCAATTCAACGAATGAATATCGGTTCAACACATGAAGGTTTTCTATAGTTTCTATATATAGATAAAAATGTGATTTTTATATTTAAAACACGAATACCATTCAACACATGAATTTCGATTCAACGAATGAATATCGATTCAACACATGAAGGCTTTCTATAGTTTCTATATATAGATAAAAATGTGATTTTTATATTTAAAACACGAATACCATTCAACACATGAATTTCAATTCAACGAATGAATATCGGTTCAACACATGAAGGTTTTTCTGTAGTTTCTATATATAGATAAAAATGTGATTTTTATATTTTAAAACATGAATATCATTCAACACATGAATTTCAATTCAACGAATGAATATCGATTCAACACATGAAGGGTTTCTATTCAACGAATAAATATAGTTTCAACAAATGAAAATAATTAAAACACATGAATATTATTCAAAATTTCGGCAGCATAACGGCAGGGTAGTTAAAACCGGGACCGTCCCTAGTACGGATCCTCGCTCTACCTTAAAACCTCACGGTTTTTGACAATGGGGAATCATGCATCTAGTTCGCACGCAGGCGGCATGTATATATTTTTCATTTCCACAAACTAATCCTATGTGGTTTCAACCAAATATTTCTCAACCACAAATGGGTATTTTTCAACCACAATAAATTAATATCAACCGCAAACAATTCTAATCAACCATTCGCTATCAATCAATTTTCACACCAATCACAACCAATAAATATCGTCCATGGTTTGTGGACGAGGGGCGTATATATATATATAGCAATTCACTTCTATTTCAACACATATATAATTTTTACAACGCATATACAACTTATACATCGAACGTACAACTTATACAACGCTTATACAAGAGGTGTACAACGCTTATATAACTCATACATCAACTATATAATTTATACATCGTCGTTTTCCATATCGTTTATAAATTAGAAATCTCACATTGGGTTCCACTCCACCAAAAATAGCAGAAGGCTCAGAAAAATATGTGGTCTCTTCTAGAAGGTAGAAGACGTCCACACGAGTCCACTGTCTCTTGTTTCACTGGATTTCGACAAGAAACGAAAAAGATATGATTTTTACAGTGAAATCATAAATGGTAGTGCTTTAAAGTGCTATAATATATATAAAATATTTTAACTGCCGTTACCTTTCTAAGAGCGTTCAAAACTAGGTTTTTGATTTTCTTGAAATCTGAGCAACTAGGGGATGATCGGCTGATGCCACGTTGAAGACCTCCGTGAGGCGCACAGAACCAGGGTGGAGGCGTTCAGTTCGGTGGCAAGGTTTGGCTATGGCGGCGCGACGAAGTGGTGGATTTCAAGCTGGCGGATCTCGAGCTCCGGTTCACGAGGAGGGATGAATCTTGTATGGATTTAAAGAGGGGATCGAGAGCTACAAAAAGTTCCGAAGGGGCAAAGGGTTTTGGTGAAGGGTTTGGCCGGAATTTTGCCAAGAAGAACGGAAATCTTTTCCATCGTCGATCGTGAATAGCGGGGGGGGGGGGGGGGGAGGGGGTTTCGAGATTTTTTATTTATTTATGAAGGAATTATTTGATTGGCCCGGAGGTTTTAAAAGGGGTTTTCTGACGCGACCACCAATCCAAACCCAATGACTGTCGTCCCCAGCGTTTTACCCCCATTCTGAACACAATAGAATATGTTTCGTAGGCCCATTCGACTGTTTCATTCAGTTTCCATTCAATTTAAAATATATAACATTCAATATTCGATTTGAACGTACATTTCAATTTTCCAGGGCCACAAACTAATTCAAAAAATTCCAGAAAAATAAATCTGGCTATGTTTTGATGATGCGGTCCCAACAAAACTAGTTTCGTCGAATTCTGAGACCGTTTGCTAAAAGGCCCATTTCTGGTCGATCCAATTTAAATGTAATTGACCAAAACACGTTTTCCTTTGCCACACGCACATACTAGCTTCAAAAATTATGAAATTTGAAACCTAGCAATAATTTCACATCCCGGATCCAACAAAAGTGGTTTCGTCGAATTCCGAGGTCGTATGCAAAATGGCCAATTTCACGGGCTATATAAATTCCATAGCGACCTTTCTGAAAATTCATTCGGCCATAACTTTTGCTTTCCGCTATGAAAATTCGAATTTTCAGATTCATTAGAAAGGTATTCACTAACAGATTTAAATATTTTTGGTTTCACTCAAATCCGTTTTGTTTTGCACCCAGTACAGCCCGACAAAGTTTGAATTCAATTTTTGAAACTGCAGCGCCATTTCAGGCCTTGTTTATAATTAGAATTAATTATATTCGTTTTAAATTGTCGATTCAAACTTAGTTTTCATTGCTATTATTTAAAATATTTATTTTAAATATTTAAAATCCATTATTTTAGCTAATTTAAAAATTTTAAATTGGTTCAGATTTTCTGGGTCGTTACACAGCGCAATGCTAAATAAAGAAAAATGAAGCTATTGTAAGTCCCATGTCCCATCACACAATGCAACACAAGCCGGAGGATAGGGTTTTACCTTATAATAGCCAAAGAATGCTTGATACGTTTAAAAAAATCATTTGATACTATTATAAATGCATAGTATATAAAACAACTTCAAATCGTAAGTATTAATCATAGACGGCATAAGTGCCCCCTTACCACTATGTCGCCATACTAGGCTCTACAATCAAAAACCGCAAAGTCACATATTTGGAAATTGGATTTCCGTCTGTGAACCGAGGCAAGGGATCGTCCTCTACCGATTCGAGACTGTCTAGCCCGAGCCTCTGGAACAGCCGCAACTGCCCTATGGATCATCAGGGCCGGTCCACCGATGTGGATTAAAATGCCTGAACACTGCGTTTCCCCGCCCTTTGGGGCGTAAATGAGCCCAACGGCTTCATCGGCTCCACATAGTCACCGATATATCCGAGGCGCCTCGCAACACCAACAACCACACAGGTGAAAATAATATAAATGTCAGGGCTGATAGGTCGCTTACACCACCCTAGCTAGAAAGAAACGCATGCACTCCCTGAGGTCCTCTCCCGTTTTTGGTTCACCACCGGGGTGTGAGGCTCGCGAATCCCCGCTACACAAAGATATGCCACACAGGTCGTGCTTCGATCATCAACCACAAGACTTTGCTTTTCAATAGAAGCCTTGATCGATTGCCACTTAGGCATGCCACAAGGGCAATTCAGACCATGCGACTGATGTCTATCGATATACAACCTCTGATCCCGTACGTTTCAGAGAAGGGTGAAGTAAGGGAATGAATTCCCCTTCACCAGGCAGATGTATATTTTAAAGAGATCAATCAACACAAAGCAAAATCTAATGTCAGACACACAGTCCATACAAGTTCGTTCTGGGTCTGAACGAAACTGGAGGCACCTTGTACCTCGCATATCCATCGATCTCCAAGTACGTCTGGACGACCACCAAATGATCCCCTCCTCTTGGGTATACAACCCAATCAAGATCATCAGTAATCACCCAAAAGATGTGAAGACCTCAGGTCTTCGACCACCGTCTTCGTCCTCGGCACATCATCGAATCAGTTATTCAGAATGGGATAAACCCGGCCTTTCTGAATAACTTACGTATATAATAAACAAGAGTTACACAAACACAACATACGCCTCATTCCAATTCAGAATATTCTTTATTCAAATATTCTTATACTTTGGGAAAGGTTCCCATTAATTTTATCAAAGATAAATTCCTTAAATTTATTCTTTAATCTTCCTTTGAATATCTATTCAAATCAAATTATGGTTTATCCAAACTAGTCGGGATTAACGAACCTTACCGAAGTACTCATTTGTTTTTAATTTCCCAATCCCAACCTATTCATCCCATGAAGTAAAACTGGTAACACTTCATATCTAACTCCACGGTGTTATCGGTAAATTCAATTACCACTTCACGTTCAAATCTAATTAAAGATTTAACTATCGTCTGGAGCAAAACTGGTGATACTCCATTCTCGATCATCTCAATCTAATTAAAGATTCATTAAAATTAGCGATATTTATAGTAACAAGAAAAATTCAATAAATCTTAACTATATGAATTCAAAGACATGTTAATAGAAGAATAAAATCTAGCACATTTTAACAAACAAAGCAAAAAAACTTGTCTTTCACATGAAACTTTCACCTGAAAACAGTAATCCCTAACTATAATATATTTCGCTAGAGCTACAACTTAAAAATCAGATATCTACCATATCTGACCTTGCTCCTAATACGGATTTTTGGAAGGCATTGTTCTCCAGTGGAAGATAACCATGACGGAAGCAATAGAGACGGAGGCGATCGGTTTCTTAAGGTCTGGAAATTTGCAATGGAGGCGGAACACTTGAATAACGGCGGAAGCTTTGAAGGCGGGCTGGAATAGGCGAACAATCGGATTCGTCGAACGGTGAGAAGTGAGAAACGCATCTTTGTTTCCTTGCTTAGGGTTTATAATCGATAAGTTTGGAATAGGCGGAGATGTTAGGGATGCGAAAACAGGGATCTGCGAAAATTATGCGTTTTGGAAGGAACGACGAAATTAAATGGAGCTAATTTTAGATCAGAATTAATTTGGGGGTGAAAAAATTAAGGGTCTGAATGAAAAAGAAACAAAGGAAAATAGTGTGAATTATGTTTCAGCTGGAAGATGAAAATTTGGAGCAAAAAGCTGAGGCGGTGAATGAAAATCAGATTGACGCGGATCAATAACGTGGACCGTTGGATTGTATTGACGTGGATTGATAATTTTATTCACGCGGCTATTATAACACATGTTGATATCTATGCGAACACATTGAAGCGTGCGTTGCAATAGACAAAAATCAGCACAGCAATGACAACATTGTAGCTAACAACACCATGGGTTTTCGTTGCGATAGGTCATCTATGGCGTAGTGAGGCGAAAGATAGATGCAGGCAACGAAACCAAAAAAATTACAAAAAGGAAAAGAAAATGACATATGCATGAAAATGAACAGAGAGATCAGGAATGAAATGGGAAAAACGTGAGAGACAAGCAATAGGGATGATGAAAAGCAAAAGGGAGAGAGAAAGACTACACGCACATTATATGTTTGAGGAAAGTGAAAAATAGAAGAATGACAAAATTAACAATTTTTTTAGCCAAAAGTATGGCAAGTTTTAAAATTGTGAAGAAGGACAAGTTGTAGGATAATAGTGAAAATGAGAATGAACCCCTGAATTCCATTTATATCTAATTTTTGTTCTTTTCACCCATTTCAAAACTTTGTATACTTTTAGCTAAAAAATTTGGTAATTTTGTCCTTTAAAAAAATTCCTTTTTTGAGAAAAGGGTTGTGGCAAATTTTCTTTGTTTTTATTTCAAGACGTAAGCTTGCTTGGTTAGAAAAGAAGAGGATGGAATTGAAAAGAAAGGAATAACAAGCAGCACTTAAGTAAACTGAAACGAAGAGATGCGAATGAATGCGAGAGCCTCTAATTTCAAAACGGTAAATTAGATGCAAATGAGAATGTAAAAGTTTCAAAACTGAAATTATTAAATTGAAACATGTATTAATTTAGGAAATAAATACTGAATGAAGGCATTGATAATGAAAAGAACGAAGGGTTAAGAAATCTAAGAAATCAAAGGAAACTAACGTTTAAATTAAAGAGGCTGTTTGGAAATAATAAAAGAAAATGCAACCGCTGGGAAGTAACGTATTGGAAAGTGGCATTTGTTTTTTTAGAAAAGTGAAAGGACCAGGAGAAATTGGAAGGGCGTGGAAGTTTAAATGCATGGCTTTTGGAATACATAGCACATAGCCAACGTAATATTTTTAAAAGATATGTGCCTGTTCACCTTTCTGACCATTCAAGTACTATGTGAAGGTTACCAATCAGGTTTGCAGATCCAAAATGACTAGAATAATATGTTGAATCTGAATTGGTATACGTTGAACTAAAATGGTTTTGTTTCAAAAATGAACTGCACAATCTTTTTCGCAATTCTGTCCCAAAAAAGCACTGAAACTGATAAATGAATATATTATGAAAATTAGTGCAACGAGACGGACACAATGGTATAAAGTTTGCAGTGTCATAATGTTCCGTTCAAAAACGCGTTACGGACCCCTTTAAACGTAAAATTGGGATGGGAAAACAGTTCAACGGAGGTCAAAACGTTCAATTTTCGGGAAGCGAAATTCACCGTTAGATTTGTGGCAACGAATAGAATATCTTTCACGTTTGTCCAAACTGGTTTCGAATATATTTTAAAATCACTAAAATTTGAATTGTTATGCGCCATTTTGCACTTAAAATTACGTGACCGATAAAAATTCAAATTTTCCGATGAAATTTTCACAGCTGCTGCGTCTCACTGTACGTATTTCAAATTCCAAATTTTCATTATGAAAAACCATAGAATATTTTCAAAATAAAAACATTCGATTTAAATCGGAATTTAAATCGTTAAAAATAGCAGGTTGTTACATCTGTGAACGTGTTCCACGTCTTGATTTGTTAAACTACACTACTACCTCGCCTAGTGATGTCCGCTAACCTACCATCGTTGCCCGATAACATCGACTGGTCATCAACAACATCCACTATTCATCAAGAACAGCCCTTGTGGCATGAACACCAAGATTTCCCAAGTCATGATGTTTTACTCCGGTGATCACACCCATTTCGTACCAGCTTGAATTCCTAGAACGAGGTTTGCCCTTGGTTTCCCTAAGCTAACTCTGCGGACTCTATTTTTTGCTCTAACGTCCAACTTCAAACCTTTGTCAATGCTAGTGTTTATCTCCAAAATTCCTAAGGACATGCCATCGCCTGAACCATATCAGTACCGGTAAAATAATTCGGGTATGTTGTGTGTCGCTGCTTCCCGCCTACTAAGTCTCACTCTGGTGTATTCCGCCTACTAAGAATGAGAGATAAAGAGTTGGTAATTGATATGGAAAAATGGAAGAACTTCCACATTTAGAGATAAGGAGATCTTTTTCAAGTGTGATAAACGGTCTATTTGTAGCTGTTGTATTTACAACTGCAATTAAATCTAGATCGGCCAGTAAATCATCGAGGAAGTCAAAGTAGTCATCTGACCACATCCAAGAAAGTATGGATCAGATCGCCTAAACTAAATTTCGAATCGGTAACGATCTGGTTTGGTCCAACCAAGATAGAACCAATCTAATTTGTGAGCTCCTCTTTTGTCTTTTCCTTTTGATTTGCTTTGCCCATTGATCCGGGTGTATCCAATTGATCTGATCCGAATTCAAAGAAGCTGAGTTGCTACATGCCGATATGAATCTGTGTAGTTAAAGTTGATCCTTGAGTTGGACCGATACGTGTGCACCTATCTAACCTGCTCTGATTTGTTGCAATACCGATCAGGGTAGTTGAGTTCATGAAGTGCTTTGGACCCTACTGGATTCAAATTTCATTCCCATGAATTTCTATACTTAGCTAATTTCAGTGTTCTGTGTGAGTAAATCTCCTCATCCACAGTTTCAAAATTTTCTCCTTAGCTCCCGTCCAAGCCATCCAATCATATCGTCGGATAACCCGCCATCATGATTAAACAATTTCCGCATTTGAATGCGATGTGTTAAAGATACATGTGTTGGATCTAGATTAACCCTAGAGGGGTGGTGAATGAGGTTTATAGAATTAATTCGAGATATTAAAAAATATCACAGCACATATTGCAGTAGAGAAAATCAATGCAAAAAGTAAATAACACAAATTTTACCCAACTTTGGCAAAATCTGCCTACTGCAGCATTCCTCAAAGTTTTTACAAGGTATTAAACAGACACACGCATACAAAAATCTATAAACACGCGAACCCCTCGCTAACCGCCTATATAGTTTTGTACACTCGCAAACCCTGCCGTTGTTTTAATCCTACGCTCAAAACCCTATATTGATTTCTATCCTCGAAACCAGATTCTCTCATAGCTAGTAAACCCTAGTTTTTACATACACTATAAAACTCCTAGTTTTATAGACAAACTAGAAAACTAATTGACGGTTTACAAAAGAAAACTAAAACAAATACAATATAAAATAAATGAAAAACTAAAAACCCCTTTTGTCTAACGAAAATAAAACAAGCCGACCCTATTTGTTTTTGCTTAACCACTTTGCCTTCCTTTTATTCCTTTAATGTCGGCCGACCCAAAATCAAGTTAGGGTTTTTCTGAAATCTCAAATCAAATCGCGTTTGAAAAAATTGGAGAGATTCATAGGTGCTCGATTTGCTTCTTGCTCTCTGCTCTGCGATTCATTTGGATCTTCCAATCGAAATAGTGAGTAATTTCTGGTTTTACTTTTCGTTGAACTCCCATATTGGTTGTTGCTTGTTTTGATCCTTTTGCTTGTTATGAGTTGTGTAGTTTATATAGGGTAATATGAAACCTAAAAACATTTTCTAATTTCACCCAAAAATGACTTGGTTGATTTGTTGCGTTGATTGTTGACTTGCTTCATTTAATTGGTTCAAATTTGTTGCCGTGAGATCCTGTGTGATTCATTGATTGAATTCTAGAATCAGTTTGCGATTTCTTGCCATATTGAGTCATCAAAAATGTTAATGAAAACTTGCGTGGATTCATGATGCATCAGGTCGAGATTTTGTAATTGTTCTTGCCCAAAAATTTTGCACTTGAAAATTCAATTAGGGATTCCTTGCCTAAAATAGTTCTCGTGATTTTTGGGATGATTTAAACCTGTGAAATCATCTTTGAACATCTGGAAATAATTTAAATAGTTTTGTTTCTTAACAAATTATTTTCTAGAAATAATATAATTTGTTTCACTGGAAACTCATGAATGAAAAATATTTACCATTTGCATTATTTTCTGGAAACCATTTGAAATGCATTTTTTCCACCGTATATTAGGAAATCATTGAATTTTCGACTTTGCCAATTCTAAAACATTTAAACAATTGGTTTGCAATCTTGCAAAATATTGATCATCATGATTTGCAAAAAGAAATTCCTTGCCAATTTTTGTTGTAAATCTTGAAGTGCCAAATATCCATGATAGCCTTAGAATTTTTTTTCTTTTGCATATATGGGCTCTTTGCTTCACTGTTTCAGAGTCTGGACAGTTTCATCAGTATACATGCTCATGAAAAATTCTGGTTATATAAAAGATACATGTATATACACAGTTATACACACACACATACACAAACATATATATATATATATATATGTGTGTGTGTGTGTGTGTATATACACACATATATATATGTGTGTGTGTGTGTGTGTATGTTTGACATGTGCCTTGTATATACATATATATTGAGCTGTATATGCATATTGAACTTGCATATATGTATGTCCCTGTCCTATACATGTTTATGCATATACATGTATAAGCCTTGCTTTTGTAAATGTCATTTTGGGCATTTTCATGTTACCATTTGCTGTCTGAAGGCTCGACATTTTTGGATTGTTTATGAATCATTGCACCTGCACCAATATTCATTGATTTGGCTACGAAAAGTTGTATATAATTATTCTGCCATGTTGAGATTTATGTCTGTCTGGATCTTGTTTACTTAGTCATAAAAATGCTTTTTAAACTTGATTATGGCATTGCTATTTTGTTGTGAGGTCATGGTCGTTTGAAACTTGATCTTGTTTTGAGTTGAATTGATCTGTCCAATTTTCTTGTACCATATATGTTGTGCCATACATTTGTATATTAACATCAACTACTTGAAATATGTGCATACTTTCTTTGCACACTGTCTTGCCATTTGTGCACGACATTCTGCACCAGTCATTACCCTGACTTGGTTTTGTCACTTCAGTATTGACTTGTTCATGCATTTTAACTTTGAACTTGAAACATGATTTTAAAATGACCCTTGCTGAGTTGTAATTACACTTGTCATTGCTTTGTACTTGAGCCATGTCATTGTTCATATGCCACTGTGTATATACATACAATGTATGTACATACATACATATGTATGCATGTATGTATGTATATATATATATATATATATATATGTGTGTGTGTGTGTGTGTGTGTATGCGTGTGTGTGTGAGTATATCTTGGACAGTTGCATTGATTCTTGGGTATATGCGTGTGTGTGTATGTGAGTATATCTTGGACTGTTGCATTGATTCTTAGGTACATTTGGCAGCTCGACCATGTTTGCATGTTAAACATTTGCATTGAAAATTTTGGTTCATGTCCATTCACAGATATTTGACCATATTTTCCCCAGCACAGAAAATATGTGTATATACGTACACATGTATGTGTATTCATGTATAATGCACGTGCAATATATATATATATATATACATATATATATATATGTGAGCACTACAGATGATCTCTGCCTTATGGTATTTACAGTGAATCACCGAGAATATCACAAGCTGTCTAGACACAGATGGATGTCCATATAAATCAGATCAAGTCAAGAAATATGATGAGAAATACACCAAAATTACGAGGCAAATAGATTTTAAAAATAAAATTATATTTGCGAAATTTAAAAATATTTTTGTTTTGGATTATATGTGTGTTCCTGTGGTAGGTCAGCAGAAGACTGGACTGATAATGAAGCTTGCAGAAGACAAAATATAAGAGTGTAACCGTACAAGAGTGAGTGACTGTACAATATGAGTGTTGATTATTGAATTTATAAGCTGAGTGACTGACTGTATATGAGAGGCTAAGTGTTGTAGTGAGGAACAGTGTAAACAAATGAAACTGAATGTGAATGTATTTTATTTCAGCGAAATGTACAAATAGTGGAGTTATAAATTTGTATAATATTCAAATGTAGAAATAAAATATTATATTTTAATAAAATACTATTCGAATCTTATCGCCGCCCGGATGGATAGTCATCCTAGAATGATGGGCGTTTTCCTATTAAAGTGGTGGTCCAGTGGAAGTTGTTTGTCAATGGAGCCATGAATGAATATTTAAATTCTTGTGCAGTAGTATTTTATTTAAATGTAAATATTTATTTCTGTTTGTGATGTAGTAGAATAGTACAATTGTAAACACATTTATAATAATGAATATATGTTTGTTATCATCAAACAAAAAGCATAGAATTGTTAGATACAATAATCTCCCCCTTTTGATGATGAGAACATATAATGAGATTTGTAATATAATAAATAAATGTGTTTAACAGTGAATGTTGGAACTCCCCCTATTTGTATGCTCCTACCATAACAAAACTCCCCTAGATATGTGCATGAGTGAAAAACAATAACGGAAACTTCACTATTAAAATATTCATAGAAGATCCACTCATCGATCAAAATCTTAACTCATTCTTCCCCTTTTGTTATCATCAAAAGGATACAGAAAATAAAACAGTGATGAAAAAATAGACTAGTAATATAGAGTCAGCTTAAGAGGAAGAACGTTCATCATAAATCGCAATCAATCAAACAAAAATCCTAATATTCTAAGAACTAGTGGCAAATTTCAATTGTAGAACGATGGATTTACGATGAAATTTACAAAAATGGAGAGAGTTTTAAAACAAATGATTTCCAATCATTTTCAAAAGAATTTTTATAAAAAGATGAGCACAAAATAATGATAGATTTGGAGTATGATTATAAATTCAATTTTAAGTGACGTAATCAAATAATCTCAAATCCCAATAGCAGTCAACCAACAAATCATAATATATAAATATATATTAATACATTTCACAAAATAAAAAATGGATTGATATGCTGGTTTTTACACACTGAGGAGGATTTCATATATTTTTTTTTTAATTTTTTTCTTTTCATTTTCTTTTAATTTAAGAGCACATTAACCACGCATAACCAGATCTTGTATTTTGAAATGAGGTCAGTTGCAGCTTAAATTATAAGTAATCTCTTAACCATGCATAACCAGAGGTTGAATTTTTAAATGAGTTTAGAGAAACACTTATGTATATTATATTTTTATCATTTTACTTTTCAGAAAAAATCAACTCATTATTTAAATTCAATATGGATGACAGAACTATGGTAGGTATAGAAATGGTTGTGAAATAAATTTCTAAATTAATCACATTACGAAATATGCTCAACTGTACCGGGATCTTTGAAAATTTTCAATTGTCTCTATTTCTGAACAAATAATATAATCACAATTCATCACAAATATTTCCACTGTTTATTTAAGATGATTTTAAAAAATATTAAACTCTCCACATTAATATAAAATCATGATGGTTGGAAATATGATGATAGACTGAGAAGATGTTCGTTAATAAACTCTAATTCAAAGATATAATAACAACTGTTCAATCATCATGAAAATTTAAATAAAATCTCCTCTTGTTGTGAAGTATACTGTAGTCATAACTCATCACAATTTCAAAAACTGATAATAATTTATATAAATTCTAAATACAGTTCAATTTGGTTATTTATTTCAATTTCTAAACAAATAATCAATAAATGATTTTAAAACTGAAAAATCAATTACAAGAGTATTTCGATGAATCTATACAAGATGAGAATCAGTATAAAAGAATCAAACGGATGAGTGAGAAAAATTCAAAGCATTTAAGGCTGATACCACTTGTTGTCTCTGCTTACTGGGATTTTAATACCACGCTAGTAGCTAAAAAGGTATCTTAGACAGCAATATCCAATCATCAAGCCCAAGCAGTTAAATTTAACAAATCAATTTCATCAATTTGAGCAGCAAATAATTATTACCAAAACAAGCAGTCATCAAAACATGTGACGGCCCGTCCCGCACCAGCCAATATTTCCAATGAAAGTACGCTGTGCCAATGTCCAACCAGCACGGGACGGTCGTCAAAGAAAGAAAAGAAGGAAATTTGAACTAACAAGGAACCTGTAATATATCTCACAGCGCATGGAATAAAATATAATAGTAACATAACTTGACATAAAACAGGCGAGACATTGCATAAGCTGAAAACATGAACCATCGTAGCAGCGGAAAATCCAAAATTACAGCTTATGTTCCACATCATCTTCATTACAACTTCAAAAACTGTCTCTAAAGCAAAATAAGAAAGGTACACTACTAATGCTCAAAGTAGTGACCAGCAGCGACACAGGGAGAATATATATAGAGAATAGTACGTGTAAGCCTCCTGCTCGTCTTCGGACAGCTACTCGTACACAACCAGTTAACCTGTCTCTAGTCTGCCCGTTTAAGAGCACCCAGAGTAATAAGAAGAGATATAAAACTCTGGGTCAGACAAAATTATGGTATGAGCGATATGCAGCAAAACAGAACAATAATAGGTATACTAAACCATACCTGAACCTGGACCTGCAACCAAAGAGTTAGCACAACATACCGTACAATACTCTAAGGTGCCACTAACATATGGTGTAAAGGATACGGGGGTGGGGGTGTGCATGTCATAGTAATGGCAAACAATCAAGCGTAGAAACCATCCTCACATCTCTCACTCAATGCGTAAAGCATACGATATCTACCGCTTTGATCACCCAATACTTTGTTACGATCGCTCTGCCCTATGGAGTCGTGACGGCTCCACTGCACTAATCCGTGACCACTAATACTTTGCTATGTCCACTTTGCTCTATGGAGTCGTGATAACTCCACTGCACTGGCTCATAGCCATGCTACGATCACTCTGCCCCATGAAGTAATAACTACCCCACTGCACTGATCCGTAGCCTAACATTCGTCTTTTGGCGGTGAATCAAAGTTATGGACGTCGATAACTCCTTAGCACACGTCCCATAGCAAAGTCCAACCATGAAGTTAACTCGTTGGTTCCCAACTGGATCCTGAGTATAAACTTCCCATTTGGACTACCTTTGCATCTCGGGTTTTGGTCTCTTCCTCTCTGGATCGGTCTTCTTCTTCACTTCTCTTTACATCAGGTTATGCTTCCAGTTCGGTTCGTGGTTCACGTCTCCAGTCCGTGCACCTTGCTTTGGATCGGTCGTGACCATCCCTGACTATTCGTGGAGCTTTGACGGCGGTGGCTCATGGTGCCCCTAGTCGGATTGTGGCTCACTTGAGCGGTTCGGTTCGTGGAAGAACATCCAGGTCGGCTCATCCATTCCAGTCAATTCATTCATGGCAACTCCCTCAAGTCGGTTCGCGAGCACCTATTGGGTTCGGATAGTGACTTGCTTGGAGAGGCAGATCGATTCGTGGCCTTCTGGAGCAGTTCGTGGTTGAGAGTAACTAACGGGTCGGGTTCGGAGATGGGTTCCTAGATCACGAGCGAGTTGAGTTGCAGTGGATATCACGATCGGGTCGGTTTGGAGAGGGAAGATCCAAACCGGTTTCTGCACAATTTCCTGCAACTCTTTCATCGACTGTTTTACGCCATATGACGGCGTTTTCGACAATTCTAACTTTTCTAATCAATCACAGAGCATACCATACAGTCATAGAAACATATGTAACCATCCACAACCATCAAAACAACAATATGACAAGGTTAAACGGATCAAACATACCCAAAACCCATGTTTTCCCCTTAATCATGTTTAACAACAACTAATGTTAGGATTAGCAAAACTTAACCAAATCAACCCAAATTTCTAACAGAGGCCTAAAACAATATTTTAAAATTTATAAATATTTTTCCAGAATTTAATCATGTATAAGTTCACTAATTAACACTAATTACCCTTAATTAACCTTAATTAATGTAAAAACAAGGCTAATCACTCACCTTTGCCACAATTAAAACTTTCAAAACTGAAACTCCTCTGATTTGGGCGAATACCAATGTCTAACAGTAGCTCTAACTCTGATGGTGTTATTTCTCCTTGATTTGATGTTGCTAAGCATAATCCTTGATTATAAAGCGATTTTGGATGAAATTAGAAGGTGGAGGCCATTGTTAGGGTTTCCAAGAGGTGAATGGCGGCTAGAAAACTGAAATAGAATGAAAACCTAACTCATTTCAGCCTCTCCATAACCCTAATCCCGAAATGGGTTATGGGCCCATTCATTAATCACCTCATTTGGCCCGGTTAAGCAGTTTTTCACCTTCTAAACCTTATTTCAGCCATATCTTCCAAAAGGTAAGTCCGTTTTTCACATTTAACCACTCTACGGAAAGATAAACCATCATCCGAATCTAATGGAAGTAGTTTTAGGTCAAAATTCCTTACCAATCAAAAGTTATGGCCAAAACAAGATCAGCTAGGGGCAAAATGGTCATTCAAAAATCAGCAAAAATCGTGAACATGGAAAATGACCCCAATACTCGCCCCTAATGTCACACGACCATACGACTCCTTATGAGAAAGAAATAAATATTCTATGACCCTCCGATGCGTAGAATGCGTGTCGTTACATTCTCCCTCCACCCCCTCCCCCCGGTTAAGAAATTTCATCCCCGAAATTCCTTAACCCAAAACATAAAAAGGATCCCGTATGCCTACCAATCATTAGCAAAACAATAAAGCATACAAAACAACACAACAAGCCTATCCTAGCATGCGGTTTACTAACAAGGGAGTACTACACCGATATAAAAACCTTACCAGGCAAAGAGTTCTGGATACTTCCTTCTAATGTTCTCCTCTGTTTCCCAAGTACAGTCTTCTTCATCATCACCCCATTGAACTTTGACTAGTTTCACCGCCTTCCTTCGAAGCTGCTTCGTATCGTTCCCAACAATACGCATGGACCTGCGGTTCCCAACCGCCTTGGGTTCAACCTCAGTATCGTCTAACTGATTCAGTGAAATAGTCACACTAGGGTCATGCACGAATATCCTTAATTGGGAAACATGAAATACGTTATGAACTCCTGCCATCTTCTCTGGTAATTCAACATTATATGCCAAATTACCAACTTGCTCGAGAACTGGGAATGGACCAACAAATCTTGGTGTTAACTTGCCTCTCCTATCAAATCGTATCACGCTCTTTAATGGAGAAATCTTGACAAAAACCAAGTCACCAATGGAGAACTTTAAATCTCTTCTCCTCTTATCAGCATAACTCTTCTGCCTATCTTCGGCAGCCTTCATTCGTTGTCGGATGATCTTAATCTTGTCTGAGGTTTCTCTTATCACATCTGGTCCAAGCACAAACTTCTCACCGGTTTCTAACCAACATGACGGTGAGTTGCACGGTCTTCCGTACAAAGCATCAAATGGAGGCATACCAATACTGGATTGATAACTATTATTATATGCGAACTCCACTAGATGTAAATGGTCATCCCATGATCCACCAAAATCCAATATACAAGCTCTAAAGAGGTCTTCTAATATATGATTCACCCTCTCTGTCTAAACGTCGGTTTGAGGATGATACGCGATACTGAGATGTAATTCTGATCCTAACGCCTCTTGTAAGCTCCTCCAAAATCCACTAGTAAACAACGGATCTCGGTCGCTCACAATGCCTTTGGGTATTCCATGAAATCTCACTACCCACTTATATATACAGTTTCGCTAACTTAGCTGCCGTTCTGTTCGACTTGACGGGTATATAAACCTTATACTTTTGCTTAATCGGTCCATAATCACCCAAATGCTATCATGGCCCGATCTAGTCCTTGGTAATCCATCAATGAAATCCATTGAGACTTGTTCCCATTTCCATTCTGGAATTTCTAATGGTTGTGACAAACCACTAGGCTTCTTTTGCTCAGCATTAACTAGCTGGCAGTTCATGCATTTGGATATAACCTTCCCAATGTCTCTTTTCATCCCTTCCCAGTAGTAGGTCTGCTTCATGTCTCGATACATTTTGTTACCACCGGGATGTATAGTCAGTTTTGAGTGATGACATTCTCTAAGCACTTCATCTCTCAATCCCTTGACATTGGGCACAACTAGTCTTCCATTCTTTCTAATCCATCCATCTCGATCAAGCCCATACTTGTTCATCTCTTTGTCGAGTCCCATCTCCGACTTTGAGATGATTTCCAATAGGTTAGGATCGTCCCTCTGACTGTAACCAATCCACTTAATCAAAGTGGGTCTGATCGTCAAACTTGCTAACATTTCTGGATCCAATTCGCACTTTGGCCTGAAATCATACCCAGCGATGTACTCCAGTTGCTTCCATTATAGAAACATAGCCCCTAAACTGGCATTTCTTCTACTCAATGCATCAGCTACCGCATTGCCCTTTCCTGGTGTATACGCGATATCGAAATCATAGGAAACCAAGAATTCCAACCATCTTTGCTGCCGGAGATTTAGGCCCTTCTGAGAGAAAAGATACTTTAACGATTTATGATCTGTGAAAAACTCGAATCTTTCTCCCAAGAGATAATGTCTCCACATCTTCAATGCAAATACAATCGCTGCCAATTCCAAATCATTGGTAGGATACCTTTTCTCATGCGGTTTCAGTTGCCGACTAGCATAAGCTACAACCCTACCTCCTTGCTTCAATACAACACCTAGTCCAGTACCACAAACATCTGTGTAAACCGTCATCTCTTCATTGCCTTTAAGAATGACTAACACTGGTGCACATGTCAACTTTTCCTTTAGATTCTTAAATGCATTCTCGCACTTTTCATCCTAGACGAAAGCTTGATTTTTCTTGGTCAACTGAGTCAACGGTGCTGCTATCTTGGAGAAGTCTTGGATAAACTTATGATAATATCCAGCCAATCCCAAGAAACTTCTTACGTCTGTTGCATTCTTGGGCATAGACCAATCCTGTATCGTAGCCACCTTCGCAGGGTCCACGGCAATACCATTCTCTGAAATGACATGGCCCAAGAATTTCACTTCCCTCCTCCAGAAGTGACACTTAGAAAAATTTGCTTTCAATTGGTGTTTTCTCAACACCTCCACTACTATCCTCAAGTGTTCCTATGTTCTTTCTCTTTCCTCGAATAAACCAAGATATCGTCTACGAACACAAGAACAAACTTATTCAGTTGATCCCTGAATACCCTATTCATAAGATCCACAAAATACGCTGGTGCATTGGTCAACCTGAATGTCATGACCAACCACTCATAGAATCCAGACAGCGTTCGAAAGGCCGTTTTAGCTATACTCTCAGCTTCCACTCTAAGCTGATGAAAACCTATCGCGAGATCCAACTGGGAGAACACCCTCCCGCTACTCAACTGATCAAACAAATCATCTATCCGCGGTAGAGGATACTTATTCTTCCTCGTCAACTTATTCAATTCGCGGTAGCCTACACACAATCGAAGGGAACCATCTGCCTTGGTAGCAAACACAACTGGTGCTCCCCACTTAGAAACACTTCTTCTGATAAATCCCTTCTTCAACAGATCAATTACTTGCACCCCTAGCTCTCGCTGCTTCTTTGGTGCCATACAATGAAGTGGCATCACTATAGGTCTGACATCTTTCACTAAATCAATACGGTACTCAATTCTCGGTGTGGTGGAAATCCGGTCACTTCCTCGAAGACGTCCGGATACTGGCCAGCCACGGGCACATCTGACAACTCATCATGCAGGATGTCGAGGGAATTTAGAAAACTAGCCATTACCCCAACACTAGGTAGACCACCAAACACTACCCTCCGCCCATCATCCGCTCTAACTGTCACCAAAAAGCCATCACAGTCTACCACCACCCCGTATCTTTGGAGCCAATCGACTCCCAAAATAATGCCAAACCCAGTAAAGCCCAAAACAAAGCAATCACAAACAAACATGCATCCATGACTCGATAAGACCACATTACGACAAATCATGCTAAGGCTAGTTGAACCACCAATCGGGTTCGTCACCGCTAAAGGTCTATCGACTATCTCGGGTTCCAATCTCAACCTATCTACCAGGTCACTAGATATGAAGGAACGGGAAGCTCCGGTATCAAACCATACTCGAACAGGAACATCATAAACAAAAAGCATACTTTGAATGATGACATTCTATCCTTTCTCCGCCGCGGTTGGGGCATTCGACGAAGAAGGAACAGCATTAAGAGCATATGCTTTCACAATCTGCTTCTCTTTAGGGGGTTGCGGCCACTTATCCTTGTGATGTCCCATTGGCCACAGTTGAAGAACTTCCTGTCCGCTGGCTTTGCTCGACATTCTTTAGCATAATGGCCCTTCTTGCCACAGCTAAAGCACTCAACATCTTTCTTGCTCTTTTTCTTTTGGCAATCCTTGGTCTGATTCTGCTTTCTCTTATTCTGAGAACCATTCTTACCTCCACCACTTGCTTGCGGTTTTGGCTCCTCTACAGATGCAACCTTAGTCTTCGACTTAGGGTAAAGACTCTCTGACCTCAATGCTTTCCCCACAATCGATTCAAACGTCTCATCGATGTGGTTAATAAGCCTTTACCCCAAGTATCCATCCAAACCAGTTATAAACTTCTCGTTCTTCTTCTCGGTAGTATCGATAAGGGATAATCCATATTTCGATAAAGTATCGAACTCTGCAATGTACTCTGAGACTGCCCTACCATTCCGCTTAAGCTCCAGAAATTTCCTAAACAACTCTGATTTCTGAGCAGCTGGGATAAACTTATCATTGAATCGGGCCTTAAACTGATCCTATGTAACTTGATCCTCTGGAGTAGCCGCCTTAATAGCATTCCACCAATTCATCGCCCGTCCTTGCAACTGATGGGATGCTAGCTTTCTCTTCGTCGCATCCTCGATACCTAAGTCTTTGAAGATGCGCTCACAGCTATCCAACCAATCCTGAACTTCTGTATCCGATTCCGTTCCATGGAACGGCTTCCCACCAAGGCTAATGTAATCCTTACATAGCTTGGCGAAATCAGACCTAGGCGCCAGCACCGCTGCACCACCACCATTTGCAGCATTAGGAGCTGCCCTTCGAACATCCCTAAGTATCTCTCTCATGAGGTCAGAGAACATCGTCCTCATATCATGAGCATTCCCATTATTAGCTCCTCTATCGGTACCCCTCATATATCCGCTCATCGTTCAATCCGTAAGGAGAAAATGATTAACCATCTCTTCAGTGGTGCTAGTGCAATGCGACTTCATCCTTAAATATACTAATAGTGTATATATATAGCTTTTGAAAACCAAAATATCACAAATACGAGCTCTCATATACGTACTGTCTCTCTCTGGTGTCTCTCCTAGGTTAACTACGCAACCTAGAACTCTGATACCAAGTGTGACGGCCCGCCACACACCAGCCGACATTTCCAATGAAAGTACGTTGTGCCAATGTCCAACTAGCACGGGACGGTCGTCAAAGAAAGGAAAGAAGGAAATTTGACCTAACAAGGAACCTGTAGTATATCTCATAGCGCATGGAATAAAATTTAATAATAACATAACTTGACAAAAAACAGGTGAGACAGTGCATAAGCTGGAAACTTAAACCACCGTAGCAGCGGAAAATCCAAAATTACAGCTTATGTTCGACATCATCTTTATTACAACTTCTAAAACTGTATCTAAAGCAAAATAAGAAAGGTACACTACTAATGCCCAAAGTAGTGACCAGCAGTGACACAGGGAGAATATATATAGAGAATAGTACGTGTAAGCCTCTTGCTCGTCTCCGGACAGCTACTCGTGCACAACCAGCTAACCTGTCTCTAGTCTGCCCGTTTAATAGCACCCAGAGTAATAAGAAAAGACATAAAACTTTGGGTCAAACAAAAGTCTAGTATGAGCGATAAACAATAAAACAAAATAATAACAGGTATACTAAACCATACCTGAACCTGGACCTGCAACCAAAGAGTTAGCACAACATACCGTACAATACTCTAAGGTGCCACTAACATATGGTGTAAAGGATACGGGGGTGGGGTGTGTATGTCATAGTGATGGCAAACAATCAAGCATAGCAACCATCCTCACATCTCTCACTCGGTGTATAACGATAGGGAATTTCGCTCGATCCGAATCGATCGCTAAACCGACCAAGACCGTTCGAAACCCCTGATTGTTTTGAGAACACGACAAATTAGAACGCAAACCGAAGAACATTTCATTGTTTATTACAACAATTCCATCAGAATACAAGAATATACAGAGTATGAATAATTATAATACAATAGAAAAATATCAGAGATTACAATAAATTACATAGCAGCGGAAAAATAATACAATACACAACTGAAAGTAATACACGGATACAGAGCTTTCCCAGTATCATTCCAGCTATAAACCAGGTTCCTGTGAATATAAATCTGCAAAACCAAAACTACTAGCTGCTCGTGCGGAAATAGGGGCACCCAGAGTTTAGGTTAAAAAAATAAACTCCAGGTCAGTCATGTGACTGGTGTGAGAACTAAAACAGTTATTAATCTTTATTTTAAAGTTAGGTAAATCAAGGGACCACGCCGTATAACACGGAACGGGTTTCCTCCCAAGAACACCAGTGCATAAAACAACAACGCAATGCTAAATAAAGAAAAATGAAGCCATTATAAGACCCAGGTCCCATCGCACAATGCAACACAAGCCTGAGCATAGGGTTTGACCTTATAATAGCCAAAGCATGCTTGATACGTTAAAAACAAATCATTTGATACTATTATAAGTGTATAGTGTAAAAACAATTTCAATCATAAATATCAATCATAGACGGCATGGGTACCATATATCATGTCGCCATACTAGGCTCTACAATCAAAACTGCAAAGTCACGTATTTGGAAATTGGATTTCCATCTTTGAACCTAGGCCAGGGATCGTCCTCTACTGATTCGAGACAATCTATCCTACCATGTCTCAGGATCAGAGCTCGACTGACCCTTGAATCTTCAGGGCCGGTCCACCGATGTGGATTAAAATGCCTGAACACTACGCTTCCCCGCCCTTTGGGGGCGTAAATGAGCCAACGAATGACTCCATCGGTCCCGGATCAACCGTTATAACCGAGGCGTCTCGCAACAGCAACAACCACACAGGTGAAAATAATATAAATGTCTGGGCTGGTAGGTCACTGACACCACCCTAGCTAGAAAGAAACGCATGCCCTCCCTGCAGTCCTCTCCCGCCGGGGTGTGAGGCTCACGAATCAACACTACACAAAGCTATGCCACACAGATCGTGCTTTGATCATCAACCACAAGACTTTTCTTTTCAATAGAAACCTTGATCAATTGCCACTTAGGCATGCCACACAGGCAGTTCACTCCATGCGATTGATATCCATCAATATATAACCCCTGAGCTCGTACGTCTCAGAGAAGGACGTTAAGCAAGAGAATAAATTCTCCGCCGCCAACCAGATATATATTTAATAGAAATCAATCACACAGAATAAAATCCAATGTCAGACACACAGTCCATTTACAAGTTTGTTCTGGGTCTGAACGAAACCAGAGGCACCTTGTACCTCACATATCCATCGATCTACAAGTACGTCTGGACGATCACCAACCGATTCCATCCTCTTGGGTGTACAACCCAATCAAGATCATTAGTAATCACCCAAACGATGTGAAGACCTCTGGTCTTCAACCACCGTCTTCATCCTCGACACCACGTCGAATCAGTTATTCAGAATGGGATAAACCCGGTCTTTCTGAATAACTCGCGTATATAATAAACAAGTGTTACACAAACACAACATACGACTCATTCCAATTCATCAGTCACTAACCGTAAATTAGCAAGAGAATTATTCCCCAAACATTAACCCCGAAGGCCGAAACCAACATCAGATCAATTCCCAGGAAACCATTCTTCTTAGCTAACCTACAGTTAGTATCTAAATTTCACATTCTTAGGGAAAGGCTCCCATTAATTTTATCAAAGATATATTCTTCTAAATTTATTCTTCAATCTTCTTTTGAATATCAATTCAAACTAGTCGCGATTAGCGAACCACACCGAAGTAATCATTTATTTTATTTCCCAATCCCAACCTATTCATCCCATGAAGTAAAACCGGTAATTCTTCATATCTAACACCACGGTGTTATCGGTAAATTCAATTACCATTTCACGTTCAAATCTAACTAAAGATTTAACTATCGCCTGGAGCAAAACTGGTGATACTCCATTCTCGATCTTTTTAATATAATTAAAGATTCATTAAAACTCCACTTGGTTTTAATCTTCCCAAAAATCAAATTCTATGATTATTTATCTTGGGAAAACATATCCTGTCTTTAACTGGGTTAAAGAACCAATGTCATTTAAAACACAGTTCACTATAAACCCAAAATCACATTCCATTAATTGTCGGGAGAACAAGTGTTATTTAAAACACCGTTCACGATAAACCCAAAAATCAATTCAAATTCAATTCCAATTAAATACCATTTAATTGGTACACTTCATTAAATCTAAATAAAAGATTTAATCTTTTTCTCAACTGGGTTTAAGAACAGTGTTAATGAAGACACCTTTCACGACAAACCCAAATCCCATTTGATATTAAATACAAGGCTCTGAATAGAAAATATATCAGCTTATATTCAATATCAAATCCTACGACCAACAAATATCGTATTGGAAATAACGATATAAATATATCTTTCAAATTTCCATAACAATATCTGTATAATCACGAAATCCAACATCGAAATATTCCAAAGACAATTTCAATTCAAATCCACTCCAATTCAATTATTGAAATTTCTGGTTACTTTAAAAACCATTTCAAATCCAATTTATTTATTTTAAAAATAAATAAATTATTATTCTAGTTCAAAACTAGTTCATTTCGATAAAAATCTATTTTTATCTTTTCAAATATTGAGTTTTTCATTCCAATTCTTCTCAAATCATTTCTTATGATTTTACACAAATTATTACTATTTTTAATAATTTTATCAAGGCCGTACAGTCGATTTCCATCAAAGGCCATCGAACTGCACTTACAGCGACCTTTTCCAAATTTGATTTGGACATAATTTAAAATCCAACCATTAGATTTCTAATTTCTAATATTCGTTAGAAATCTCTTTTCGATACAAACCCAACGGTTCTGGTTTCAGGAGAATCCGACGGTCGGATCTCCCGCAATATCCATTCGAAGTCAATGGTCGAAATTCGCGAACTGCCGCGGCGCGGTGCATTCTATTTAGGCCATTATATTATATATATAATATCTATTTCGTCGATTCCTTTTAAAACATATTTTATAAATCGTTTTAAATTTGTTTTCAAAATGATTTCAACTTCATATTCAATTTCTAATCAAAATTGAATATTCCACTTCATCGATATACAAATGATAATATTTTCAAAACGTTAAAATTTGAAATCACTTTCTTTTCTATATTCATTATAAAAATGAATAAAATCGATATAAATATCGTTCACGTCAAAATGGGGTCAATCTAATCAACATGGCTTTTATTCAACACATGAATGTTTATTATATTCAACACATGAATTTATTTTCAATTCAACACATGAATATATTTTCTATTCAACACATGAATTTATTTTCTATTCAACACATGAATTTATTTTCTATTCAACACATGAATTTAATTTCAATTCAACACATGAATTTATTTTCTAAATTGGAATGAGGCCCAATCAATTACCATATAATGTTAATTATATGGATTTTCTACAACACATGTATATAATAGCAACGATAAATCATCAACCATCATCCAGAGTGCACCACACAACTGCATAAGCATTAAATATAAATAATTAACGCTTACACAGCCTGTCAACCCATCGATTGACATACAACTAAACAATCGGGATTAGTGTACGTCAAATGTCATCCCAATACCCGAGTGGGGTTTCAAATCAACAAACACAGATTTTTATTTGTCTAGTTGGGCGATGTGTAAAATTTATCGTCCCAATCAATATCAGTCAAATCAGTGTATATAAACAAATCGTCCGATTTGTTTATAAATATTTATTTTATATACACGTTAAAAAATATATTTTTAACCATTAAATATTTTCCACTACAAAATATTTTATTTCATTTCACATCACACAATCAAATTTCACAACATAGCAACCAAACAAACAAGTCATCCATGGTCTGTGGACGATAGGTGTCGGGTGCTGCTAAGCACCGTCTGCATCCTAGTATATATTTCAAACTAGAAATTAAATTAAAAGTGAGGAGTTCTCACCTTAGGGTTCCACTCCGCCATTTCATTTCTGAACGGTTCGGGTTCGCTTGATATTCTAACTCAAACTTTTCCACAATGTTCACAATAAAAATCACATTTTTAATAACGCTTTCCATACATAAAAATCATATTTTTATGTTTTCTACTTATATAACAAGATCGAATTTTTATCTTCGCTTCATATATATAAAAATCGAATTTTTATCGTCACTTCATATATATAAAAATCGAATTTTTACAACTCTAATGTTCATTTTAAAAATCAAATCTTGTTGTTTTATGAAGTTAAAAACCATGCCTTTCATGAATAAAAAAAATCTTAACTTTCATGAGGTATAAATCTCTCCTTTATACGATTAAAAATCGTGTCTTTACATAACCAAAATTCATAACTTTTCTATTAAAAATCAAATTTTTATCATTTTAAAAATCCAAACTTCCTCATATTAAAAATCTAGTCTTTTCCAAATTAAAAATCAAGTCTTTTTCAAATCGTATTTCATACAAAAACTGATTTCTAAAACTAATCTATATATATACACATCTGATTTTTTTTTATCTTCAATGCTAATAAAAAAAAGAAATCAAAAAATAAAACCATAATGCAATTTGACTAGGCTAAATATACTTGATTAACTTCTTTAATTACTCCTTACCTCGCTCAGAAAATCGAATCCAAAATCGAGTTGGACTTCAGCCTGCGTGGTGGACGCGAATGGCCTCAGGCCAGTGGCAGCGGTGGTTTGCGTTGCCGGAGGTGGAGCTTGACGGGATTTAGGGTTCGCTGGAGAGGAGAGAGAAAGGCGCGAGGGGGTTAATGGGATCGGAGCGGGGCTGCTGTTGGAGGACGTGAAGGAATGGGAGAGGGAGATGGAGGCGGTGGCGATCGATCGCCAGAGGGGGGCGGTGGGTTGCCGTCACCCTTCCATTTTCTTTTTTTTTTAATTTTTATTTATTCTGAGAAGTTTGACCGAGGAGAGAAGGTAATGAAGGGGGTTTATATTATTTTTTATTTATTTTAATTTATTTAATTTCAAAAAACAACTTTTAATTTCAAACTCGAAACGAGACCCACCGCCTGTCGTCCCTAGCTAATTACCCCCTTTCCGAACACAATGGGATAAGTATCGTAAGCTGATTCAATCCTTTCGATCAATTTTCGTCAAAATCAAAATATAACTATATATATTGAATTTAAACGCGCATTTCAATTTACTGGGGCTACGTATGAACTCTAAAAATTCCCAAAAAATATTTTCTAGCTTCGTATTGACGGTATGGTCCTAACAAAACTAATTTCGTCAAATTCTGAGACCATTTGAAAAATGGCCAATTTCCAGTCGATTAAAATCAATTAAAACTGGTCAAACACGTTTTCCTTCACCACGCTCACATATTGATTCAAAAATTACGAATTTTCAAACCTAGCAATAACTAGATATCCCGGATCCAACAAAAGTGGTTTCGTCGAAAACCGAGGTCGTTTGCAAAATTCCCATTTTTAAGGGCCAGAATTCCATAGCAACTATTCTGAATTTTCAATTGGACGTAACTTTTGATACCTGCTATGAAATTTCATTTTTTCGGATTCATTGTAAAGATATCCTCTATTAGATTCTAATATTTTTGGTTTCACTAAAATCCGGTTTATTTTGAATCCTGTGCATTCATTTGAATTTTGAAATCGAAATTTCAAACTACCGCGCCATTTTTAATTCCTTTTATAATTTAAAATAAATATTTATATTCTAACGACGATTCAAATAAATATACACGTTCTAATTCTATTCAAAATAAATTTCTTGTCGTGATTATTTAAAATAAATCATTTTAAATATTCCAAATTCGTCAAAATTGCCAAAATAAATTTTTTAAACTGGCTCAGATTTTTCGGGTTGTTACACGGTGCGTAAAGCATATGATATCCACTGCTTTGATCACCCAATACTTTGTTACGATAACTCTGCCCCATGGAGTCGTAACGGCTCCACTGCACTGATCCGTAACCACTAATACTTTGTTATGTCCACTCTACCCCACGGAGTCGTGATAACTCCACTGCACTGGCTCATAGCCATGCTACGATCACTCTGCCCCGTGAAGTAATAACAACCCCACTGCACTGATCCGTAGCCTAACATTCGTCTTTAGGTGGTGAATCAAAGTTATGGACATCGATAACTCCTTCGCACACGTCCCGCAATAAAGTCCAACCATGAAGTTAACTCGTTGGTTCCCAAATGGATCATGAGTACAAACTTCCCATTTGGACTACCTTTGCATCTCGGGTTTTGGTCTCTCCCTCTTTGGATCGGTCTTCTTCGTCTTCACTTCTCTTTACTTCAGGTTATGCTTCCAGTTCGGTTCGTGGTTCATGTCTCCAGTCCATGCACCTTGGTTCGGATCGGTCGTGACCATCCCTGGCGGTTCGTGGAGCTTTGGCGGCAGTGGCTCGTGGTGCCCCTGGTCAGATCGTGGCTCACTAGAGTGGTTCGGTTCGTGGAAGATCACCCAGGTTAGCTTATACATTCCGCTCAATTCATGCATGGCAACTCCCTCAAGTCGGTTCCTGAGCACCCATTTGGTTCGGATCGTGACTTGCTTGGAGAGGCAGACCGATTCGTGGCCTTCTGGAGAGGTTCGTGGTTGAGAGTCACGAACAGGTCAGGTTCGGAGATCATGATCGGGTCGGTTTGGAGAGGGGCGATGCGATCCGGTTTCTGCACAATTTCCTGCAACTCTTCCAGCGACTGTTTTACACCATACGATGGCATTTTCGACCTTTATAACTTTTCTAATCAATCAAAAAGCATACCCACAAACATCAAAACAACAACATGACAAGGTTAAACGGATCAAACATACCCAAAACCCATATTTTCCCCTTAATCATGTTTAACAATAACTAATGTTAGGATTAGCAAAACTAAACGAAATCAACCCAAATTTCTAACAGAGGCCTAAAACAATATTTCAAAATTTATAAATATTTTCCAGAGTTTAATCATGTATAAATTCACTAACTATCACTAATACCCTTAATTAACCTTAATTAGTGTAAAAACAAGGCTAATCACTCACCTTTGCCACAATTAAAACTTTCAGAACTGAAACTCCTCTGATTTGGGCGAATACCAATGTCTAAAAGTAGCTCTAACTCTGAAATGGTGTTATTTCTCCTTGATTTGATGTTGCTAAGTTTAGTCCTTGATTAGAAAGCGATTTGGGATGAAATTAGAAGGTGGAGGCCATTGTTAGGGTTTCTAAGAGGTAATTGGCGGCTAGAAAACTAAAATAGAATGAAAACCTAACTCATTTCAGCCTCCTCATAACCCTAATCCCGAAATGGGTTATGGAACCATTCACTAATCACCTCATTTGTCCCATTTAAGCAATTTTTCACCTTCTAAACCTTATTTCAGCCATATCTCCCAAACGGTAAGTCCGTTTTTCACATATGACCACTCTACAGAAAGGTAAATCATCATACGGATCTAATGGAAGTGGTTTCAAGTCAAAATTCCTTACCAATCAAAAGTTATGGCCAAAACTAGATCAGCAAGGGGCAAAATGGTCATTCAAAAATCTGCAAAAATCGTGAACATGGGAAATGACCCCTATAGTCGTCCCCCAATGTCACACGACCATACGACTCCTTACAAGAAAGAAATAAATATTCTATAATCCTACGATGCGTAGAATGCGGATCGTTACGAAACATTTTCAAAATTGATTTGATCTTTTTATCTGAGCATCAAACTTCAATATCAAAATTGGTTTCAAGAGAGTTTTCAGAAATTACACCAAGTCCAAGAATACAAATCATGATCCGAGATTTAAAGA
Organism: Allium sativum; assembly: GCA_030737875.1. NCBI lineage: Eukaryota > Viridiplantae > Streptophyta > Magnoliopsida > Asparagales > Amaryllidaceae > Allium > Allium sativum. Next base: position 117,162,313 of record CM060918.1, read on the forward strand.
AAACAGTTTATTTGAAATCACTTGAAGAGACGTTAAAACTTCAAGATTCAATGAATCGATGACACTAAATTATTAATTTCAAATCCAAGAAGTGTGTGAGATTTCAGATATTAAACAATATTCAAATGATTTCAAACAAAACAATATCCAAGAAAATGATCATGATTTTAGAATGAATTTTAGAATGTAGCATTAGAATCTATGCCAAAAAAATTCAATTTAAAGTAGTTAAGCTAATTAGAAAATTTTGAACCTTTTATCAAAGTAACAACAAGTGAGTTTCAATACCAGATTTTCAAAGATTTTTTCACAATTATTTCTGACAATCACTGGAGAAATTTTCAGAATATTTACATCAAGCGTGAGAGATAATTCATGATCCAAAATTAAAATTAGTTTATTTGAAATCACTTGAAAAGATGTAAAATTTTAGATTAAATGAATCAATCACACAAGATTATTAATTTCAGATTCAATATGTATGTGAGATTCAAGGTATCAAAAATTTCAAATGATTTCAAACAATCAAATATATGAGTCAAATAATCATCAATGAATTAAATAGTGGTTCATGCCAAATGTTTCTCAATTCAGATTATTTGCATCAATCCTAAGAGATGATTCTTGATCTTAGTTTAGAAACAGTCCATTTGAAATCATTTGAAGAGATGTAAAAACTTCAAGATACGATGAATCGATCACACAAGATTATTAATTTTAATTTCGAGAAATGTGAGATTCAAGATATCAAAGATTTCAAATGATCTCAACTAACAGATATCCACTACAAATGATCATGAATAGAAATGAATTTCAAGATGAAACACAATGATTTAAGTTGAATGATTTTTCAATTCAGAAATATCCAAGCCAATCCAAAAAACAATGAAATTATCATAGCTAAAAAATAGTAGTGTGGTGTAAAGAGTATAAATTTTTATGTCTTTCCAAAATGATTTAGAAGAAACTCAAAACAGCAGGGATGTGTGAAATTTCATTAATTTTTTAGATCATCAAAAATTTAGAATTCAAATTAACAGTGTTCAAGATATAACAAGAATGCTTCAACACTGTTAGGAATTCAGAAATAAAAGATAAAACTCAAAACAATTGCAAATATTTATAAGTTTAAATTCGAGATCAAGAAATGATTAAAACAAGAAAGTTTTATTCAAATGAAGTGAATTTCTAAAAAACCAAGAATTCTGCAATTGGAAGTTAAGAAACTTAAAATAAAAGAAAAAAAATTTGGCAGTGTCAATTGCAAATTAGAAATGACCAAAAGAAAATAGAAGGGATAGAAGTAGGAATAGACAAAAAAAATAGAGAATATCAACAGAGATGAGTGTAGAGATCATACCAAATTTTTCAGTAGATATTTTGGATTCTCTGACTCAATAATCTTGGCTAAGGAACTCTTAATGATACAAAATATGGAACAATGCCTTGAATTCAATTCTCTTGTGCAATGTAGTTCCTCAGCCTCTTCCGGTACCTAACAGTTTAGGGGATTGAGTGGTCTAACAAAATTTGTAAAACCACTTTGAAATGTGTTCACGATTTTAGGTACCCAAACCTGTTTATATAACAATCCATCGATTTACCTTTGAACCCTTAGAAACCCAAATTTGTTTGAATTTAGACGAAGTCACTTTATTTCTTTTTGTGTCCAAAATGGATTAAATTGTTTGTTACCAAACGAATTCTCATTTCGTTTTTGATTTAAAAATCCTTTGAAATTATCAGAGTTTAAATTTTCAAAATGATATTTTTCAAAACAATTTGAAGAATTTTTTAAACCATTTGGATTCAGTTTTTCAAGGCCATCAAGTTTTCCAAAACCAAGATCATTTTTATTTCCTGAAGAAAGTTGATTGTTCAACAACATATTCAAAGGTTGTTCTCCTTTCAGCATCATTTTGTTTCAAAAAAAAAATTTCATTTTCAAGCAATTTGGTTTTGGTCTTGGACTCAAAGATCTCAGATTCAAATTGACATTGTTTTTCAAATTGATGTTTTTCGAGTTCCTTGAAATTTTCAATTTCTCTTTCAAGTTCAATCATGATTGATTCAGATTTCTATAAATTTTTATTTTCAAAAATTTTATGTTTGGAATTAAGATTATCCAACTTCTTTTGCAAAGCATCGTTTTTATAAATAAGCTCATCCTCATTTTGTTTTAAAGCCATAATTCCTTTTTCAAGTTTTTGAAGATTTTTATTGAGATGAGCTAAATAATTTTTCAAATTGAAACAATTCTTGCATTCGGAGTTTTCATGTTTTAATTCCAACATGCTATTTTTGTGAATCAATTCATGATTTTCAAAATTCAGAAGTTTGTTTTTTCCGTTGGGGTTTATCAAAAGATTTAGTTAAATCGGCACACATAAAAACTAAATCTTCATAAGAGAATTTTTTTGTCTCATCATCTATTGAGTCTCCATCATCTGATCCATCTCATTTTTTATTTGTATGACCTGTTAAGCATAGATCTGAATCTGAGTCGGACTTCTGAGGTTTTGAGCAATTGTCGACTTTTCCATACAACGCGTCGAGAGTTTTCCAGATATCCTGCATAGTTAAACAACGAGAGATAAATTTTAATTTATCATTACTAAGATAGGAATAAATAATATGCATAGCATGAGCATTGAAAAATTTATTCCCCTTATCTAGCATATCTCCCATATTTTCAATAATATTCCAATATTCAAAATTAACAGATTTTAAATAGAATTCGAATTTCGATTTCCCAATTAAGAAATTTGCCCCATTGAAATTAATTGGAATATCACTGGACTGACTCTCGCTATACTAATAACCAGGGAATACCATGACTCTAGAGTTAATGAAAACCCTGGCTCAGATACCACTTATTGGATCTAGATCAACCCTAGAGGGGGGATGGGGGTGAACAGGGTTGTTTGAATTAATTCGGGATATTAAAAAAATATCACAACATAGATTGCAGTAGTGAAAATCAGTGTAGAAAGTAAATAACACAGATTTTACCAAGCTTCGGCAAACCCTGCCTACTGCCGCATTCCCCAAGATTTTTACTAGGTATTAAATAGACACCCGCATACAAAAACCTATAAACTCGCGAACCCTAGCTAACTGCCAAAACAGTTTTGTACACTCATAAAACTTGCTGTTGGTCTAATACTATGCTCAAAACCCTACACTAATTTCTGTCCCCGAAACCAGATTTTCCCCTAGCTACAGACTCGTAGCTAGTAAAACCTAGTTTTTACAAACACTAGAAAACTCCTAGTTTATAGAAAAACTAGAAAACTAATAAATGGTTTACAAAAGAAAAATAAAACAAATACAATATAAAATAAATAAAAACTAAAAACCCCCTTTGTCTAATGAAAATAAAATAAGCCGGCCCTATTTGTTTTTTCTTAATCACTTTGGCTTCCTTCTATTCCTTTAATGTCGGTCGACCCTAAATCAAGTTAGGGTTTTTCTGAAATCTCAAATCAAATCGCATTTGAAAAAATTGGAGAGATTCACAAGTGCTCGATTTGCTTCTTCCTCTCTGCTCTACAATTCATTTGGACTTTCGATCGAAACAGTTAGTAATTTCTGGTTTTATTTTTCGTTAAGCTCTTGTTTTGTTTGTTGCTTGTTTCAGTCCTTTTCCTATGATGAGTTGTGTAGTTTATATAGGGTAATACGAACCCTAAAAACATTCTCTGATTTCACCAAAAAATGACTTGGTTGATTTGTTGTGTTGATTGTTGACTTGCTTGATTTAATTGGTTCGAATTTGTTGCCATGAGATCTTGCGTGATTCATTGATTTAATTCTAGAATCAATTTGCGATTTCTTGCTATATTGAGTCTTCAAAAATGTTAATGAAAACTTGCATGGATTCATGATACATCAGGTCGAGATTTTGTAACTGTTATTGCCCAAAAACTTTGCACCTGTGAATTCAATTAGGGATTCCTTGCCTAAAATAGTTCTCATGGTTTTTGGGATGATTTAGACCTGTGAAATTATCTTTGAACATTTGGAAATAGTTTAAATTGTTTTTTTTATCAACAAATTGTTTTCTGGAAACAATATAATTTGTTTCATTGGAAAGTCATGAACAAAAAATATTTGCCACTTGAGTTATTTTCTAGAAACCATTTGAATTGTATTTTTCCCACTATATACTAGGAAATCATTGAATTTTTGACTTTGCCAATTCTGAAACATTTAAACACTTGGTTTGCAATCTTATCAAATATCGATCATCGTATTTGCAAAAAGAAATTCCTTGCCAATTTTTGTTATAAATCTTGAAGTGCCAAACATCCATGATAGCCCTGGAATTTTTTTTGCATACATGGGCTCTTTGCTTCACTGTTTCAATGTCTGGCCAGTTTCATCTTGTATACATGCTCATGAAAAATTCTTGTTACATAAAAGATACATGTATATATAGTTATATATATACATGTGTGTGCGTGTGTGTTTGACATGTGCCTTGTATATACATATATATTGAGTTGTATATGCATATTGAACTTGCATACATGTATGTCTCTGTCTTGTATGTGTTTATACATATACATGTATAAGTCTTGCCTTTGTACATGTCATTTTGGGCATTTTCATGTTACCGTTTGCTATCTGAAGGCTCGACATTTCTGGACTGTTGATGAATCATTGCACCTATACCCATAATCGATTACTTGGCAATGAACAGTTGTATAAAATTGTTCTGCCATGTTGAAATTTGTGTCTGCATGGATCTTGTTTACTTGTCCATAAAAATGTTGTTTAAACTTGATTGTGGCATTGTTGTTTTGTTGTGTGGTCATGGTCATTTGAAACTTGATCCTGTTTTGAGCTGAAATGACCTGTCCAGTTTTCTTGTACCATATATGTCATGCCATACATTTGTATATTAGCATCAACTACTTGAAATTTGTGCACAGTTTCTTTGCACATTGTCTTGCCATTTGTGCATGACATGTTGCACCTATGATTACCTTGACTTGATTTTGTCACTTCAGTATTGACTTATTCATGTATTTGAACTTTTACTAGTCTGAGTTGAACTAGAAACATGAATTTGAAAATTACCCTTGTTGAGTTGTAATTACACTTGTCATTGATTTGTACTTGAGCCATGTCATTGTTCATATGCCACTGTGTATATACATACAATGTATGTGTGTGTGTCTGTGTGTGGAGAGAGAGTATATCTTGGACTATTGCATTGATTCTTGGGTACATTTGGCAACTCGACCAAGCTTGCATGTAGGACATTTGAATTGAAAATTTTGATTCATGTCTTTCATAGATATTTGACTATATTTGCCCCTACACAGAAAATATGTGTATATACACACACATGTATGTGTATACATGTATAGTGCACGCGCAGAATATATATATATATATATATATATATATATATATATATATATATATATATATCTGTGTGTGTGTGAGAGAGAGAGCACTAAAGACGATGTCTACCTTATGGTATTTACAGCGAATCAGTGTGAATATCACAAGCTATCTTGACGCAGATGGATTTTCATATAAATCAGATCAAGTCAAGAAATATGATGAAAAACACACCAAAATTCTAAGGTGAATAAATTTTAAAAATAAAATTATGTTTGCTAGAATTTAAAAATATTTTTATTCCAGATTACTGTGTGTGTTCCTGTGGCAGGTTCGCAGAAGACTGGACTGACAGTGAAGCTTGCAGAAGACAGAAGACATGAGTGACTATACAATCTAAGTGTTGAGTGCTGAATGTATAAACTGAGTGACCGACTGTATATGAGAGGCTGAGTGTTGTAGTGAGGAACAATGTATACAAATGAAACTGAATGTGAATGTATTGTATTTTAATGAAATGTACAAACAGAGGAGTTATAAATTTGTATACTATTCAAATTCAGAAATAAAATATTATATTTTAATAAAATACTGTTTGAATATTTAAATTTCTGTGTAGTGGTATTTTATTTAAATGTAAATATTTATTATTGTCTATGATGTAGTAGAACAACATAATTGTAAATACATTTATAACAATAAATTTATGCTTGTTATCATCAAACAAAAATCATAGAATTGTTGGATATAATAATATGGTTTACTGAATTCTATTGTGACAATTTTTTCTCTACCCTTGTACAGTCAGGGTCGTCCCTGAGCGGTGAGAGGCCTTAAGAAAAATTTGTTTGGAAAACAGAAGTAGAAGACAGAGTGGTGGTAGGGAAAAGATAGCACATACTAGAAATGATGTTGCGAAGGATCGAACCTGCGCCTTGAACATAAAAGCCAAATGCCTTTAGCATCCAACAACTCTCACTTTGAAAACAATGCTACCATCGTTATATATACATCTAGGTTAATATATCTTGTGGCCCTCTTCCTGCCCAAGGCCCTAGGCGGCCGCCTAGCACGCCTATGGCCAAAGCTGGGCCTATAACATTATACACAACTAGACAAATACTAGTGGAATTGTAACGACCTGGCATTTTTCCCGTCTCGTATTGTTAATTAAACCGACTCAAGACGCTCAAAACGACAGATTGTTATTGGGTTACACGATTTAAACAGAATAAATGCAGAATCACATAGTATATTAATTTGCAGCGGAATAGAAATTTTTATATAAATATCAGAGTTGTACAAAATTTGCAGTTGAAGATAAATTAATTTGTACATAAATTTTTTGAAGAATAAAATTTTACACTTCGTTGTCGGTCTTAGCGCGCGCGAGCGTCTCCACGTCCTCTCCAATTTGCAAGTTGATATCTATAACCTGGAACACTTAGGGCCTGACCCAAGTGTCCCATACAAAATGCACAAAACACCCGAGTTAGGATTAAACTTATTTCAAATTAGAAAACTTTGAAATAAACGCATAAGTATAATTAGTTTAATCCAAATGATATATTAAATGACTCGAGTATAGCCTTTGTGAACTGTCAAAAGGTCATGGATAATAACATAACAAGGGAAACATTTACGAGAAATTTCTACAGCCATAATGGAAGTAATACCAGGAGCCTAAGTCAATGTTAAAAGGAGCATGCATAGAGCAGCACAAACATACAATCATGCGGGTATAATATGTATTGGAGCATCCTGGACCCAAATCGCAAAGTGCCAACGACATTTGATAAAACATGCAAGGCCATTAGCAAATACAGGTTACAACCTTACATGGCTAAAGCAATGGTTAAGATCGAGACAGTCGAGTATATGTAAGTCATGGCGGTGGCAGAACTGGGTGAATAATTTACTGTTGCTAAGTATGTAGAAGGGAAGTCCATACATGTAAAGTTTAAAGCTGGGGAATTTCTATTCAAACCCAGTGTAATGAACCATACTACCCGAGTACCATTCTTAGCAAAACCGAGAAGCCATGCATCGCATATGTGAGGACAACCTATACATTCATGAGATGTGAAACTAACAATAAGTGGTGATGACAATAAAATGCATATATGTCTACGGTACATGACTTATGCTGGGAATCAACTAAGCAAGGTTAGCGGAGCATAAATAAGGAGGCCAAAACTTACATGCAGCATGGTGTGACTTGCAACTAAAGGAAGGTTCATGCATATGAAGTAGGAGACACATGAAAAGAATGCTGCTACAGACTTACATGGAATAATAACAAAAGGGATGATGCCAAAACAACAGCCATGCAAATTAGTGAGGGGTACAATACGATTATGAAAGATGCAAATCATATTATAGCATAGCCATAGGCTACAGCAAGTATCAATGAAGCATACATTCGAGAACTTCAACCATAAGGCAAAGTAACTAGCCTACGTGCATAAAGGCATAGAACATAAGAAGCAAGGAACCGAAACACAGTGGAAGTATGGACCAATGATAAGGATCTAGCTCATTCGTACGTACATCATGCTGAGTCACTAGATAAGGATCTAGCTCATCCATACACACATCATGCTGAGTCACTGGATAAGGATATAGCTCACCCATACAAACATCATGTTGTGTCACTGCCTCATCCATACATACATCATGCTAAGTCACTGGATAAGGATCCGACTCATAATATATTATTTTTCCTTTTATAAGTTGTTACCGTTACATTGTTATTTCAGCCCACCTCATGTACTCCATCTATATAAAGCACTGTACCGTACACATCTTGTAATCAATTCTCTATCAATAATATTACAAAATTGTACCTATTCTACAACCTCTCTCTATCGGAAAATCAAACATGGTATCAGAGCCTTAACAGCTTTGCAGCTTATCCACCGAAGCTTAACAGCTTACTCTTGCATCCTTCTCTATTCACCATTCTTTCTGCTTTGCTATGCTACACAATGGGTGACGAAAACTCATCACCAATGTCAGCCTCGAGGGTGTCTCAAAATACCCAATAGGCCACTCTCAACCCGATAAAAGCCATCATTAAGCCTCAGTCTAATCTGATCTCCGTCCAGCTAGATGATTCGAATTACCTGTTTTGGAAATTGCAAGTCGAAACAGCCGTTAGAGGTTATGGTCTTGTAGATTACATCTTAAGAACTAATCAAGTTCCAGCCAAATTTATAAAAGATGGTAATGACAAGTTAATAACAAACCAAGAGTACACAGTTCACCAGCGACAAGACAATCTAGTCTGTTCATGACTGATATCAACCATCATCACATCACTGTTACCACAAATTATCGGCTGCAAAACAACACATAATGTGTAGGAAGCTGTAGAAAGGAATTTCACCTCGCAGTCCTCTGCACGTATACTGCACTTCAAGAGGCAATCAAACAATATAAGGATAGACAACATGACAATGTATGAATACCTGCTCAAGGTCAAAGGCATCTGTGACCAGCTATCTGCTACTGGCCGCAAAATCAATGAAACTAAACAAATCTTATCTATTATCAGTGGTCTTGATGAGAACTATGAAGCTATTGTTGCTATAATATCCTCAGTCGAACCAACCCCTACTCTCTAATATGTCTAAACTACTCTACTGGCTCATGAGGGAAGGATTAAGCAAAGAAAAACAACCAATCTAGACCCTATTATGAACTACATAGCTAGCTACAAAGTAAAACAACTAGAAAGGAGCTATGGTCCCCGTCAATAGCAACAGTACAACTATAATCAGAGGGGAGGTCACTCGAATAGAGCCAGAGGCAGGGGAGGCAGGTTTAATAGCAACAACAGAATTCGATGTCAGATCTATGAGAAGTACGGTCACAGTGCAAACAAGTGCTACTTTAGATACAACGCTAATTACACCCCAAACCATAACAACACAAACAACTCAACTATCAATTCAAACACACGCAAGGATAATCTAGGGGAAGCAGAGGCTCAGAGTACTGAAAATGCAATAATTGAAGACATAAATAATGAGTGCTGGTATCCTGACTCGGGTGCAACTCATCACGTGACAAACAACTCAAACAACCTGAATCTCGGCAATAAGGAGTACAAAGGTACGCAAACCTTAACTGTTGGTAATGGTAATAATATACACATCACACATACAGGAAATGCAAGTTTAAATGGTTCTAGACCTTTTTTTTTAAGTAGTTTGCTGCGTGTTCCAGAAATCAAAAGAAATCTAATGAGTGTTTCACAATTTGCCAAAGATAATAACGTATTCTTTGAATTCTACCCAAACATATGTCTAGTCAAGGATTTACTGACTCGAGAAACTATTTTGCAGGGTAGGGAAAGCAATGGACTATACAAGTTTACTGCAAGTACGAGCAGTCTAAATTTTGTAATAATTATAGTCCAAATATTAACAATGTTTCTAAGTCTTGTAATTCTTTTAATCTCTGGCATGATAGATTGGGGCATCCAAGCATAAAAATTGTCAAAGCTATATGCGATGAGAAAATGATATTCCAAATAAATATGTGTGAATTCTGCCAAATGGGTGAAAGCCATAAACTTGCATTTCCACACTCTGAAACCACATACACAACACCACTAGAACTCGTTGCTACCGATGTATGGGGACCTGCACCCATAACCTCTGATTATGGATACAAATATTACATTTCCTTTATTAATGTTTATTTTAGATTTGTATGGATTTACTTTTTAAAATCAAAAGCTAAAGTAAACAATATTACCAAGCAATTTATTAATACTGCTGAAAAACAAATTGGTCACCAAGTTAAGAAAGTTCAAACTGATGGAGGAACATAATTCCTTCCACTAAAACAATTTTTTCAAAACAAGGGAATTGAAAATAGAATTACATGTCCACACACCTCAGAACAAAATGGTTTTATCGAAAGAAAATATAGACATATTGTAGAGACTGGTCTAACATTGCTTGTGAAAGCCTCTATTCCACTGAAGTTCTGGCCAGAGGCATTCAACACTGTTGTGTACTTGATCAACATCATGCCAACCGAAATACTTAATTTCAAGTGCCCACAGGAAGTGTTGTATAATGTTAGACCAGACTATAATCACCTAAAAGTTTCCGGATGTCAGTGTTTTCCTTGGTTAAGACCACTTAATGCACGCAAACTAGAATACAGGTCTATGCCATGTACATTTCTGGGTTACCTCAAAGATCACAAAGCATATAAATGCATAAACAGCAAAGGTAAAATCTATGTTTCAAGACATGTAGTATTTAATGAAGATGTGTTCCCTTTTAGCACATCAGAAATTAAAACAACCAAAAAAGCCCAAAATACCAGACAGTACGATCTCAGTGATGATGAAGTCATAATTCAGCCGATACAACAAGAATCACGCAACACAAATCAAGAGGAGGATACACACACAACATCAAGTCACAACACCAATAAAGGAAGCAACAAATATGAGGAAATTAGCAGAAATGAAAGGGAAGAAAACAGAATACCTGAGGGTGAAGCAAGCAGCAGTACCAACACAGACTAACTGGAACCCTTCAGAGGCATAACTAACCAACACAAAATGATGACGAGGGCGAAGAGTGTCATTTATGAGCCCAAAGTTTTTAACATAAATCTGGACTCAACAGAACCCATGTCATACAAGCAAGCTGCACCAAGTGCTAAATGGAGAGATGCAATGTAAGAGGAGTACAATGCACTTCTCAAAAATAAAACCTGGACATTGGTAGAGATGCCAAGTGACAAAAACATTATAGGAAGCAAATGGACATATAAATTAAAATGAAATGCTGATGGATCGGTATCAAAATATAAGGCTAGGCTTGTAGCAAAGGGGTACTTACAACAGTGTGGATTCGATTTCACTGAAACATTCTCACCTGTCATGAAACCCACCTATATTCAAATAATTCTGACCATAGCCTTATATAAGAACTGGTCTTTCAAGCAATTGGATGTTAATAACGCTTTCTTAAATGGTGTTTTACAAGAAGAGGTCTTTATGGAACAACCACTGCGATTTATTCAGAAAGGACAAGAAACTATGGTATGCAAACTCAATAAGGCAATATATAGACTAAAGCAGGCACCTAGGGTTAGGTTCGATAAACTAAAAGCAACACTGGTTAAGCAAGGCTATCAGTCAATAAGATCAGACAACTCTATATTCACAAAGTTTTCCTACAGCAACATTACCTACATTCTGGTGTATGTTGATGACTTCATCGTAACAGGAAATAGTGGCACAGAAATCAACCACATCACTAAGCTATTAGACATTGAATTCTCTATAAAAGATCTCAGGGAATTCAATTACTTTCTAGGAATTGAAGTAAAAAGGAAAGCAAGGATTGAAATGCATCTTAACCCGAAAAAATACATTCATGAAATACTTCAAAGAGCCAACATGGACGAAGCAAATGCACTTCCAATACCCATGGAAAAAAATCAGCAACTCTCAAGGAACAAGGGACAACCATTCCGAAATCAAAAACTATACCGAAGCATAGTAGGAACCTTACAATATGTCACTATTACATGACTGACACTTCTTACAGTGTTAAGAAAGTGAGTCAATACATGTAGTGGCCTACAGATGATCACTGGACAACAGTTAAAAGAATTCTACAATACCTCAAAGGCACTACTAATCAAGGACTAATACTGCAAACCAGCAAATCATTGACTATAAATGCTTATGCAGACGCGGACTGGGGAACTGATCAAGACGACAGAAAATCAACAACAGGATACTGCATCTTTATAGGGAAAAACCCAGTATCTTGGTGCGCAAAAAAGCAAAACACTGTGTCTCGTTCAAGTATTGAAGAAAAATTCAGGAGTGTAGCAAGCAATGCAACAGAAATATTATGGATACAATCTCTATTAATGAACTTAAAATGGAAACCGACAAGAAACCCACGATGTGGGTCGACAATGTCAGTTCAATAGCTCTTACAGCGAACCCAATATTGCACTCGAAAACTAAAAACATCGAACTGGATCTATACTTTATCAAGGAGCAAGTCATTAGCGGAAAAATTAAAGTAAGATACATACCGTAGAAGTGTCAGAAGGCAGATATACTCTCCAAACCCTTACCGAGGACAACATTTTCACAGTTGAAACATGAGTTGAATGTAAATGAGGAAGAAGCGACGCTACGGTCCACTACCTTGACTTATCTACCTGAATAATGTCCGGTCCCTCAAATCTATGGTTAACCTTGCAGCTCAGATCTACTTCTCTATTGTGTTGGTGGCGCGAGAATGTTATTCGCCTCTTTCATTTCCTTTTTTTCGGCTGCAACCCTAATTTGGTAAATTAGGTTTTTTTTTTGGGAGGGGGGAGGGTGATAAGGATCTTGCTCATCCATACATACGTCATGCTGATTCACTGGATAAGGATCTAGCTCATCCATACGCACATCATGCCGAATCACTGGATAAGGATATAGCTTACCCACACACACATCATGCTGCGTCACTGCCTCATCTATACATACATCATGCCGAGTCACTGGATAAGGATCCAGATCATAATATATCTATTTTCCTTTTACAGATTGTTATTGTTACATTGTTATTTCAGACCACCTCATGTACTCCATCTATATAAAGCACTGTACCATACACATCTTGTAATCAATTCTCTATCAATAATATTACAAACTTGTATCTATTCTACAACCTCTCTCTCTATCAGAAAATCAAACAACCAAAGAGCAGAGATTTGCAACTCACACAAAATGCATAAAATAGTGGCATTGCTTAACCAAAAGAAAAACATACTATCCTTACATGTGTATAGTCACTATGACTAAAAAGTTTAGTTCAGGTGTTCTTTCTACCAAATGGACAAAACGACTTCTACTTTTACTTAATACTGACATGCAAAGTGCAGGCAAGGTAAAAATGCAGACTTTAAAAGGCTACGACAACAACCCCAAATAAATATTTATCTAAATAACAGGTATGTATCTCGGTCGGGTTTCGGACTTATAAAGTCGGATTTGGGTACACATCTACAAGTTTCAAGTGATGCACATAAATTGAATATCCAATGTCAAACAGTACCAATATATATGGCATCGTTATGGGTTCATGGTTTAACAAATGGTAGAAAATCAGTGTAAACACAATACACCGTAAATATATGTAGAGTCGGTGACATGCAAGATGGAAATGGGTCAAGCATGAGCATATGCCGTTGGACATGTATAAACACATATATACAGCAGCAACCACTCGAACCCAATAAGCGATAGCGAAAATCAACCCAAGACAGTTACACGAGACCAGATAACAACAGAGCAAGCATATAATGGAAATGTAATGACACACAACAATTTATACCTAGTGGAAACCAAAGTAAGTACTTGCAAAAAGTGAAATCGTAAGTTAAACTTACAATCGTGGCGATGAACGGTAGAAGAACGAACTAAATTGGATGACATGTGAGCTCCGAAGGACCAACAACAGTGGACTAACCGGAAGAGCGGAGGCCACAGCAGTGCCTCACAATGGCTTCAGGCATTGCTTTGCTTCTGGAGATGACCGACGGCGAGGACTGCTAGTCTGCGGCGACAGTATGTGCAGTGCACGGTGGATGGTGGCGACAGACGTGAACAGCGAAGGTAAAAATGGAAGGTGTGGTTCGATTTTGCGGAGCATAGAGAGGGAACATGGGTCAGACAGGAGGTAAAGTCAACGACTTTTAACAAACACAAGACATGAGTTGCCTCCAGCAGGTCGGTGGTGAACTCACGTAGTCGACCGATGGAAAACGGAAGCCAAATGCGAGTAGTGAAGGAAGTGATGAAGTCTATTTTAAGTGGAGAAGTGTAATATGAACTCGGCCATTTTTCTTTCAAATCGATTTCGGAATTAAATTTTGGGAATATCTTGATTTTGATTTTGGGAACAAAGGAATTATCAGCTGCTGGTAGTAAAGGAAGGAGAACGTTGTTTTGTTCTGAACGGTAGAAAAGAGTACACACCATTTTTATAACACAAACGAAAGAGACCAGTAGCAGATGAAGTGCGCAACGTGTAATACAATCTCAAATAGAAAATAACAGGTGGTAAATAGTGTCTGTAACAACCCGAAAATCTGGGCCAATTTAAAATTTTTATTTTGGCAATTTTAGCGAATTTTGAAGATTTAAAATAGATTATTTTAAATAAAAACGATCAGAAATTTATTTTGAATATAAATAGAAAGTATATATTATATACGTCGTCGTTAGAATATAAATATTTATATATAATTATAAAAGGAATTGAAAATGGCGCGGTAGTTCGATAATTCGATTTCAAACTTCAATTGAATGTACCGGGTGCAAAACACTCCGGATTTTAGTGAAACCAAAAATAATAGGATCTAATTGATGATATCTTTCCAACGAATCCGAAAAATCAAAATTTCACAGCGGGAATCAAAAGATATGTCCAGTTGAAAATTCTGAATAGTCGCTATGGAATTCAGGCCCTTAAAAATGGAAATTTTGCAAACGACCTCGGATTTCGACGAAACCTCTTTTGTTGGGTCCGTGATGTCAAGTTATTGCTAGATTCCAAATTTCATAATTTTTCGAATCAATATGTGAGCGTGGCAAGAGAAAACGCGTTTGACCAGTTTTAGTTGGTTTTAATCGACTAGAAATTGGCCATTTTTTCAACGGTCTCGGAATTCGACAAAACTAGTTTTGTTAGGGCCGTATCGTCAATTCGAAGCTAGAAAATATTTTTCTGGAATTTTTCGAGTTAGTATGTGACCCGAGTAAATTGAAATGCGCGTTCAAATTCAATATATAGAGTTATATGTTGATTTTGACGAAAACTGATCGAAACGATCGAATCAGCTTACGATATATATCCCATTGTGTTCGGAATGGGGGTAATACGCTATGGACGACAGGCGGTGGGCCTCGTTTTGAGGTCAAAAATAAAAGTTGCTTTTTGGTTTAAAATAAAGTAATTAAATAATAAAGTTAAACTTTCTCTCTCCCCTCTATATTCACTCTGCCCCCCCTCCCCGCGTTAAAAACCTAAATCAGAAAAACGAAAAAGAAAAAAAATGACGAAAGGGGCGACGGGGGATTAACCACCGCCGCCACCGTATCGAGCCCCCCAAGGTGGCGCGCCCGCCACGAGAGGCCCCCCCTCCTCGGTCGATGCATCGCAGCCCCCCCTACCCAGCTGTCGCTCGAATCCAAACCCCCTTCCTCCTACCGTCGACCGCCGCGAAGCCCCCCCGAACTCGAACCCCCCCCCCCCAAACGCCTACCGCCGACCCCCTCCTTTTCCAGCCCCCTCTAGCCGCTTCAACCCCCCCCCCCCCCCCCCGCCACTAGCTGTAAGTCCTCTTCTTTCTATTATTTTAGTTTATATATAACTGATTTTTTTCTTTATATTAAAATCGATTTTTAGGGATTATAAAAACTGATTTTTATGTAGTTAATAAAACTGATTTTATATAGTAATTAAAACTGATGTTGAAATGAATGAAAATTATAATTTTTATATAAGTAGGATATTAAAAATATGATTTTTATATTTTTAAAGTATTAAAAATATAATCTTTACTATGTAGAAGATGTAAAAATATGATTTTTGTTAATGTAGAGAATTAAAAATATAATTTTTACATGATAGAAATATTAGAAATATCATCTTTATATGTGTAGCAAAATAAAGATGTGATCTTTATAATGATATATTTGAAAATGCGAAATCTTTATAATAGAAAAATAGGATTTTTATATATTGAATAGCAAAGTAAAAATTCGATTTTTATATATTTCATAGCAAAGTAAAAATTCGATTTTTATATATTGCATAGCAAGGTAAAAATTCGACTTTTATATATTGAATAGCGAAGTGAAAATGTGATTTTTATATATATAGTGGCTACGGGCAACGAAAGCGACAAAAGGCGAGAATGACGAAGACTTCTACATTTGAAGTGTCGTGGAATTGGATAGCTATCGGTGAGAACTTCTCACCTTTCAAAACTTCCTTTTCTAGTTATATATATATACTAGGATGCAGACGGTGTTTAGTAGCACCCGACACCCGTCATCCACAGACCATGGATGGCTTGTTTGTTTAATTGTTTGGTTGTGTAGTTAGTTAGATTATTTGGTTTGAATTGATTGTTTGGTGAAATGAAATTGATTTGATTGATGTGTGAATGGCGTGGGTCTTCACTAAACCGGGGATAAGGCTAGGCCTCGTCCCGTTTCTAGTATCGTGTCGTTATGCCACCGAAATTTTCTAAAATATGTTAGAAAAATAAAAATATCATTTTTGTTGTGTAAATGAACTGAATAGAAATTCATGTGTTGAAATAATATATTTTATCGTTAAAAATATAATTTTTAACGTGAATGTGAATAAATAAATATTCATTTACAAACCGGACGGTTTGTTTATGTACACCTATTTGAAGGACATTGATTGGGTCGATAAATTTTACACATCGCCCAACTGCACAAATAAAATATGTGTTTGTTGATTAGAAACCCCACACAGGTGTTGGGATGAAATTTGAATTTCACTCATCCTGATTGATTAAATATGTCGATCGATGGATCGACAGGCTGTTATAAGCGTTAGATATCTATATTTGATGCTTATACAGTGTAGTGCACTTTGGTTGATGGTTGATTATTTTTCAATGCTATTATATACGTGTGATGTATGAAAATCCATATAATTAATATTATATCATGATTGATTGGGCCTCATTCCAAATTAGAAAATGAAGAATAATATAAAACAAAAGTTCATGTGTGGACCGTACTCATTCGTTGAGATTAGTCATGTGTTGAACGAAATATTTTAACAATAAAATCTACATCTTTATCATATATAAAATTAGAAACTAACTGGAAAATAGATGAGATGAGTGGTCTCCTGAATATTGATCTGATGTTGGTCTCAGCCTTCGGGGTTAATATTCAGGGAATCGTTCGCTTACTAGTTTACGGTTGGAGTCTAATTTTAAATCAAATGATAGATACCATAATTTTTATACAATATATTAAATAACAAAAATAGTCACACATGGATAGTACTCATTCGTTGAGATTAGTCGTGTGTTGACAAAGATATAGAGTCGTGTATTGAAAGAAATATAGATACATTTGTTGAATATAAAGCCGTGTTGATTAGAGATGCGTTATTTCGACGCGAGCGATATTTATATCGAGTATATTCGAATTTGATTTGATTTGAATAGGAAACCGAAATGAATTGAATATAAAACGATTTCGAAATGAATTGAATATAAAACGATTTCGAAATGAATTGAATATAAAACGATTTCGAAATGAATTGAATATAAAACGATTTCGAAATGAATTGAATATAAAACGATTTCGAAATGAATTGAATATAAAACGATTTCGAAATAAATTGAATATAAACCGATTTCGAAATGAATTGAATATAAAACGATTTCGAAATGAATTGAATATAAAACGATTTCGAAATGAATTGAATATAAAACGATTTCGAAATGAATTGAATAGAAAACGAATTCGAATTGAATTGAATAAAAAACCAATTTGGATTGAATCGAATAGAAAACGAATTCGAATTGAATTGAAAACGAATTGAAATGAATTCAAATCGAATTGAAATTTGAATTGAATAGAAATGAATTTTAAAACGAATTATTAAGGAAAAATTCAATTTTGATTTGAATTGAAATGGAGGTTGAAATTGTTTTTGAAACGAATTCAAAACTATTTGTAAAATTCGTTTTAAATAGAAATCGACGAAATATATATTATATATATTATATATATAATATAATGGCCTGAATAGAACGCGCCGCGCCGCGGCAGTTCGTGAATTTCGACCATTTATTTCAAACGGACACTACGGGAGTTCCGACCGTCGGATTCTCCTAAAACCGGAACCGTTGGGTTCGTATCGAAAAGAGCTTTCTAACGAATATTAGAAATTTGAAATCTAACGTTTGGATTTGGAGTTATGTCCAAATCAAATTCGAAAAAGGTCGCTGTAAGTGCAGTTCGATGCCCGTTGATGGAAATCGACTGTACGGGCCTTGATAAAATTATTAAAAATATTAATAATTTGTGTAAAATCGTAAGAAATGATTTGGGAAAAATTAGGATGAAAACTCCATATTTGAAAAGATAAAAATAGTTTTTATCGAAATGAACTAGTTTTGAACTGAAATTAAAACCCATTTATTTTTAAATAAATAAATTGGATTTGAAATGGGTTTAAATAGAATTGATTCATGGGTTTATCGTGAACTGTGTTTTAAATAACACTAGTTCTTTAACCCGATAATAAATAAAATGTGATTTGGGTTTATCGTGAACTGTGTTTTAAATAACACTAGTTCTTTAACCCAGTAAAAGGAGTTTTAATGAATCTGCAATTAGATTGAAATGTGGATTGATAATTTAAATTATCAAATATAGAAAGTGAGCGAGAACGAAGTATCACTAGTTTTGCTCCAAAGCGATAGTTAAATCTTTAATTAGATTTGAACGTGAAATGGTAATAAATTTTACCGATAACACCGTGGTGTTAGATATGGAATATTACCAGTTTTGCTTCATGGGATGAATAGGTTGGGATTAGGAAATAAAATAAATAATTACTTCGGTACGGTTCGCTAATCTTGACTAGTTGAGGAAAACCATAATTTGGTTTGAAATGACATCCAAAGGAAGATTAAAGGATAAATTTTAAAGAATTTATCTTGGATAAAATTAATGGGAACCTTTCCCTGAGAATATGAATTGGAATGAGGCGTATGTTGTGTTTGTGTAACATTTGTTTTTAATATACGCGAGTTGTTCGGAAATGCCGGATTTATACCCATTCTGAATAACCGATTCGACGATATGTCGAAGATGAAGACGGTGGTCGAAGACCGGAAGTCTTCACATCGTTTGGATAATTACTGATGATCTTGATTGGGCTGTACACCCAAGATGAGGTAATCAGTTGGTGGTCGTCCAGACGTACTTGGAGATCGATGGATATGCGAGGAAAGTGCCTTCGGTTTCGTTCAGACCCAGAACGAACTTGTAAATGGATTGTGTGTCTGACACTGGATTTTATTCTATGTTGATTGATTTCTGTTAAATATATATCTGTTTGGCGGCGGAGAATTTATTCTCTTGCTTAACGCCCTTCTCTGAGACGTACGAGCTTAGAGGTTATATATCGATAGATATCAATCGCATGGCATGAATTGCCTGTGTGGCACGCTGAGTTACATGGATCAAGGCTTCTGTTGAAAAGCAAAGTCTTGTGGTTGATGATCAAAGCATGGCCTACGTGGCAACTTTGTGTATAGCGTGGATTCGCGAGCCTCACACCTCGGTATGAGTTAAAAACGGGATACGGACCGTTGGGAGAACACGACGTTTCTTTCTAGCTTTGGTGGTGTCAGTGACTTACCAGCCCTGACATTTATATACTTTTCACCTTTGTGGTTATTGGATGCGAGGCGCCTCGATTATAGGTCTGTAAGGACCGGGAAACGTGTGTTCAGGCATAACTATTCCTCTAACGTAAGTGAGGACCGGCCCAACTGATCCTGGATTGCCCAGAGTGTGTAGTCCTGAGGCATTTGCTAGAGTGTCTCGAACGCGGAGAGGAGCTTGCCCCTTGCCTCGGCTCATGACGGAATCCAATTTCCAATACGTGATATTGCGGTTTTGATTGTAGAACTAGTATGGCAACATAGTAGATGGTAGCTATGCCGCCTATGATTGATATTTAAGATTGAAATAGTTTTGACACTATACACCTATAATAGTATCAAATAATGTGTTTTAAACGTATCAAGCATGCTTTGGCTGTTATAAGGGAAAACCCTATCCTCCGGCTTGCGTTGCATTGTGTGATGGGACCTGGGTCTTATAACAGCTTCATTTTTCTTTATTTAGCATTGCGCTGTTTTTTCTATGCACTGGTATTCTTGGGAGGAAACCCGTTCCGTGTTATACGACGTGGTCCCTTGATTTACCTAACTTTAAAACCAATATTAATAACTGTTTTAGTTCTCACACCAGTCACATGACTGACCTGGAGTTTATTGTTTTAACCTAAACTCTGGGTGCCCCTATTTTCCCCACGGGCAGCTAGTAGTTTTGGTTTTGCAGATTTATATTCACAGGATCTTGGTTTACAGCTGGAATGATATCCGGAAAGCTCTGTATCCGTATATCACCTTCAGTTGTGCTTTATATTATTTTTCCGCTGCTATGTAATTTATTGTAATCTCTGATATTTATTGAATGTAATTTATTCATTTATACTCTGTATATTCTTGTATCTGATGGAATTGTTGTAATATACAATGAAATGTTCTACCATATGCGTTCTGTTGTGTGTTGTTCTCAAAGTATCCGCTCTTTCCTTCACGGGGAAGTTATGGGTCCTTACATTGTCCACGACCCAAATATTGAGTGATATTTCTAGGGGCTGCAGCCAAATATTCCTCAAGATTGTTGTCCGGTAAAATTGAATTCAATATACATTGGCTGAACAAAAGGGAAGTGGTTTGAACGCAGTGTTGAGATGAAAATAGAACGTACAGTTGCATGATCGCAGCTAGTGAACGGTGTACAACGTTATTTGATTTCAACGAATTTAATTCTAACAATTAATTATCAATGAAATAATCGCATAAAATTTATCAATAATTAATTTGAGATAACTGTTTTATTATATTAACATGAACAAATGGATACACAAACTCAGTTTTGATTCATTATGTCACATGGTCAAACTGTCGGCAATATTTATCAACTGATTAAATTTAGTAAATGCCATTTATTACGCAAATCAAATTCTTTTTTAAAATTTAATTTTTTTATTCAATACAAATAAATTTAGTCAAAACGAAATTTTAGGCGAAAGAGTTTAAGCAAACAAGAATATACTACATAAAAGCTAAGCATAAAATTTTCGTATCTAAATAAGTTCAAATAAAATAATATAGTTAGGTTGTAGTAGTAAAACAAATACTTCTAGTGTAAAATAAGTGAAACGAAATGTGTTTAATTAAAAAATGTAAACTAAAGAAAGTTAAAATGCCGTAACCATTTATATACAAATAACAAAATCAAAAGTTGAATGTTATAAATACACAAGAGCTATAATACAGATGAAATTGTAGACCGTTTAATTCGAACTTCGAATTTCTACAAACATTCATATAAAATTTCAATCTACAAAGGAATTCTCTTTATATGCTCAAAAGAAAATGTGACATCCAATCTATACATTGAATTCCAAGTATAATCAACTATGTACTAGAATAAATAAAATTTAAAATTCTATATCGAACCCCATTGTAAATATTTATTTTAACGATAAATGTATATACTTAAATGTCTAAAATTCTGGTTCGTTACAGCCTCCCCCACTTAAGACTTTTCGTCCTCGAAAAGGAGAGTTGTAGAGTTTATGCTTAATTAAAATAAATCTTTTTATAAATTTTACTAAAACCAAAAATATAGACTTATTAAATTAAAGTACTTACAACATTTATTAAAATATTCTTAATGGATTAACCACAAAATATATCATACACTGAATTGGTAAAACTTCTTATATTAAAACTATTGTAAGTAAAACATAAATCATTGTGTAAAATTAAATAACGAAATTTGCTATATGATTTTAAAGAAAGCTATGTTCAAAGTAAAAAATAATTGAGTAAAAGTAGTTTAAAATGGTAAAGTTCTTTGGAAATAAGTTGGTTTGATTTAAAATAGGTTTAGAAATATCCAAAGGATTAATATAAGATAGTCTTAAAAGTTACAATAAAATGGTAGAACATAAGAAACTTTAGAAAACTTGGTAGAAAATAGATAATTCAATGAAATAGTAAAATAATATAAGTAAAAGAACTTAAAATAGAAAAAATCATTGCTACAACACAAAATATAATAATTTAATGGAATTAAAAGTGAAGTAAAATGAATAAGTTAGATTGGTTAAATTAAAATACTATATAAATCGTTATATTTATAAATTTCGAAACATTTGAAGGTCTCAAAATGACTTCTCCGAACTAAGAATCCCATTTTCATTTCAAACCATTAGAAGTACTATACATTGCTTTCATATAGTATTTACCTTAAATTAGGATTTTAAAACCAAAATTGCTTTCAAAACTTCAGACATAAATGATAACTCGAAGCCTAACATGTCCATCGTCGTCCTTGCAAACTTTAGATATGCGTTGATCAGGTGCGTGACTAAAATATACAAGTACTAAATATATTTGTTCAACTTCTCAACAAAAATTCTGTTTTATTTCCTTAAGTTTCCCATGACAAGGCCTAGGGACCACCTATCGTACGTAATAATATAGATAGTTAAGGTCGCTCCGGACACCTAAAGCAGACCATCGTTGAGGGTTCTCAAGCGAAGTGTACATCACGGTTTTTGTCCAGGCACGGACCTCCAAGTACAAAATCGCAGAGTACATATATCTCTCGGTTTTTCATTCAGACACGAATATTGCATATGCCTAGGTTGCTCTTCCTAAGTACCATCATCGAGGGATCCCTAGCGAAGTGTATCTCACGGCTTTCGTCCAGACACGGACCTCCAAGTACAAAATCGCAGAGCACATATATCTCTCGGTTTTTCATCCAAACACGGATACCATATAGACCTAGGTTGCTCACCCTAAATCACACACACCCTTCTTTTAGTCATGGGTTACCCGAATCCATGAAAAATATCAAATCATTTCATATCCCGAAGTCATAAATTATTTTGCAATAATAATTCGCAAATACTTTCAATCATAGTATGGTTGTCTTTCAAACATTTCAAATATCGGGATTCAAGTCGTTGAAATTTTCTTAGTTCATAAATCAATTTATTAACTATTTATCATATCCAAAATAATTGGAAAACCAATTTTCAGTACTTGAAAAATCAATTCAATCAATTGAAAGTGCAAATTTCAACGTTCAAACATACAACTTATGTTTCGTATTTCAAAATTAATGATCTTATTCAAATATTTCAAGTCCTTCAAATTTTCCAAGTCAAAGACATTTATTATAATAATATCAAGCTTTATGGGAAAAAGATTTCAATTTCGAAACATCATTTCCAACAATTACACATAAGTTGATATTTTCTTAAAGATTCATATTGCCATGAAACTTTCCTTTTAATAGTTGGAAATCAAATTTGATCAATACAATTTTCTTATCATTCTTTCAAATCGAGTAAGCCTTTCAAATTTAAAGCTTAGGAAAATCGTTTATACAAGTCATATCAATTTTCCTTTTAGATCAAATTCTATTAAATAGCTTCAAAACAATTCTAAGATTTCCAATTAAATATCATATTTTCGTAATATGAATTTTCAAGAACTTCAAACAATATCTTATTTTAGAAATACTTTACACCACCATATAGGATTTATATTCATTCTCATTTTAAATATCACATCTTGCTTGAAAAGTTCACATTTTCCTATCGGTGGGAAAAACTCTTGTAACATTTTTATTCAAAATACCATTATGCTTCCGCTACGCACTCTGATTATGTGTATATTCAAACTAGTATTGGTGAAATATTCCACAACATTGATTTCAAAATTTCCGAAACCAAATCCTCAAACTTAACATTTCAGGATCCAAATTTTCTTGCCTTAGTTGGATTCTATATTTCAAACACTTTTAACTACTACGGAAAACTCATTAAGGTTCTGTTGAATAACGTCTTGGATAAAATCGAAGTTATTTAGTTTGATTTCAATCTTGGTTTCGTTCGACATATAACCTATAAAGGTGTTTACATACATGGTTCAAATCAAATTCCCTGTGCTCAAAATAGAAGTTCAACATCAAATGAGTATCATGAGGTATGATGGCTCAAATCAAAATGCTTGGCTGAATTCATAAGATAAACGGTACAGAAGTCATGACTCAAGAGCGGACGGTTCATATCTAAATGATGATCCTTGACCAAGATGGGAAAGTCAAATGCACACTAGGATACGAATTTCAACAATTCAATCATGGGATACTCGATTTTTTTTAATTAACTTCCCTCTTGAATAAATCTTACTTCCCAATTTATATCATATAAGTGGTTACTTATCAAGTAATTTCCATTCATTTCATAAAGTTTTACCGATATTCTCCCCCATAAATAACTTACAATATCATAAGTATGATTTTTCAATAAATAACTTACTTGTATGCTTTTCAATATTTAATTCTTATTTCAAAACTTCATCTTTCTTTGCATTATAAGTGACTTCCCGATAAATAACTTCCATGTCAAATATCCTGAATTTTTATTTCAGTCTCAAAATTAATTTGTTTTCTAAATCGATTTGATTTTCTACATTATTTCAAATCCAAATTCATATTCTCAAACCAATTTTATTATCAAAACATCTCCTTTGATTCAGATTTATATGTCACGTATATTGTTGTTAAACTGAATCTTTGCATTCGGTTACTTGGACCGAAAATTATTCGGATCTAAATATATCAAGTTTAATAATTTCAAGTAAATAGTAGAGTTTTCAAAACATAAGTTGAAATATCAAGTTGGATAAAGAATAAAGTAAGACTTCAAATAAAATAGTTAAGTACAAGATAATTTAGGTAAAATAATTGAAGTAAGTAGTAAAACAATAAAATTAATTTGAACAAAACACAAAAGTTTGCAAGGAAATAAATTTGAATAAATAATAGGTTAAATAGGATATAGTACTATAAATACAAGTAATTTAGTGTAAATTAGAACGTTATGGTAATTACAAAGGAGGTAGAAAAAAAGGAATATAATATATGAAAGCTAAATACAAATAAATTTATTGTAAAAGATTCAAGTAAAAGGTTCTAAATGTAAAATTTACAACAAAATGGTTAAATACGAATAGCTAAGTTAAGAGAGAAATGTCAGCAATACTGACGAACAATATAATATGTGTATAAAGGTTATATGCAATAGTGTAGTATAAAATAAGAGAACTAAGTAAAAAGGTTTAGATACTATATTTATAAAAATGTTGAACACAAATAATTTAGACAATAGTTGAAACTAAATAACTAAATGTAATGAAAGTTAAAACATAATAATACCACAAATGAAATAGAAAGCTAGTTATAAAATAACCAATTTTTTAGAAGTAATTTGAGTAACAATGAGTGATAATTGGTAAAACCAGATTACATAAAATAAAGTTTAGAAAAAAAATAAAGAAATCAATTTCAATCCTATTCGAGTCAATTTCAGTTCCGATTCAGCTCATATTTCCACAATTTGTTCCTCAAACTGCATATCGTCAAATTTGCTTTGCCAAATTTCAAATTCTTACCGAATTCCTAATGTACTTTTTCAAACCCACACTTTAGTGCTTGTCTTGGTTCCTCTTCGGTAAAACCTCTTTCAAATAACAGTCCTAGAATTAATCACCGTTCCTATATAAATCATTTGCATATAGGTTTTGAAAGCTTTTATTTCAATTATCAAGAAATTTTCATTTTAGTTTCATCTTGATTTTTCCCCCATAAAAATCCCTTTTTATAGTAATTAGATGATTTCAAAATGTTTTGAAAACCAATTCATTATTCACTGTCTAATTACTTTGCAAATTTCGAACAACTTGACGACCAATTTTGAAAATCTTTACCACAAGGAACTTTTATTTTCAAAAATGTTTCCTTTAAAATATTTCATTTTCAAATCTTTTCGAAATATTTTATTTTCCAAAATCTCTTTGAATATTTTTTTTCGAATCCGCTGATTCTAGCACCAATTCTGCTCATTCTAAGGCATTTCTACCTTATTTCTAATGAGTTTTTAAACCGAATCAGCCAAGCTTTGTATAAACCTGGCTCTAATACCAACTGTAACGACCTGGCATTTTTCCCGTCTCATATCGGTAATTAAATCGACTCAAGACACTCAAAACGACAGATTGTTATTGGCTTACATGGTTTAAACAGAATAAATGCAGAATCACAGAGTACAATAATCTACAGCAGAACAGAAATTTTTATATAAATATCAGAGATGTACAAAATTTTGAAGTGGAAGATAAATTAATTTGTACATAAATTTTTTGACACATAAATTTTTACACTTTGTTGTCGGTCATAGCGCGCGTGAGCATCTCCACGTCCTCTCCAATTTGCAAGCTAATATCTATAACCTGGTACACTTAGGGCTTGACCCTAGTGTCCCATACAAAATACATAAAACACCCGAGTCAGGATTAAACTTATTTCAAATGAGCAAACTTCAAAATAAACACATAAGTATAATTAGTTTAATCCAAATGATATATTAAATGACTCGAGTGTAGCCTTTGTGAAATGCCAAAAGGTCATGGATAATAACATGGAAAGGGAAACATTTACGGGAAATTTCTACAGCCATAATGGAAGTAATACCAGGAGCCTAACTCAAAGTTAAAAGGAGCATGCATACAGCAGCACAATAATACATACAATCATGCGGGTATAATTTGTATTGGAGCAGCCTGGACCCAAATCGCAAAGTGCCAACGACATTTGATGAAACATGCAAGGCCGTTAGAAAATACGGGTTACAAACTTACATGGCTAAAGCAATGGTTAAGATCGAGACAGTCGAGTATATGTAAGTCATGGAAGTAGCAGAACTGGGTGAATAATTTACTGTTGCTAAGTATGTAGAAAGGAAGTCCATACATGTAAAGTTTAAAGCTGGGGAATTTCTATTCAGGCCCAGTGTAATGAACCATACTACCCGAGTACCATTCTTAGCAAAACCGAGAAGCCATGCATCGCATATGTGAGGACAACCTATACATTCATGAGATGTGAAACTAACAATAAGTGGTGATGACAATAAAATGCATATATGTATACGGTACATGACTTATGCTGGGAATCAACTAAGCAAGGTTAGCGGAGCATAAATAAGGAGGCCAAAACTTACATGCAACATGGTGTGACTTGCAACTAAAGGGAGGTTCATGCATATGAAGTAAGGGACACAAGCAAAGAATGCTGCTACAAACTTACATGGAATAATAACAAAAGGGCTTATGCCAAAACAACATCCATGCAAATTAATGAGGGATACAGTACAATTATGGAAGATGCAAATCATATTATAGCATATCCATACACTACAACAAGTATCAATGAAGCGTACAATTGAGAAGCTTCAACTATAAGGCAAAGTAACTTGCCTGCGTGCATAAAGGCATAGAACAGAAGAAGCAAGGAACCGAAATACAGTGAAAGTATGGAACAAGGAGCTGAGATTTGCAACTCACACAAAATGCATAAAAAAGTGGCATTGCTTAACCTAAAGACAAACATACTGTTCTTACATGCGTATAGTCACTATGACTAAAAAGTTTAGTTCAGGTGTTCTTTCTTCCAAATTGGACAAAATGACTTCTATTTTTACTTAATACTGACATGCAAATTGGAGGCAAGGCAAAAGTGAAGACTTTAAAAGGCTACGGCAACAACCCCAAATAAATATTTATCCAAATAACAGGTGTGTATCTTGGTTGGGTTTCGGACTCATAAAGTCGGATTTGGGTACACAGCTACAAGTTTCAAGTGATGCACATAATTCGAATATCCAATGTCAAACAATGCCAATATATATGGCATCGTCATGGGTTCATGGTTGAACAAATGGTAGAAAATCAGTGTAAACATAATACACCGTAAATATAAGTAAAGTCGGTGGCATGCATGATGGAAATGAGTCAAGCACAAGCATATGTCGTTGGACATGTATAAACACATATGTATAGCAGGAACCACTCGAACCCAATAAGCAAAAGCGGAAATCAACCCAAGACAGTTACACGAGACCAGATAAGAAAAGAGCAAGCAGATAATGGAAATGTAATGACACACAACCAATTATACCTAGTGGAAACCGAAGTAAGTACTTGCAATAAGTGAAATCGTAAGTTAAACTTACAATCGTGGCGATGAATGGTAGAAGAACGAACTCGATTGGATGGCATGTGAGCTCCGAAGGACCGACAACAGTGGACTAACTGGAAGAGCGGAGGCCACAGCAATGCCTCGCAATGGCTTCAAGCATTGCTTTGCTGCTGGAGATGACCGACGATGAGGACTGCTAGACTGCGGCAGCTGTGTGCGCAGTGCACGGCGGATGGTGGCGACGGACGTAAACAACAAAGGGGAAAATGGAAGGTGCAGTTTGTAATGGCCCGGTTTTGACTAACGACATTAATACAAATTCGTCGAACACATAAATAACTAATTTATGAATACAACTAAAATTTTCACTTAAAACAATTCAAATTTAGATGTCTTATGTATGATAATGTTTGTGTAAACCCTTTTCATGTGTTAAGCAAGTATAACAGTGGCCATTTCATGTGTGCGCCTACCCTGTTTCATCAATACAAAGATTTAACAAGTAAGAAATTGAAGACAGCATACACTTAGGATTTTATAGGTAAGTTTGCACGATTTCCAATCTACAGCTTCACATGTGCTGCGATTTTGTTGCTATTAAGTAGATTTTTTTTCAATTTTTGCACATGTATGTGTTTACAAACCCCAAGAGAGTAGCAAATAGGAAAGCATGGTCTGCATATACACTAGAGAGTAGGCAAGAACAACTAAGATTAGATAGGAACTTATACCTGCTGGCCAAAATATCTCGTGTTCAGGGGAATTTTCAGTTCTTATAAAAAACGTGGAAACAAAGCAAACATTTTTAAATATTTTGTGTAAAATCATAGCCATGTGAAACATCTGAACCAGCAGCCGAAACCATGTTTTACAACTTGGCATAGATGATAGATGTTGCTATTGCATTTCACAAATCAACCAGAGGAAAAGTGATGGCTTGATAAAACTTTTAGTACACATGCATTTAAGGAGAAAATACATCAGCAGCCATTTCTAGTGTAGGATTTGTACAGGATAGTACTCATCCACATGTTTCTTTAGCACTGTATCATTTCGGCAATGTGTAAAATATGTTGATGGCATAATACAACTAGTGAAAACATAGCTTTTTTTTTCTCTTTTCAGTCATTGGGGATAGCTGAGCACTTCTGCTAACGTTTCCCCTTTACCCAGACATGCATTAAATGATATAATATTTAATAATTTTACTACACCTATAAATAAAGGCGCACACCCATGCATTCTTTCCACAAACACAAAACAATTCGAACAAAAATTAGTAGAAGAGGAGAAGTAAAACTTGAGGATACCAAGCTTTACTTGTGAGTAAACCTCTTCTATTTTCATTGTTTAATTCTTTGAATTACTACTGTAAACTGTTTGAGTTTTAATATATCAGTTTGGATGCTCTTTGATTAGGTTACAAGTTCCTGCTATCAATACCATCATTTTGCTGACAAATAACTAATAGTTGAAGCTAGAAAACTTTGATTAACATCTGTTTCAGACTGCTGTTTCATGTATAGAAAATGCCATTATGTTTGCATAATTATGTTATTAACTTAAACCTTAGATAATAGATCTGCTACTATGTTATGTAAACACAGAACACATGAACACCTGTTCCCAGAAGAGAATTCTACCAAATTCTCACACTGGGTTTATTTGGATGCAAGGTTATATTGCATACATACTTCAGTAATATAAACAAAGGAAATAACATTGTAATAAATATATATGAACAAAGGAAACCTGAACCTATTGTTCTCTATAACCAATAGTATAACATGAATTTTCAAACAACCCAAAAACAAGTTTTATATATATAAATGGAATCGTGATACAAAACGGTGATTTTTAGTGGTAGTTTCAAGATTTTTAAGTCAATAGTTGTCAAGGTATGTGATGATGAATGGAAAATGCATCATGGTCAAATTCCGGTGAATCCGCAAACCGAGCTCGATGGCGTGAGGACCAGAGGTGCATGTCAGGCTGAGGAAGGGAGGAAAAATACCAAATGATTTTTCTATTGCGTGGATTTCAAAAACGAGATGTAAATAGGGTTAGGGGTTCATTTTTTGTATCCGTCGTTCTCGTGGGAACTGCACCGCCATGATGGCGAACGAGGGTTGCGCATAGGGGGAATCGATGCAAGAGGTTGACAGCTTGGTGTGTGTGAAGTCGGATGTACTCTGATGTTATAAGGACATAGCAATCGAAGGTTTCTTCGATGGAACCCATCTCGACGAAGAAGGAGGAAGATAGTGAAAACACTATAGACGCTCAAGTGGATGAATATGAGGGTGGTGGCGCGGTCTGGATATGAGTAGTGACGAGTCTGGATGATCACAAGAGGTCAGTGGTGGCTTGATTGGTTGTACACGTGCACCATGTACCTGTGTACATCAGAAGGAAGAAGGAGATGGAATAGGGATCGAGCATGAAGATCTGGGGTGAATGGACGTGTGTGTCAAGGAGTTTTGGGATTTGGCACTTTGGTACCAGTGTTTGGTACTTGGATGGAGCATGGAGATCTGGTGTGGATTAGCAGTCGCGGTATGGAGTTTGGTGATTTGGCAAACTTGTACTTTGGAAAGTGGTACTGGATACTTGGTAGTGGCTGGATCATGGGGATTTGAGGTGATCGGATGTGCATGGCGTGGTGTTTTAAAGTAGTACTTTGGGCAAGTGAAGGATTTTTGGATGGGTTATTAAAACTGGTTTTAAATAAAATAGAAAATCAAATAAAAAAAGAAAAGTAATAAATGAAATAAAAAGAAGATGTTTATTTTATGACCAAGAGAAGCAGAATATAGTGGGCAGGTGGAAGGAAAGACAGTGGCAAGGAAATCAGTATATTAGCTTGGCTTCCGAAGTTCGACGTGTTTAAAATAAATTAAAAACAAAAAGGAAATAATAAATAAAAAATAGAAATTAAATTATAAATGATTGGTTATGAACAAAAAGACAGTTTACAATTAAGACGACAATGTAAATTGAAATAATTGTCGTGTAAAACAAAATTTACAAACGGAGTAAAATACCGTGTGCGACACACACACACTTTAGTTGTTCGCGTATAAAAGATAACCAAAACACTTGGGTTTAAACAATACAGTCATATACCTTCCTGTTGGTTAAAGATCATAGAATATAAAAATAAATTATACTTAATCCAGTTCAATTTAAACTGATAGCTATTGCTTTAGATCAAGTGAATATTAAAAACAGTTCTTAAGTGCTAATTGATATAAAAGACATTATGTGAATCATTTCGAAGAGTCCGGAATTAATACTCCACTTCGATTTGATTTATATGTCGCGTGTCAGAGGTATAGATGATAATTGAAGAGGAGATATGCAAGGGCTATTCCTAAATAGTGCCTTCGGTTTGTCCAATCCCAAGGCAACTTGTATGGACGAATGTCTGACAAAGTAATTCTAACTGTTCACGTACATTGATCTCTCCAAACGTATTTATATGGCGGCAGAGGAATTCGTTTCTCTTGCTTTATACCAATAATATATTTTTGGGGAAGTCAATTAGTGATTGGTGAGTTTTGACGATGTGGCATTCAAAGCAAATAAACCGGTGATGATAAAAGGTAAGTCTAGCCTTTGGCCTCGCAACCCAGAAATGAAAAAAATCGGGCAGGCAACATGGCTATATGGGTCGCTCCCATTAGGGTGTAACATCACCTATCAAGAGAAATTCCTTTTGTTTCTTATTTTATCGATTCTAACCTGTTCGGAAAATGGTTGTCGTACACAACCATTGGTGATATACATTAGATACACTCAAGAGAAATGAGTGGTCGATTATGTGTGGGTCGGGTTGCAAGACATTCTTATTGTACCCACTGTATTCGCCTCGAGATACACTATCGGAAGGTGGTTCCATACTTTGTTATAATCAGACATCCATTATTGATAAGCGCCAAGTGGTTTTTGTTGTATACTATATAGGAGAATGTGAGATGCAAGCATTCTTCTAAATTCTAAATTATTTGTGAAAAATCCTAGACACTATGATAATATCCGATTTAAAGTATACAAAGTGTTTTATTCTCATAAGTTAAAAACCCGTTCCGTAATTACGGCGTGGTCTTATGAGATATTTTTATTCCTTTAACTTGTTTTAAAATCGTTTACTCATACCAGTCCCCTGACTGACTCAAAGTTTATTTTTCTATGTTTTCTTTAAACTCTTGGGTATTCATAACACTTTTTATGAGTAAACAAGTGAATCAGGACATAACTTAACTGGAATAGCTAGATGGACTTTCTGCATGCTGTTGTACCTATCATATCTATGTGTAATTAAAGTCTGTAAGTTTGGTTATCTATGATGTTATGTATAATTAAAGTTGTACTATGAAATGGCATGTATCCCTAGACCTAATATGCTCTGATGTACTGTGTTCTCTTGTATAATATTATGTAATATCATCTTTTGTTTAAATTCCGCTATGAGATTCTGATGTTTTCTTTAGTTCTATCTTGTATTTATTCTTCTTCTTATATAATGACACGACTTCTGATGTGTTCGAAATTTAGGTCGTTACAGTTGGTATCAAAGCCACGTTACTGAATACCTAGGCTTTGGGTGAGTGTAAGAGAGCATATTTTTATAAAGGTATATATAAAATATATAGGAAGATTAACCTGAGTAATATACTTAAGTCAGTTTTACCCAATCAAGTCTGGACTATCGACTTATCGCATTCAGGTAATTAAGTATGAGTACCCGTGCACGAAGAGGTCGCGCTAGTGGGACTGCCACTACTAATGGTCGTAATACTGCCTCCCAAGATCAAGTAGAAGCTGTGGAGGAAGTTACACCAGTCCAGCAAGACAAAAGCTTTGCAACTATTTGTAAGGAGTATACAACTTTGGGAGGGAATGTTTTCAAAGTGACTGAGTCCTTTATTGAAGTTCAAGCATGGCTGAGATCCTGTGAGAGGATTTTTAAAGGGCTGAAGTTGAATGATGATCAAAAACGTCTCTTAGCTTCATGGCAACTCCAAGGAGCTGCTGCAATCTAGTGGGACGCTCAAACTGCGAATGTTCCTAAAGAAGATTTCACTTGGGACAAATTCAAAGAGGCATTCGAAGCACAATTTCTTCCTACCGCTGGCAAAACTAGAATGTATTGGGATTTTATTGATCTCAAACAAGGGAGCATGAAAATATCTGAGTATGAAAATAAGTTTAATGCACTCTCCTGCTTTGGGCCAGAACTGATCACCACCCCACTCAAGAAGAATGAAATGTTTATAGTGGGATTGAATGATAGCTTGCAAGTTAAAATGATTGGGCATCTTAATATTCTATTTGTTGATCTAGTGGACATGGTTGTTCAGTATGATTCACTTGAAGGAAAGAATCCAGTTGCAAAAGCACAGA
Source organism: Allium sativum (assembly GCA_030737875.1). Classification (NCBI taxonomy): domain Eukaryota; kingdom Viridiplantae; phylum Streptophyta; class Magnoliopsida; order Asparagales; family Amaryllidaceae; genus Allium; species Allium sativum. Next base: position 117,196,052 of record CM060918.1, read on the forward strand.
CAGGAGAACCCAATGGTGAAAATCCCAATAAAAGGACACTTAACCCGAATTGGAACAGCAAGGGACAACCAAAAATGGGGGAGAAGGCCAAGGAGAGATTTAAGGATATAGAATGCCACAACTGCCATTAAAAGGGGCATATTGCTAGGTTCTGCAAGAAATCAGCAACAAAAAAGCCGCAACAACCTCAGCAACAACAACAACCTCATCAACAACAACAACAAGGTCCTAGTAATGCAATGGTTATGAAAACTCTCTGCTTTAATTGCCATCAGCCTGGGCATTTGGTTAAGGATTGTCCACTCATGAAAAAGGCATAGCAAGCAAAGGTCTACGCTATTAAGAATGAACCATCGACTTCTCTGGATGTGAAAGGAAAAGGAGTTCTAGATGGTACCTTTGATTTAAATGGAATTGATGTCCATGTTTTATTTGATACCGGCGCCTCGCATAGTTTTCATTTCTTCTGGAACTGTAGGAAAATTCCAATTTATCCCAAAAATTTCTCCTAATCCGATTTGCGAATCTAATCCCATTGTTAGAAAAATTGAATTAAAAATGTATTATGATAATGTAGCCCTCTCGTACCTTTCACATTCCTTCCTTTTCGATTTCTATGTTTCGGATTTTAAAGGATTTAATTTCATACTTGGGTTAGACTAGTTAAGTAAATTTCAAGCTAAGATTAAATGCGACAAAGTGGTTGTAACTCTAATAACCAACATTGGAAGCAAAGCTAGGATACCGTGTGGAAAACCCGGTATTCATATATGTGGTTTCTTGTATTCCTTAGAAGCACCACAAGAAAATCTAGAGACATTAGAAATAATCAGAGATTTCTCTGACGTATTTGAAGAAGTTAAGAGTTTACCTCCAACATCGCGAGATAGAGTTCTGAATCGATCTAATTCCAGGAGAAAGACCATTATTTCAACCTAAAAGACGAATGGCACCAAAGGAAGTCATGGAACTCGAAAAGCAAACTCAAGATTTGTTGGACAAAGGGTTGATCAGGCTAAGTTTTTCAAGCTGGATCAGCAGTAGTTTTTGTGGTTAAGTCTGATGGATCACTAAGATTGTATGTTGACTATAAAGAGTTAAATAAAGTGACCATCAAAAATAAGTATCTTACCTCGAATTGACGATCTCTTTGACCAATTGAATGGAGGCATGGTATTTTCTCAAATGGACCTAGCAATAGGTTTCTGCCAATTAAGGATTGCCGAAGATAGTATTCCTTTAACTGCTTTCAGAGGCCCAGATTTTTTTATGAATGGTTAGTTATGCCATTCGGACTAACCAACGCACCCGCGTATTTTGTTGACTTAATGAACCGTGTCTTTAGGAAGATTCTAAACAAGTTTGTCCTAGTTTTTATTGACGATATCTTAATCTTTTTGAAGACAGAAGAAGAGCACCGATACCATCTTAATGTGGTGTTGGAGACTCTAAGGAAAAATGTATTAAAGGAGAAGTTTTCTAAATGTCATTTCTGGCAATCTGAAGTTAGATTCTTAGGGCACATTGTGAATGGAGATGGTATCTCTGTGGACCCAATCAAAGTAGAAGCAGTGCAGCAATGGTAGCAGCCCAGGACACCAACGGAAGTCCATAGTTTCTTGGGATTAGAAGGATATTACAGGAGATTTATCCAAGATTATTCTAAGATATCTTCTCATCTAACTAAGCTGACTAAGAAGGGTGAGAAATTTATATGGACTCCAAAATGTTAAGAAGCTTTCAAAGAATTGAAGAACAGATTAACAAAAGCACGAGTTCTAGCTGCTCCCGATAGGAAGAGTAGATTTACAGTTTATACTGATGCTTGTGGAGTTGGACTTGGTGCAGTATTGATGCAAAATGGACGTGTGATTGCATGTGCTAGTAGATAATTAAAGATCCACGAAAATAATTATGCTACACACGATCTAGAGTTATTGTCAGTTGTCTTCGCATTGAAAATGTGGAGACACTACCTGTTAGGAGAGAAGTTCGAGCTTATCACTGATCACAAACCGCTCAAATATCTGTTTACCCAAAAAGACTTCAATCTAAGACAACAAAGGTGGTTGGAATTCCTTGCGTCATATGACCTGGATATTATCTATACGCCAGGAAAAGTTAATGTCGTAGCAGACGCTCTAAGCAGAAATGCAATTTTATCTCTTCTAGAAGCAACTCCAGCACTTCAAGAAAGAATAAAGGTAAACCAAAGGAGAGACGAAAATTTGGAGAAGTTAATTCAAGGAGTTATAAGGGGAGGGGAGTCAGATTTTGAAGCGGATGGCTAAGGTATCCTCAGGATAAATAGGAGACTGTGTTCCCGATGTTGATGGGCTAAGACAAGAAGTTCTGGCAGAATGCCACAAATAAATGCTAAGTATTCACCCAGGAGTGCACAAAATGTATAGAGATATGAGGCGAGTATTTTGGTGGCCAGGAATGAAGAAAGATATTGTGGCCTATATAAATCAGTGTCTATGCTGCCAGCAAATAAAAGGCGATCATCAGAAAGTAGCAGGATTACTGCAACCTTTGGAGAATCCCAACTGGAAGTGGGAAATGATATCAATAGATTTCATCGATGGTTTACCCAAGGCTAGAAGAGGATACGAAGGAGTTTGGGTTATAATAGATCGACTGACGAAGAGTGCACATTTTATTCCGGTAAAACCAACTTGGACTACAACTTCGTTAGCCAAGTTTTTATAAGGGAGATTGTATGAGTACATGGAGTCCCAGTGAGCATTGTAAGTGATAGAGGCCCCATTTTTACCAGTAAATTCTGGGAAGCACTTAAAATAACTTTGGGGACCAAGCTGAATTTAAGTACTGCCTACCATCCCTAAACAGACGGCCAAATAGAAAGAGTGAACCGAATATTAGAAGACCTGTTGAGAGCATGCATTCTTGATTTTGGAGGATCATGGGAGGATCACCTACATTTAATTGAATTTTCCTATAACAATAGCTACCAAGCCAGTATAGATATCGCACCATATGAAGCTCTTTATGGACGACCGTGCAGATCACCAACTTGTTGGGTAGAGTTAGAAAATAAACTTGTTCTCGGACCAGATATGATCCTAGAAGCAACCGAGAAGGTTGAGTTAGTCAAGAGGAGCATGAAAGAGGCCTAGGATCGACAGAAAAGCTACGCAGACAAAAGACGAAGGGTCTTAATTTTTCTGTTGGAGATTCTGTGTTCGTAAAGATTTCACCAATCAAAGGAGCAATCAGATTTGGTAAAACAGGAAAGTTAGCTCCACGATATGTGGACCTTTCCGTGTTCTTGAGAAGGTTGGATCTCTTGCTTATAGAGCGGAATTACCAGAAAGAGTGGCAGGCATTCACAATGTTTTTCACGTGTCACATCTTCGCAAATGTGTTCACGACCCGTCTTTAATTTTGGAACCATCGGTTTAGGAGGATCTTTAGATTGAACCGAACTTGACTGTGGTTAGATATCCAGTCTATGTAGTGGGTAAGGAAGAAAAGCGACTTCGGAATAAGGTTGTGAAGCTGCTCAAGATACAATGGAGTGAGAATCTGAATGACTATATTTGGGAAACGGAGAAACACGTCAGGGAAATCTATCCAGATTTTGTTTTGAACTACATGTTAGCTATCCTATGTTTGATTTGGATGTTATCTTATGTATGATGGTATTGTATGACTTGTTATGGATGTTATCCTATATTTGGAAATGGAATTTTTGGGTTTTTCATTTCTGTGGATTATTGATACATGATGACTCAGTTATTCTTAGGGCTTATGAACGCTTTCAATTTATTATCACTGGTTCTGAGATTTGCCCTTTGTTTCTTTACCAAATGGCGCCAATCTTCAAGAGCACATCTAGGAAGCGTTTGACTCCTCTCCAGATACTGAGGCTACACATAGGCATCAGCATACCAGAGGCAGTAGACCCTCAGGATAGGATCGGGCATGCCCAGCATCACGATGAGGGGGGACGATATGTCGACTCTGAGGAGTCGGGGATTTATCATGGAGAGTCTTCCATTGAGGATGAAAATATGGATTTCCTCCAAGAGCTAGAGGATGAGGGAGTGGCAGGGTAGGGGAGGGTTATGTAGGTGATGGATATGATGATGGTGACAGTGGTGATGGTAGCGACAGTGGAGACGGTGATGGCAAGGACGAGGATATGGATAACCCTGAGGAGGAGGAGCCTGAGGAAGAGCCATATGAGGAGGAGTCATACGAGGAGGAGCTGGAAGAAGAGGAGGACATCATACCTACCAAGATGCAAGACGACCCTCTAGTTGAGATTCCACTACTGCCACAGGATGGCCAGCTAGCCGCCTTGTGGGAGAAGATCATGCAGGAGATGCTACAGTTTCAGGCAGACAGAGGAAACTTGGGGATACCCATGGACTATGCATACCCGGATATGATGTTATATCCACCTTATCCTATAGAGATCATAGATATCTCGGACTACGATGATCTTGAGGAGAGTGATGATGTAGTGGAGGTGGTTAATATCTCAGACGATGAGGAGGTGATCATTATCTCAAACGATGAGGAAGTGATCGAGATTAGTAGCAGCAGCTCAGAGTAATGTGGTTGGACTAGGATGTTATTGTACATATAGCAGTATTAGTAGTAGTATGGCAGATGTGTATTATAGTAGCATATAACTCGATGTTAGTCGAGTATAGTACTTATTATCATAATATCTAATGTAGCCAGTTGACGTGATATGATATATTATCTTTTTCCTATCTACTATTTACAAATTTCGAGGATGAAATTTTTATAAGGGGGGTAGATTGTAATGACCCGGTTTTGACTAACGGTATTAATACAAATTCGTCGGACATACAAATAACTAATTTATGAATACAACTAAATTTTCACTTAAAACAATTCAAATTTAGATGCCTTGTGTATGATAATGTTTGTGTAAACCCTTTTCATGTGTTAAGCAAGTATAATAGTGGCCATTTCATGTGTGCGCCTAACCTGTTTCATCAATACAAAGATTTAACAAGTAAAAAATTGAAGACAGCATACACTTAGGATTTTATAGGTAAGTTTGCACGATTTCCAATCTAGAGCTTCACATGTGCTGAGATTTTGTTGCTATTAAGTAGATTTTTTTTTCAATTTTTGCACATGTATGTGTTTACAAACCCCAAGAGAGTAGCAAATAGGAAAGCATGGTCTGCATATACACTAGAGAGTAGGCAAGAATAACTAAGATTAGATAGTAACTTATACCCATTGGGCAAAATATCTGATGTTCAGGGGAATTTTAAGTTCTTATAAAAAACGTGGAAACAAAGCAAACACTTTTAAATATTTTGTGTAAAATCAAAGCCATGTGAAACATCTGAACTAGCTGCCGAAACCATGTTTTACAACTTGGTATAGATGATAGATGCTGCTATTTCATTTCACAATTCAACCAACGAAAAAGTGATGGCTTGATAAAACTTTTAGTACACATGCATTTAAGGAGAAAATACATCAGCAACCATTTTTAGTATAGGATTTGTACAGGATAGTACTCATCCACATGTTTCTTTAGCACTGTATCATTTCGGCAATGTGTAAAATAGGTTGATGGCATAATATAGCTAGTGAAAACATAGATTTTTCTCTTTTCAGTCATTGGGGATAACTGAGCACTTCTGCTAATGTTTTCCCTTTACTTAGACATGCATTAAATGATATAATATTTAATAATTTTACTACACCTATAAATAGAGGCGCACACCCATGCATTCTTTCCACAAACAAAAAACAATTCGAACAAAAATCAGTAGAAGAGGAGAAGTAAAATCTGAGAATACGAAGCTTTACTTGTGAGTAAACCTCTTCTATTTTAATTGTTTAACTCTTTGAATTTACTGTAAACTGTTTGAGTTTGAATACATCATTCTGTTTGCTCTTTGATTAAGTTGCAAGTTCCTGCTATGAATACCATCATTTCGCTGACAAATAACTAATAGTTAAAGCTAGAAAACTTTGATTAACTTCTGTTTCAGAATGTTATTTCATGTATAGAAAATGCCTGTATTTTTTCATAGTTCTGTTGTTAACTTAAACCTTAGATAATAGATCTGCTACTGTGTTATGTAAACACAGACCATCATGAACACCAGTTTCCAGAAGAGAATTCTACCAAATTCTCACACTTGGTTTATTTGGATGCAAGGTTATAATGCATACATACTTCAGTAATATAAACAAAATAACATTGTAATGAATATATATGAACAAAGAAAACCTGAACCTATTGTTCTCTGTAACCAACAGTATAACATGAATTTTCAAACAACCCAGAAACATGTTTTTTATATATAAATGGAATCATGATACAAAATAGTGATTTTTAGTGGTAGTTTCAAGATTTTTAAGTCAATGGTTGTCGAGATATGTGATGATGAATGGAAAATGCATCATGGTCAAATTCCGACGATCCCACAAACTGAGTTCGACGGCGTGAGGACCAGAGGTGCAAGTCAGGCCGGGGAAGGGAGGAAAAATACCAAATGATTTTTCTATTGTGTGGATTTAATAAATGAGATGTAAATAGGGTTAGGGGTTCATTTTTTTGTATCCATCGTTCTCGTCAGAACAGCACTGCCACGATGGCGAACGGGGTTGCGCATAGGGGGAATCGATGCAGGAGGTTGACGGCTTGGTATGGGCGAAGTCGAAGGTACTGTGGTGGTCTGAGGACGTGGTAGGCGACGGATTCTTTGATGGAACCCATCTCGACGATGAAGGAGGAAGATAGTGAAAACACTATAGACGCTCAAGTGGACAGATCTGAGGGTGATGGCGAGGTCTGGAGAAGATTACTGACGGGTCTGGATGATTGTGAGAGGTCAGTGGTGGCTCGATTGGTTGTACACGTGCACCATGTACCTGTGTACATCAACAAGAAGGAGAAGGAATATGGCTCAAGCATGAAGATCTAGGGTGAACGGACGTGTGTAGCAAGGAGTTTTGGGATGTGGTACTTTGATGAAGTTGTACTTTGGTACCGGTGTTTGGTACTTGGATGGAGCGTGGAGATTTGGTGTGGATTAGCAGGCGCGACATGGAGTTTGGTGATTTGGCAAGCTAGTACTTTGACAAGGGGTACTGGATACCTGGTAGTGGCTGGAGCATGGGGATTTGAGGTGATCGGATGTGCGCAAGTGGTGTTTTAAAGTGGTACTTTGGGCAAGTGAAGCAAAAGGATTTTTGGATAGGTTTTAAATTAAAATCGGTTTTAAATAAAATAGAAAATCAAATAAAAAAAGAAAAGTAATAAACGAATTAAAAAAGATTTTGTAACGACCCGAAATTTTGCGATCTTGGTTATCCTATATACAACACATATAGAACATCCAAGGATCAAAAATACCGGTAGCTAATGAAAGAAATTAGAGGGTGAGGAAAGATAAGATAGAAACTTATAATAGAAGAAGAATAAGAACACAACATCAGAGTAACACGAACCTCACAGCGGAACGAATAACATATAATAGATAACATATCTTTGAAATAAAAGATTGTACTTGAATATACATATCATCATCAAGTACATCACTTACAACACAGCGGAAATAAACTATAGCTATATGATCCTGAAGCCTCCTGCTCCAGCTCTTCAAGTATCTGTAAATCCCGACTACTTGACTTCCCATACAAAATTGGGCACCCAAGAGTTTAGGGAAAACAAAACAAAATAAACTCCGGGTCAGTCATGGGACTGGTATGAGTAAAATAGTTTAAAAACAGTTTGAGCCACTAAACGATATCTCATAAGACCACGCTGTATAATAGAACGGGTTTTTCCCTTATGAGAATCCAAAATATCTTTATATCAAAAACCTTTTGATATTATAATAATGTCTATCAACCACAATATAATAATCATCTAGCAGAAATGCTTTCATCTCACGTTCTACATATATAGTATACAATCAAAACCGCAAGCACGTATTGGGTAATGGATTTCCAACTATGATGAGGTATGGAACCACCTTTCGCTAGTGTACCTCTAGAGAGGAATACACTGGGTTCAACAAGAACATCTTGCAACCTGGCCACACATGACCGACCACTCATTTCACTTGAGTGTATCGAATGTATATCACCAACGGTTGGGATCAGCAACCATTTCCCAAATGGGACAACATCAACAATAGATTTTTAGAAGTAAATGAAACTCTAGATCATGTGATTATACACCCTAATAGGTGCGACCTACATAGCCATGCTACTTGCCCGATTTCTGTCATTTACCGCTTGATGAGGCTTGAGGTTATGCTTTATCATTACATCAGATTCACTTCGAATGCCACACTGTCAGATCCATCGAAAATCACTAATTGACGTCTACAACAGTACATTACGTGTTAGCTAAAGAAGTTTCCTTCTCCGCTTCCACTCTTGGTACGGTTGAAGAAATCAATGTACGCGACCTTTCTGGAAATTCCCTGTCAGACATTCATCCATACAAGTCATCCAAGAACAGGATGAACCGAAGGCACTATTCAGTACATCCATCTTAGGCACTGTTATCTAAGACTTATACAATAGCCCTTGCACTTTACTCCGTCTTCAATTATCTTTGGCATATATGATTCGCAACGCTTATGCCAACACAGAGTGGTTCTTTGGATAATAATCCAACCGGTCTCTCCATATTAACAACGTTAAAATAGTCAAAACTTTGATAGTCTGTGATTTAACCATCAAAGAAAACAAGTGTGCAAACAACGATATTATTTCCAGGAGGAAATTATATCGATCAATCATCATTCAACATTTATCTCTTTATTTCATTAATTTACTTATCTCCTGCTTCCATATATTCCAAATTCATATTTTCTATTATCAGAAAACATTTCTGATTCCCGTTTGGAAAACATTTCCAAAACTTCTTAATTGGGATTTAAACAGATGTTTAAAACTATATTGCGATGATGACTCAAACCACTATACTAAATTACTAAATCCAGTTAGCCACTTCACACTCGAACCGTAACCATTTCTTAATTAAAAACGCTGTCAATCAAGTTGGGGTATAGCTACCTCTCAGACCTTAACTGAACCACCTTTCAAATCTCGAAATAGATAAGCTTCACCTTTTTAACTCTTTAAAACTTCCTTACGAACCCTCAGATTCTATTTACGAACCCCCTTCTTTTACAAGTTTACGTGATTATAACAATGGTGTTATAATCTCCTGCACCTGAATTACATTATCTTTAATATGACTTTTATTTCCTAACTCGAATAATATAACGACAACTAATTTATTTACTTATATTCAGTTAACTCTAATCTATAACTCTTATTTGAATAACTCCAACCTAATAACTCTTACTGGAGTAACACTTATTCGAATAATTTATATTCGATTTGCTTACTTTCGAATACTTATATTCAATAATCTCTTTCTTCGGATAAATCTTATTTGATTTAACTCCTGTCGAATAACTAGATTCGATCAACTCACTTCGAATATTTCTGATTCGATTATCTCACTTCGAATATCTCTGATTCGATTATCTCACTTCGAATATCTCTGATTCGATTTACTTCTTCGAATAACTAAATTCGATTAACTCATTTCATCTCTATTCGAATAAACTAAATTCGATTAACTCCATTTGAATAACTCTAGTTCGATTTAACTCTATTCAATAACTCTAGTTTGATTTAACTCCATCGGTTTACTCCAGCTGATTAGCTCTAACGGTTTAACTCTAACGGTTTAACTCTAACTGATTAACTCTAACTGGTTTAACTCGACTGTATAACCTAACTGGTTAACCCTAATGGTTTTACTCTAACGGTTTAACTCTAACTTATTAACTCTAACTGGTTTAAATCTACGGTTTAACCTAACTGGTTAACCCTAATGGTTTTACTCTAACGGTTTAACTCTAACTGGTTTAACTCTACGGTTTAACCTAACTGGTTAACCCTAATGGTTTTACTCTAACGATTTAACACTAACTGATTAACTCTAACTGGTTTAACTCTACGGTTTAACCTAACCGGTTAACCATAATGGTTTTACTCAAACGGTTTAACTCTAACTGATTAACTCTTTGTCCTTATTCAGTTTCAAACATCGATGTTGAAATAGATTCTTACTTCTTCATATAAGTCCTGACTTATATATATTCTATTTATCCACTGATAAATAATTACTTAATTTTTAAATATCATTTATAAATTAATCTACTCCATTTATCTGTTTTCCCAATATATAAGTCCTAACTTATATATATATATATATATATCAATTTATCCAAAGATAAATATTTCCTTTATAATCTATTTGTTTTCTAAATGCCTTTACCCATATTTCCTTTTTAAATCTTTATTTGTAAATGGTTTAAAAATATTACCCTTTTTAAATTCTATTTGCAAATGGTTTGCAAATATTCCCTTCTCAATTCTATTTGCAAATGGTTTGCGAATATTCCTTTGCAACTCTATTTGCGAATGTGTTGCAAATATTTCCTACTGAATGTCCTTTTAATAACTTATTTATTTTATAAGTCAATATCTCTTTATCTTATCCTATTTATTTAACAAATAAATAATCGATTTAGATATCTAATTTATTTATTCTAAATAAATAATTCACTTTATAAATATTCCATTTATAAAGGTTTTCCTTCTTATAAAATTCCACTTAAACATATTTCCTATTTATAAATATTCATTTTATTAATAAATTTCTATTTATAAGTATTCCATTCATAAATAATTTCCTTTATAAAATCTTCTTTGATTTTATAAATATTATCTCTTTTATAAAACCCCTCGGATTTTATAAATAATCTAATTTCAATATTCATTTTTGAAAATCCCCTTTCTCCAAATTCTAGTGTGTTATGGTGTTTAACATATCAAATTACGATGTCCAATATCGTCCATACACATATAATCAACAACAGATTATAACCCATGTCATACATCACAATATATGAAAATAATAAAATAGCTGTTGAGGAATCCAGTCGGATTCCGCCAACCTGTTTCCCTACATCCACAGATGTTACACAATAAAATCAACATCACTTTCAGTTCCATATGATATATTATGTTAAACAGAATCAATATAGAAATTCAACTAACTGACTAGCAGTTCAATCAAATAGTCAACACACAATCAATCAGCCAATATTTAACAGTTCTAAAAATACAACCTGAAATTATAAGCTGTTCAGAGTTAGTGAGATTTAATCACATTTGCAGTTATTCGTTAAAGAATGATAAACTGTTGTTTGATTTGAATCAAACAGTTTATTTCGCCATAAATTCGAATGAGCTCGAATCCACTCCCAGTCAGTTCCATGGTGTAGCCACTGTCTCCACGATCCCAACGGATCCGACCGTTAGTGATTTTGACATAGTACGAGAGAGTTATGCATTTTTAAAGTTTGCATAAACATTTAAATAAAAATCTAACTTTAATTAAATAAACTCGGGCCTTACTCACCCCTTTCCGGCCCATTCTACTATACGTGAACACCCGAAGCCCACGCCACCCTTCTTCTCAAAATACCTGTCGTGACTTTCTCCAGTTAAACCCGACATTTCCCCTCCTTCTTGCTTCCACCGCACCTCATCTCCTCAACCGAAATTCAAACAAAAATTACCGTTGAACTCCTTGTCCACATCTCCATCCATCCCTCATCAACATATCAGACTCGAACTGACACTGCTTATCGCGACATCGGGGTTTGCTCCATGCCCGTACAGGAACCATCGACAGAAAAAATTGCTGAAACCAACCGGATTTTCACATAAGGTGCGAAATTTCATGCTGATTTCAACAACACAACCTAGATCGTGTATTAAAGCTTGTATCATCTGATTTCACGAACCCTAACATCACCGTGAAAACGTCCAGGAACAAAAGAGGATGTCGAACCCAAAATGAACAACATAGAATCGAAGGGATACTCCATACGAACTCCAATACATACAATTTGGTATTTATAAGAATTTTGCAGTATTTGTTTTTGATTTCTTCTACTTGCATTTGGGTTCTCAGCAAAAACGAATTGGCGGCTTGAGGATTTAGTTTTATAGGGGATTATGTTTGTGTGTGTGGCTGAAACGATGACTAGGTGGCTAGTTTTGGTCCACACTTACCTAGATATTTTTGTTTTAAATATTCATTTTATATTTGTTTTCAACACTTTAAAAATTCGTACGAACACACACAATGCATAAAAATCATGAAAATTGACATGCAGCTAAAGTTCGACATTACGGTCCCAACGAAACTGGTTTCGTCGAATCCCGACTTCGTATGCTCACACAGTGTATTTTTTACCATCAAAATATCGGTTGTTTTTCGCTCAAAAAATCGGTACGGCCACATACTGACTTCAAAAATCATGAAAACTGAAATCTAGCGATAATTTACTATTGCGGATCCAATAAAATTAGTTTCATTGAATTCTGAGGTCATTTGCAAAACTGGCTATTTTTAAAGCTCTGGATGACCCATTTAAATATATTTAAATATAATTAATTTTAATATTTAAAAATAAATATTATTGTATATATTCACAACAGAATATCATACATCTCTAGAATATTCCTCTATGAATTTCTAACTTGATATTTCAAATCCTGATTAAATCGATATTAGATTTATATTGAAATTCCTATTTAAAATATAAATAATTCCTTTATAAATTATAAAGGAATTCCACAACAACTTTTCTAAAATTTGATTTGGACATAAATCAAAATCAACACGATGAAATCCCGATTTTTCTCTTCCACTAGAAAGATATACTCCACCAGCTCCACACGTTTCTTGTTTCACAGAAATCCGGCTTAAAACGAATTCTGTATATTCAGTTGTAGTTCAAATCACCAAATCGCGAACTGCCGCGCCATTTCGAGCTCGATTCTAATTATAATATAATTATGCGTTCAAATTGTCGTTCAAATAATATATTCGTTATTCTAATTAAATTCTGAACTGAATTAAATATCACAGATGATCCAGTTCACACCATATCGCCATTTCAGCCAATTCTGATTATTTCAGAATTAAATATATTATTTAATTTATTATTTTAATTAAATTTTCCCCATTCTTTAATTCCACGACCATTAATTCCTTTTAGTCACCTTTTAAATAATTAAATAAATTAATTATTATATCGCTGAAAATGCGGGTCATTACATTCTTCCCTACTTAAAATAATTTCGTCCTCGAAATTGCTAAGGTAGGAAACAAACCCTATCGACTGGTTAGAACTTATTGGTTCATTTCCTAACTTCAGTTTCAACTGAACCAATTTAAATTCAATTAAATATTGATTCATTCTTATCAACGAAAATTTTCAAAAATCCTAAAAAAATTCTAACACCTTAACCATTTGAAAATTTTCGCCAGCACCTCCTTTGTACTGGTCAATAGGTCAAACACCAACTCGCCTCTCTGGGACATCTCCAACCCAAAAGAAAATCAAACAGCCAAGCGACTTGCCAATTCGGCTCATCAAAATCTCAAACCCATATATAAAATATAAACTGGTACCTTTTTGTCAGGCATATCATTATATCACTTCCACCTGTTACCAATTCAACATGTACCCAAGTCATCCCAATCAAACTCCAATCAATTTATCCTCAAAACCACATCACTTGCTTGTAACCAAGCTAAATTCCATTATTAAATCCAACACTTAACTTATCAATTCAACATAAGTCCAGATACCTCCTAATCTAATTTTATTTGATATTTTCTATTACAATTCAATTTCCACTTAACTGGTTTCAATTCCAGTTTTCAATTTGCTTTCACAAATTCACATTTAATTTGTTTTAAATTAAACCATCCATTTCTAGGAGTTTTTAAACATCTTTTTTTTTTCTCAAAATCAAACTTCCCTTTCGAAGTTCAAAACAACTTGTTTTCCTAGACAATTTCAAAAACAATCTCTTTGGTAGTAATCCGTCACTTTACAACTCGAAAATGAACACTGATGATGGCGCGATTCATCATCAGGGTTATCTCCCAGCTATCGAAGTGAGTTCAATACTATATCACTTTCAAAATCATTCTTAAACACTTTTATTTTGAAAATAGTTCAAAATCTCATCCACAAATGTTTGGAATACCATTTAAAATCTCCTAAGATCTTAAAATTTACATATATTTAATCCAAGTCTATTTACAAACTCTTTTACAAATATCCAGGGTTGTAATTTCAATTCTGATTCAAATTCAGATTTAATTCATTTCGTAACACTTGTACGAATTTTATTTGGTTATATATATATAACACCATCTCCATTGTAATCTTACTCGATTATAATAACAACCAATATATCCAATATATTATAATCACTCCGATATAAATCCTTTATATCAAAATATTATTTGGGTAAAATTATTTTCATTTACCCTCTTCCAAAACATATGGTGCCGACCCATCGTATTTGAGTGTTTATAAACTCCTACCGATACAGTGGATCAAACTGATCGACCAGAACTCATAAACTACTCAACCAATAAATCTTCACAATATATAATTATTTTTATATCATCTACAAATACGTTCACTCGTATATATACACTCAAACTCAATCTACGGTATTACTAACCCTATCTCTACCGAGTCACGCCACAGAGCCAAGGTAATACTTAACCTTATGCCCTGATACCAACTGTAATGACCCGGAATTTTGGTGAGATAGGCTTTGCAACCTTCCTCTCCAATCCTCCAAAGCAGCAAGGTAATACCCCACTGTGGCTTACATTGGCACCCCAGCACCACGTTTTATGGCCAGCCTTTCGACTTCACAACCAACCCATTACAAGGGACATGTAGGAGTAAGATTCTCCCGTTCGCCACCTAACGAAAAGCGAGAACCCCCTATCATGCGACACATGCACTAAGCACGCAACATGGACTGGTATGAGTAAAACAGTTTAAAAAACAGTTTGAGCCATTAAATGATATCTCATAAGACCACGCCGTATAACGGAACGGGTTTTTACCTTATGAGAATCCAAAATATCGTTATATCAAAAACCTTTTGATATTATAATTGTAATAACCCGGAAATTCTGGGCCAATTTAAAATTTTTATTTTGGCAATTTTAGCGAATTTTGAATATTTAAACTGATTTATTTTAAATAATAACGACGAGAAATTTATTTTGAATAGATTAGAATGTATATATTTATTTGAATCGTCGTTAGAATATAAATATTTTATTTTAATTATAAAAGGAATTGAAAATGGCGCGGTAGTTTGAAAATTCGATTTCAAAGTTCAAATGAATGTACCAGGTGCAAAATAAACCGGATTTTAGCGAAACCAGAAATATTTGAATCTAATTGAGAATATCTTTCCAACGAATCCGGGGAATCGAAATTTCATAGCGGGAATCAAAATTTACGTCCAATTGAAATTTCAGAATGGTCGCTATAGAATTCTGGCCCTTAAAAATGGAAATTTTGCAAACGACCTCAGTTTTCGACGAAACCACTTTTGTTGGATCTGTGATGTCAAATTATTGCTAGGTTTCAAAATTTTATATTTTTAGAATCAATATGTGAGCGTGGCGAAGGAAAACGCGTTTGACCAGTTTCAGTTGATTTTAATCGACTGGAAAATGGCCATTTTTCAAACAGTCTCAGAATTTGACGAAATTGGTTTTGTTAGGACCGTATCATCAATACGAAGCTAGAAAATATTTTTCGGGAATTTTCAGAGTCCGTACGTGGCCCCGGAAAATTGAAATGTGCGTTCAAATCCAATATATAGAGTTATATTTTGATTTTGATGGAAACTGATCATAATGGTCAAACTGGCCTGTGAAACAAATCCTATTGGGTTCGGAAAGGGGTTATTAAGCTAGGGATGACAGTCGTTGGGTTTGATTTGGAGTTCGTAAGGATACGCGGGTATTTTTGAAAATTAACATTATATAAATATATGGTGGCCCAATCAAATTTTTTATAACCTAATTCATTTTCCCAAATGTCGAGCCACCGCTCAAAATCGTTCAGGGCAGAAAACATCCGATCCAATCTTCCTCTCGATCTTCAAATTTGGAAATCAATCCATAAATTTTAAAAGGAAAATCGTTCGTCTACATGCGATCCTTGGATCTAACGGTGGAGATCAATTTTAATGGCCTAAATTGGGTGAATCGGTGGCTCAAACGTGCCACAGTCGGGCTCAAATTTCAACACGAGACTGAACTCGAGATCGCCAGAACTCCTGGAGGTTGTGGAGGGTTCGACGGTGCTTCAGGGGGATGCCTCTGATCAGGCTCTGGCGCCGACAATTCCGAAGGATTTTCAACCCTAGGTTGGAATGCCATTTCGAACTAGTCCAGGAAGTTGAACAGTGAGCTTCTTTTTAGCTAAATGGTTTATTTAATTTATAACATTGTTAAATTATTGATTTTTAATATATATTATATGTGTCTGGTGAGAAGAAAATAATAATAATATAAAATATGGTTTTCAAATAAAAAGCATTACTTTTAAAATCTGAAATTAATAAAATATACATGGTTTGTGAAAATCCAAATAACATTATTTTTGAAAATATATAGTAGCATTGTTTTTAAATTATAATACTTTGTTATGAAAATGTAATTTTTCATGAAATCTCTTTGTATAAAAATATAATTTTTTATATATATTGTTTCATAATGAAAATATGAACTTTATTGTATTTTTGAAATGTTTTCATGAAGATAAAGATTCAATTTTTATAATGTTTGCATGAGGAAAAAGATATGCTTTTTATAGCGAAAAGATTATATTTTTAATCGTATAAAGATTATATTTTTAGAAGATAAATATTAGATTTTTATGCATAGAAAGCAAAGATAAAAATATGATTTTTATCATTTGAATGGAAGCATAAAAAAATATATGATTTTTATAAAATAAGGAATGTAAAAGTGTGATTTTTATATATGTAGTGAATACAGATGACGAAAGTAACAAAAGGCGAGCACGACGTAGATTTGCTACATATGAAGAGTCGCGGTGAATTGGTTTAGCTAGTCTGTGAGAACTTCTCAAATTTAATTTAATTTTCTAGTTAAAATATATATTAGGATGCAGGCGGTGTTTAGTAGCACCCGACACCCATCGTCCACAGACCACGGACAGCTTGTTTGTTTGTTTGATTTTGATGTGTAGTTGATTGTGTGATGTGGAATGGAATAAAATATTTATATAGTTAAAAATATTTTATAGTTAAAAATAGAATTTTTAACGTGTATATAAAATGAAATAAATAAATATAAACAAATCGGACGATTTTTTTATATACACACATTTGGCTGATATTGATTGGGACGATAAATTTTACACATCGCCCAACTGCACAAATAAAATCTGTGTTTGATTGTTTGAAACCCCACACGGGTATTGGGATGATATGTGACATACACTAATCCCAATAATTAGCTGTATGTCGATCGATTGATTGACAGACTGTTATAAGCGTTGAATATTTATATTTGATGCTTATACAGTATAAAACGCACTTTAGATGACGGTTGATTGTTTATCGTCATTGTTGTATATATGAATTGGATGAAATCCATATAACTGAAATTATATGGGAATTGACTGTGTCTGATTCCAGTTCAAAATTATCGAATAAATTAAAATAATATTCAATGAAAATTGAATTGCAAAGCCGTGTTAAGTAGTTGAACGCCATTTCAATGTGAACGTGAATTTTGCCGATTTTATAATGAATATCGAGAAGTGATTTCAAAATTGAATATTTTGAAATGAAATTCGAATTAAATTGAATAGAAATGAATTCGAATTGAAATTGAATTCGAATTGAATTGAAAATAAAATCAATTCGAATTGAAAATAAAATGAATTCAAATTAAATTGAATAGAAAATGAATTCGAATTGAATAGAAAATGAATTCGAATTGAATTAAGAATAAAATGAATTCGAATTGAATTGAATAGAAAATGAATTCGAATTGAATTGAGTAGAAAATGAATTCGAATTGAATTGAAAATAAAATGAAATTCGAATTAAATTGAATAGAAATGAATTTGAATAGAAAATGAATTCGAATTGAATCGAAAATAAAATGAATTCGAATTAAATTGAATAGAAAATAAATTCAAATTGAATTGAAAATAAAATGAATTTGAATTGAATTGAAAATAAAATGAATTCGAATTGAATTGAATAGAAAATAAATTCGAATTGAAATGAATTTGAAATTTGAATTGAACCGAAATGAATTTAAAACGAATTTATAAGGAAAAATTCAATTTTGATTTAAAATTGAAAATGAAGTTGAAATTGTTTTGAAAACGAATGTAAAACGAATTATAAAATATGTTTTGAAAGGAAATCGACGAAATATATATTTTATATATTATATATATAGAATGGCTTGAATAGAACGCGCCGCGCCGCGGCAGTTCGCGAATTTCGACCATTGACTTCGAATGGATATTGCGTGAGGTCCGACCGTCGGATTCTCCTAAAACCGAAACCATTGGGTTCGTATCGAAAAGAGCTTTCTAACAAATATTAGAAATTTGAAATCTAATGGTTGGATTTAGAATTATGTCCAAATCAAATTTGGAAAAGGTCGTTGTAAGTGCAGTTCGATGGCCGTTTATGGAAATCAACTGTACTGGCCTTGATATAATTATTAAAAATAGTAATAATTTGTGTAAAATCAGAAGAAATGATCTGGGAAGAATTGGGATGAAAAACTCCATATTTGAAAAGATAAAAGTAGGTTTTTATCGAAATAAACTAGTTTTGAACTAGAATAATAATTTATTTATTTTTAAAATAAATAAATTGGATTTGAAATGGTTTTGAAAATAACCAGGATTTCCAATAACTGAATTTGAATGGATTTGAATCTAAATCATCTTCGGAATAGTTCAATGTTGGATTTCATGATTATACAGATGTTGTTATGGAAATTTGAAAGATATATTTATATCGTTATTTCCAATACGATATTTGTTGGTTTCAAAATTTGATATTGAATATAAGACGATAAATTTTCTATTCAGAGCCTTGTGTTTAATATCAAATGGGATTTTGGGTTGTCGTGAACGGTATCTTTAATAATACTGTTCTTAAACCCAAAGGGAGTTAAGAAAATTAAGACCTAACTGGGGATCGGTTAAGTTGGATGGTATCTTGGATATTGATCTGATGTTGGTTTCGGCCTTCGGGGTTAATATTTTAGGGAACTGTCCTCTTACTAATTTACGGTTAGGGACTGATTGAATGTGATGTGATTTTGGGGTTTATCGAGAACCGTGGTTTAAATGACATCGGTTGTTTAACCCAGTTAAAGATTAAAACTAAGTGGAGTTTTAATGAATCTTTAATTAGATTGAAAAGGTCGAGAATGGAGTATCACCAGTTTTGCTCCAGGCGATAGTTAAATCTTTAATTAGATTTGAACGTGAAATGGTAATTGAATTTACCGATAACACCGTGGTGTTAGATATGAAGTATGACCAGTTTTACTTCATGGGATGAATAGGTTGGGATTGGGTAATAAATGATTACTTCGGTGTGGTTCGCTAATCCCGACTAGTTGAATTGATATTCAAAAGAAGATTAAGGAATAAATTTGAGGAATTTATCTTTGATAAAAGTAATGGGAACCTCTCCCTACGAATGTGAGATTTAACAACTAACTGAAGAGTAGTTAAGATGAATGGTTTCCTGTGTATTGATTCGATTTTGGTTTCAGCCTTCGGGGTTAATATTTGGGGAATTGTTCTCTTACTAATTTACGGTTAGTGACTGGTGAATTGGAATGAGGCGTATGTTGTGTTTGTGTAACACTTGTTTATTATATACGCGAGTTATTCAGAAAGACTAAGTTTATCCCATTCTGAATAACTGATTCGACGTGGTGTCGAGGATGAAGATGGTAGTCGAAGACCGGAGGTCTTCACGTCGTTTGGGTGATTACTGATGATCTTGATTGGCCCGTACACCCAAGAGGAGGGAATTAGTTAGTGGTCGTCCAGACGTACTTGGAGATCGATGGATATGCGGGGTACTAGGTGCCTCCAGTTTCGTTCAGACCCAGAACGGACTTGTAAATGGACTATGTGTCTGACATTGGATTTTATTCTGTGTGATTGATTTCTATTGAATATATATCTGTTTGGCGGCGGAGAATTTATTCTCTTGCTTAACGCCCTTCTCTAAGACGTACGAGCTCAGAGGTTATATATTGATGGATATCAAACGCATGGAGTGAGTTACCTGTGTGGCATGCCTAAGTGGCAATTGATCGAGGCTTCTGTTGAAAAGCAAAGTCTTGTGGTTGATGATCAAAGCAGCGCCTGTGTGGCATAACTTTGTGTAACGTGAATCCGCGAGCCTCACACACCGGTTGTGAACCAGAAACGGGAGAGGACCTCAGGGACGAAATGCGTTTCCTTCTAGTTAGAAGTGACGTCAGTGGTTTTACACGCCCTGACGAGTTTGACTTATGTGGTTGTTGCTGTTGCGAGGCGCCTCGGATATATTGGTGACTATGTGAAGCCGATGGAGTCATTTGTTGGCTCATTTATGCCCCAAAGGGTGGGGAAACGCAGTGTTTAGGCATTTTAATCCACATCGTTGGACCGGCCCTGACGATCCAAGGGCTTGACTGAGTACTTGTCCTTAGGCTCGGGCTAGAGAGTCTTGAAGCGGTAGAGGACTATCTTTTGCCTCGGTTCACAGATGGAAATCCAACTTCCAATACGTGACTTTGCGGTTTTATTTGTAGAGCCTAGTATGGCGACAAAGTGGGATGGGGGCACTCATGCTGTCTATGATTTATACTTATGATTTGAAGTTGTTTTATACACTATACACTTACAGTAATAATAAAAGATGAAATTTAGCGTATCAAGCATTCTTTGGCTATTATAAGGTAAAAACCCTATCCTCTGGCTTGCGTTGCATTGTGTGATGGGACCTGGCTCTTATAATAGCTTCATTGTTCTTTATTTAGCATTGCGCTGTAGTTTTATGCACTGGTATTCTTGGGAGGAAACCCGTTCCGTGTTATACGGCGTGGTCCCTTGATTTACCTAACTTTAAAATAAAGATTAATAATTGTTTTAGTTCTCACACCAGTCACATGACTGACCTGGAGTTTATTTTTTCAACCTAAACTCTGGGTGCCTTTATTTTTGACACGGGCAGCTAGTAGTTTTGGTTTTGCAGATTTATATTCACATGATCCGGATTTACAGCTGGAACGATACTCGGAAAGCTCTGTATCTGTGTATTACTTCTAGTTGTGTTTTGTATTATTTTCCGCTGCGATGTATTTAAATGTAATTTAAATCTCTGATATTTTCTGTGTAATATTTATTCGTACTCTGTATATTCTTGTATTCTGATGGAATTGGTTTAATGAACAATGAAATGTTCTTCTATTTGCGTTCTTTTGTGTGTTGTTCTTAAAGTATCTGCTCTTTCCTTACCGGGGAAGTTCGGGTCGTAACAGCTTGGTATCAGAGCTTTGGTTTACAGAGCTCGGAGAACAAGACATGTTAGAACCATACGAAAGAATTCATTAGAGATTGGATTAGTAATATCCAATGAGAATGACTCGTTAGAGATAGGATCAGTAGTATCCTAGAACGAGTGTGAAGAGTATATTTTTGAAAATGAAAACAAATTTTGTTTTGAAATTTAAATCGTTTTATATGTAATTGAATATTTATTTGTATTGGATTTGGACAGTCCAGTATATAAAGATTTTACATATACGTCTGATCCGCGTGTATTCGAAGTTTTAATATACTGGATAGATATAGAGTCACACTCTAGTCTCCCGGAGATGGTTCTGATGATTGCTATAGTACGTACATCATCAGAATTTATATTCGAGTTTCGAAAGTGAGATTTCTATATATTTCCAATTGATTAGTGTAAGAACCAAAATTAGATAGGTCTTATTTTTGTGATTTGGCATCAAAAATGTTATTTTTGACTATATATCAAAGCTATGAATTTGAAACGTTAATCAACTAATTGATTGCTGATTATGTTGTTTGATTAATTAAAATGTTGAACCTTTAGCCAAATTGAGCCAAATAGTGAATTGTATTGAAAATTAGTCGCATTTGCATACATATACATGTACTTACATTGAACAGGTCATAGCAAGGAGGCTAGAGCAGAAGAATAAAATTGTTTGCCCGACAAATAGGTACATGTTTATTGTATTTCTTTGGGTTTGGATGATTTTATGAGCCGATTGGCTAGCCGCTTGGCTTTTTCTTTTGGATTGAAGAAGGTCATGGGAGGCTATATGAAATATCCCGAAGTCCCCGGTGCAAGGGAGGTTATGGCGAAATTTTTCGAAAATTTAGGGTGTTAGCCAAATTTTTGAAAATTTTGAAAAGTTCTTAGATACTGAAAAGTTGAAGAACTTAAGCCGTAATGGAAATAATGAAAGTTGAGTTGATTCGTTAAATAACTTTCGGCTTCGTTCCTTTTCGGCGATGAAAAGTTTTAAGTGGGGGAGATTGTAATAACCCGGAAATTCTGGGCCAATTTAAATTTTTTATTTTGGCAATTTTAGCGAATTTTGAATATTTAAAATGATTTATTTTAAATAATAACGACGAGAAATTTATTTTGAATAGATTAGAATGTATATATTTATTTGAATCGTCGTTAGAATATAAATATTTTATTTTAATTATAAAAGAATTGAAAATGGCGCGGTAGTTTGAAAATTTGATTTCAAAGTTCAAATGAATGTACCGGGTGCAAAATAAACCGGATTTTAGCAAAACCAGAAATATTTGAATCTAACCGGGAATATCTTTCCAACGTATCCGGGAAATCGAAATTTCAAAGCGGGAATCAAAAGTTACGTCCAGTTGAAATTTCAGAATAGTTTTTTTTTGAAAACCAAAAATGTGTGATCTTCCAAGAAGAAGAGAGCACACATATATATCATAATATCATAAAAAATACAGAGTCCCAATACAACTCCCTAGGAGTAAAACTACCAACAACACTCCGAATGTCAACACAACTCTAGAAAAGTATTTGGTAATAGATGGATGAGCTCCGGATAAACCACCGCCCATCTACTCCTATATCGAATTCCGGCAAGGCCACCACCCGATATAGAAGTATATCTACTCCAATACTATAATCAAAACCTCCCAGGGAGAATAATAATAAGTACAATCCCACAACAACTCTCAAAGTATAGTCACCCTAAGAGCTCCACCAAAAAATCAAGCATCAAAACCAGATAGCTATCCATATATTCCTCCAATATGCACTTCCACCCAAAAACCTGAATAAATTTTTTGAAGCAATCCATGCATTTCTTCAATATTCCTTCCACCTGAAAACCTGGATAATAACTACAACGACCCTCGTTAGTTACCATCACATATATGTATGAATATATTTTGTATATATAAATGTATAGAAATATATTTAAATATACATTATATGTCCATACATATATATGATAAAAAGTAAAAAAAACAAACTTTTCCAAAATTAAAATTAATTTCTATGCACTTATACGAAACCTATTATTTCCAAAATATCTAATGATACTCTTAAATAACTCTAAATTAGACCTAACTTTTTGCAACAAGTTTCGAGAATACAAATCTCTAAAATACTTATAACATGGGGAGGTCATCCAATCCAAACAGAAATAAACTATCTTTATGATTAAATTATCAGGGGACACTGAAATAAAATGAAAAAGTCTTTGATTTCTTTCCATCCAAATGAACCAGCTAATGATAATAATTAACAAATCCATTACATATCTCTGTTTTGATTTATAAGTAAGTCTATAGTGATTCCAATATTTCTCACAATTATTAAAAATATTCACATTAGACATAACAAAAATCCTTAGCACCATAGTTAAAATATAATTGGACAAGTTACAAGAAAAGAATATATGGTCAACATCTTCCTCTGAATGACTACAAAACAACATTTCACATCCAACACGACATTCTTCTTCTTTAAAAGCTCAACTGTGTTAAGCTTCTTATGGATAATCAACCACATAAGAAACTTATCTTTAGGAGGAGAATTTGATTTCCATATAAACTTAAAAGGAAGCAAAGACATACCAGGGAAATTGATAAGTTTGTACATTGAATTGACTGAGTAGACTAAACTCTTATCCAATCCCCAACTAATAGTATCCCTATACTCATCCAGATGGTATAAGGTTAATTTTGCTTTCAATAGAGCCAATTGTCTTAATAAATCTCCATCTAAAATATTAACGAATGAAAACTCCCATGGGGGTTCTAAATTCCTTCTATAAACATCCGCAATTAATGAATTCTTGAAGTCACAAACATTAAAAAGTTCAGCAAATTCTATTTTAAGAGGAATACAGGAAATCCAAGCATCATGCCAAAAAAAGGTAGAATTACCAGAATGTACTATCATCTTGCATCCTAACTTGAAAAAATCCAAACAGTTTAATACTTCCTTCCAGAAATGAGATAATCTATTAGACCTACTAAAACCCGACCCCCCTAGAATCTCCCCCTTAGAGTAATAAGATTTTAAAACTAAATTCTTCCAAGTAGCCACTGTATCAGGACTCCTAAATTTCCATAACCATTTAGTGAGTAAGGATGAATTAAAGTTTACAAGGTTAATAATCCCTAAGCCCCCGTCTCTCTTTGACTTGCAACACAATTCCCAATTAACTAAACACTTATAACTATTACAATTGAGGTCACCATTCCATAGAAAATTCCTTCTAATTCTATCGATTTTCTTAATAACCCTCTTAGGAAAACGATGAACCGTCATCCAATAAGTGGGAATGGCTGATAAGACCGAATTAACTAACACTAATCTCCCCGCTCTAGAAAGAAATCTATTGTTCCAGCTAGATAATCTATTACTAATTTTATCAATAATAAATATCCAGTCATCCTTTTTAAGCTTAGAAGGTCTGATTTTAAACCCTAAATAGTCAAACGGAATTTTCATAATAGAACAGTTTAAGGTGTTAGCTACTAAGGGCTCAACATTACAACTATCATTAAGGACCATGACTGCACTCTTATTAAAATTAATTCGAAGTCCAGACAACATCTCAAAGCAATATAATATAAACTTGAGAGTAATAACATGCTTAGGAAGATGAGACGAAAATAATAGATTATCATCTGCAAATTGAAGTATAGACAATTCATTATGAAACTCCTCATTCCCCACACTACCTAAGACACCTAAATTCCCAGCCCTCTTGATAATTCTTAAGAAAACATCAACCGCTAGATTAAATAAAAAAGGCGAGAGAGGATCGCCTTGTCTGAGACCTCTCTTAGACTGAATATTTTTACCAATTACTCCATTAACCACTATACTAGAACAACCCGACTTAAGAAGTAACATAATCCAATTTATCCATCGAACACTAAAACCCCTAGCGAGACAAAGCTCACAGATAAAATCCCAATCAACTGAGTCAAAAGCCTTCTCAAAGTCTAACTTCAAGATGGCGCATGTTAAGTTATTTTTAACACATACATTTATATACTCCTGTACTGCCGGAAATTTCAGAAAAGTTGCTACGGAATTCTGGCCCTTAAAAATGGAAATTTTGCAAACGACATCGGTTTTCGACAAAACCACTTTTGTTGGATCCGTGATGTCAAATTATTGCTAGGTTTAAAAATTCGTAATTTTTTGAATCAATATGTGAGCGTGGCGAAGGAAAATATGTTTGACCAGTTTCAGATGATTTTAATCGACTGGAAAATGGCCATTTTTCAAACGGTCTCGGAATTTGACGAAATTGGTTTTGTTAGGACCGTATCATTAATACGAAGCTAGAAAATATTTTTCGGGAATTTTCAGAGTCCGTACGTGGCCCCGAAAAATTGAAATGTCCGTTCAAATCCAATATATAGAGTTATATTTTGATTTTGATGGAAACTGATCATAATGGTCAAACTGGCTTGTGAAACATATCACATTGGGTTTGGAAAGGGGGTATTAAGCTAGGGATGACAGTAGTTGGGTTTGATTTGGAGTTCGTAAGGATACGCGGGTATTTTTGAAAATTAAAATTATATAAATATATGGCGGGCCAATCAGATTTTTTATAACCTAATTCATTTTCCCAAATGTCAAGCCACCGCTCAAAATCGTTTAGGGTGGAAAACATCCGATCCAATCTCCCTCTCGATCTTCAAATTCGGAAAGCAATCCAAGAAATTTTAAAAGGAAAATCGTTCGCTTCCATGCGATCCTTGGATCTAACGGTGGAGATCAATTTTAATGGCCTAAATTGGGTGAATCGGTGGCTCAAACGCACCACAGTCAGGCTCAAATTTCAATGCGAGACCGAAATCGAGATCGCCAGAACTCCTGGAGGTTGTGGAGGATTCGACGGCGCTTCAGGGGGATGCCTCCGATCAGGCTCTGGCGCCGACAATTCTGAAGGATTTTCAACCCTAGGTTGGAAGGCCATTTCGAACTAGTCTAGGAAGATGAACAGTGAGCTTCTTTTTAGCTAAATGGTTTATTTAATTTATAATATTGTTAAATTATTGATTTTTAATATATATTATATGTGTCCGGCGATAAGAAAATAATAATAATATAAAATATGGTTTTCAAATAAAAAGCAATACTTTTAAAATCTGAAATTAATAAAATATACATGGTTTGTGAAAATCCAAATAAAATTATTTTTGAAAATATATAGTAGCATTGTTTTTAAATTATAATAGTTTATTATGAAAATGTAATTTTTTCATGAAATCTCTTTGTATAAAAATATAATTTTTTATATATATTGTTGCATAATGAAAATATGAACTTTATCGTATTTTTTAAATGTTTTCATGAAGATAAAGATTCGATTTTTATAATGTTTGCATGAGGAAAAAGATCTGATTTTTATAGTGAAAAGATTATATTTTTAATCGTATAAAGATTATATTTTTAGAAGATAAATATTAGATTTTTATGCATAGAAAGCAAAGATAAAAATACAATTTTTATTGTTTGAATGGAAGCATAAAAAAAATATGATTTTTATATAATAAAGAATATAAAAATGTGATTTTTATATATGTAGTGAATACAAACGACGAAAGTAACAAAAGGCGAGCACGACGAAGATTTCCTACATATGAAGAGTCGCGGTGAATTGGTTTAGCTAGTCGGTGAGAAATTCTCGCCTTTAATTTAATTTTCTAGTTAAAATATGTACTAGGACGCAGACGATGTTTAGTAGCACCCGACACCCGTTGTCCACAAACAAAGGACGACTTGTTTGTTTGTTTGATTTTGATGTGTAGTTGATTGTGTGATGTGGAATAAAATAAAATATTTATATAGTTAAAAATATTTTATAGTTAAAAATAGAATTTTTAACGTGTATATAAAATGAAATAAATAAATATAAACAAATCGGACGATTTTTTTATATACACACATTTGGCTGATATGGATTGGGACGATAAATTTTACACATCGCCCAACTGCACAAATAAAGTCTGTGTTTGATTGTTTGAAACCCCACACGGATATTGGGATGATATGTGACATACACTAATCCTAATAATTAGCTGTATGTCGATCGATTGATTGACAGACTGTTATAAGCATTGAATATGTATATTTGATGCTTATACAGTATAGAACGCACTTTGGATGATGGTTGATTGTTTATCGTCATTGTTGTATATATGAATTGAATGAAATCCATATAACTGAAATTATATGGTAATTGACTGTGTTCGATCCCAGTTCAAAATTATCGAATAATTTAAAATAATATACAATGAAAATTGAATTGTGAAGCCGTGTTAAGTAGTTGAACGCCATTTCAACGCAAATGTGAATTTTGTCGATTTAATAATGAATATCGAGAAGTGATTTCAAAATTGAATGTTTTGAAATGAAATTCGAATTAAATTGAATAGAAATGAATTCGAATTGAAATTGAATACAAAATGAATTCGAATTGAATTGAAAATAAAATCAATTCGATATGAATTGAAAATAAAATGAATTCGAATTAAATTGAATAGAAAATGAATTCTAATTGAATTGAATAGAAAATGAATTCGAATTGAAAATAAATTGAATTCGAATTAAATTGAATAGAAAACGAATTCGAATTGAATTGAATAGAAAATGAATTCGAAAATAAAATGAAATTCAAATTAAATTGAATAGAAATGAATTCGAATTGAAATTGAATAGAAAATGAATTCGAATTGAATCAAAAATAAAATGAATTCGAATTAAATTGAATAGAAAATGAATTCGAATTGAATTAAATAGAAAATGAATGTTAAATGAATTGAAAATAAAATGAATTCGAATTGAATTGAATAGAAAATGAATTCGAATTGAATTGAATAGAAAATGAATTCGAATTGAAATGAATTTGAAATTTGAATTGAACCGAAATGAATTTAAAACGAATTTATAAGGAAAAATTCAATTTTGATTTAAGATTGAATATGAAGTTGAAACTGTTTTGAAAACGAATGTAAAACGAATTATAAAATACGTTTTGAATGGAAATCGACGAAATATATATTATATATGTTAAATATATAGAATGGCCTGAATAGAACGCGCCACACCGCGGTAGTTCGTGAATTTCGACCATTGACTTCGAATGGATATTGCGGGAGATCAAACCATCGGATTCTCCTAAAACCGGAACCGTTGAGTTCATATCGAAAAGAACTTTCTAATGAATATTAGAAATATGAAATCTAACGGTTGGATTTGGAATTATATCCAAATCAAATTTGGAAAAGGTCGATGTAAGTGCAGTTCGATGGCCGTTGATGGATATCGACTGTATGGGCCTTGATAAAATTATTAAAAATAGTAATAATTAGTGTAAAATCATAAGAAATGATTTGGGAAGAATTGGGATGAAAAACTCCATATTTGAAAAGATAAAAGTAGATTTTTATCGAAATGAACTAGTTTTGAACTAGAATAATAATTTATTTATTTTTATAATAAATAAATTGGATTTGAAATGGTTTTGAAAACAACCAGGATTTCCAATAATTGAATTGGAATGGATTTGAATCGAAATCATCTTCGGAATAGTTCGATGTTGGATTTCATGATTACACAGATGTTGTTATGGAAATTTGAAAGATATATTTATATCGTTATTTCCAATACGATATTTGTTGGTTTCAGAATTTGATATTGAATATAAGCCGATATATTTTCTATTCAGAGCCTTGTGTTTAATATCAAATGGGATTTCGGGTTGTCGTGAATGGTATCTTTAATTATACTGTTCTTAAACCCAAAGGGAGTTAAGAAAATTAAGAACTAACTGGGGACCGGTTAAGTTGGATGGTTTCTTGGATATTGATCTGATGTTGGTTTAGGCCTTCGGGGTTAATATTTTAGGGAACTGTCCTCTTACTAATTTACGGTTAGGGACTGATTAAATGTGATGTGATTTTGGGGTTTATCGAGAACCGTGTTTTAAATGACACCGGTTCTTTAACCCAGTTAAAGATTAAAACTAAGTGGAGTTTTAATGAATCTTTAATTAGATTGAAAAGGTCGAGAATGGAGTATCACCAGTTTTGCTCCAAGCGATAGTTAAATCTTTAATTAGATTTGAAAGAGAAATGGTAATTGAATTTACCAATAACACCGTGGTGTTAGATATGAAGTATGACCAGTTTTACTTCATGGGATGAATAGGTTGGGATTGGGAAATAAAATAAATGATTACTTCGGTGTGGTTTGCTAATCCCGACTAGTTGAATTGATATTCAAAAGAAGATTAAAGAATAAATTTGAGGAATTTATCTTTGATAAAATTAATGGGAACCTCTCCCTACGAATGTGAGATTTAACAACTAATTGAAGATTAGTTAAGATGAATGGTTTCCTGTGTATTGATCTGATGTTGGTTTCGGCCTTCGGGGTTAATATTTGGGGAATTGTTCTCTTACTAATTTACGATTAGTGACTGGTGAATTGGAATGAGGCGTATGTTGTGTTTGTGTAACACTTGTTTATTATATACGCGAGTTATTCAGAAAGACTGGGTTTATCCCATTCTGAATAACTGATTCGACGAGGTGTCGAGGATGAAGAAGGTAGTCGAAGACCGGAGGTCTTCACGTCGTTTGGGTGATTACTGATGATCTTGATTGGGCCGTACACCCAAGAGGAGGGAATTAGTTAGTGGTCGTCCAGACGTACTTGGAGATCGATGGATATGCGGGGTACTAGGTGCCTCCGGTTTCGTTCAGACCCAGAATGGACTTGTAAATGGACTGTGTGTCTGACATTGGATTTTATTCTGTGTGATTGATTTCTATTGAATATATATCTGTTTGGCGGCGGAGAATTTATTCTCTTGCTTAACGCCCTTCTCTGAGACGTACGAGCTCAGAGGTTATATATTGATGGATATCAAACGCATGGAGTGAATTGCCTGTGTGGCAATTGATCGAGGCTTCTGTTGAAAAGGAAAGTCTTGTGGTTGATGATCAAAGCACCGCCTGTGTGGCATAGCTTTGTGTAACGTGAATTCGCGAGCCTCACATCCAGTTTGTGAACCAGAAACGGGAGACGACCTCAGGGAGGACTTGTGTTTCCTTCTAGTTAGAAGTGGCGTCAGTGGTTTTACACGCCCTGACGAGTTTGACTTATGTGGTTGTTGTTGTTGCGAGGCGCCTCAGATATATTGGTGACTATGTGAAGCCGATGAAGTCATTTGTTGGCTTATTTACGCCCCAAAGGGTGGGGAAACACAGTGTTCAGGCATTTTAATCCACATCGATGGACCGGCCCTGACGATCCAAGGGCTTGACTGAGTACTTGTCCTAAGGCTCGAGCTAGAGAGTCTCGAATCGGTGGAGGACTATCTTTTGCCTCGGTTCACAGATGGTAATCCAACTTCCAATACATGACTTTGCGGTTTTATTTGTAGAGCCTAGTATGGCGACATAGTGGGATGGGGCACTCATGCCGTCTATGATTGATACTTATGATTTGAATTTGTTTTATACACTGTACACTTATAGTAATAATAAAAGATGAAATTTAGCGTATCAAGCAATCTTTGGCTATTATAAGGTAAAAACCCTATCCTCTGGCTTGCGTTGCATTGTGTGATGGGACAGCATCAACAATAGATTTTTAGAAGTAAATGAAACTCCAGATCAGGTGATTATACACCCTAATAGGTGCGACCTACATAGCCATGCTACCCGCCTGATTTCTGTCATTTACCGGTTGATGAGGCTTGAGGTTACGCTTTATCATCACATCAGATTCACTTCGAATGCCACACTGTCAGATCCATCGAAAATCACTAATTGACGTCTATAACAGTACATTATGTGTTAGCTAAAGAAGTTTCCTTCTCCGCTTCCACTCTTGGTACGGTTGAAGAAATCAATGTACGTGACCTTTCTAGAAATACTCTGTCAGACATTCATCCATACAAGTCATCCAGGAACATGATGAACCGAAGGCACTATTCAGTACATCCATCTTAGGCACTGTTATCTAAGACTTATACAATAGCCCTTGCACTTTAATCCATCTTCAATTATCTTTGGCATATATGATTCGCAACGCTTATACCAATACAAAGTGGTTCTTTGGAAAATAATCCAACCTGTCTCTCCATATTAACAACGTTAAAATGGTCAAAACTTCGATACTCAGTGATTTAACCATCAAAGAAAACAGGTGTGCAAACAACGATATTATTTCCAGGAGGAAATTATATTGATCAATCATCATTCAACATTTATCTCTTTATTTCATTAATTTACTTATCTCCTGCTTCCATATATTCTAAATTCTTATTTTCTATTATCAGAAAACATTCCTGATTCTTGTTTGGAAAACATTTCCAAAACTTCTTAATTGGGATTTAAAAAGATGTTTAAAACTATATTGCGATGACGACTCAAACCATCATACTAAATTACAAAATCTACTTAGCCACTTCACACTTGAACCGTAACCATTTCTTAATTAAAAACGCAGTCAATCAAGCTGGGGTATATCTACCTCTCAGACCTTAACAGAACCGCCTTTCAAATCTCGAAATAGATAAGATTCACCTTTTTAACTCTTTAACACTTCCTTACGAACCCTCAGATTCTATTTACGAACACCCTTCTATTACAAGTTTACGTGATTATAACAATGGTGTTATAATCTCTTGCACCCAAATTATATTATCTTTAATATGACTTTTATTTCCTAACTCGAGTAATATAACGACGACTAATTTATTTACTCCTATTCGGTTAACTCTAATCTATAACTCTTATTTGAATAACTCCAACCTAATAACTCTTACTGGATTAACTCTTATTCGAATAACTTATTCGAATAACTTATATTCGATTTTCTTACTTTCGCATACTTATATTCGATAATCTCTTTCTTCGGATAAATCTTATTTGATTTAACTCTTGTCGAATAACTAGATTCGATCAACTCACTTCGAATATTTCTGATTTGATTATCTCACTTCGAATATCTCTGATTCGATTATCTCTGATTCGATTTACTACTTCGAATAACTAAATTCGATCAACTCATTTGAACTCTATTCGAATAAACTAAATTCGATTAACTCCATTTGAATAACTCTAGTTCGATTTAACTCTATTCAATAACTCTTGTTCGATTTAACTCTATCGGTTTACTCTAACTGATTAACTCAAATGGTTTAACTCTTACTGATTAACTCTAACTGGTTTAACTCTACGGTTTAACCTAACTGGTTAACCCTAATGGTTTTACTCTAACGGTTTAACTCTAACTGGTTTAACTCTACGGTTTAACCTAACTAGTTAACCCTAATGGTTTTACTCTAACGGTTTAACTCTAACTGATTAACTCTAACTGGTTTAACTCTACGGTTTAACCTAACTGGTTAACCCTAATGGTTTTACTCTTTTAACTCTAATTGATTAACTCTAACTGGTTTAACTCAACGGTTTAACCTAACTAGTTAACCCTAATGGTTTTACTATAACGGTTTAACTCTAACTGATTAACTCTTTGTCCTTATTCAGTTTCAAACATCGATGTTGAAATCGATTCTTACATCTTTATATAAGTCCTGACTTATATATATATTCTATTTATCCACTGATAAACAATTACTTAATTTATAAATATCATTTATCAATTAATCTACTCCATTTATCTGTTTTCTCCATATATAAGTCCTGACTTATATATATATATATATCTATTTATCCAAAGATAAATATTTCCTTTATAATCTATTTGTTTTCTAAATGCCTTTACCCATATTTCCTTTTTAGATCTTTATTTGTAAATGGTTTATAAATATTACCTTTTTTAAATTCTATTTGCAAATGGTTTGCAAATATTCCCTTCTCTATTCTATTTGCAAATGGTTTGCGAATATTCCTTTTCAACTCTATTTGCGAATGTGTTGCAAATATTTCCTACTGGATGTCCTTTTAATAATTTATTTATTTTCTAAGTCAATATCTCTTTATCTTATCCTATATATTTAACAAATAAATAATCCATTTAAATATCTAATTTATTTATTCTAAATAAATAATTCACTTTATAAATATTCCATTTATAAAGGTTTCCCTTCATATAAAATTCCATTAAAAATATTTCCTATTTATAAATATTCCTTTTATAAATAAATTTCTATTTATAAGTATTCTATTTATAAATAATTTCCTTTATAAAATCTTCTTTGATTTTATAAATATTATCTCTTTTATAAAACCCCTTTGATTTTATAAATAATCTAATTTCAATATTCATTTTTGAAAATCCCCTTTCTCCAAATTCCGGTGTGTTTTGGTGTTTAACATATCAAATTACAATGTCCAATATCGTCCATACACATATAATCAACAACAGATTATAACCCACGTCATACATCACAATATATGAAAATAATAAAATAGCTGTTGAGGAATCCAGTTGGATTCCTCCAACCTGTTTCTTTGTAGCCACAGATGTTACACAATAAAATCAACATCACTTTCAGTTCCATATGATATATTATGTTAAACAGAATCAATATTGAAATTCAACTAATTGACTAGCAGTTCAATCAAACAGTCAACACACAGTCAATCAGCCAATATTTAATAGTTCTAAAAATACAACATGAAATTATAAGCTGTTCAGAGTTAGTGAGATTTACTCACATTTGCAGTTCATCGTTAAAGAACGATAAACTATTGTTTGATTTGAATCAAATAGTTTATTTTGCCATAAATTTGAACGAGCATGAATCCACTCCCAGTTAGCTCCATGATGTAGCCACCGTCCCCACGATCCCAACGGATCCGATCGTTGGTGATTCTGATATCGTACGAGAGAGTTACGCATTTTTAAAGTTTGCATAAACATTTAAATAAAAATCTAACTTTAATTAAATAAACTCGGGCCTTACTCACCCATTTCCGGCCCATTCTCCTATACATGAACACCCGAAGCCCACGCCACCCTTCTTCCTCAAAATACCTATTGTGACTTTCTCTAGTTAAACCCGACATTTTCCCTCCTTCTTGCTTCCACCGCACCTCATCTCCTCAACCGAAATTCAAACAAAAATTACCGTTGAACTCCTTGTCCACATCTCCATCCATCCCCCATCAACATATCAGACTCGAACTGACGCTGCTTATCGCAACATCGGGGTTTGCTCCATGCCCGTACAGGAACCATCGACAAAAAAAATCGCTGAAACCAACCGGATTTTCAAACAAGGTGCGGAGTTTCACGCTGGTTTCAACAACACAAACCAGATCGTGTATTAAAGCATGTATCATCTGATTTCACGAACCCTAACATCACTGTGAAAACGTCCAGGAACAAAAGAGGATGTCGAACCCAAAATGAACAACATAGAATCGAAGGGATACTCCATACAAACTCCAATACATAGAATTTGGGATTTATAAGAATTTTGCAGTATTTGTTTTTGATTTCTTCTACTTGCATTTGGGTTCTCAGCAAAAAGGAAGTGGCGGCTTGAGGATTTAGTTTTATAGGGGATTATGTTTGTGTGTGTGGCTGAAACGATGACTAGGTGGCTAGTTTTGGTCCACACTTACCTAGATATTTTCGTTTTAAATATTCATTTTATATTTGTTTTCAACACTTTAAAAATTCACAAGAACACACACGATGCATAAAAATCATGAAAATTCACATGCAGCTAAAGTTCGACATTACGGTCCCAACGAAACTGGGTTCGTCGAATCCCGACTTCGTATGCTCACACAGTGTATTTTTTACCATCAAAATATCAGCTGTTTTTCACTCTAAAAATCGGTACGGCCACATACTGACTTCAAAAATCATGAAAACTGAAATCTAGCAATATTTTAATATTGCGGATCCAACAAAATTAGTTTCGTCGAATTCTGAGGTCGTTTGCAAAACTGGCTATTTTTAAAGCTCTGGATAACCCATTTAAATATATAAATATATTTAAATATAATTAAATTTAATATTTAAAAATAAATATTATCGTATATATTCACAACATAATATCATACAGTTCTAGAATATTCCACCATGAATTTCTAACTTGATATTTCAAATCCTTATTAAATCGATATTCAATTTATATTGAAATTCCTTTTTAAAATATAAATAAATCCTTTATAAATTATAAAGGAATACCACAGCGACTTTTCTAAAATTTGATTTGGACATAAATCTAAATCTACATGATGAAATCCCGATTTTTCTCTTCCACTAGAAAGATATACTCCACCAGCTCCACACGTTTCTTGTTTCACAGAAATCCGACTTAAAACGAACTCTGTATATTCAGTTGAAGTTCAAATCGCCAAATCGTGAACTGCCGCGCCATTTCGGGCTCGATTTCAATTAAAATATAATTATGCGTTCAAACCGTCGTTCAAATAATATATTCATTATTCTAATTAAATTCTGAACTGAATTAAATATCACAGATGATCCATTTCACACCATATCGCCATTTCAGCCAATTCTGATCATTTCAGAATTAAATATATTATTTAATATATTATTTTAATTAAATATTCACCGTTATTTAATTCCACGATCACTAAATCCTTTTAATCACCTTTTAAGTAATTAAATAAATAAATTATTATATCGTTGAAAATGCGCGTCATTACATTCTTCCCCACTTAAAATAATTTCGTCCTCGAAATTGCTAAGGTAGGAAACAAACCCTATCGACTGGTTAGAACTTATTGGTTCACTTCTTAACTTCATTTTCAACTGTACCAATTTAAATTCAATTAAATATTGATTAATTCTTATCAACGAAAATTTTCAAAAATCCTGAAAATTTTCTAACACCTTAACCATTTGAAAAATTTCGCCAGCACCTCCTTTGTACTGGTCAATAGGTCAAACTCCAACTCGCCTCTTTGGGCCATCTCCAACCCAAAAGAAAATCAAACAGCCAAGCGGCTTGCCAATTCGGCTCATCAAAATCTCAAACCCATATATAAAATATAAACTGGTACCTTTTTGTCGGGCATATCATTATATCCCTTCCACCTGTTACCAATTCAACATATACCCAGGTCATCCCAATCAAACTCCAATCAATTTATCCTCAAAACCACATCACTTGCTTATAACCAAGCCAAATTCCATTCTTAAATCCAACACTTAACTTATCAATTCAACATAAGTCCAGATACCTCCCAATCCAATTTTATTTGATATTTTCTATTACAATTCAATTTCCACTTAACTGGCTTCAATTCCAGTTTTCAATTTAATTTCACAAATTCACATTTAATTTGTTCTAAATTGAACCATCCATTTCTGGGAGTTTTTAAACATCTTTGTTTTTCTCAAAAATCAAACTTCCCTTTTGAAGTTCAAAACAACTTGTTTTTCTAAACAATTTCAAAAACAATCTCTTTGGTAATAATCCGTCACTGTACAACTCGAAAATGAACACTGATGATGTCGCGATTCATCATCAGGTTTATCTCCCAGCTATCGAAGTGAGTTCAATACTATATCACTTTCAAATTCATTCTTAAACACTTTTATTTTGAAAACATTTCAAAATATCATCCACAAATGTTTGGAATACCATTTAAAATCTCCTAATATCTTAAAATTTACATATATTTAATCCAAGTCTATTTACAAACTCTGTTCCAAATTTCCAGGGTTTTAATTTGAATTCTGACTCAAATTCAGATTTAATTCATTTCGTAACACTTGTATGAATTTTATTTGGTTATATATATATATATATAACACCATCTCCATTGTAATCTTACTCGATTATAATAACAACCAATATATCCAATATATTATAACCACTCCGATATAAATCCTTTATATCCAAATATAATTTGGGTAAAATTATTTTCATTTACCGTCTTCCAAAACATATTGAGACGACCCGATTTCCCGTTCTCACGGAAACAAGGTTATCTTTGGAATATAACACAGAAACAGATAATAGCAGAACAGAATTAAATAAATACACCAGAATGAACAACAAAATATACTGGATAAAAGTAATCATCAGAGTTACACAGTATACAGGATCTTACTTAGTACAAATACAGTTCAGCTATACATAAATGTCTACAGCGGAAATAAACAAAATATGTACAATAGGAGCTGAACAGCATAAAAAGAAATAAATGATAGAATCCATCTTCAGCTCCAGCTATCCAGAAAGAACCAGCTAAACCTGAATACAAGGCTGCCCGTGTAGAAAAAGGGACACCCGAGTTTGAGAGTGAAACAAACTACGAGTCAGTCATGGGACTGGTATAAGAAATCCACTCAACACATATATAATTGGCTAATCACAGGACCACGCCACTTTCGTGGAACGGGTTTACTCCATTGGATTGCCAGTGCTTTAAAACAAATCTTTCTTTTAAACATCGCTATGCTTTTTATAAAAATGAAGCCGTTATAAGACTCAGTTCCCATCACACAATGCAACGCAAACCGGAGGATAGAGTTTTACCTTATAATGGCCAAAATATGATTGATACGAATAAAACAAAGGCATTTGATATTATTGCTAGTGTTTATATGTTTTGAAAACCATTTCAAATCATAACTATCAATCATAGACGGCATTAATGCCCCATACCACTATGTCGCCATATATAGGTATACAATCAAAACCGCACGGTGTCGTATTTGGAAATTGGATTTCCGTCATGAACCAAGGCAAAAGATAGTCCTTACCGAATTCGAGACGCTCTAGCCCGTGTCCCAGGCAAGTACTCAGTCAAGCCTTTGGATCGTCAGGGCCGGTCCACCGATGTGGATTAAAATGCCTGAACAATACGTTTCCCCGCCCTTTGGGGCGTCAACGAGCCAACGAATGACTCCATCGGACCCGGATCGTCCGATCAAACCGAGGCGCCTCGCAACAGCAACAACCACATAGGTGAAAAGAATATAAATGTCAGGGCTGGTAGGTCACTGACACCACCCTAGCTAGAAAGAAACGCATGTCCTCCCTGAGGTCCTTCCTCCCGTTTTAGGTTCATACTGGGGTGTGAGGCTCGCGAATTTACGTTATACACAAAGCTACGCCACACAGGCGGTGCTTTGATCATCACCACAAGACTTTGCTTTTCAACAGAAGTCCTAATCACTGCATCTTAGCATGCCACACAGGCAATTCACACCGTGCAACTGATGGCTATCAATCACACAGAACAAATTCCAATGTCGGACACACAGTCCATTTACAAGTCCGTTCTGGGTCTGAACGAAACCGGAGGCACTAAATACCTCGCAAACCCATCGATCACCACGTACGTCTGGACGATCACCACTCATTATCCATATTTCGGGATGCCTCCCAATCAGGACCTCGGTTACCATCCAAACGAGTTGAAGATCTCCGGTCTTCGACCATCGTCTTCATCTTCGACTTTCAATCGTCGATCAATTATTTGAAATGAGAATTAACTCGGCTTTTTCAAATAATTCACGTATATTTAGAATTTCAAATCAATTTATTTCAATGGTTAAATTATTCGACAACACCAATTTCGTTCTTTAATGTAATTTTCACACCAAACACATTCAACCATCAAAAGCCACATAAATCAAGCAAATTCAGTTTATTTCCATTCCTTATCGCTTACGATATTTTATAACTATTTATCGCTATTTTTATTTAATTTAAAATAGCCTTTTTATTCAAAACGACGCTTCGGGCCATACAGCGGCTGTGGCGCAGTTTTTCTTCAGATTTGATTTACACATATCTAAAATTCTAACCGTTGGATCTTCACAAAATTTACATCATTAGAAAGGTCTTTTCAAAACGAACCCAACGGTTCCAGTTTCGGGAAAATCCGACGGTCGGATCTCCCGGTACAATCGTTTGAAATTTCGAGTTCAAAATATGAACTGTAGCGTCGTTATTCGATTAAATATAATTCTATTTATATTTATATATAAATAAAATTGATTCTGGCGCTGTTTTTCTTCAAATTTGAATTAAACATTCCAGTCAATCCAACCGTTGGATTTTTACAAGGTTGGTGCCGTTGGAAAGATTATTCCAAGGCGAACCCGACGGTTGAGGTTTCGGGAAAATCCAATGGTCGGATTTCCCGCACTAGTTGTTTGAAATCACGGTTTCAAAATACGAACTGCACGGCTTCATTTCGTTTTAATTTTTATTTATATTTATATATTTATATAAATATAGTTCATTCAATGATTTCCATATCGTTTTAACTTCAAATATTTTTCTAACGCCTTAAATTTTGGAAAAATTTCGCCATAACCTCCCCTGCACTGGGAGCATCGGGAAATCGCAAATAGCTTTCCCGGTCCTTCTAATCTCAAAAAGAAAAAGAAAAAGCCAAGCGGCTAGCCAACAGGCTCAAAATCATCACCCAAACAAATCAGTAAATGTGTACCTATTTGTCGGGCACAGAATTTTATTCCTCTTCTCTAGCCCCTTTGCTATAACCTGTTCAATGAATATTGCATGTACACATATATACAGTTCTTATCATTTATCAATTTCTATTCGACTTCATATTTGATTTCTATTTGGTTTAAAACTGCATTCATTCTAATGTTACATAAATAGGTGCAAATCATTTCATTAGCTAATTAATGAATATTTCATCTCATATATGTTTATTTTGAACAAGTGGCTATTTTTAACACTTCACATTTCAACGATTTATGCATACAATAAAAATGCGATTTTTATTGTAAAACGATTCATTTCAAAACACTATTTTTCTATATAGTTCATATAGTCGATAAAAGGTGATTTTTATTATCAAACAATTTATTTCAAAATATGAATACCATTCAACACATGAATTTCTAATCAACGAATGAATATCAATTCAACACATGAACGTTTTCTATAGTTTCTATATATAGATAAAAATGTGATTTTTATTATCAAACAATTTATTTCAAAATATGAATAACATTCAACACATGAATTTCTAATCAACGAATGAATATCAATTCAACACATGAATGTTTTTTATAGTTTCTATATATAGATAAAAATGTGATTTTTATTATCGAACAATTTATTTCAAAATATGAATACCATTCAACACATGAATTTCTAAACAACGAATGAATATCAATTCAACACATGAATATTTTCTATTCAATAAATAAATATAGTTTAAGCATATGAAAATAATTCAAACACATGAATATTATTCAAAATTTCGGCAGCATAACGGCAGGGTAGTTAAACCGGGACCGTCCCTAGTACTGCTCCTCGCTCTACCTTAAAACCTCGCGGTTTTTGACAATGGGGATCATGCATCTAGTTCGCACGCAGGCGGCATGTATATATTTATTTCATTTCCACAAACTAATCCTATGTGGTTTCAACCAAATATTTCACAATCACAAACGGGTATTTTTCAACCACCATCAACCAATATCAATCACAAACAATCCCAAACAATCATTCGCTATCAATCAAATTTTCACAACAATTTCAACCAATAAATATCGTCCATGGTTTGTGGACGAGGGGCGTGTATATATATATATATATATATATATATATATATATATATATAGCAATTCACTTTTACTTCACACATATATATATAAATTTTAAATCAGAAATCTCACCAATAGCTATCCAACTTCATGACACTTCCTTTAGAGAAATCTTCGCCTTTTTGTCGCTTTCACCCGTATTCTCTACATATGTAAAAATCGAATTTTTACGATGCTATTCAATACATAAAAATATGATTTTTTCCACGCTATTCAATATCTAAAAATATGATTTTTACTTCGACTTTCAATATCTAAAAATCTGATTTTTACTTCTTAAAGTTCAAATCCTTTTTCTCTTTAAAGATTTCTAATCTCCTTCTATTTAAAATCTTAAAATAAATTAGTTTATAAATCATTTTAAAAATCAGTTTTTAATACTTTTAAAAATCAATTCAGTTTTTAAACCTTTTAAAAAAACAGTTTTTAAAATTCTAAAGAGAATCAGTTTTTATATTCTTTTTATATCAGTTTTTACATCCTTTAAAAAAACAGTTTTTAAAATTCTAAAGAGAATCAGTTTTTATAACTTAAAAAAAAAATTCAGTTTAAAAATTCTAAAAAAATCAGTTTTAAAATTCTTATACATTCAGTTTTTAATATTTAAAAATATTAGTTTTTCTTTTAAAACAAAATCAGTTTAATACCTTTCTTTAAAATCAGTTTTTTTTCTTTTTTTAAAGAAAATCAGTTTTACTCTTTTTATAAAATCAGTTTTTTATTTAAATGTTTAAATCAGTAATTAGCAAAACAAAATTAAAATTAAAATTAAAATAAAATAACCTATTTCCTTACCGTAGCCTGCGAAGAGGGGGGGCTCGATGGTGTTCGTCGGCGGCAGGGTTCGAGGTGATGTTCGCTGGGTTGTCGGCGACTTCGAGACGAGGCGGGGTCTTCGATAGTGACGGCGACTTCGAGGTGAGGGCGGCGTCGAGGGGTTCGTCGGCAACTTCAAGACGAGGCGGCGGCTCCGAGGGTTCTGGCGGCGGCGATGATTCGATTTAGGTTTTTTTTTTTTATTTAGTTTCTGGTAAATGAATCGGGGGGGGGGGGGGGCCAAGCAGAAGAAAAAAGGGGGGAAAGAAAATTAAAATAATATATAATTTTTTATTAATTAATTATTTAATTTTTGTAAAAAGGTTGACTTTTACATACGACCTCGAAACGAGGCCCACCGCCTGTCGTCCATAGCGTTTTACCCCCATTCTGAACACAATGGGATATGTATCGCAAGCTGATTTGATCGTTACAATCAGTTTCCTTTTGAATTTTCATTTAAATCACTATATTGAATTTTAAACGCACATTTCAAATTACCGGGGTCACATACTAACTAGAAAAATTCCCGAAAAATATTTTCTAGCTTCGTATTGACGATACGGTCCTAACAAAACTAGTTTCGTCGAATTCTGAGACCGTTTGAAAAATGGCCAATTTCCAGTCGATTAAAATCAACTGAAACCGGTCAAACGCGTTTTCCTTTGCCACGCTCACATATTGATTCGAAAAATTATGAAATTTGAAACCTAGCAATAACCTGACACTGCGGATCTAACAAAAGTGGTTTCGTCGAAATCCGAGGTCATTTGCAAAATGTCCATTTTTAAGGGCCTGAATTCCATAGCGACTATTCAGAATTTTCAACTGGACATATCTTTTGATTCCCGCTATCAAATTTCGATTGGTCGGATTCGTTAGAAAGATATCATCAATTAGATTCCATTATTCTTGGTTTCACTAAGATCCGGATTGTTTTGCACCCGGTATATTCAATTGAAGTTTGAAATTGAATTATCGAACTACCGCGCCATTTTCAATTCTATATATAATTATAATTAATTATATTCGTTTTCAAATGTCGATTCAAACTCAGTTTTCATTGCCATTATTTAAAATATTTATTTTAAATATTTAAAATCCATTATTTTAGCCAATTTAAAATTTTTAAATTGGTTCAGATTTTCTGGGTCGTTACAATCTCCCCCACTTAAAACTTTTCGTCCCCGAAAAGGAACAAAGTCGAAAGTGGTTTGATAAATCTACAATCACACAACACAACAACCAATCCAATTGTTTTAAACCTTTCAAATATATATCTTTTATATATTCAAATATTATATTTCTAAAA
The DNA here is from genome assembly GCA_030737875.1 of Allium sativum. NCBI lineage: Eukaryota > Viridiplantae > Streptophyta > Magnoliopsida > Asparagales > Amaryllidaceae > Allium > Allium sativum. The sequence goes on from CM060918.1 coordinate 117,239,298, forward strand.
CCAGACTATATATATAATCACAAATACGTTATTTAAAAACATATTACTCTCGACTCGTTCTGAGGCACTTCTGACCCCATCTCTAACGAGTTGTTCTGATTCTGCTATACTCATACTAGGATATTACTGATCCTATCTGTATTGAGTTACCCGTCCTAGAACACTACTGGTTCTATTTCTGACGAGTTCGTTCAAATGTTATATTCCAGAACTAAGCTTAACCAAAGCTCTGATACCATGATGAGACGACCCGATTTCCCGTTCTCACGGAAACAAGGTTATCTTTGGAATATAACACAGAAACAGATAATAGCAGAACAGAATTAAATAAATACACCAGAATGAACAACAAAATATACTGGATAAAAGTAATCATCAGAGTTACACAGTATACAGGATCTTACTTAGTACAAATACAGTTCAGCTATACATAAATGTCTACAGCGGAAATAAACAAAATATGTAAATAGGAGCTGAACAACATAAAAAGAAATAAATGATAGAATCCATCTTCAGCTCCAGCTATCCAGAAAGAACCAGCTAAACCTGAATACAAGGCTGCCCGTGTAGAAAAAGGGGCACCCGAGTTTGAGAGTGAAACAAACTACGAGTCAGTCATGGGACTGGTATGAGAAATCCACTCAACACATATATAATTGGCTAATCACAGGACCACGCCACTTTCGTGGAACGGGTTTACTCCATTGGATTGCCAGTGCTTTAAAACAAATCTTTCCTTTAAACATCGCTATGCTTTTTATAAAAATGAAGCCGTTATAAGACTCAGTTCCCATCACACAATGCAACGCAAACCGGAGGATAGAGTTTTACCTTATAATGGCCAAAATATGATTGATACGAATAAAACAAAGGCATTTGATATTATTGCTAGTGTTTATATGTTTTGAAAACCATTTCAAATCATAACTATCAATCATAGACGGCATTAATGCCCCATACCACTATGTCGCCATATATAGGTATACAGTCAAAACCGCACGGTGTCGTATTTGGAAATTGGATTTCCATCATGAACCAAGGCAAAAGATAGTCCTTACCGAATTCGAGACGCTCTAGCCCGTGTCCCAGGCAAGTACTCAGTCAAGCCTTTGGATCGTCAGGGCCGGTCCACCGATGTGGATTAAAATGCCTGAACAATACGTTTCCCCGCCCTTTGGGGCGTCAACGAGCCAACGAATGACTCCATCGGACCCGGATCGTCCGATCAAACCGAGGCGCCTCGCAACAGCAACAACCACATAGGTGAAAAGAATATAAATGTCAGGGCTGGTAGGTCACTGACACCACCCTAGCTAGAAAGAAACGCATGTCCTCCCTCAGGTCCTTCCTCCCGTTTTAGTTTTATACCGGGGTGTGAGGCTCGCGAATTTACGTTATACACAAAGCTACGCCACACAGGCGGTGCTTTGATCATCACCACAAGACTTTGCTTTTCAACAGAAGTCCTGATCACTGCATCTTAGCATGCCACACAGGCAATTCACACCGTGCAACTGATGGCTATCAATCACACAGAACAAATTCCAATGTCGGACACACAGTCCATTTACAAGTCCGTTCTGGGTCTGAACGAAACCGGAGGCACTAAATACCTCGCAAACCCATCGATCACCACGTACGTCTGGACGATCACCACTCATTATCCATATTTCGGGATGCCTCCCAATCAGGACCTCGGTTACCATCCAAACGAGGTGAAGATCTCCAGTCTTCGACCATCGTCTTCATCTTCGACTTTCAATCGTCGATCAATTATTTGAAATGAGAATTAACTCCGCTTTTACAAATAATTCACGTATATTTAGAATTTCAAATCAATTTATTTCAATGGTTAAATTATTCGACAACACCAATTTCGTTCTTTAATGTAATTTTCACACCAAACACATTCAACCATCAAAAGCCACATAAATCAAGCAAATTCAGTTTATTTCCATTCCATATCGCTTACGATATTTTATAACTATTTATCGCTATTTTTATTTAATTTAAAATAGCCATTTTATTCAAAACGACGCTTCGGGCCATACAGCGGCTGTGGCGCAGTTTTTCTTCAGATTTGATTTACACATATCTAAAATTCTAACCGTTGGATCTTCACAAAATTTACATCATTAGAAAGGTCTTTTCAAAACGAACCCAACGGTTCCAGTTTCGGGAAAATCCGACGGTCGGATCTCCCGGTACAATCGTTTGAAATTTCGATTTCAAAATACGAACTGCAGCGTCGTTATTCGATTAAATATAATTCTATTTATATTTATATATAAATAAAATCGATTCTGGCGCTGTTTTTCTTCAAATTTGAATTAAACATTCCAGACAATCCAACCGTTGGATTTTTACAAGGTTGGTGCCGTTGGAAAGATTATTCCAAGGCGAACCCGACGGTTGAGGTTTCGGGAAAATCCAATGGTCGGATTTCCCGCACTAGTTGTTTGAAATCACGGTTTCAAAATACGAACTGCACGGCTTCGTTTCGTTTTAATTTTTATTTATATTTATATATTTATATAAATATAGTTCATTCAATGATTTCCATATCGTTTTAACTTCAAATATTTTTCTAACGCCTTAAATTTTGGAAAAATTTCGCCATAACCTCCCCTGCACCGGGAGCATCGAGAAATCGCAAATAGCTTTCCCGGTCCTTCTAATCTCAAAAAGAAAAAGAAAAAGCCAAGCGGCTAGCCAACAGGCTCAAAATCATCACCCAAACAAATCAGTAAATGTGTACCTATTTGTCGGGCACAGAATTTTATTCCTCTTCTCTAGCCCCTTTGCTATAACCTGTTCAATGAATATTGCATGTACACATATATACAGTTCTTATCATTTATCAATTTCTATTCGACTTCATATTTGATTTCTATTTGGTTTAAAAACTGCATTCATTCTAATGTTACATAAATAGGTGCAAATCATTTCATTAGCTAATTAATGAATATTTCATCTCATATATGTTTATTTTGAACAAGTGGCTATTTTTAACACTTCACATTTCAACGATTTATGCATACAATAAAAATGCGATTTTTATTGTAAAACGATTCATTTCAAAACACTATTTTTCTATATAGTTCATATAGTCGATAAAAGGTGATTTTTATTATCAAACAATTTATTTCAAAATATGAATACCATTCAACACATGAATTTCTAATCAACGAATGAATATCAATTCAACACATGAACGTTTTCTATAGTTTCTATATATAGATAAAAATGTGATTTTTATTATCGAACAATTTATTTCAAAATATGAATACCATTCAACACATGAATTTCTAATCAACGAATGAATATCAATTCAACACATGAATGTTTTCTATAGTTTCTATATATAGATAAAAATGTGATTTTTATTATCGAACAATTTATTTCAAAATATGAATACCATTCAACACATGAATTTCTAAACAACGAATGAATATCAATTCAACACATGAATATTTTCTATTCAATAAATAAATATAGTTTAAGCATATGAAAATAATTCAAACACACGAATATTATTCAAAATTTTGGCAGCATAACGGCAGGGTAGTTAAACCGGGACCGTCCCTAGTACGGCTCCTCGCTCTACCTTAAAACCTCGCGGTTTTTGACAATGGGGATCATGCATCTAGTTCGCACGCAGGCGGCATGTATATATTTATTTCATTCCCACAAACTAATCCTATGTGGTTTCAACCAAATATTTCACAATCACAAACGGGTATTTTTCAACCACCATCAACCAATATCAATCACAAACAATCCCAAACAATCATTCGCTATCAATCAAATTTTCACAACAATTTCAACCAATAAATATCGTCCATGGTTTGTGGACGAGGGGCGTATATATATATATATATATATATATATATTTATATATAGCAATTCACTTTTACTTCACACATATATATATAAATTTTAAATCAGAAATCTCACCAATAGCTATCCAACTTCACGACACTTCCTTTAGAGAAATCTTCGCCTTTTTGTCGCTTTCACCCGTATTCTCTACATATGTAAAAATTGAATTTTTACGATGCTATTCAATACATAAAAATATGATTTTTTCCACGCTATTCAATATCTAAAAATATGATTTTTACTTCGACTTTCAATATCTAAAAATCTGATTTTTACTTCTTAAAGTTCAAATCCTTTTTCTCTTTAAAGATTTCTAATCTCCTTCTATTTTAAATCTTAAAATAAATTAGTTTATAAATCATTTTAAAAATCAGTTTTTAATACTTTTAAAAATCAATTCAGTTTTTAAACCTTTTAAAAAAACAGTTTTTAAAATTCTAAAGAGAATCAGTTTTTATATTCTTTTTAAATCAGTTTTTACATCCTTTTAAAAAACAGTTTTTAAAATTCTAAAGAGAATCAGTTTTTATAACTTAAAAAAAATTCAGTTTAAAAATTCTAAAAAAATCAGTTTTAAAATTCTTATACATTCAGTTTTTAATATTTAAAAATATCAGTTTTTCTTTTAAAACAAAATCAGTTTAATACCTTTCTTTAAAATCAGTTTTTTTTCTTTTTTTAAAGAAAATCAGTTTTACTCTTTTTATAAAATCAGTTTTTTATTTAAATGTTTAAATCAGTAATTAGCAAAACAAAATTAAAATTAAAATAAAAATAAAATAACCTAATTCCTTACCGTAGCCTGCGAAGAGGGGGGGCTCGATGGTGTTCGTCGGCGGCAGGGTTCGAGGTGATGTTCGCTGGGTTGTCGGCGACTTCGAGACGAGGCGGGGTCTTCGATAGTGAGGGCGACTTCGAGGTGAGGGCGGCGTCGAGGGGTTCGTCGGCAACTTCGAGACGAGGCGGCGGCTCCGAGGGTTCTGGCGGCGGCGATGATTCGATTTAGGTTTTTTTTTTATTTTTTTTTATTTAGTTTCTGGTAAATGAATCGGGGGGGGGGGGGCAAGCAGAAGAAAAAAGGGGGGAAAGAAAATTAAAATAATATATAATTTTTTATTAATTAATTATTTAATTTTTGTAAAAAGGTTGACTTTTACATACGACCTCGAAACGAGGCCCACCGCCTGTCGTCCATAGCGTTTTACCCCCATTCTGAACACAATGGGATATGTATCGCAAGCTGATTTGATCGTTACAATCAGTTTCCTTTTGAATTTTCATTTAAATCACTATATTGAATTTTAAACGCACATTTCAAATTACCAGGGTCACATACTAACTAGAAAAATTCCCGAAAAATATTTTCTAGCTTTGTATTGACGATACGGTCCTAACAAAACTAGTTTCGTCGAATTCTGAGACCGTTTGAAAAATGGCCAATTTCCAGTCGATTAAAATCAACTGAAACCGGTCAAACGCGTTTTCCTTTGCCACGCTCACATATTGATTCGAAAAATTATGAAATTTGAAACCTAGCAATAACCTGACACTGCGGATCTTACAAAAGTGGTTTCGTCGAAATCCGAGGTCATTTGCAAAATGTCCATTTTTAAGGGCCTGAATTCCATAGCGACTATTCAGAATTTTCAACTGGACATATCTTTTGATTCCCGCTATCAAATTTCGATTGGTCGGATTCGTTAGAAAGATATCATCAATTAGATTCCATTATTCTTGGTTTCACTAAGATCCGGATTGTTTTGCACCCGGTATATTCAATTGAAGTTTGAAATTGAATTATCGAACTACCGCGCCATTTTCAATTCTATATATAATTATAATTAATTATATTCGTTTTCAAATGTCGATTCAAACTCAGTTTTCATTGCCATTATTTAAAATATTTATTTTATATATTTAAAATCCATTATTTTAGCCAATTTAAAATTTTTAAATTGGTTCAGATTTTCTGGGTCGTTACAATCTCCCCCACTTAAAACTTTTCGTCCCCGAAAAGGAACAAAGTCGAAAGTGGTTTGATAAATCTACAATCACACAACACAACAACCAATCCAATTGTTTTAAACCTTTCAAATATATATCTTTTATATATTCAAATATTATATTTCTAAAACCAGACTATATATATAATCACAAATACGTTATTTAAAAACATATTACTCTCGACTCGTTCTGAGGCACTTCTGACCCCATCTCTAACGAGTTGTTCTGATTCTGCTATACTCATACTAGGATATTACTGATCCTATCTGTATTGAGTTACCCGTCCTAGAACACTACTGGTTCTATTTCTGACGAGTTCGTTCAAATGTTATATTCCAGAACTAAGCTTAACCAAAGCTCTGATACCATGATGAGACGACCCGATTTCCCGTTCTCACGGAAACAAGGTTATCTTTGGAATATAACACAGAAACAAATAATAGCAGAACAGAATTAAATAAATACACCAGAATGAACAACAAAATATACTGGATAAAAGTAATCATCAGAGTTACACAGTATACAGGATCTTACTTAGTACAAATACAGTTCAGCTATACATAAATGTCTACAGGGGAAATAAACAAAATATGTAAATAGGAGCTGAACAACATAAAAAGAAATAAATGATAGAATCCATCTTCAGCTCCAGCTATCCAGAAAGAACCAGCTAAACCTGAATACAAGGCTGCCCGTGTAGAAAAAGGGGCACCCGAGTTTGAGAGTGAAACAAACTACGAGTCAGTCATGGGACTGGTATGAGAAATCCACTCAACACATATATAATTGGCTAATCACAGGACCACGCCACTTTCGTGGAACGGGTTTACTCCATTGGATTGCCAGTGCTTTAAAACAAATCTTTCTTTTAAACATCGCTATGCTTTTTATAAAAATGAAGCCGTTATAAGACTCAGTTCCCATCACACAATGCAACGCAAACCGGAGGATAGAGTTTTACCTTATAATGGCCAAAATATGATTGATACGAATAAAACAAAGGCATTTGATATTATTGCTAGTGTTTATATGTTTTGAAAACCATTTCAAATCATAACTATCAATCATAGACGGCATTAATGCCCCATACCACTATGTCGCCATATATAGGTATACAGTCAAAACCGCACGGTGTCGTATTTGGAAATTGGATTTCCATCATGAACCAAGGCAAAAGATAGTCCTTACCGAATTCGAGACGCTCTAGCCCGTGTCCCAGGCAAGTACTCAGTCAAGCCTTTGGATCGTCAGGGCCGGTCCACCGATGTGGATTAAAATGCCTGAACAATACGTTTCCCCGCCCTTTGGGGCGTCAACGAGCCAACGAATGACTCCATCGGACCTGGATCGTCCGATCAAACCGAGGCGCCTCGCAACAGCAACAACCACATAGGTGAAAAGAATATAAATGTCAGGGCTGGTAGGTCACTGACACCACCCTAGCTAGAAAGAAACGCATGTCCTCCCTGAGGTCCTTCCTCCCGTTTTAGTTTCATACCGGGGTGTGAGGCTCGCGAATTTACGTTATACACAAAGCTACGCCACACAGGCGGTGCTTTGATCATCACCACAAGACTTTGCTTTTCAACAGAAGTCCTGATCACTGCGTCTTAGCATGCCACACAGGCAATTCACACCGTGCAACTGATGGCTATCAATCACACAGAACAAATTCCAATGTCGGACACACAGTCCATTTACAAGTCCGTTCTGGGTCTGAACGAAACCGGAGGCACTAAATACCTCGCAAACCCATCGATCACCACGTACGTCTGGACGATCACCACTCATTATCCATATTTCGGGATGCCTCCCAATCAGGACCTCGGTTACCATCCAAACGAGGTGAAGATCTCCAGTCTTCGACCATCGTCTTCATCTTCGACTTTCAATCGTCGATCAATTATTTGAAATGAGAATTAACTCCGCTTTTACAAATAATTCACGTATATTTAGAATTTCAAATCAATTTATTTCAATGGTTAAATTATTCGACAACACCAATTTCGTTCTTTAATGTAATTTTCACACCAAACACATTCAACCATCAAAAGCCACATAAATCAAGCAAATTCACTTTATTTCCATTCCATATCGCTTACGATATTTTATAACTATTTATCGCTATTTTTATTTAATTTAAAATAGCCATTTTATTCAAAACGACGCTTCGGGCCATACAGCGGCTGTGGCGCAGTTTTTCTTCAGATTTGATTTACACATATCTAAAATTCTAACCGTTGGATCTTCACAAAATTTACATCATTAGAAAGGTCTTTTCAAAACGAACCCAACGGTTCCAGTTTCGGGAAAATCCGACGGTCGGATCTCCCGGTACAATCGTTTGAAATTTCGATTTCAAAATACGAACTGCAGCGTCGTTATTCGATTAAATATAATTCTATTTATATTTATATATAAATAAAATCGATTCTGGCGCTGTTTTTCTTCAAATTTGAATTAAACATTCCAGACAATCCAACCGTTGGATTTTTACAAGGTTGGTGCCGTTGGAAAGATTATTCCAAGGCGAACCCGACGGTTGAGGTTTCGGGAAAATCCAATGGTCGGATTTCCCGCACTAGTTGTTTGAAATCACGGTTTCAAAATACGAACTGCACGGCTTCGTTTCGTTTTAATTTTTATTTATATTTATATATTTATATAAATATAGTTCATTCAATGATTTCCATATCGTTTTAACTTCAAATATTTTTCTAACGCCTTAAATTTTGGAAAAATTTCGCCATAACCTCCCCTGCACCGGGAGCATCGAGAAATCGCAAATAGCTTTCCCGGTCCTTCTAATCTCAAAAAGAAAAAGAAAAAGCCAAGCGGCTAGCCAACAGGCTCAAAATCATCACCCAAACAAATCAGTAAATGTGTACCTATTTGTCGGGCACAGAATTTTATTCCTCTTCTCTAGCCCCATTGCTATAACCTGTTCAATGAATATTGCATGTACACATATATACAGTTCTTATCATTTATCAATTTCTATTCGACTTCATATTTGATTTCTATTTGGTTTAAAAACTGCATTCATTCTAATGTTACATAAATAGGTGCAAATCATTTCATTAGCTAATTAATGAATATTTCATCTCATATATGTTTATTTTGAACAAGTGGCTATTTTTAACACTTCACATTTCAACGATTTATGCATACAATAAAAATGCGATTTTTATTGTAAAACGATTCATTTCAAAACACTATTTTTCTATATAGTTCATATAGTCGATAAAAGGTGATTTTTATTATCAAACAATTTATTTCAAAATATGAATACCATTCAACACATGAATTTCTAATCAACGAATGAATATCAATTCAACACATGAACGTTTTCTATAGTTTCTATATATAGATAAAAATGTGATTTTTATTATCGAACAATTTATTTCAAAATATGAATACCATTCAACACATGAATTTCTAATCAACGAATGAATATCAATTCAACACATGAATGTTTTCTATAGTTTCTATATATAGATAAAAATGTGATTTTTATTATCGAACAATTTATTTCAAAATATGAATACCATTCAACACATGAATTTCTAAACAACGAATGAATATCAATTCAACACATGAATATTTTCTATTCAATAAATAAATATAGTTTAAGCATATGAAAATAATTCAAACACACGAATATTATTCAAAATTTTGGCAGCATAACGGCAGGGTAGTTAAACCGGGACCGTCCCTAGTACGGCTCCTCGCTCTACCTTAAAACCTCGCGGTTTTTGACAATGGGGATCATGCATCTAGTTCGCACGCAGGCGGCATGTATATATTTATTTCATTTCAACAAACTAATCCTATGTGGTTTCAACCAAATATTTCACAATCACAAACGGGTATTTTTCAACCACCATCAACCAATATCAATCACAAACAATCCCAAACAATCATTCGCTATCAATCAAATTTTCACAACAATTTCAACCAATAAATATCGTCCATGGTTTGTGGACGAGGGGCGTATATATATATATATATATTTATATATAGCAATTCACTTTTACTTCACACATATATATATAAATTTTAAATCAGAAATCTCACCAATAGCTATCCAACTTCACGACACTTCCTTTAGAGAAATCTTCGCCTTTTTGTCGCTTTCACCCGTATTCTCTACATATGTAAAAATTGAAATTTTACGATGCTATTCAATACATAAAAATATGATTTTTTCCACGCTATTCAATATCTAAAAATATGATTTTTACTTCGACTTTCAATATCTAAAAATCTGATTTTTACTTCTTAAAGTTCAAATCCTTTTTCTCTTTAAAGATTTCTAATCTCCTTCTATTTTAAATCTTAAAATAAATTAGTTTATAAATCATTTTAAAAATCAGTTTTTAATACTTTTAAAAATCAATTCAGTTTTTAAACCTTTTAAAAAAACAGTTTTTAAAATTCTAAAGAGAATCAGTTTTTATATTCTTTTTAAATCAGTTTTTACATCCTTTTAAAAAACAGTTTTTAAAATTCTAAAGAGAATCAGTTTTTATAACTTAAAAAAAATTCAGTTTAAAAATTCTAAAAAAATCAGTTTTAAAATTCTTATACATTCAGTTTTTAATATTTAAAAATATCAGTTTTTCTTTTAAAACAAAATCAGTTTAATACCTTTCTTTAAAATCAGTTTTTTTTCTTTTTTTAAAGAAAATCAGTTTTACTCTTTTTATAAAATCAGTTTTTTATTTAAATGTTTAAATCAGTAATTAGCAAAACAAAATTAAAATTAAAATAAAAATAAAATAACCTAATTCCTTACCGTAGCCTGCGAAGAGGGGGGGCTCGATGGTGTTCGTCGGCGGCAGGGTTCGAGGTGATGTTCGCTGGGTTGTCGGCGACTTCGAGACGAGGCGGGGTCTTCGATAGTGAGGGCGACTTCGAGGTGAGGGCGGCGTCGAGGGGTTCGTCGGCAACTTCGAGACGAGGCGGCGGCTCCGAGGGTTCTGGCGGCGGCGATGATTCGATTTAGGTTTTTTTTTTATTTTTTTTATTTAGTTTCTGGTAAATGAATCGGGGGGGGGGGGGGGGGGGCAAGCAGAAGAAAAAAGGGGGGAAAGAAAATTAAAATAATATATAATTTTTTATTAATTAATTATTTAATTTTTGTAAAAAGGTTGACTTTTACATACGACCTCGAAACGAGGCCCACCGCCTGTCGTCCATAGCGTTTTACCCCCATTCTGAACACAATGGGATATGTATCGCAAGCTGATTTGATCGTTACAATCAGTTTCCTTTTGAATTTTCATTTAAATCACTATATTGAATTTTAAACGCACATTTCAAATTACCAGGGTCACATACTAACTAGAAAAATTCCCGAAAAATATTTTCTAGCTTCGTATTGACGATACGGTCCTAACAAAACTAGTTTCGTCGAATTCTGAGACCGTTTGAAAAATGGCCAATTTCCAGTCGATTAAAATCAACTGAAACCGGTCAAACGCGTTTTCCTTTGCCACGCTCACATATTGATTCGAAAAATTATGAAATTTGAAACCTAGCAATAACCTGACACTGCGGATCTAACAAAAGTGGTTTCGTCGAAATCCGAGGTCATTTGCAAAATGTCCATTTTTAAGGGCCTGAATTCCATAGCGACTATTCAGAATTTTCAACTGGACATATCTTTTGATTCCCGCTATCAAATTTCGATTGGTCGGATTCGTTAGAAAGATATCATCAATTAGATTCCATTATTCTTGGTTTCACTAAGATCCGGATTGTTTTGCACCCGGTATATTCAATTGAAGTTTGAAATCGAATTATCGAACTACCGCGCCATTTTCAATTCTATATATAATTATAATTAATTATATTCGTTTTCAAATGTCGATTCAAACTCAGTTTTCATTGCCATTATTTAAAATATTTATTTTAAATATTTAAAATCCATTATTTTAGCCAATTTAAAATTTTTAAATTGGTTCAGATTTTCTGGGTCGTTACACATATCGTGCCGACCCATCGTATTTGAGTGTTTATAAATTCCTACCGATACAGTGGATCAAACTGATCAACCAGAACTCATAAACTACTCAACCAATAAATCTTCACAATATAAAATTATTTTTATATCATCTACAAATACGTTCACTCGTATATATACACTCAAACTCAATCTAGGGTATTACTAACCCTATCTCTACCGAGTCACGCCACAGAGCCAAGGTAATACTTAACCTTATGCTCTGATACCAACTGTAACGACCCGGAATTTTGGTGAGTTAGGCTTTGCTACCATCCTCTCCAATCCTCCGAAGCAGCAAGGTAATACCCCACTATGGCTTACATTGGTACCCTAGCTCCACGTTTTACGGCCAGCCTTTCGACTTCACAACGAACCCATTACTTGGGAAATGTAGGAGTAAGTGTCTCCCGTTCGCCACCTAACGAAAAGCGAGAACCCCCTATCATGCGACACATGCACTAAGCACGCAACATGGACTGGTATGTGTAAAACAGTTTAAAAACAATTTGAGCCATTAAACGATATCTCATAAGACCACGTCGTATAACGGAACGGGTTTTCCCTTATGAGAATCCAAAATATCTTTATATCTAAAACCTTTTAATATTATAATAATGTCTATCAACCACAATATAATAATCGTCTAGCAGAAACGCTTTCATCTCACGTTCTACATATATAGTATACAATCAAAACCGCAAGCACGTATTGGGTAATGGATTTCCATCTATGACAAGGTATGGAACCATTTTTCGCTAGTGTACCTCTAGAGAGGAATACACTGGGTTCAACAAGAACATCTTGCAACCCGGCCACACATGACCGACCACTCATTTCGCTTGAGTGTATCGAATGTATATCACCAACGGTTGGGATCAGCAACCGTTTCCCGAATGGGACAGCATCAACAATAGATTTTTAGAAGTAAATGAAACTCTAGATCAGGTGATTATACACCCTAATAGGTGCGACCGACATAGCCATGCTGCCTGCCCGATTTCTGTCATTTACCGGTTGATGAGGCCTGAGGTTACGCTTTATCATCACATCAGATTCACTTCGAATGCCACACTGTCAGATCCATCGAGAATCACTAATTGACGTCTACAACAGTACATTACGTGTTAGCTAAAGAAGTTTCATTCTCCGCTTCCACTCTTGGTACGGTTGAAGAAATCAATGTACGTGACCTTTCTGGAAATATTCTGTCAGACATTCATCCATACAAGTCATCCAGGAATAGGATGAACCGAAGGCACTATTTAGTACATCCATCTTAGGCACTGTTATCTAAGACTTATACAAAAGCCCTTGCACTTTACTCCATCTTCAATTATCTTTGGCATATATGATTCGCAACGCTTATGCAATATAGAGTGGTTCTTTGGATAATAATCCAACCGGTCTCTCCATATTAACAACGTTAAAATGGTCAAAACTTCGATATTCTGTGATTTAACCATTAAAGAAAACAGGTGTGCAAACAATGATATTATTTCCAGGAGGAAATTATATCGATCAATCATCGTTCAACATTTATCTCTTATTTCATTAATTTACTTATCTCCTGCTTCCATATATTCTAAATTTTTATTTTCTATTATCTGAAAACATTTCTGATTCTCGTTTGGAAAACATTTCCAAAACTTCTGAATTGGGATTTAAATAGATGTTTAAAACTATATTGCGATGACGACTCAAACCACTATACTAAATTACTAAATCCACCTAGCCACTTCACACTCGAACCATAACCATTTCTTAATTAAAAACGCAGTCAATCAAGTTGGGGTATAGCTACCTCTCAGACCTTAACTGAACAGCCCTTCAAGTCTCGAAATAGATAAGATTCACCTTTTTAACTCTTTAACACTTCCTTACGTACCCTCGGATTCTATTTACGAACCCTCTTCTTTTACAAGTTTACGTGATTATAACAATGGTGTTATAATCTCCTGCACCCGAATTATATTATCTTTAATATGACTTTTATTTCCTAACTCGAATAATATAACGACAACTAATTTATTTACTCCTATTCGGTTAACTCTAATCTATAACTCTTATTTGAATAACTCCAACCTAATAACTCTTACTGGATTAACTCTTATTCGAATAACTTATTCGAATAACTTATATTTAATTTGCTTACTTTCGAATACTTATTTCGATAATCTCTTTCTTAGGATAAATCTTATTCGATTTAACTCCTGTCGAGAATAACTAGATTTGATCAACTCACTTCGAATATTTCTGATTCGATTATCTCAGTTTGAATATCTATGATTCGATTATCTCACTTCGAATATCTCTGATTCGATTTACTTCTTCGAATAACTAAATTCGATTAACTCATTTCAACTCTATTCGAATAAATTAAATTCGATTAACTCCATTTGAATAACTCTAGTTTGATTTAACTCTATTCAATAACTATAGTTCGATTTCACTCTATCGGTTTACTATAACTGATTAACTCTAACGGTTTAACTCTAACTGATTAACTCTAACTGGATTAACTCTACGGTTTAACCTAACTGGTTAACCATAATGGTTTTACTCTAATGGTTTAACTCTAATAGATTAACTCTAACTGGTTTAACTCTACGGTTTAACCTAACTGGTTAACCCAAATGGTTTCACTCTAACGGTTTAACTCTAACTGGTTTAACCTAACTGGTTAACCCTAACGATTTTTATCTAACGGTTTAACTCTAACTGATTAACTCTAACTGATTAACTCTAACTGGTTTAACTCTACGGTTTAACCTAACTGGTTAACCCTAATGGTTTAATTCTAACTGATTAACTCTTTGTCCTTATTCAGTTTCAAACATCGATGTTGAAATCGATTCTTACTTCTTTTTATAAGTCCTGACTTATATATATTCTATTTAATTATCCACTGATAAATAATTACTTAATTTATAAATATCATTTATAAACTAATCTACTCCATTTATCTGTTTTCTCCATATATAAGTCCTGACTTATATATATATATCTATTTATCCAAAGATAAATATTTCCTTTATAATCTATTTGTTTTCTAAACGCCTTTACCCATTTTCCTTTTTAAATCTTTATTTGTAAATGGTTTACAAATATTACCCTTTTTAAATTCTATTTGCAAATGGTTTGCAAATATTCCCTTCTCTATTCTATTTGCAAATGGTTTGCGAATATTCCTTTTCAACTCTATTTGCGAATGTGTTGCAGATATTTCCTACTGAATGTCTTTTTAATAAATTATTTATTTTCTAAGTCAATATCTCTTTATCTTATCAAATTTATTTAACAAATTAATAATCCATTTAAATATCTAATTTATTTATTCAAAATAAATAATTCACTTTATAAATATTCCATTTATAAAGGTTTCCCTTCATATAAAATTCCACTTAAACAATTTATAAATATTCCTTTTATAAATAAATTTCTATTTATAAGTACTCCATTTATAAATAATTTCCTTTATAAAATCTTCTTTGATTTTATAAATATTATCTCTTTTATAAAAACCCTTTGATTTTATAAATAATCTAATTTCAATATTCATTTTTGAAAATCCCCTTTCTCCAAATTCCGGTGTGTTATGGTGTTTAACATATCAAATTACGATCTCCAATATCGTCCATACACATATAATCAACAACAGATTATAACCCACATCATACATCACCATATATGAAAATAATAAAATAGCTGTTGAGGAATCCAGTCGGATTCCTCCAACCTGTTTCCCTGCATCCACAGATGTTACACAATAAAATCAACATCACTTTCAGTTCCATATGATATATTCTGTTAAACAGAATCAATATAGAAATTCAACTAACTGACTAGCAGTTCAATCAAACAGCCAACACGCAGTCAATCAGCCAATATTTAACAGTTCTAAAAATACAACATGAAATTATAAGCTGTTCAGAGTTAGTGAGATTTACTCACATTTGCAGTTCATCATTAAAGAACGATAAACTGTTGTTTGATTTGAATCAAACAGTTTATTTTGCTATAAATTCGAACAAGCTCGAATCCACTTCCTGTTAGTTCCACGGTGTAGCCACCGACCCCACGATCCCGACAGATCCGACCGTTAGTGATTCTGATATCGTACGAGAGAGTTACGCATTTTTAAAGTTTGCATAAACATTTAAATAAAAATCTAATTTTAATTAAATAAACTCGGGCCTTACTCACCCCTTTCCGGCCCATTCTCCTATACATGAACACCCGAAGCCCACGCCACCCTTCTTCCTCAAAATACCTGTCGTGACTTTCTCCAGTTAAACCCGACATTTTCCCTCCTTGCTTCCATCGCACCTCATCTCCTTAACCGAAATTCAAACAAAAATTACCGTTGAACTCCTTGTCCACATCTCCATCCATCCCCCATCAACATATCGGACTCGAACTGACGTTGCTTATCGCGACATCGGGATTTGCTCCATGCCCGTACAGGAACCATTGACAGAAAAAATCGCTAAAACCAACCAGATTTTCACATAAGGTGCGGAATTTCACGCTGATTTCAACAACACAACCCAGATCGTGTATTAAAGCTTGTATCATCTGATTTCACGAACCCTAACATCACTGTGAAAACGTCCAGGAACAAAAGAGGACGTCGAACCCAAAAATAACAACATATAATCGAAGGGATACTCCATACGAACTCCAATACATACAATTTGGGATTTATAAAAATTTTGTAGTATTTGTTTTTGATTTCTTTTACTTGCGTTTTGGATCTCAGCAAAAAGGAAGTGGCGGCCCGAGGATTTAGTTTTATAGGGGATCATGTTTGTGTGTGTGGCTGAAACGATGACTAGGTGGCTATTTTTGGTCCACACTTACCTAGATAATTTCGTTTTAAATATTCATTTTATATTTGTTTTCAACACTCTAAAAATTCCTACGAACACACACGATGCCTAAAAATCATGAAAATTGACATGCAGCTAAAGTTCGACATTACGGTCCCAACGAAACTAGTTTTGTCGAATTCCGACTTCGTATGCTCACACAGTGTATTTTTTATCGTCAAAATATCGACTGTTTTTCACTCTAAAAATCGGTATGGCCACATACTGACTTCAAAAATCACGAAAACTGAAATCTAGTAATAATTTATATTGCGGATCCAACAAAATTAGTTTCATCGAATTCTGAGGTCGTTTGCAAAACTAGCGATTTTTAAAGCTCTGGATGACCCATTTAAATATATAAATATAATTAAATTTAATATTTCAAAATAAATATTATCGTATATATTCACAACAGAATATCATATTGCTCTAGAGTATTCCTCTATGAATTTCTAACTTGATATTTCAAATCCTAATTAAATCGATATTCGATTTATATTGAAATTCCTTTTTAAAATATAAATAATTCCTTTATAAATTATAAAGGGATTCCACAACGACTTTTATAAAATTTGATTTGGACATAAATCAAAATCTACACGACGAAATCCCAATTTTTCTCTTCCACTAGAAAGATATACTCCACCAGCTCCACACGTTTCTTGTTTCACAGAAATCCGGCTTAAAACGAATTATGTATATTCAGTTGAAGTTCAAATCGCTAAATTGCGAAGTGCCACGCGATTTCGAGCTCGATTTTAATTATAATATAATTATACGTTCAAACTGTCGTTCAAATAATATATTCGTTATTCTAATTGAATTCTGAACTGAATTAAATATCATAGATGATCCAGTTCACACCATATCGCCATTTCAGCCAATTCTGATTATTACAGAATTAAATATATTATTTAATTTATTATTTTAATTAAATATTCACCATTATTTAATTCCACGACCATTAAATCCTTTTAATAACCTTTTAAATAATTAAATAAATTAATTATTATATCGCTGAAAATGCGGGTCATTACAGATTTTTATTTTATGATCCAGAGAAGCAGAATATAGTGGGCAGGTGGAAGGAAAGACAGTGGCAAGGAAATCAGTATAGTAGCTTGGCTTCCGAAATTCAATGAGTTTAAAAATAAAATAAAAACAAAAAGGAAATAATAAATATAAAATGGAAATTAAATTATAAATTATTGGTTAAGAACAAAAATATAGTTTATAATTAAGACGATAATGTAAATTGAAAATAATTGTCATGTAAAGCAAAGCTGACAAACGGAGTAAAATACAGTGTGCGACGCACACACTTTAATTGTTCTCGTATTAAAGATAACAAAAACACTTGGGTTTAAACAATATAGTCATATACCTTCCTGTTGGTCAAAGATTATAGAATATAAAATAAATTACACTTAATCCAGTTTAGTCTAAACTGATATCTAATGCTTTAGATCAAGTGAATATTAAAAACAGTTCTTAAGTATAAATTGATAGAAAAGACATTATGTAAATCATTTCAAAGAGTACGGAATTAATATTCCACTTCGATTTGATTTATACGTCGCGTGACATAAGTATTAAAGATAATTGAAGAAGGAGACATGCAAGGGCTATTTGCCTTCGGTTTGTCCAGTCCCAGGGCAACTTGTATGGACGAATGTCTAACAGAGTAATTCTAACTGTTCACGTACGTTGATCTCTCCAAACGTGTTTATATGGTGGCGGAGGAATTCGTTTCTCTTTCTTTATACCTATAATATATTTTTGGGGAAGTCAATTAGTGATTGGCGAATTTTGACGATGTAGCATTCAAAGCAAATAAACCGGTAGTGATAAAAGGTAAGTCTAGCCTCAGGCCTCACAACCAGGAAATGACAAAAATCGGGCAGGTAGCATGGCTATGTGGGTCGCTCCCGTTAGGATGTAGCATCACCTATATAGAGAAATTCCTTTTGTTTCTTATTCTATCGATTATGACTCGTTCGGGAATTGGTTGTCGTACACAACCATTGGTGATATACATTCGATACACTTGAGAGAAATGAGTGGTCGGTAATGTGTGGGCCGGGTTGCAAGACGTTCTTGTTGAACCCAGTGTATTCGCTTCTAGAGATACACTATCGGAAGGTGGTTCCATACCTTATCATAATCGTAAATGCAATATCCATAAGCGCCAAGCGGTTTTAGTTGTATACTATATACCAGAAGGTGAGATGCAAACATTCTTCTAAATTCTAAATTATTTGTGAAAAACCCTAGAAACTATGATAATATCTGATTTAAAGTATATAAAGTGTTTTATTCTCATAAGGTAAAAGCCTGTTCCACACTTATGGCGAGGTCTTATGAGATATTTTTATTCCTTTAACTTGTTTTAAAATCGTATACTCATATCAGTCCCCTGACTGACTCAGAGTTTATTTTCTGTGTTTTCTTTAAACTTTTGGGTACTCATAACACTTGTTATAAGTAGATAAGTGAATCAGGTCATAACTTAATGGAATAGCTGGATGGACTTTCTACATGCTGTTGTACCTATCATATCTATCTTTAATTAAAGTCTGCAAGTTTGGTTATCTATGATGTTATGTATAATTAAAGTTGTACTGTGAAATGGCATGTATCCCTAGACCAAATACACTCTGGTGTACTGTGTTCTGATGTATAATATTATGTAATATCCTCTTTTGTTTAAATTCCGCTGTGAGATTCTGATGTTTTCTTTAGTTCTATCTTGTATCTATTCTTCTTCTTATATAATGACACGACTTCCAATGTGTTCAAAAGTTGGGTCGTTACACAGTTCGATTTTGTGGAGCATATAGGGGGAGAATGGGTTCGATTGGAGGTAAAGGCAGCGACTTTAATCAAACACAGGACATGAGTTGCCTCCAATAGGTCAGTGGTGAACTCACGTAGTCGACCGATGGAAAACGGTAGCCAAATGCGAGTAGTGAAGGAAGTGATGAAGTCTGTTTTCAGTGGAGAAGTGTAATATGAACTCGGCCATTTTTCTTTCAAATCGATTTGGGAATTAGATTTTAGGAATATCTTGATTTTGATTTTGGAAACAAAGAATTATTAGCTGTGGGTAGTAAAGGAAGGGGAGCGTTGTTTTGTTCTGAGTGGTAGAAAAGAGTACGCACCATTTTTATAACAGAAACGAAAGAGACCAATAGCAGATGAAGAGCGCAACATGTAATACAATCTCAGATAGAAAATGACAAATGGAAGATAGTGTCCACTACCCAAATCTTGAATGAGATTTCTAGGGGCTGCAGCCAAATATTCCTCAAGATTGTTGTCCGATACGATTGAATTCAACATATATTGGCTGAATAAAAGGAAGTGGTTTGAACGCAGTGTTGGGCTGAAAATGGAACGTACAGTTGCATGATCGCAGCTAGTGAATGGTGTAAAACATTATTTGCTTTCAACGAATTTAATTCCAACAATTTATTATCAATGAAATAATCGCACAAAATTTATCAACAATTAATTTGAGATAACTGTTTTATTGCATTAACATGAACAAATGGATACACAAACTCAGTTTTGATTCACTATGTCACATGGTCAAACTGTGGTCAATATTTATCAACTGATTAAATTTAGTAAACGCCATTTGTTACGCAAATCAAATTCTTTATTTAAATTTTAATTTTTTTATTCAATACGATCAAATTTAATCAAATTCTTTATCACCTTTCCATGTGAAGAACAAGGAACACAATCCAGTTTGTACTGATTCAAAACTAAAATTTCACATAAATTTCAATAGTGAAGAAAAATGAATTTTAGATATAATTTTAACAGTGAACCAAAAATTTATAAAATTAAAAGGAATTAGTAAGTCTAAAGTTGGTAAAGGAAATATTGGTAATCCATGAGATTGTAGATGCAAAAATTAAAAAATTAATAAACAAAGTAATAAACGACCATTTTGACTTCTCAAATTTTATACCAGAATGCTAATCTGCTAGTCTAAACATCGTCGGAGATGGATGTGAATGGAGGTGGATGTGGAACATCATCGGTAAGTCTGAAGAATCCACCCAAGTAACATTGGATCTCTATATGTGAAAAGCCTGAAATTTAGGTCAATGAAAAGAATTGGAGGCAGATGTGGAAATTGTAGGCGATGGTGGTCTATTTGGATCGGCTGCCATTTTCTGCAAATGAAAGCAAAATGAATTTAATCAGAGAGCACAGGGGATCGACCGTCATTTTGTTTGGATTTGGGGAATTGGAATAAGTGGATGAACAAGGGATGCATGTTTGATTATTATTTAATGGAGTAGTTGGTAACTGGAATGCGCGGATGGTCATGGCCAATAGAACATGACGGTTTACAGAGAGAAATAGGAAGAGTTGAGCCAAATTTTCCAGAAAAAGTAGCAGCAAAATTTTAGTTTGGAGGGAAATTTTGTATTGGAGTATAATTTTCAATTTAAGGGGAAAACGTTAGTTAAGAGTCAAATCCTGCATGTAAATGAGAAAAAATATTAGCACATACAAAATAAAAATGTTACTAAAGAAAACTACAAATGAATAGAGAAGTAATAATTTGCAACATATTTTTTTACACTTTTCAATGTCTGAACATTTTAACATTTATGAGTTTTCTTAAATTTGAAGTTATCTTTAGTTTAAATTTATCTAAAGTTTTATTTCTTTTGTTTTATGAATGTTTCAAAATTTGGTTTATAAATTTTATGAATATTTCCAAATTTAATTTAACAAAATTCAAAATTTCTAAATTATAAAGTATAATTAACAATTATAATTAGCATGTAATAAATAAAAAATTGGAATTAACAAGAGAAAGTTAGTCACTAGTTATTACTTATTTACAATTAATTATTACATTTTAGTTATAATTGTGAGTTCTGGGAACATTCTATGTTTATAGGAAGAGGGCATCCGCGGGAAATGAATATCATTGTGCAGGAAATGAAAATAAAGGCGGAGAACGGATATCAATATGCATGAAAATAATAACTTGGATGGTAATGTTTGAATTTTTTGAATTTCGAAATTCTTTAATATTTATTCAATTTCTAATTTTTAAACGTTGACATTTTTTTCTCAATTAATAATTATTTATTAATTAATACGTACTAATCAATTTCTTAAAAGTAAATATTTATTAATAATCTCTTGATAGTAATTTCTTTAGTCGTATTAAAGATTACTTATTAATCATTGATTATCAAAATAAATTTAAATAAACATCGAATATTAATCTATTTTATTAATTATTATTACCTCTTATTTATATTTTATAGTAATTAATAATTAATTAATATTAAATATTGAATATTATTTGTTTAATAGTAATGATTTATTATTAATATATTATTAACATTAATTATTTAAAATTTATATTTGCTTATTAATTACTTAGTAAAAACACAAATGTAAAACATTTTATAAATAATAAATATAATAGTCCTTTTCAAATCTCTTGAAAAACTACTGCAAAAATAGCTTTAAAATTCTGATGATGGTAAATAGCCTCTATTTGCAACGGAATTTAGTGGTAAATTATTGATGATGGTAAAGTGCTGCAATTTCCAATGATTTAGCGATAGAAAATAAGATTTGATGGTAATAATTTAAAATAAGTCGACATATAAATCCAAAAAATTATCTCTTACAAAGTCCACGAAACTGCTAAAAATCTGTCGTTATATACAGCTTTTCCTGTGGTGTGTGTGTGTCAGCCAAAGAGTTCAATTCGAAATCTTTAGAAGGAGGAGCAGGTATGAGTTATTACAACTGGAAGCATGATAGTAACTTTAAAGAAAAATAGAATGATGCATAGATATAAAAGCTTTCAACCCAAAGTACAATTGGAAGCCAAATTGTCGGAATAGCCCGCCATTTTGTTCGAGTCAAAAAATGGTTAGGTCTGAAATGAATCATTGTCAGTGTTAGGTGATTTAATGCTAAACACAAAACTTTGATCCTCTCAAGCAACTATTTACGATGGTCAATACAACTATTTAGCTGCTTGGCCAAAGAAGTTTGCTGGTTGGTTGGAGTTATTTTAGATTGGTAGAAAGTGGACATGGTGGAAGTGTCGTCTTAACCAAAGAAGCTTGTTGCTCCTTCTCGTGATGTGGGATAATCTACAGGATCGGTTGCTTGGGTTAAGAGAGATGGTTGGATCAGATGACATGGTAAGTTAGGAAGGCATAAGGTGCATGATTTGGTCAGTTAAGGAGTTGGAATTAAATACATGCATGCGCACATTGTGCATGTTAGTGGTATCCAGAGGTGGTATGAAATCAATGTTAAAGGGTTCATTTGCAGGGTTAACAAAGGAATACTTTCATTTTAATAGGAGATTTGGTTTAAGAATAAGATTTAATATAGAGTGAAGTGATTACACTCCTTAATCGGCTTACGAGTAGTAAAGACATCCAGGTGCGGAGCAATGTGTGGGTTAGGCTGGGCACGTGCCCATCCCAGAAAGATAGAAAACGTAAAAAAAAGTGATACAAAATCGCTCACAGGAAAAAAAAAGCAGAAGGAACCCTAGGCAATTATACCGCGCCACCAGCGTCCAGCTAACCGCTTTCAGTTCCTCCCTCGAGCGAACCGTCTTCAGCTCCAGTGAACAACCTCAGGCTTCGGTCACCAGTCAACCACCTCTAGCCTTCCAGGCCCAGCTTTAGTAAGTGAATCTTTTTATTTGTTGAATTGAGTTTATCATAGTGAAATCAACATTATAGGTGAGTTTTATGTCCAGATTGGGTATTGTGTTTATTATAACGAAATCAAAGGTTTTGTTGAGCTTGGTATTGTGTTTATGTCCAGATTTTATGTATTAACAATTTGGTTAATGGAGAAACCAAAGTGACTGAATTCTAATTCAAGCTCTATATATTCACCCTCCTTAGACATGTGTGTGAGAATACAAATACTTTGATTTCAATTTAGTTGTGTTTGTTTGATGGTCTGAAATGATCTTTATACACATAGTTAAATGGTCAACATGAAAATAAAAAAATTCTGGGCCTACCACCCTCGAACCTCCGAATTATTATCTTGCCCTCCCGATCTACATTTTCTGGCTCCGCCGCTGAAGACGTCCCTTACCATTTCCAATGAATGACGTTTAATCATATACCATTGAATTTGTAAAATTTAGCATAAAAACCAAGTTAGGTTTCTTAAGAGATCTGAAGGGTATCATGGTTGATAATTGTTCATTCTGGGCTAAGTGGCTCTAACAGAGGAGTGAGTTTATTATGGTCGTTGAAGTCTAAGATGATATCTAAGTTTTTCGTAGGAAGGATTGATTGGAAACTTGAACAGCTATGTTAAAAGTTGGGGATATCTAATGACAATTTGTTGTTACATTATTCTACATGTATTATTTGAACATTTTGCATTAATGATTGAGGTTGTTGGAATAAGAAATAGGGAAATTGCATACTACATGATTCGGGCGGTCTTTCTGAAACACAATTTAGTTTTGTTCTTCCTCATTTGATTTTTTCTAAATTTATCAGAGCCAGTGGACATATATGTTCCATTCCATTGAATTTGGATATTCATTGGCCGCTTAATATTAGTCAATTTTCTATAGCTTTATTTGTAACTCCTTGCATTATGGATATACTACAGGGTTTCACTCAAGTGACCAAAAACATAACAACAAATGAATAACATCTTTTGGATATTTTGGTTAATCATTTTTTCTTTCGCTCCTATCTGATGGCATTTTCAAACCTGTATTCTGAATATTTTATGCTATCAGAATACAAGTATAAATTATTAGCCGAATATAGTGTCTATTTTGATGTTTTTGGGCATGTACTATGCAGTGTTCCAGCTTTGGATATCAATGGGTGTATATTGCTTAACATTGTAGTACATGATTATGGCTATATTAACTCAAGTGTTAGATCTTATCTCTAATGCAAAAAAATGATGCAATAACACTATTGCCATTTCTTTTATGTAGGTAGGTGATGATATAGGTGATGATTACGCTATACCTAGACAGGATATCAAGGAGAACACAGAAGCAACAGTAATGTATGGTATATGTGTACAATTAATATTGTAATATTATTTTGCTGAAGTTGAAAGTTACTATAATATTATTTTGGCCACTGTTGTTGAACCTTGGAATGTACTATAATATTATTTTTGCTGCTGCAAATTATTAGAGCATTAAATTTTGTAATGGCATATATTGTTGAACTATAATAGTTTGTTGTTAAGTTTTGGCTTTATGTTGAATCTATTGGAAATATGCAATTTATTAATCTTTATTTTGTGGTATTATGTCAAATCTGCAAAGGTTTGTACTAAACCATGAGTATCGAAGAAAAGAGAAATAGTGGATTTTTTTTTGAAATAGTATCAATGAGCAATGGCTAAAAAACGTTGCTAATTAAAAAGTTGCAACAGACAGTAGCCGTTGCAAGGGAAAATTTTGCAATGGATTTGGTCCATTGCAAAATACAAGTTTTGCAACAATTTTGAGCCTCTGCAAAATTTTTGCCACTCTAGATTTCGCAGCGGCCCGGAATCATTGCAAAATCAATCTACAGCGGCTCAAAACTGTTGCGAAACATATTTTTTGGTGTAGTGCTGCCAAGTGTTAATCTTAAACTTCGGGACAGAGAGGCATGTAGTATCATAGCAAGTACAATAAAAAACCAGATGTAGCCATTACCTTGAAGACAAAATTAATTTTGCTTGAATTCTAGTATAGGTGGTTGCAGGAGATAATCATCTAAAAGAAATTAGTCTAACAACATTCCATGGTGGAAATATAACATTCGAGATGATCTATGACTGGATCTCACCAAAGTGTATAGAATGTAAATGTTTCAATCACACAAAAGAACAATGTATCGCAGAAAAATGTATAAGTTTAAAAAACAAGCAGTTGGCAAAAGAAAATTATTGCGCAAGAGAATCAAGGAACAGATTCAAGCACAAATAATCCAAATTTTGACAAAAATAAGGGTGATATTCAAATCATATATGAAATTACAACACTAATCAACCAAAGAGGTATAGTCTTAGGCCAAAAAGTGCTCAAAAACAGCTCGTTGATGCATTCGATTCGGCCATGGCTATGGAAGTCAATTTTTTTAAAAACATCCAAAGAATAATTGTTGATGCCAAAAGTTGGTCTAATGATGATTAACCCCAACGTGTGTTAACCACACACGATAACATTCACGGAATGTGAGAAAAAAATAAATGAATACATGAGACACAATATTTTATAGTGGTTCGGCTTAAACCAAGCATACATCCACTTTATAATCTTTTTTTATACTGTCGTTACAGGTTACAGTTGCTTTTGATTGAAAGAAGATAGAGAAAGAAGCGGTTTATACACAAAACATTGTATTGTACCTGAAGTATACAACATGTTGTTTTTGGGATGTTGAATGGGAGCTTTTTGTGTAGCCGATTTAGAATTACTTTAGGTTGTCCAAGATGCCTTTCTATTTCCGGAAAGGATATATTTATGGGCGAGAAGGTGGGCCAAGTTTTTGTGCAGCGTGGCATGCATCTTTTTCGGGCTTGGACGTGTGTAACCCGATCCTGTAAAGTAGTTGTAGGCGGAGAGACCTGGTCCACTACTGATAAATAGTTATTCTTGAAAGTTGTGGCAAACGTGGAGTTTGGAACTTGGCGCATAAATAGTAGTGTGAGATAAAGCTGACCGGTTCTATAGCCTTGGGAGTGGGACTTCGTCTTATAGTAAATAATTTTGGTTTGGTATTCTTGATCTGATATTCTTGGCTTGATCCGATCATTCAAGAACAGCTCGATCGTTCGATTGATGACCCGACTGATTGGTTTGGTTTTAACTTTGGAAGAATGCCAATTTTGAGGAAGAGATCTTTTATCTATTGTGAAGTCGATTCGGGTTGAATTATAATCGATCGACCAAGGATAAAGTCAACCCTGGAGGTAGAAAACTGGGCCGGTATCTGGTAATGAGATTCGATCTTGAGTTGTGATGGCTTTTGCCAAAAAGCTGGTCAACGCTTTGCCCCCAGAACACATCTTTTTTGGTAAAGAAAGATGTGTTCTAGATCTTCCAGAGAATATTGAATAGGAGTCCGGTGTATTGTCATTCGGGAAACCATGGTTACGCAGAACCATATTATTAGAAAGTTCATAAAACCAAGGATCTCTGATGATTGTATTAAGGCCAGAAAAACAACGACCGCTGGAGATCATATTAAGGATGGAAAACTGACAATCACCACTGATCTTATTAAGGCCGGGTCTTTGAGAATGCCAGAAAATTAACCGATCGTACCAAGCCGACTTTGGAGAAGAGCAGTAGAACCAGGATGTTGCCGAATGAACTATTTCCTGTAAAGGGCTTTAAGGTAGACATGACGGATCCTTACGATGTCGTTTGGGTTGTCAGTTATATGCCATACCTGGAAATCCAAAAGGGGGCATAATCCATGGCTAAAAGTTTGAACTTGGGTATTATCCATACCCAAAGTTTAAGGAGGACGAGCATAAAGCATGCTCAGTTTTAGTGAAGGTGTATAATCCATACTCGAAGGACGAGCACAAACCATACTCGGTTTTGTGAATTGGGGTATAAACCATACACGGAGGATGTCAGTTTTGTGAAGTGGTGTATAAACCATACCTGGAGGACGAGCATAAAACATACTCGGTTTTGTGAAGTGGGGTATAAACCATACCCTGATGACGAGTATAATCCATACTCAATTTTGATATGCGGGTGAGCATTAACCGCACACGGCTTAATGTGGTTGGCGAGCATTAACCATACTCGGCTTTGAGGAACTTGTTGAATCCCGACAACATGCTTGAATCGATCAAACATAATCCATGTTTGAAAAAGAAAATTTATTTGCTGAGGAGCTACTATAGAAATTATAATAAATCCAAATGGGTTTATGGTTGGATCTAGAGCATGCCTAGGGATTAAATCCTAATCCCGTACATGTGTACTTCAACATAACCACATTATTAAAAAATAACAAAAGTACATTTCTTATATCCTAAGAAATAGGGTGTATCCCTAATGATCAAAACCAGATCTGTTGATGATGATGTCGCGGTTGCTAGACTCTGGATGCTTTCCATTTCGAGGAGCTTAGGGACCGACCTGTAGAGCCTGGGAAAGTAGCTATGGTGGTGCGGCTGGTGCAGATTTTTTGACATACTCTAGTTGATCTCCATGTCTGACCCGTTCCTCGATAAGATCAAGAAAATGCATGTAGTCATTGGTGCTATAACCTGCCATATTATGATACATGCAGTGCTTTCCTGATTCATGTTCTCTTTGTGTGGGCTCCCTCCTGGGAATCTTTCGAAAAGGTAGAGGTCCTCGCACATCAAGGTAGATGTCCAATAGGGAGGAGTAGAACTCGGTGTATTGATCGTACTTGTTTTCTCTCCGAAATTGCAAATTCTGATCTATCTTTTCCAAGGCTTCCCTTTCCTTTGTTCTGGCCAGCGGTATTGGTTGGACTTCCATTCTTGATAGCGAGTACTTTGAGATTTTCCATCTCGATGTTAGCATCCTCTTGCCCAAGGAATGTATCTGCTTCGGCATAGAAATCTTAAATATTCTTGGTGGGTTCTCTAGTTCGAGAGATCTCGAAATCAGTTTGGCTCTGAACACCGGATATGGCGGCCATAAACACCATCGATGGCTCAGTTCGATCGAATGATGCTACGACCGTATTGAATCTTTCTAAGATGGAGCATAGGGTCTCGCTGGACCGCTGTTTGATGCATGTGAGGAACATGATGCACTTCGGTCGGGAGAAATAAACTCTGAACTGCTCGATGAAGCGGGTGACTAACATATTCTAGTTTTTGATCGATTCAGTTGTTAGCTGTCGAAATCGTATGTCAGAAATATCGGTGAGAAATAGGAAGAAGCACTTGTCCATGACGTTGGTCGATGCTGATAGAACTTCCATGTGATGAATGTATCACATGAGATGCAGGGTTGGGTCGGTCCTACCACTGTAAGGCTCCAGGACCAGGAGCTTGAAGTCTGAAGGGTTGCGGTAGTTTTTGATTTCCCGTGTAAATGGAATGTGATAGATGTTATCCATATCCTGTTGAGAAGAGGAGCTTATGGTGAAGCGTTTGATGATATTTGCAATCTGACTTCCATCCCCAAGGAGCTATTACCTTGGATCCAATTCTGAATTGGGGACATTGGTGAGAATCCTAGCACTAGGACTGGGTGGAAGCTTACCCCGAATTCTTGGGGTCAGTTGGGTTCGGCCCATGAGAGTTGAGTGAAGGTGATCCCCAACCTCAAGCACCTGCTCAGGGTTCATTGAAGTCGCCCGGTTAAACTGAGTGTTGGAACGAACCATAGCCACTCTAGGAAGAATGGACCGGTTCGGGATAACGTTATCTGTTCAGGGCTCGGTATTGCCCCCACCCAGGGCAACATCAGAGTGATTTACCGTAGCGTTTCCCTACGCCATATTGGGGATTGGTATGGTAGAGTGGTCCTGGTGACATGGAGGGTCATTGCCCCCATCCCTTCTTGGATCGGCAAGCTAGGAAGTCTGTGTGGGAGGCTGCATAAGACGGGTTTGCAGTAAGATGCTGGATCGGACTGGGAGCTGTGTCAATCCTTGTTCTAGTCGACTTAGAAGTTGCACTGATTCAAGGGTTGTTTTTCCAGGGAGTTGAGTCGAACCCTGGACTGGAGGCAAAATGGTCGACCGAGCTGGAACTTGGCTGTGGCCGACCGGAGAATCTTCAGCTACTCCAGCGCTGATAGTTACCGAAAGTGATGACATTAGATCTGGAAGATCGGGAAGTGAAGTTTAGCCAGAAGGTACTGTAGACCGATCAGGGGCTTGGATTTTATCAGATCATAGATTAACTATTGCCTCAGCTTCATTTCGTCCAGGAAGCGATGCTTGATTGCTCGGTCTCCCTTCCATCCGAGCAGGGAAATCATTCATCATTTCCTGGTGCTTTACGAGTATTCCATCCTGATGTGCCACCTAAGCTCTATGCTCGGCCAAAACTTTATCCATCTTATCCCCAGTTAAGTATTTGGACAGTTCTTAGTGGGAGGAAGCCTCCTGGCTTTCCCCCATTGCTGGTGCGTCTGCTACACCAGCAGATCAAGATTGAGCATGAGAAGTGCTGAGCCTTCTTCCGTTTTACAATTGTTTCATTAAGAGTTGCCAGAGGTCATAGGGTATATCCATGCACCCCTTCCGGGTGTGCCAAACTGTTGACGTCAAAAGTTAGTCTAATGACGATCAACCCCCAGCATGTGTTGACCACATACGGTAATATTCACAGAGTGCAAGAAAAAAAGTAAATGAACACATGAGACACAATATTTTTATAGTGGTTCGTCTTAAACCAAGCCTACGTCCACTTTATAATCTTTGTTTATACTGCCGATTACCAGTTACAGTTTCTTTTGATTGAAAGAAGGTAGAGAAAGAAGTGGTTTATACACAAAATCCTTGTGTTGTACTTGAAGTATACAACATGGTATTTTTGGGACATTGAATGGGAGCTTTTTGTGCAGCCGATTCAAAATTACTATAGGTTGTCCAAGATTCCTTTCTATTTCCGGAAAGGATATATTTATAAGTGAGAAGGTGGGCCGAGTTAGTCTGCTGCGTGGCACATGTCATTTTCATTCTTGGACACATGTAACTCCATCCTGTAAAGTAGTTGTAGGCGGAGGGACCCAGTCCACTGCTGATGAATAGTTCTTCTTGAAAGTTGTGGCATACGTGGTGCTTGGAACATGGTGCATAAAAAGTAGTGCAAGATAAAGCTGACCGGTTATGTAGCCTTAGGAGTAGGACTTCGTCTTGTAGTAAATAACTTTGGTTTGGTATTCTTGATCCGATATTCCGGAATTGATCAGATCATTCAGGAACAACTTGATCGATCGATTGACGACCCTATCAATCGATTTGGTTTTGTGTAACAAACCGGAAAATCAGAGCCAATTTAAACTTTTTAATTTGGCTATTTTATTGAATTTTAAATGGTTAAAATAATTTGTTTTAAATAATAACAATTAAGAATTTATTTAAAACAAAGTTTGAATGAATATATTTATTTTAATTTTAAAAGAAGTTAGAAATAGCACGGTAGTTTGAAAATTTGAATTCGAACTTTGACTAAATGCACAGGATGCAAAATAAATCAGATTTTGGTGAAACCATAAATATTAGAATCTATTTAAAAATATCTTTCCAACAAATCCGAAAAATTGAAATTTCATAACGAGAATCAAAAGTTATGGCCAGTTAAATATTTAAAATAGTCGCTATGGAATTTATAAATATAACAAATGACCATTTTACAAACGACCTCCATTTTCGACCAAACCACTATGGTTGGATCCGGAATATCAATTTTTTGCTAGATTCCAATTTTCATAATTTTTGGAATTAATATGTGAGCGTGACAAATGAAAATGTGTTTTGTCAATTTCAGTCAATTTGGATCGACCAGAAAATCACTACAACAAAAACACCATAT
This sequence comes from Allium sativum, assembly GCA_030737875.1. NCBI lineage: Eukaryota > Viridiplantae > Streptophyta > Magnoliopsida > Asparagales > Amaryllidaceae > Allium > Allium sativum. The sequence goes on from CM060918.1 coordinate 117,270,615, forward strand.
TACTACTTTAATTTTACAACTGTATGAAAAGCACAGTTGTAATAAGTGCTTTTTTACAACTGTGCAAAACGCACTGTTGTAATAAATGTTTTTTACAAATGTGAAAAAATCATTGTTGTAATAAACATATATATCACATCTTTTCTTTTTTATCTATTGTAATAACTAATATATGCAAATTAATTTCTGATAATTAATAGTTAAATTAGAAAGTTGTTTAAACTTATTTTTAGTAACTCTTTTTTCAATTTCTTGTATTAGAGACCTATTAAATATTAATAACAACTTATATTTAATAGTTAGAAATATTAACATTTAAGAATAATTCATATTCAATAATAAATTTACAAATTAATACCAATTACTATTAATTACTATTAGACTAGATAAAAACTGCTTAATTGATGATTAATAAATAATAGTTATTTTTTAAAAACAACTACTAAATATTTAGTAGTATATAATTAATAACATTTACATAATAATTAACTTTTAATAGTTGGAATTCGTTTATAACTTTAAAGAAATAGGTAATAATTAATAATAACTATTATTAATCAGTAATATTTAGTATTTTAGTAAAAATTATTTCTCAAGAAATTCATATTATATTTATATTTAATATAATATTTTACGTATTAATTTTAAATTATAATTTTTAATTTTTAATTCTCAAAGTTTTAGTGAAATTTTAATTATAACCGATGGAAAACTAACAGTCAGGTTAAATGCAAAACAATGAAACTTAAGGGCGGTGAAACTGAAAATTTGGATCCCATGTAATTTGCGTCTTGTTTCTCTACTGCTTCCTATTGGCCGACCTCTTCAGTTCTCTTTTGTATGTCAAAATCAAAATCCCCAATTCCTCCTTCCTTAAAAATCTTGCGCCCTTCGCCTTCTATTTCCCCTTCCGCCTTCGCCTATGCCCTTCCATCCCTTTTATGCCGACCTCTCTAGTTCCTTACCTAACACTTTGTAGGCCGCTCAATTTACAAAATTTCCTAAACCTTAAACTTTGTTGAGCTAGCTACTTTCCCATCCATGAAGTTAATCTCACCCACCTCCATTGCGCTCGCCGTCGTTCATGAAGCTAAATCGCTCGTCTTTGTCCACGAAGTTAATCCATGGAGCCGTCATTACCATCGATTAAACTCGCAAACCCTAACTAGTTTCTCTCTGCCAAATCACACTCTTCTTTGAAAACCCTAACCCTAACCCTCGTTCAAACCCTAAACTGCAGATTTCTGCCATCTGCTTTGTCGTTGTAGTCGCTGATACAAGTATGGAAATATAGATGTATGATTTTGTTGAAATTTCAACTTAAATTTAGGTTTCCAATGCAGATTTTGTATGGTAGTTAGGGGTGAGTGAATCGAAAACTGATTGGATAGGCGAGAAGGGGTTGTAGTGATTTAGGTGATATGCTGGGCTATTTTAGGTTTGAGAAGATGCCTAAAACTGCAGCTATAAATCGTTTTAAAACCACAAGCAATGCCATGGACCTTGGTGCTTTCCACTTAGCGTATTGAAAAATATAATGCCATTTATAAAGCTACCGTTAGATGGTTTACGGAAGGAGTCAGTAGCAAATAGCTTAATCCTATATGGTTAGTGTTTAGCAAGCAAAAATAAAAGAATGTTTATTTCTGTATTAGTACCATAAAGCATATAATTAGCTTCAATGATGGATACCTAGTGAAATAGATCGGTAATTATTTGTTAACCATAATTATTAATTGAAATTTTAGGTACAAATGTATATTGTTTATACTCTCTAATATTACAGTTGCATTTATGATGGAAATGGAAGAGCCGAAGTGGCAATGATTGATGGCTATGACCCTTTTTTATGCTTAAATAACACAGGTTTATTTGGAATTGAAAATCATAATTGAGGCCAGCATGGAGATTGCCCAAAAGTATGTGTTTCATTCATGATCATTCTATTGGAAATAGTCAACGATGTACACAAACACAAGTCTATAAAGATACAGAATCAAGCTTTGCTCTCGGGATTTGCATGTTGCATATCATCATGCAGCATGATATTGGTCAATAAGTGTAACACCCCACGTCCATTAATGTCACTCACAAAGGGAATGCATTAACTTCCATGGAGGTTATAAGTGAATATGGAACAGAAAAATTACAAAAAGACAGATAATAAATAGTACTTGGAAATCTAAAACTTCATTTTATTGCAGCGGAAATTAAACATGTTTGTTACATCATAAAACCATAGATCATAACCAAGTACAATATCCGTCTTCATAAAAACAAAAATACATAATCCCATTACATAAATAGCCATTAAAAAGATAACAAGCTGGACTTTACTTCAACGGTCCAAGCTTTCCAAAGAGAGATGAAGCAATTCAATCAAACTCCACTAGAGCTGGGCCCAACCTGAGGACCTGGAGGGGGAAAAAGGATAGAAATAGAGGGGGTCAGACATAAAGTCTGACGAGTATGATAATTCTAACAATACTATTATCAAAATAACTAGACTAAGGCATAAGCTGGAAGACAAGTAAATGTCTATGAACTCTAAGGAAGATAAAGATAGCGTTTAAGATAACATTAAAGATAACGGTAAAGGCACACCTAATTACTAACAAATGATTACTATACTGCACTGCACATTACTACACTGCACCACACCAGTCACCCTATTGTTTGATCCCACTTGCTTCACACAGAAACTTTATAAATAGCCTTACGTACCCCATGCTGACTACATAGGTGCTGTCTGCCCCTATCTCCACTAGGTGTACCCAACTACCTACTTTCGATCGGCTCCCTACTCGTAGATACCCGTACTGGCCCCACAGTGGGGTTTATCACTCCCCTAAAGTGGCAACCCGATACAACTTGAGAATGCACGGCTTATACCTACACAATGCAACAACGTCTTACCTACCAGCCCGGGTCCACACACGCATATGAAACCCGTTGGACTTGCGTTGCCACCGCTCCCCGTTTTGGCCTCTTATAGTCAAATCCAGCATGCGTGTCCCGTCCTCGACTTGGGTCGAGCCCAAGATACGTTTGGGATACTGGTTGAAATGGGCCCCCACAAGCTACCCACCTAAGCTTGTCACTAGTATATCCCACTTAACCCTCTTAGTCATGTTCATTTACATGTGTGTTTGGTTAAGTCTTACTAATCGTATTTCACATGCCACTAAGGGCACCCCCTAGATTCCTCATGCCACCCAAGGCACCTACTTAACCCCCATGTCCCACCTTACATGTTTATCTGGTTAAGTATTTGTTAATTCATTCAGGCCATAACCTCATAAAGACCTCTCACATTAGACTGGCATTTATGGCGGCTGGATTTGCCGGGCGGGTCCGGGCAGTCTTACACCATAAAAGAGTCTAACCTCGTGTCTTTACAACCGTTATGCTTTAGTTTTGGCCTAGGACCTCTCACATTGGGCTGACATTTGTGACCACTGGATTTGCCGGGCGGGTCCGGGCAGGTTTACGTCACAAACGAGTCCAACCTCGTGTCCTAAGCATTGATTAACACTTAAAATCTTTTATCCCAGTTTTAATAATTCCCTATTCAAATTATTAATTAAGTCAACTTTTAATGATGTCCATAATTGACTCAATTATGGCCATCCACTTATGGCATGCAAAATCATATCAATTGCACCCCAACTTTTTAATATTAAATCCTTAATATTACCCCTACCCCACGTTTATACGTTCGCTTATTCAACGCATAATATAGGCTAGACTTGTATAGTCTAACACCTAGCACAAAGATAAATTATCACAACATATAGACAATTAAAATAAATCTAATCATAATAGGGGTGAAACTTGCATAAACTACACATGTTAAGGATCAAAAGGTGTCAACTTGTTAAATGTCTCAATTTATATGATATTATCATAGCCCAAATCTATACATAAACTTGCATATGGGGTTTTTAGGCAACATAATGATGGTGTGAACTAGCATAGGATATCACATATGTCATAGCATAATTCTAGATGTCATAATAGATGTCTTGGTATATGTTCATAACTTTTCTAATCAATCTAACTTGCATATGTGACTTGTCATATAGATCAACATAACCCAAACATGATGATTTAATTAATATGAACTAACTAGCATAGATGGTAACATCATGGCCTTTTTAACATGTATGATTCATCACAACTTAGCATAGAAACTTTCAACATACATAACATCATCATAGCATGATTTACAACATATAAGATATCATCATCACATAACATTGGATTTACAATATACATGATAGCAAAAGGGGTTTACAACAACATATATGATAATTTACATCATCTACTCATAATCCATTCATAACTCAACCTAATTAAAATGATAATAATCTTGTTAAGATCATCATACTCACAATTTAGAGAAGAAAAGAGAGAGTTTTGCTTAACTTTAGGGTTGAGAGAATTAGAATTGAATTTGCTTTTCTTCTTTCTTAGTTGGCGGCGGCTCCATTGATTTCCATGGCGATGGTATGACGGTAACTATTCTATTTTAATTAGGTTTAGGGTTAGCATTAGGATGTATTTATAGGTGTAGGAAGTTATTTAGGACCATTAGATTAACCCTGAACCATGAGAACCAATCAAATGCAAAATCTGCATTTTTGCGAATCGGCCACGGGTTGGCAGCCAAACACCCTGGATTAACCCCTCGTCGACCCAGCAGGGCTCGGGTCGACCTCAAAAATGGACCGGTTCAGTTATTCCCCCTCCCAATTCGCTGTTTTGAACTTTTTCGCATATTTATTTATTTAATTTTCAATTTATATATATATATCAATATATATATATTTCTCTGCGCAACCCATTTCATTTAATTCTTTTCTAAAATTTAAGTATACTTTAATTTGTGAATTTTAATGTTATAAAATTACGGGGTGTTACATTCTCCCCTCCTTAAAGGATTTCGTCCCCGAAATCTCCAAGTCAAGAAGAATGTATATCCTACCATCTAATCGTCTATCTACTCAACCGTCAAACAACAACATCCATTGTCCTTAAAAGACTTCTAATGCTTTAATGTTTATATGCACAGTGTGTGTATATGTCCATATCTAATGCAAAATTAGGTGGTCTACTGATTCAGTCGACCTCCTTAGTGCAATTCATGATAGTGCTATGCGTCCAATATGTATGCAAAAGATTCCTAATGATACATATTAATTCTATATGCGTGCACAACCATCCACCCGAATGCAACAACTATATGATAATACAACCATTATACATCCATTTTACTAAATACATCCATATATATGCAATATGCAATGTGAATTGACTGAGCCGATCTGGTGCCTAATAGTGTGTGTATATGCATCCACGAGCAACCACTAGCAAACACTTGCATCCACTTTGCATCCACCATACATAACATGTCTCAAACACATGTTTCAACCATAGGATTATCCTAACTAAAGGTCAAAGATACTAGCGAGAGGATATACTAAAGATAAGATAAGTACAAGCTAAGCAATAAAGGAGAAATTAAAAGACATACCCTCAAAAAGAAAAGGGTACCGTGAATGCATCTTCTCTTCTATCTCCCAAGTAGTGTTGCTCTCATCATCTCCCCATTGCACTTTGACTAGTCTGACCTCTCGATTCCTCAACCTCTTGATCTCCGACCCAATAATGCGCGTAGGAGCTCGTCGAATTGTCGCCTCACGCTCTATCTCCACCTCTCTAAGCAAGCTCGGCTCTACCACTTCCGCGGTCTCGTGCAAGCACTTCCTCAAATGTGACACATGGAATACGTCATGTACACCACTAAGTCTCTCGGGCAACTCCACTCTATACGCCATCCGTCCAATCCTCTCCTTAATAGGAAACGGCCCTACAAACCTTGGTGCTAATTTCCTAACGGACCCAAAGAGAACAACGTTTCTTAATGGAGACACTTTGACAAAGACCATGTCCCCAACTTCAAACTCGAGATCTGTCCTCCTCTTATCCGCATAAGATTTCTTCTTATCTTGCGCTGCTTTCATCCTCCTTCGAATCAAGTCGATCTTCTTCGAAGTCTCCCTAATCATATCGGGCCCAAGTAAGATCTTATCCGTAGATTCCCACCAACATGTAGGTGAACGACAAGGTCGTCCATATAGAGCTTTGAATGGTGCCATACCAATGCTGGACTGAAAGCTGTTATTATATGCGAACTCCACCAATGGAAGATGCTCTTCCCACGTACCCCCAAAGTCTAGGATACATAGCCTCAACAGATCCTCTAGAATGTGATTCACCCTCTCGGTCTGGCCGTCCGTCTGAGGATGATATGCGGTGCCCAAACATAATTGAGTCCCTACCGCCTCTTGTAAGCTTCTCCAAAATTCTCTAGTGAAAATAGGATCGCGGTCGCTCACTATGCTAGAAGGAACACCGTGCAAACGAACTATTTCTCGAACGTATACGGAAGCTAACCATGGAGCAGTCCTCTTACTCTTCATGGGAATGAAATGGGCGCTTTTAGTAAGTCTATCTGCTATAACCCAAATTCCCGTATTACCCTTCCTTGATCGCGGTAACCCATCCACAAAATCCATCGAGACACTTTCCCACTTCCATAGTGGAACCTCCAATGGGTGAAGCAACCCACCGGGTTTCTTTTGCTCCGCTTTTACTTGTTGGCACACCAAGCATCTAGCGACATACTCGGCCACATCTTTCTTCATGCCGGCCCAAAAGTAAACTCTCTTCATGTCTTTGTACATCTTGTCCCCGCCGGGATGAATGGTCATCTTCAAATGATGTGCTTCGTCAAGAATAGTCTTCCTTAGGTCATCGTCTTTTGGTACACAAAGTCTACCATCCCTACGTAACCAACCCTTATCGTCTAGGGTATACCTACGGAGATGGCTTGATGACTCCCCTCCTTTGAGTTTTTCTACTAACTCAACCAACTGCGGGTCGTCTCGCTGTGCCTCGCCAATCCGTCCCAAAAGAGTAGGTCTGACCTCCAAGGATGCTAGCAAACCGGGTACGAAGTCAACGGAAGGTCTAAAGTCAAACATCGAAATGAATTCTAAGCTTTGCCGCTCAACAAACAAAGGACTTAAGGATAATCTTTTTCTACTTAAGGCATCGGCCACCACGTTACCCTTGCCAGAGGTATATGCTATTTCGAAGTCGTAGGACGCTAAGAACTCCATCCACCTTTGCTGCCTTAAGTTCAAGTCCTTTTGAGAGAATAGGTATTTTAAAGACTTGTGGTCAGTGAATAATTCGAATTACTCGCCAAGAAGATAATGACGCCAAGACTTAAGCGCGAAAACAATAGCGGCCAATTCTAGGTCATGTGTAGGATAATTTTTCTCATGCGCTCTCAACTGCCTTCCACCATAGGCTATTACACTACACTCTTGCATTAAGACTGCGCCTAGTCCTGTCCCACAAGCGTCAGTATAAACGGTAAACGGCTTACGCCCATCTGACAATTCTAAGACTGGGGCTGAAGTCAAAGCTCTCTTCAAACGTTGGAACGCATCATCACAATCTACGTCCCATGTGAAAACTAGGTTCTTCTTCGTCAAGCGTGTCAATGGAGCTGATATCTTTGCGAAGTCTTTGATAAACTTCCTATAGTAGCCAGCCAACCCCAAGAAACTTCTCACTTCGGTAGCATTTTTAGGGATCTTCCAATCTTGGATGGCCACCACCTTCGCGGGATCCACAGCAATCCCTTCTTTGGAAACCACGTGTCCTAAGAACCGTACTTCCTTCCTCCAAAAGTGACACTTAGAAAATTTAGCTTTAAGCTTGTGCGCTCGAAGAGTCTCCAACACTTCCCTAAGATGTAGGGCATGCTCTTCTTCATTCTTAGAAAAGATCAAGATGTCATCTACAAAGACTACCACAAATTTGTTAAGGTACTCCCTAAACACCCTACTCATCAAATCAACAAAATATGCTGGGGCGTTTGTCAAACCGAAGGGCATCACTAGCCATTCATAGAAACGGTCCGGAGTCCTAAAGGCAGTCTTGTCTATGCTATCCTCAGCCACTCTCAACTGATGGTACCCAGTGGCTAAGTCCAACTGCGAAAACACTGAGGCGCCAACTAACTGATCGAAGAGATCGTCAATCCTCGGCAGTGGGTGTCTGTTCTTCTTAGTAAGCTTATTAAGTTCTCTATAGTCCACACAAAGTCTAAGGGACCCATCCGCCTTCGTGGCAAATACTACTGGAGCACCCCACTCCGATATACTTCGTCTTATGAACCCCTTCTCAAGCAACTCCTTCACTTGCTTACCGAGTTCCCTCCTTTCACGTGGAGCCATGTGGCGTACTGGCAAAGATACTGGTTTCGCATTATCCACAAGATATATTCGAAAATCTATCTCCCGCTTTGGAGGCAAGCCCTTCACCTCCTCAAACACATCTGAATATTCTCGGACCACTCTAACAGATCGTAGATTTTCCTCAGACGCGTCAAGCGATTCTAGATAACTTTGCATAACCGAATTTATGGGATAACAGAAGATTTCGACAGTGTTGCCAAGGCGAGTCACGAGCCTAACTACTCTCCTTTCACAATCAAGAACGGCCCCATTTCTGGATAACCAATCCATTCCTAAAATTAGCCCATAGCCCGTGAAGCCCAACACATAAGCATCACATCTAAATTCAACGCTAAGTATGGAAATTTTCAAATCCAAACACATCATGGACAAATAAGCTGAGCCCCCTATTGGATTCGAAACAACTAAGGGATCCTCTACTAAACTGGTGTTTAAGTGCAGTGATTCAACTAATGATGTAGAGATAAACGAATGTGATGCGCCCGAATCGAATAAGGTACGGACAAGATGATCAAACAGAAAAACTAAGCTTTCAACAGAAATGGTTCTACCTCGTTCTTGCAGCGGTGGGACCGTGAAAGCCTGAACTTGTCCCCATGCCTGCCCTGGTGCCATAAGAGACTGCACCTGTCCTCCCGAGGTAGCTCCTGCCCTCTGCCCCTTCTTTGGGCAGTCCTTCACTAAGTGTCCCGCATCGCCACAATGAAAACAGCCAGTCTTCTTTTTCTTTCGGCAATCCTTGCTGAGATGGCCTGGGGTTCCACAGTTAAAGCACTTCTTCTTTCTCTTGCCGTTATTGTCTTTACCACCCTTCTTGTTTTGTTGTTGTGGTTTCTTCAGATCCCCCTTCTTCTCGGGTGCCTTATCAGCTTTAGCGCTTTTCTCCTCATGCATAAGCGCCATTTCTACTAACTTCTCGAAGGTGGCCCCCATAGGGATGTGGGTCATAGCCAACCCTTGCCAACGGTTCATTCAAGCCATTAACGAACCTCAGAGCCTTCTTCTCCGGCGTGTTTACTAAGTCCAAACCAAACCTTGCTAGCTGATTAAATTTGTTGACATATTCTTTCACTAACGAGCTTCCTTGCTTCAATGTCAAGAACGTTTCCATATATAGATTTTCTTCCGCCCTAGAGAGAAACTTCGCCTCGAACCTACGTCTGAAATCCGCCCAAGAGTGAACAGGACGTTCCCCATTAGTGACCTCCCACCAAAACGAGGCCTCTCCCTTCATCAACCAAGCTGCTAAACGAACTCTCCTCCCTTCTTCTACTTCAAAGATTTCTAGCAATTCTTCCACCTCCTTAAGCCAATCTCTAGCTTCCACAAACGTTTCTGACCCTTGAAATGGTTTTCCACCCATAGCCTTGAATTCCTTGCACGTCTTTGCAAAAGTATCTACGCGAGGAGGAGGAGGAGGAACGGGTGCAACTGGTGGTGGAGGAACGTTGGCTGGACCTGCGGCGGCCCTAGCCTCTAATAGCCTCTTATACCATCCTGGTATCGTTACACCGTCAGGTAGGTTAAGATATTCAGCCATGCTGAAACGAAAAAGGAAAGATTCAAAATGGAGAAATCGAAAGATGGCTATTTGGGGATTATGTTTTTCATAAAAACTTCCTCTTTAAATTTTTCATTAAAACATGTTTTTGAAAACATTTCTTCCAAAAATAAGTATTTTTCTAAAGTATTTTTATCTGTTCTGGTAACCTTAAGCTCTGATACCACGTGTAACACCCCACGTCCATTAATGTCACTCACAAAGGGAATGCATTAGCTTCCATGGAGGTTATAAGTGAATATGGAACAAAAAAATTACAAAAAGACAGATAATAAATAGTACTTGGAAATCTAAAACTTCATTTTATTGCAGCGGAAATTAAACATGTTTGTTACATCATAAAACCATATATCATAACCAAGTACAATATCCATCTTCATAAAAACAAAATACATAATCCCATTACATAAATAGCCATTAAAAAGATAACAAGCTGGACTTTACTTCAACGGTCCAAGCTTTCCAAAGAGAGATGAAGCAATTCAATCAAACTCCACTAGAGCTGGGCCCAACCTGAGGACCTGGAGGGGGAAAAAGGATAGAAATAGAGGGGGTCAGACATAAAGTCTGGCGAGTATGATAATTCTAACAATACTATTATCAAAATAACTAGACTAAGGCATAAGCTGGAAGACAAGTAAATGTTTATGAACTCTTAGGAAGATAGAGATAGCGTTTAAGATAACGTTAAAAATAACGGTAAAGGCACACCTAATTACTAACGAATGATTACTACACTGCACCGCACATTACTACACTGCACCACACCAGTCACCCTATTGTTTGCTCCCACTTGCTTCACACAGAAACTTTATAAATTGCCTTACGTACCCCTAGCTGACTACATAGGTGTCGTCTGCCCCTATCTCCACTAGGTGTACCCCACTACCCACTTTCGATCGGCTCCCTACTCGTAGATACCCGTGCTGGCCCCACAGTGGGGTGTATCACTCCCCTAAAGTGGCAACCCGATACAACTTGAGAATGCACGACTTATACCTACACGATGCAACAACGTCTTACCTACCAGCCCGGGTCCACACACGCATATGAAACCCGTTGGACTTGCGTTGCCACCGCTCCCCGTTTTGGCCTCTTATAGTCAAATCCAGCATGCGTGTGTCGTCCTCGACTTAGGTCGATCCCACAAAGATACGTTTGGGATACTGGTTGAAATGGGCCCCCACAAGCTACCCACCTAAGCTTGTCACTAGTATATCCCACTTAACCCTCTTAGTCATGTTCATTTACATGTGTGTTTGGTTAAGTCTTACTAATCGTATTTCACATGCCACTAAGGGAACCCCCTAGATTCCTCATGCCACCCAAGGCACCTACTTAACCCCCATGTCCCACCTTACATGTTTATCTGGTTAAGTATTTCTTAATTCATTCAGGCCATAACCTCATAAAGACCTCTCACATTAGACTGGCATTTATGGTGGCTGGATTTGCCGGGCGGGTCCGGGCAGTCTTACACCATAAAAGAGTCTAACCTCGTGTCTTTACAACCGTTATGCTTTAGTTTAGGCCTAGGACCTCTCACATTGGGCTGACATTTGTGACCACTGGATTTGCCGGGCGGGTCCGGGCAGGTTTACGTCGCAAACGAGTCCAACCTCGTGTCCTAAGCATTGATTAACACTTAAAATCTTTTACCCCAGTTTTAATAATTCCCTATTCAAATTATTAATTAAGTCAACTTTTAATGTTGTCCATAATTGACTCAATTATGGCCATCCACTTATGGCATGCAAAATCATATCAATTGCACCCCAACTTTTTAATATTAAATCCTTAATATTACCCCTACCCCACGTTTATACGTTCGCTTATTCAACGCATAATATAGGCTAGACTTTTATAGTCTAGCACCTAGCACAAAGATATATTATCACAACATATAGACAATTAAAATAAATCTAATCATAATAGGGGTGAAACATGCATAAACTACACATGTTAAGGATCAAAAGGTGTCAACTTGTTAAATGTCTCAATTTATATGATATGGTCATAGCCCAAATCTATACATAAACTTGCATATGGGGTTTTTAGGCAACATAATGATGGTGTGAACTAGCATAGGATATCACATATGTCATAGCATAATTCTAGATGTCATAATAGATGTCTTGGTATATGTTCATAACTTTTCTAATCAATCTAACTTGCATATGTGACTTGTCATATAGATCAACATAACCCAAACATGATGATTTAATTAATATGAACTAACTAGCATAGATGGTAACATCATGGCCTTTTTAACATGTATGATTCATCACAACTTAGCATAGAAACTTTCAACATACATAACATCATCATAGCATGATTTACAACATATAAGATATCATCATCACATAACATTGGATTTACAATATACATGATAGCAAAAGGGGTTTACAACAACATATATGATAATTCACATCATCTACTCATAATCCATTCATAACTCAACCTAATTAAAATGATAATAATCTTGTTAAGATCATCATACTCACAATTTAGAGAAGAAAAGAGAGAGTTTTGCTTTGCTTTAGGGTTGAGAGAATTAGAATTGAATTTGCTTTTCTTCTTTCTTAGTTGGCGGCGGCTCCATTGATTTCCATGGCGATGGTATGACGGTAACTATTCTATTTTAATTAGGTTTAGGGTTAGCATTAGGATGTATTTATAGGTGTAGGAAGTTATTTAGGACCATTAGATTAACCCTGAACCATGAGAACAAATCAAATGCAAAATCTGCATTTGAGCGAATCGGCCCACGGGTTGACAGCCAAACACCCTGGATTAACCCCTAGTCGACCCAACGGGGCCCGGGTCGACCTCAAAAATGGGCCGGTTCGGTTATTCCCCCTCCCAATTCGCTGTTTTGAACTTTTTCGCATATTTATTTATTTAATTTTTAATTTATATATATATATATATATATATATATATATATTTCTCTGCGCAACCCATTTCACTTAATTCTTTTCTAAAAATTAAGTATACTTTAATTTGTGAATTTTAATGTTATAAAATTACGGGGTGTTACAATAAGTACGTGCTGTCAGGCTATGACTTCAATGTTGAGATATCGTTGATGGTTTACCAGGTAAAATTTTGTTCAATACATTGTCGATACCAAAGATTTTTTTATAGTTATAATTCATACTGCCAAATAAAACATACATGCACACAGGGCATGCACAAATTGCTTTTTTTTTTTGTCACATGATGCATCATGCTATACAACATATGCATAAATGGTCATAATGAGCACTAAGCCAATTGGAGCATGTAAGTAAAAAAATTGAAAATGATTTTTTTGAATGTCCTACATGTCCTTAATATATATGCACTTTAAAACGTTGGTCTTCAACATGAGGATGGCCTTTTACTCGAATAAATTCAAAAAAAATTCTGTAATTGTATTTCTGGTCTTTCATATGACATTATGATACCGTATGTTCATTAGGATAATACAGTATAATGAAGTATAGTACTCGTGCTGATAACAAATAATTTAACAATGATCGTATTTTGGTTGTAGAATTTTGTTTCTGTGGTTATTGTCTCTACGTTAAGTACACTGGGTGTAATTTCGACTGAGCCACTTACATGGAAACTTATTCGAGTTTGGATGCCTGTTAATGCTATCTTTGTTGGAATGCTTATAACGAGCATGTTCAGGTTTGAGCCTTCTACATAAATAATATTACACTAAATTAGTGAGCATTGACATCTTTGATACTAAGTTTGCATACTCAAGCCTATTGTCATTTACAATTGTTATCTCTTTGTGTCCATAAGGGTTTGTTTGCCTGTTTTTTTGGTGACAAACTATTGTTTATCCTCTAGTTACTTTTGCATTTCCCATACTTGAAACAGGAATTGGCTCATGGTGGCAGTACAATTATTTTGGTGAGCTATTTCTATCTGACAGTACAGTGACTCTAGTGAGAACTGGATTCCTGATTACATTTCTTGCTCATTTTGTTTTGTAATCTTCAGTTTAACCAATTATCTCTGCATGCTTTGTTCTTCATACATCATTACTAAAGGTTGCCCCTAATGTTTTCTTTCTTGTAGCTTGAAGTACGTTAATGTTGCCATGGTTACAGTTCTTAAAAACGTCACAAATGTCATAATCGCTATTGGCGAGACATACCTCTTCAATAAGCAACACAGCAATCAAGTGTGGGCTGCTTTATTCTTAATGGTATTACAAATAAACAAATAATGAAGTGAAGAAGAAGATATCAATGAGTCACACAACTCCGAAATTTGAAGTTTTGGAAATACTAGTGGCATGATCTCACAGTTATTTTTTCTTGCTTTGTGTAGATCATCTCTGCAGTCTCAGGTGGATTGACTGATCTTCAGTTTAATGCAGTCGGTTGTGCCTGGCAGGTTGTGAACTGTTTTTTTATAGCATCATATTCGATAAGTCTTCTGTAACAAGTTTCATCAAAATTCAATTTTAGAACTAAGTGTAAATCATGCTCTTTAAATCCGAATAAAGCCTCTTATATGTCTCATTCATGAATGTTTCTACTCATGTGTTTTGTTTTTTACAATTGTAGCTAACACTACAACGAGTTATGGATACTGCTAAACTAGTGACGAAATCTGGAAATTTAAATGAGTTTTAAATGGTTTTGTTAAATAATGTTCTTTCATTGCCATTGGGAGCCCTACTTATGTTCATATTTAATGAAGCGGGCTACCTCTCTAAAACGTGAGTTACTCTCTCTTATAGCCCTTGTGCTCTTTTTGCTATATATGCAATAAACATGACATGAATTGGCAGGCCACTTTTGAACTGCCTGTATTTTGGTTGGTGGTGACATCAAGTGGATTTCTGGGACTAGTAATTAGTTTTGCTTCTGTGTGGTTTCTTCATAAACAGGTGCAACAACATATAGGAATGTTTTTTCTTTTTTAACAAAAAATTAAATCCAAGTTTTTTCAAGTTTTTTCTCAGACTTATTTTATTTTTTTAACCAGGCTTATGCAACTGTTGAATTTGTTTTTTAGCTTGATCGGTTCACTTAACAAGATTCCTCTCTCTATTGTCAGAATTCTATTACTCAAGGTTCCAACCAACTTGGAAGAAAAGTACATATCCATCGTTTTATGTTTACAACAAGTTAAAAGTTATGTTTATGTATATGCATGTTTTATGATTGTGCAGGTGGTGTGTCTTGTGGTGGTGGGGATGCTGAGGAAGTGCAAAGATGAAGCAGGCTGATAGTTGAAGCAGAGTTTTCGGATGGTACTGATTTATAATCATTATTTGTAATGAAGAATTGATAGATTGCTGTGATGATGTATAATTCATTAGTTTTGTATTTTGAATATAAAGTTGTAACTTTTTTTGTATGAATGGATTCGTTGCTTTGAATTTATATCAATTTGTTTTCTGTTTATTCAGCTTTTGTTGCATTTGAAAAATTTATTCTATTAAAGTTATAATAAAGTGTATTACAAATCAATAGAAATAGATGTAATAATAGCGAAGTCAAAACAGTGCATAAAAGTTGTAGTAGGTATTACTACAACGGTGCGTAAAAGTTGTAGTATGTATTACTACAATGGTTTATAAAAGTTGTAATAAAGTTTATTACAACAGTGAATAAAAGTTGTAAAATATACGAAAACACAACGGTGCTGCAATGGTGCAACAAAGTTGTAAAAGATATTTATCTATTACAACTTCATAATACACGACGGTTGCATCACCGTTGTGAAAGGTATATTACAACGGTGTTCCACTGTTGTAATATGGTCAGTTTGTTGTAGTGAATGACCATTTTTCGAATGGTCTCCAAATTCGACGAAATTAATTTTGTCAGGACCGTATAGTCAAAACATAGAAAATATAGTTTTTATGGAATTTTTAGGGTTAGTATGTGGCCCCGATAATTTAAAATGTACGTTTAGATTAAATATATTAATTTATATTTTAATTTTAATGAAAACTGATCAAAGTGATCAAATGGGTTGATGAGACCTATTCCATTTTGTCCGAAACATGGGTATTTTGCTAGGGGCAACATAAATTGGGCTGAATTTGGAGCTATTAGAAATTAATGGGCTTTTAAATGATTAATGAATTAATTAATATAATATAATATACATGATAATACGGTAAACCCTAATTATATTGTACACATCCGCCGCCACTAAGGATCTTAATGGCAATCGTGCTTCGATTTTCTTCCTTCAATCCTCTTCAAATCATTCTGAATTAAAACACGATTTATAAGCGAAATTCGAAGACCAACTCATGATCTTTAAATCCATAAGGACGTGATCAATTTTAGTGAAGGAACAAGTGTGAATTTGGAGTGCAAACCCGCAGCGTTGGGGCGCCAATCGGAGGCATTGCAGACCGTCGAGTTGGACAAAGACGTGGTGATGGGAGGTCGGCTTGAGGGCAGAGGCAGTGGCGCATCTGGATGGGGGTTCGGTGATTGTTCTGGAGGCGCGCAGGCTTGGGGCGGGTTGGAGCGATGGGTTCCTGTATCACCGTGAAGAAGAAGGGTTAAAACCACTTAATAATGTAATTAAAAATTAGTTAATTATATTTGTTTGGCAATTAATTTATTCGAATGGTTACACAACAATAACTTTTGCATACAGAATCGAAACTGAACGATTTTCGTTGCATTGGAATCGTGAGATCCACATCTACATTTCAAAACCGACTAAAGTGATTTGGAGCTGACTGCAAATTCAGAAGGAATAAATACCAAGTTGAGAAATTCTACTTTTCTATATATAATTAAAATCAATTAATCATAATTGTAGTATTACCAATACGCTGTAATATCCTATTGACTGTCATACGTGATTTGATATGGAATTGACATTGTTATGTAGATATATCGATTTGAGTATTGTTATGTGTTAGCCTACTTTGTGACCTAGGCTACACAAAGCTAGATGATCAAGTAATGAAGAACATTCATGCTAAGGACCGGATCGGAACGGAGGACATTTGGTCAGAGCAAGTCAACATAAAGCAGAGAAAGAAGGGGCTTGGGTCAAACCAGATCGGATAAGACAAACCCGATCCGTCCCTTAAACTGAAGGACTCCGATCCAAACCCATGCACTAAGAAATGCAACTATCACACCCACGTTCCCTTAATGTTCGGAGCGGTTAGAAGGCCACGTTCCCACATTCATCCACTAACTCAATATGCTGGCACCATCTTGTGATATCCGAACCCGCAAGTGATGGAATGGAGGCCACGTGGATCCAAACCGGAGCCATCCTAGGAGCATTTTTCACCTATAAATACACCATTAAGAGGCATTTGGATGGATCTTTTGGCATTTTCAAAACTCAAACTCCTTTACTATCCGAATTTCATCAACTTATTCAGATTACAATCATCTTTTGAATCATACTGTGAAGGAAAATGAATGAATCAATGTATTATATAAGTGAGAATTGAGTGAAAATCGTTGTTGTACTTGCATTCAAGACATCAATCCAAAGAGTAGAAAGTGGACATAGGTTATTTAATGTCGAACCACTATAAATTGTGTGTTTTCGTCATTTTTGATATTATTTCAGCAGAATTATTATTAGTTTGGGTATTAGAGCCAACTTTGGATCTAACATTTTGGTGCTTTCACTGAGAAATATTTGAATTCTTCGCTTTTTGGGATTATCGTTCACTATTTGGACTTTCAAGTTCATAGAAGTGAATCCTCTATTTTCGACTATAAGTACCTTTTGGTGAACCGTTGAAGAATTAAACACTATGGCCAAAACGAAAGGAAAAGAAGTGCAAGGCGCTAGGGGGAACAATGCTAGAGAGGATCAACAAGCCATGGTATTGATGAGATCGCGTGGACAAGACTCTGGAGCAGGCCACTCCGGTCAGGAAAGTCTGATCCGAGCAGGTGACTCCGATCCGAGCCGATCAGAAGACGTTGAGGTCACTCGCTCCCCCCATCTGAACCGGTCCGGTCCTACTACCTTGTCCGATCCAATCCGATCCAAACCAGAATGAAGCGGGAACTTCTACTCGAGCTCCCTCCAATGCTCAGATTCCAGCCGCTATGACCAATGATTAGCTTGACCCATCTACACCCGTCACCCAAGGAGATTTTTCATGCTTTCTTGACATGCTCCAGAGTACTAAGGAGGCATTGGAAGCCCATAAGCATGACAGTCTTCGCATGCAAGAGAACATGATCACTACGAGTAAGGAACTCCAGGAGCTCCGGAGGCAAAAGACACCTTCCCCAACACGCTGCCTTGCTGTACAAGATTCCTCTTCTTCAGACGAGGGACATCTTTGCGAAAGAAGACTGCTAGAGCGACCTCAGAATCTTGATCAGTTAACTTTTAGATCTTTAGGATCCTGCAAAGACTGTGCTCGTGTGTTACGGCCTAATGACCCAAGCTTGAAAGAGCCTATGTTGTTGCCCATGTGTGGATCCCATGTTCTACCCAGGGATCCTAACATTACTAATCCTACTCAACAAAAATTTCTTCAGCCCCTCCCTCCTGAGATCAACCGGGAGCGAAGGGAGCAATGTAGAGCAGCCGCCGCTAAAAACAGGAGGTTATCCCCTAATCAGGGGCCCAGGGGTAATCTGAATATTAGACCTAGAGAACCGGTGCATACATTAACAAATGCTGATGTATGGGGGATGGTGCGTCAGATTATGTCCGAAAGCCGTCGGTACACTAATGAGAACTGGGGTATTGAGCGAAGTCATACCCCCTTCACAGATGATATATTGGATTTCCAGTTCCCTCGGCGGTTCAACTCACCTCAGATGGATCGGTATTCAAGAAGAACGGGCCCAGGGCAACATCTGATGAGGTATGCATGGTTCATGAATGCCACAGCAGCTCCAGATGCTGTAAAATGCAAAGCCTTTCCAATTTATCTTGAAGATGTGGCGTTAATGTGGTTCACCCGACTCCCTCCCCGGTCGATATCAAATTTCACAGAATTGAGTGAGCGCTTTATGAACCAGTTTCGACTTCACGCCCGAAAGTCCAAGAGCGTCATAGAGTTGTCACGGATTAAACAGGCCCTAGGAAAATCTTTGAAATCATATTTAGACCGCTTCAACCTGGTCGTCACACAAGTTAGTGACCCTCATGAGCCCACTATTCTGATGGCCTTGATAGAAGGAGTTGACCCTGACACAGAATTCAGGGATTACTTGTCTGGGAAACCGCCTCCTACTAGAGAATTGTTTTATGAAAAGGCTAACTCAGGGCCTCGAGGGAAGGTGTCCAAAGTAATGTTGCTGTGAAGCAATCCGGTGATAGTTCGGGGAAAGTTGAGGTAAACGTCGGCAACCAGAGCGGAGGTAATAGCAACAGGAATGGGAATGACAATAGAAGGAACAGGAACCGAGGGAATAACTCTAGTAAAAGACCCAGATTCCAGACTTTTGAAAACTATACGTCGTTAAGTGATACATTGGAGAATATTTACTTGGATACATATAGCATATTGCAATACAAAAAACCACCACCCAGAGACTCCACTGAAAAAAATATCGCAACGGGAAAGTTTTGTTTGTTCCATGGAACCCACGGTCATTCCACCAACGAATGTCGTCATTTGAGAGATATAGTTGGAAGATTGTTGCGGGAAGGGAAGTTAGACGAGTACAAGGTTGCCTATAGGGACATGGGGCAAGGGGGACAAGCCCCGGACCAAAACCAGCCTACTTCAAAACCCACAGCCCAACAGAAAGGTTAGGGGATCGTTATCAATACCATTATAGGCGGACCCACCTAGCTAGTCTTAGTTTCAAAGCGATGGATCAGTACGTCAACGCCGCTAAGCATTTTGAGGTAGGAGAATGTAGTAAACTCGAAGACATCACCCCAGTAAAACAATAAAAGACGATGTCAGACGACATCATATTCCGTAGTAGAGATGATTCCGGAGTTCAATCCCCAACTGAAGATCCACTGGTAATTACCACGACCGTCGGCCCTGCTTTAGTCCATAAAGTGTTGGTGGACAACGGGAGCTCGGTCAATATCCTTATCAAGAAATCTTTTGAGCAAATGAGACTTGAAACAAAAGATCTAAAGCACTACGAAGGATGGATATGTGGTTCAACGGGGCGTCGATGGCTTCGATGGGCTACGTAGAATTACCAGTGACATTAGGGCAGGGAGATCGCCAGAGAGTGAGGATCCTTCCATTTGTAGTTTTGGATGTAGAGTCACCCTACAACGCCTTCTTAGGTCGACCGGCCCTTGCCGAGTTTAGGGCATGTATTGGACCTTGGTGGTTGCTGCTTAAATTTCGAACTGACGCAGGAATTAGGGTGATGAGAGGCGACCAAGCTACAGGACGAGCTTGTTACATTACGAAGTTGAAGATGCAAATGAAGGGTTGAATATAGAAATTAATGACGATTCTCCCCCTTCGAAGGAAAACTTAGCATAGCAATTATGGGGTCCAGCCCCAAGAGAGTCGCCCTTAGATGTGCTCGAGGATATAGATCCCAGAGAGGATAATGAACCCAAGGATAGGAAGGCGACTCCAAACGAGATAACAATAGATATACCTATTGATGAGACAGATTCGACAAAAGTACTAAAGATCGGCTCGCAGCTAGATCCAGTTCAAGCGAAAGAGTTAGCTAATTTTTTAAGGGCAAATCTGGATGTGTTTGCCTGGACTCACGCTGACATGTGTGGGATTTCGCCTGCCATTATGAGAAACTCTTTATGTATTAACCCAAAGCACCCACCAGTCAAATAGAAAAGACGGATGTTAGGCCTAGAGCGGTCAGTAGCTTTGAAAGAAGAGGTAGAGAAATTAAAGGATAATGGATTCATTAAGGATTCGAAATATCCCGACTGGATATCAAATCCTGTCCTGGTTAAAAAATCTAACGGGAAGTGGCGTACATGTATCGACTTCTCTGATTTGAACAAGGCTTTCCTGAAGGATAGCTTTCCTCTTCCCAGAATTGATCAGGTAGTAGATTCGATGGCTGGACATGAGCTTTTATCCTTTATGGATGCCTATTCGGGGTACAATAAAATTCCCATGCACATACCAAATCAGGAGCATACAAGTTTCATCACAGACTTGTGGTTATATTGTTATGTGGTAATGCCATTTGGGTTAAAGAATGCAGGAGCCATGTACTAGCGCTTGGTCAACCGTATGTTCTATAATTAAATCGGGAAAACCATGGAGTTTTACGTGGATGACATGCTTGTGAAGTCTAAACAATCTTCCGACCATACAAGGGACTTAGCTGAAATGTTTGATATTCTTTGAAGGTATGGAATGAAGTTAAACCTCCTAAAATGCTCGTTTGGGGTCGCATCTGGAAAATTCCTTAGGTTTATCGTGAGTTCTCGAGGAATTGAGATAAATCCAAGTCAAATAACAACAATAAGGAATACTAAAGAACCACGAAAGATCAAAGATGTTCAAAGCCTAGCCGGAAAAGTTGCTGCATTGAGCAGGTTTATCTCTAAAGCCATAGATAGATGTGTACCTTTCTTCGATCTAATAAAACAAGGAAAACGAAATTTTGAGTGGACCCCTGACTGTGTGGAGGCGTTCCAGAATTTATTAGACTTATTAGAAAAGCCTCCAATATTATCAAAACCTGTAGAACATGAGGATTTGTTTGTCTACCTAGCGGTATCATCTCATGCCGTCAGTACAGCATTGGTACGTGAAGAGGATAAAGTCCAGAGGCATGTATACTATGTGAGCAAAAAGCTAGCTGCTGCAGAACGTAATTATCCAAAGATAGAAAAACTTGCTTATAGCCTCCTGATTGCTTCCCGCAAACTTCATCATTACTTTCATGCTCACCCGATAGTTGTATACACCGATCAACCTTTAAGACAAGTGTTGCAAAACCCGAAGCATCGGGGCGGTTACTTAAATGGAACATCGAGCTGAGTCAATTTGATTTAAATTTTCAACCATGGAAATCAATAAGAGGGCAGGCATTGGCCGGCTTTATAGCTGAATTCACAATTCCCGAAGAGGAAACGGTGGGTGATAAGGTAGTTACTTTAGACCAAGAGTTAGAGCTTAGTCCTTGGAAGCTATATATGGACGGATCCAAAAATGATCGAAGGTCCGGCGTCGGAGTTGTTTTAATAACTCCTGAAGGACGATCTATTTACTATGCATTGTGATTAGAGTTTGCTGCTACTAATAACGATTCCGAGTATGAAGCCCTGATTGCCAGGATGAAACTCGCCAAAGAACTAGTAGTGAAGACACTGGATATATGTTGCGATTCCAAGAAAGTTGTATGCCAGGTTCGGGAGGAATTTATTACTAATGGGCCTCGACTCGTTACTTATCTCAAAAAGGTAAAGGAGTTGCAGAGTAGTTTAGAGCATTACAGCATAACGCATATTCCAAGAACGGAAAATCAGAAAGCAGATCGGCTGGCAAAGCTAGCAAGTTCTGATAATCCCAAAGAAACTGAAATGATTCCGATAGAGGTTTTGGAATCACTAAGTTTCGACTTGATGGAAGTGGAACTAACCTTGGAAGTCGACCTAAAGAGAGAATCATGGATCACATCGATCAAGAATTTTCTCAAGAATGGAACCCTCCCGTTGAAGAAGAGTGAAAGACGATCTGTAAGACGTAAGGCTGCAAGATACGTTTTACAGGACGACGTCCTTTATCGCCAAGGGTTTTCAATGCCCCTACTAAGTTGTATCGCACTTGACGGCATCAAACGTGTACTGCAAGAAGTACATGAAGGTGAGTGTGGGGACCACACCGGGGGCCAAACCCTACCAAAGAAAGTATTACGGTATGGATAATTTTGTCCTATCGTGAATAAAGACGCGGCTGATAATTTACGACGCTGCGACAGATGTCAAAGATTTGCCAAGATTCCCAGAGCGCCTCCGACTCAGCTCAAGTCGATGGTAAGCCCATGGTCATTTTCCATGTGGGGGATTGATATTATTGTAGTGTTACCTATTGCCAGAGGAGGAGCTAAGTACGCGATCGTCGCCATGGACTATTTCACGAAATGGGTGGAAGCTGAACCTTTAACGACGATCATGGCAAGAAAGGTGATTATTTTTGTGGTCAGAAACATTATCTGTTGATTTGGATACCGAAGACCATCATAATTGATAATGGGACATAGTTTGACAGCGTCGAATTCAGAAAATTCTGCCAAAAGTACAAGATTGATAAACGGTACATTGCTGTAGCTCACCCGCAGTCAAATGGCCAGGTCGAAGCAATAAACAAGGTCATTAAATCTATTCTCAAGAAGTGGTTGGATCGGGCCAAAGCCAAATGGGTATATGAGTTGCCACTAGCTTTGTGGGTCTACAGGACAACCTTTAAGACGGCCACCGGCCATACTCCCTATTCACTTTCTTTTGGGTCAGAAGCAGTAATCCCAGTAGAATTGTAAGTCCCTTCTCATCGAGTCGTGTATTATGACCCGCTGACGAATAGAACACTCCCCCTAGAGTCTCTTGATATGGTTGAAGAAAAAAGAGACGAAGAAGACTTGCGTGCCTCAAGACATCGACATCAAGTAGCACGTTATTATGACCGGAAAGTTCACTTCGAAACCTTTGAACCAGGAGACCTAGTACTGAAGCGAGTCTTCCCACCTTCAACCCAGTTGGGTCCAAAATGGAAAGGGCCATACACCATCCAACGGAAGCTTGATACAGTAACATTCAAGCTAACGACCGTGGACGGTGAAGAGATTCCCAGAGCTTGGAACGCTCAGCACTTACGACGATATCTGAGCTAAATATGAAATGTCTTCCTTTTTGTTTTTATAAGCTATGTAAAATGGCACGACTTGCCTTAAAAAGTTTGTTTATATGAACAAAGGATTATGAAGTGGATGTAGGCTACGACTTAGCTGAACCATTACAAAAATATCATGTGTCATTTATTTTCCTGCATTATTTATATCTTTAACCATTATTCTGTCATGACAATGAAACACAAAACACAAAATTAAATTTCAAAAATTGGAGACAACCCATGTGCAGGAGCAAACAAAATGACCATTTGCATGATAAGATGCAAAGAATGGGAAGATAACATTCCTAACTCTAACTCTGAGAGAGAGTATAAAGGACGGGAAGACGACGTCCCTTGAGGTGTGAAGGTGCACCCCGATAAGGGACCGCCTCAGTAATACTCTAACCTGGTTATGAGACAGGAGAGTATAAAGATGCTAGAAAGAATAGGCATCAATGACGAAAGGAATATGGCCCCGTCAGAGAATCAAGGACAACTGAATTTTGAATTTAATCGATCTTGAATAAGTCTTAATCAGTTATCCAAGATTGATTGGGGGCATATATATGTACACATGTTCCCCTTAATAACGACTTTACTATATAACTGTGATTTGACATACTGTTTGTTTGCATCTTTACCTAAATGTTAAAATTTACGGATATCAGACATTGCAGCGAACAAACCACTTTATTCACAAATATGTGAGTTTATAAAGGAAGACTAAGCAAAAGACGCGAGGGCCGCACTCACTACAATAATAGCGGACCAGTGGAATATCAAAATAAAATAAAACAAAGCACATTATCACTTGGGCTTTGGAGCAGACTTGGGTTTTTTGGCAGCCTTAAGAGCATTTCTAGCTTCTTTTTCAGCATCAGACATGAGACGCTTTGGCCTTTTCTTCTCTGTAGTTGAAGTACCAGAATCGGTATATTTCTTCCCAAGAGTTGGAACACTGGAATCAAGAGAAGATATTTTTAGCAAGCTCTTCTGTAATTGACCTAGTTGAAAGCTTAACAACCAACCTCGATCTAGGATCCACCACTGCAAGGGGCTTAAGGCTTTCAGGGTTTAAGTCCTCGACATTTAGCTGCATGCGCTTGTCTTGTTCGGCTTTCATTTCAGCCAAAGTCACGTCATCAGCACTTTTCGAATCCCTAATTATAGCAACAACAGGATCTTCTTCATGCCCCTCATTGCCATCGTCGTCTTTTAAGGCATCTATCATTTCGTCATCATGAGAAGTGTCGGCCTTAGACGGTTCAGGTCCCCTTCCGGATTCGACAATGGTACCCTTATCCTGTCCTTCCTAAGTCTTTTCCACGGATTCTTCCCCAATCGAAGCTCCCTGAGGCTCATCAGTCTTCTCTGCTGGGTCAGCACCTACAGAATGAGAAGCAACAGTTATCAACTTAGGAGAAAATAAAGGATCCTCGATCGATTGCCCAATGATGTGATGAAAGGTGGAGACGGCCTTGACAAATTGAGGTGAAAAGGTAGAAATACCTTCTGATGATTTCTCAATTAGGGCGACTACCGTCTCTGACGCTGATTCGGGTATAAGAGATAAAAGATACGTTCTAGGAATTCCCAGATTCTCGGGATTATACCCCTCAACTCCAGTAGTTTCAGCGGTAGCAGAATAAGAACCAACTTCAAGGATATTCTTTTGTTTGGCCAGGCACTTCTCCTCCTCCATGGCAGCAGCAGCAATAAGGCGACGCCCCTCGGCCAGACGTGCCGGTTCATCATCTCTCAAATACTTCTCCATGAGTTTGTCTTCATCAACGAAGTCTACATTAAGTTCCTCATTTTCCCATTCGATGATTTAACTCCATACGCGAACTAAGGTAGTCGGATAGTCTTCGATCCAAGAGATGTTTCAGCGACGGATTATGTGTGCAAAGAATTCAATCATTAGTTCGCCAAAGCCGTGCAATTCTTCTTGAGCCTCTAATAGCTATTTATGGATTTCTTCAGCAGACTTAATAGCACTGTCTACGTTCCCCTCAACTAAAGCAGCCCTAGTCTCGGCTTCCATAAACTTGGACTCCAAGTCAGCATTTCGTTTCTCCATCAAGACATTCTTCCTCGCTAACTCGGCCTTTTCTTGCTCAAGAGTATTGTAAGCCAGTTGCATTTTGACACTGTTTGACTTAACGTCTTCCGCTTGTTTCTTCAACTCCAAACGTTCTTGACTATGAGATTCCAGCAAGTCATGGTAACGCTTTTGTAATTGCCTAAATTGTTGTTTGAAGTTGTTGGCATCTCGCTGAGCAATGACGAGTTGAGCCTGTGTATCTTCTAAGTCCTTCTCCAGATTTTTCAAAGCATTCTCATTGGAATCTGCAGCGTTTTTCATTGAATCAACATCTTTAATTAAGGCCCAAATGATTCTAGAGAGATTGCGTGAATACTTGTACATCTCCGAGTATTGTTTCTCAACTACGTCAATCTTTGCTTTAGCCTCATCTGCCAACTTTGAAGAAATAGGCTCAAGTGCCGGTAAGAAAGTTAGATTCTCAAAGTAGTGATCTGGGAACAGCTTCTCCAGATATGCCAGTTTAGTTTTTGAATCAGCATCCAGTGGTGGGGGTTTGCAATATGTCAGTTCAATGTGTTTCCGCTTAGCAGGGACGACGACTGCATCACCTTTTCCAGATCGCTTCTCAGAAGCTTTGTGCTTGTCTCGTGAATCGGTATGTTTTGGTGGACTTTTTTCCCGATTATATTTGCCTTGAGGAGAAGTTCGATCCTTGTCTTGCGATGTGTCTTCCCCACGATGACTCTGATGGCTCTTATACCCGTCTGGATTTGACCAAACAGAGGAACGAGAGCGTGAGGTGTGTTGTCGATGAGAATCATGAGGCCTTCTGTCGTGTCTGCCCAGGCTCTCACGACGATCATGCTCGATATCTTAAGGAGGTCTAGACATGCTACGGTGCATTTTTTTGACATCATAGTAAGGTCGAGACATTGTACCTGCACAACAATATAAGTGGAATTCAGAATCAATGCTCACATAAGACATGAGTGCTGTGACGTGCGGTGCTAATGTGTTATGTGCATCCTAAGTTGTGTTCCCCCCAACAAACCCAAGTCTGAAGCTAGACTAGCATGAGCGGGATCTTTGGCCTTCACAGGAGTAGTCTCCTTTGAAGAAGTGAAGGTTAAAGGATTCGCACCAAAATCCTCTAAAGTATAGATAGTTTCGAGCAGGGGAAGATTTCCTAAACCCTTAAATGTGGAATCGTCGGTAGTAAGAGCATCTCCTTGAGAAGCATCTATTGGAGGCTCTTTAAGGGATGTTGACTTCTCAGGAGAAATAGCGTCATCAAGGACGGTATACCCTTCTTTTTGCTTTTCAGCTATGTTGACTAACTCATCGTCCTGAGTTGAAGATGGAGAAGGGGAAGTCCGAAGAGGTATTGTTGGACCTTTCGATCCCTCGCATGTCTCAGGAATAATGTCGACCAGGGGTATGTACACATATGGGCCCGTCCTATGACCTATACTACGGGTAATAGATAGTAACCCGTGATGATGGAGATACTCATCCTTAAGAACTTCGTCGATGGTTAGGAACTTTTGATCGCCATTGAGAAGCCGATGCAAACGATCAAAGTATAATTGATCCGATATTTGCTTTGGGTTATCAACTACGAATGAAAAAGAAAGCAAGTTAATGTGTTGGCATGAGCATTTAAAATTGAAATCCAGAAGGTCAGTGCCTTACTTGATTTGGTCCATTTCCTGGCACACCCCGGCTACTATCTGATATAAATCCATTCAAGTTTAGAATTGCCAGCCTTGCTGCTAAATGGAACAGTAATAATCTTCCTCTTCGGGACTTATTCAAAATATGAGAAGGAGGGAGTCTCTTGAGTCTGATGCTTGAAATTATAAAAAAAGTGGATGTCATCAAAGGTAGGCTCTATACCTAAAACTTCTTTGTATGCTATATACAAGGTGTATAAATAAGCATAAGAGTTGGGATGTAATTGCATGGGGGCAATACGCATCTGTCTCAGAAAATCGACGACAAAAGGCGAAAACGGTGGAATAGCCCTTACCAGACACATCAACCGGTTAATTGCCATAAATCCTTCCGGTGGATTGTGGGGGCGATCTGTTTTCGATGGCACCACGGTATCTATTTTTAATATTCCATGCTTTAGACATATTCGGACGAGTCTATCATCATCGATCGTCGACTCAACAGAATCTTTGGGTAACTCCAATATAGTGGAAATTTCAGACTCATTGGGAGCACGATCATCTACTATCCCTCCTTCCTCTTCATCACCCAGAGAAACTTCACTATCAGAAGGTATTTGACTATTGTGTGCTTCCACATCATAATATGGGCCCTCATCATGCCATTCAGGGTTTGAGGGAGAGGATATGTCATCAAGAGTGAGTTTCTCGAAAGTTTCTGCAACTTCTCTCTTTTCTGCTAACCTAGATGAACGTCTCTCTGCCATGATTACTAAACTACTGAAGAAGCAATAACATAAGTTAAAGTAAGATAGCCCATATCGCCCCGTGTACGTGTGTGAACTAAAGTGCGTACTATGTGTGCAAAGGATGCAAAGCAAATAGATAGGAACATAATGCAAAGGTTCGACGAAGCAGTAATGTTCAGAATAGTCTTAAATGTTTGCTCATGTCCATAGGGCACAATCCTAACTGTCCGTTAAGTTGTAAAGTATTGGCAAGTATTGATTGAGCAAGCTGTACATTTCTTATGTATTAAGTTGGATGTTCCACTACGGTTCGGGTACGCATGTTGGGGTCGGATCGGACGCCCATAGAGGAATGGGTTCGGACCGGGGGTAGGACCATGTGAGGTCCAAAGCAGAAATTAATGTATTTCAAGCATATCAGTTCGGTTCGGAGAATGGTACTTTACATGATCTGGATCGGTCCGGGCGCCCATACATTTTCATGACCATGTCTATTACTCCGAACCGACCCGTTTGGACACACCTCATTTTTATCCTTTTCTTTATTTTTCACTCCGAGCCGATCCCGTCAGATAGAACCCCCTCTCCTCTACATTCTTATACTTCTTCACCCGAACCGATCTCAGACCTTTCCCTCTTCTTCTTCTTCATTCTCATTCTTCCTTAACCAACTCTGAACCCAGTTTCATGCCAAAAACAAAATCAAACCTGAAACGCTTGTATGTGTGCATGACCAGCGTCAGCTTCAATTCTCTTCCACATCCGCCTCAAGATAGCGATGACGCCATCAACAACGGTAGCGAGCAAGAGAAAGGCGCGGCGTCGATTAAACACCATGCTGAAATCGCTTAAACAATTCGCAAATTCGAAATTGAAATCAAGTAAAAAGGGAGTTTATCGAAGTTTTTTGACCCACTTAAGTAATTGATTTGAGGATTAAAGGAGGGTTCTTAGAATAATAGGAACTAGGGTTTAGATTTTCTTTGGTGCAAATTTCAGGAAAAAACGATAGAAATAAAAGAAAGAAGGAGGAAATGGAGAAAGAACGAACTTATATTGGTGTATGGTGGCCCTTTGTATACCTGCCAGTGTGACTCTGTTCGGACCGAAATACAAGCCCGTGTATATATATTAAGCCCATCAATTTAACAGTGGTGGGTTAAGAAAGAAGCCGTTCGGACCGTTGGTGCTTTCCCCTTGGCTTCACCCTAGGTTCGGACCGGAGATCGAATCCCAATGGAATCATGCACATTAACTTAACGTGCGAATTTAACTTAAAGAAAAGTATACGAGAGGTTTACCTGAAAGAGTCACTAGACATCAAGAAGAAATCTCAGAATTATGTAAATTGAAGAAATAATTTGCGCATTACATGGTGTGTATATATAAGCAGCAAGAAATACGACTTTATAGAGCAACGCATCCCTACACACAAATGGAAGCGACTGTTCAACGGTTTGAATTCAAAGGTTAATGGGCAAATAATGTCAAAGCACACTCCATCTTAAATAGAAGCGTCCTTTGAGGGGGCAAAATGTTAGCCTACTTTGTGAACTAGGCTACACAAAGCTAGATGATCAAGTAATGAAGAAAATTCACTCCAAGGACCAGATCGGAACGGAGGACGTTTGGTCAGAGCAAGTCAGCATAAAGCAGAGAAAGAAGGGGCTTGGGTCAAACCGAATCGGATAAGACAAACCCGATCCGTCCCTTCAACCGAAGGACTCCGATCCGAACCCATGCACTCAGAACTACTACTATCACACCCATGTTCCCTTAAAGTTCAGAGCGGTTAGAAGGCCACGTTCCCACGTTCATCCACTAACTCAATGTGCTGGCACCATCTTGTGATATCTGAACCCGCAAGTGATGGAATGGAGGCCACATGGATCCGAACCGAAGCCATCCCAGGAGCATTTTTCACCTATAAATACACCATCAAGAGGCATTTGGAAGGATCTTTTAGCATTTTCAGAACTCAAACTCCTTTACTATCCGAATTTCATCAACTTATTCAGATTACAATCATCTTTTGAATCATATTGTGAAGGAAATTGAGTGAATCAATGTATTATATAAGTGAGAATTGAGTGAAAATCGTTGTTGTACTTGCATTCAAGACATCAATCCAAAGAGTAGAAAGTGGACGTAGGTTATTTAACGCCGAACCACTATAAATTGTGTGTTTTCGTTGTTTTTGATTTCATTTCAGTAGAATTATTATTAGTTTGGGTGTTAGAGCCAATTTCGGATCCAACATTATGTTTAACAAATTGGAATTGTTAAATTATAGTTGTCATGTTTAACAAATTGGAATTGTTAAATTATAATTGTCATGTTTAACAAATTGGAATTGTTAAATTATAGTTGTCATGTTTAACAAATTTGAATTGTTAAATTATAGTTGTCATGCTTAACAAATTGGAATTGTTAAATTATAGTTGTCATGTTTAACAAATTGGAATTGTTAAATTATATTGTCATGTTTAACAAATTGGAATTGTTAAATTATAGTTTTCATGTTTAACAAATTGGAATTGTTAAATTATTGTTGTGGAATTGTTAAATTATAATTGTCATGTTTAACAAATTGGAATTATTAAATTATAATTGTCATGTTTAACAAATTGTAATTGTTAAATTATAATTGTCATGTTTAACAAATTAGAATTATTAAATTATAATTACCATGTTTAACAAATTAGAACTGTTAATAAAATTTACATTTTATCGTACATGTAGAAAAGATTATAAATGTTCATTTGTTTGAAATGAAAATATGTTAATGATAAAATTTACGTTTTATCGTATATGTAGAAAGGATTAAAAATGTTCATTTATTTGAAATGAATATATGTTAACAATAAATATTCACATTTTTATTGTATATGAAAAAAGAGTAAAAATGATCATTATAGAAAATAAAAATATTTTAAGAATAAAAAACACATTTTTATAGTATAAATAGAATATGTAAAAAGGATCATTGTTTTGAAATAGAGATATGTTAACAAATAAATATTCACATTTATTTGTCATATTAATGATTGAAATTTGTGTACAAATAAATATTCACTTTAATTTGTTATGTTAAAGATAGGAATTTGTATAAAAATAAAAATATCCTTTTTATTTGTCATTCGCAACATAGAAAATGTCATGAAAATAAATAATTCTTTTTATATGACATTAGAAATGTAGAACATGTTATGCAAGTAAAACCTCCTTTTATTCGTCATTAGAGAACATAAGAAAGTGTTATGTAAATTATCTTTTATTTTGTCATTAGAATTATATAACATGTCATGTAGACAAAATTATCTTTTATTTTGTCATTAGAATTATATAACATGTCATGTAGACAAAATTATCATTTATTTGTCTTTAGAATTATATAACATGTCATGCAGACAAAATTATCTTTTATTTTTTCATTAGAATTATATAACATGTCAAGTAGACAAAATTATCTTTTTATGTCATCATTAGAAAATATAGAACATGTTCAACATAGAAAATGTTATGACAATAAAAATCTTTCTTTTTATTTGTCATAAGCAACATAGAAAATGTTATGACAATAAAAATCTTTCTTTTTATTTGTCATAAGCAACATAGAAAATATGTTTACAATAAAAATTCCCTTTTTATTGTATATGTAAAACATAAAATGTGATTGAACCAAATACACTTGGTTGCGGATATTGATTGTGATGGATTGACTATTTGGATTGTGCTCGACCAGTTTATGAGCAAAATATGCTTTTATATTTAGCATTGAGTTCGGTAAAAAATATCTATGTGCTAACACCTTGTGAAACACTTCACGATTTGACTATAAGGTGTTTAGCGTTGTTGTTTGTTTCAAAATTTAATAAATGATTTTGAAATGATTTTTCTTAAATAAAAAGAAATGTTATTCCGGATTTTGGATAGGGAATGTTTTATAAAAATGTTTTATCAAACAGAAAGGATTTCGAGGGCTATAACCGATGATTTCGAAGTGATTTGTAAGTAGAAATCTATATAGATTTGATTATACTTGTGATTATGTTGTGAAGTGATTTTCCCTACTTCGGGATATAAAATGATTTATCAAGTATGTGGCTGAAGATGTGGGTGACCCGAAATTGACTAATAGTGTGAGGGCGTTCGTGTCTTCCCCAGTTGGTGGGATGGTGCATTGTTAGTGCAGCCGCCAGGTGCACATACATACATATGTATATATTGGTTCGGTTAGGGTGCATACTGCCCGGTCCTGAGGGAACATGATCGATATTTGGTATCATACTTGTTCGTATGTTTTGTTACGTTTTGGAATTCATATTTCCAAATGTTTTGTTTTCAAATCCCGAAGTGAAATCTACTTTATTATAAAAGCTAGATATGTATTTCAAATGATTTGAAATAAAAGAAATCAGGAAATAAAGTCCAAAGAAATAAATTCTGTAAAGTGAATTGGATTTTGAAATCTAAGTTTAGGGATTAAGCCTAAATGGGTAGATTAAGGAATTGCATGTTGGTTGATGCATTGTAGATCCATATGTTTATTTATGGTTGATGTTTATGCACTGGCAATCCAATGGAGTAAACCCGTTCCGCATTAGCGGCGTGGTCCTGTGATTGACCTTATTATTAAATAGGTTAAGTAAGATTTCTCATACCAGTCCCATGACTGACCTGTAGTTTGTTTCACTTGCAAACTCAGGTGCCCATATTTTCCACACGGGCAGTCGAGTAGCTTATTTTACAGATATATTGAGCAGGATTCTGGATTGAAGCTTTAAAGTTGTGTCCAGAGCACTGATAGACTTCCGCCGTGTTAGTTATTCGTTGTCACTACATTGTATTACAATTATTGTAATTTAATCTTCCGCTGTGGTATTTATTTCGATGTACTCTGATATTCTGTACTCTTATGTAACATTAATGTAAGGTTTATAAAAGTCTTCTGTTATTTGTTCTAATGTGTTGTATGCCCAAAGTTAGCGTATTCGGGTTTTTGAACTGTCTTAGTCGATTTTGTGATCGATTTGGTCCAGCAAAATCCAAATAATTACAATTGGTATCAGAGCCAGGTTTCCATCCTAGGACCTGTTTATTCTTCATGCCTTTACTCGACGCTACAGACAAGAGAACCGAGTTTGGTAGATCGATAAAGATGAAGGAAACAGATACGCTTGGCAAGTTCTGTAAGAAAGAGGAAGAGTACATGCGAGTGGACAACGATCCTCTTCCTATTGCCACAAGCAACATTGCCGAGGATAAGAAAAGTGTTAATGCTCAAGTGAATCAACAAAGAACTCAGGGGCAGAAATGAGCCAAAGACGGGAACGAAAACGAAGCTAACAAGAAGTTTCGCCTTCATGACTCATCAAAACTAACTCCTATGAATGACACTCCTGAAAATATCTACCTTGCTACAAAGATTGCAGAAGATTACCCGGAGCCTCAACCTATAAAGATGAATGACCATCTAACCATTTCTGGGAAGTTCTGCCGGTTCCACAATCAGCCAGGCCACAATACCAATAAATGTAGGCATCTGGAATCATTGATCAAGGAGCTGATTAGGAAGAATCGTCTACAACAATATGTGAAGAATCCCCAAGCTGCAAATCCTTCTCCAACTCGCTAGGGGCAAGGGGAATCAAATGGTCAATCCGGTCTAAGCAATGGAGCTCCTGCTAAGACTGAAGCAAGGCCGATAATCAACTGATGATCGTTGATGGTGCTCTAATACCAGTGGCTATGAATAAGTGATCTCCTTCGCCCTTACTTTACTTCTTGCTATGTTTGAATTTCTTGTAAAATTCGGTAATGTTTTACATGCATTGTATCGAACAATAGCTTTATGAATGAAGTCTTACCTGCTCGTATAAATCTATTACTTGCAAAATATAGAGAGTTTGCTAAAAATGAGTTTCAAATTGCAGGCTCCTCCGCGGGTGTTTTCCTCCTTAAGGTTCAACCCCGATAACACCAATTTAAGGGAGAGTGAAAATGTCCCAAACGAGTCAACGGAGAATAGAGTAGCAAGCCGCCACGGATCCAGAACCCCTTAAAGGTCGCGAGAATTCATTGAGCGAAACAAAGCGCGAGAGCTCGCTATGTGAGACAAAGCACGGGTGTTTGAGGCGCGGAGCAATGCATCCTCAACCAATGGTCGTGGGAATTCGTTGCGCTAAACAAAGTGCAAGAGCTCGCTATGCCAGACAAAGCACGAGAGTCCGTGGCGTGGAGCGATGCAAGCTTACCCAATGGTCACGGGAGTTTGTTGCGCGAAACGAAGCATGGGAGCTGGCTATGCGTGACGAAGCGCTGGAGTTCATGGCACGGAGCGATGCAACCTCACCCAAATGTCGTGGGAATTCGTTGCGCGAAACGAAGCGTGAGAGCTCGCTATGCAAGGCGAAGCGCAGTAGTTCGTGGCATAGTGCGATGCAACCTCATGCAAAGGTTGCGAGAATTCGTTGTGCGAAACGAAGCACAGGAGCTCGCTATGCGAGATGAAGCGAGGGAGTTCGTGGCATGGAACGATGCAACCTCACCCAAAGGTCACGGGAATTTCGTTGTGCAAAACAAAGCACGGGAGCTCGATATGCAAGACGAAGCGCTGGAGTTCGTGGCGTGGAGCGATGCAGCCTCACCCAAAGGTCACGGGAGTTCGTTGTGCGAAACAAAGCGCAGAAGTTAACTATGTGAAATGATGCATGAGAGTTCTGTACGCGAAATGATGTGACCTTACCCAAACCTCGCGGGAGTTCTCTCTGTGAAACAATGTGAAAACTAGAAATTCTTTCCACAGAGAAAGTAACCTCTCCACATCAGAGATCCACAATTCTAAATGAAGTCTATAATATCGATCAGTCGACAGGAGTGGACAAACATTGAGCGATAAGAGTCCTTCCCACTGTAAAGACTTATGACGATCTCCTAGGCAGGGGAACCAATATCAGAGACTTCTCAAAAAAGAAGCAGGATATGAATCACAAGTACACGTTTTCTAAACATATGAAATATTGTACACAGTTATCTAAGTCATTAAAATAACAATGCTTGGAATCCACAGTCGGCTTATACCGATCAGTTGATCTTGAGCGTCAATGCAAATTTGAATTAGAATATCGCGCTTGTGCAGATAATATTCAACAAATTATAAATCATTGAATAACATAATTCTTTGTAAACACTTCATTCATTTTAGCATAGAAATTCGCTATAACTAAATTTTTTAACTGACTAATCTATTTTCGATGTGGGCAGTCGATAACAAAAAATTACTTGGTAGAAACGTGCAATGTTTTTGTTGTTACAAAACAGTTTGTAGCAGTAGAAAAAGGCTCAATCGTCGCTCAATTTAGAAGGTGTGTATTGCTTTGATAAAATTTGACGGCTACGCAAGTTTGTAAAACAAGCAATTTAGCGTGGGTTGGCAACAACCGTTTCAATGTAAATCAGGTATGACCAATTCATCGTAAATTTCACGTGTTCTATGCGCTCAAGTCCGAATTGAAACTGGGGCATTCACAAACTAGCACCACTTATCAATGACAAATACCCAAATGCAAAACTGAAGGGTTTATCAGCGCAATAAAACTTATGCAATAGTGATTTTCAAAGGTCTATTCAAGTCATCACCATGAATGGTCAAGACTTGATAACGATGTCGAGATGACAAATTCTGAGAAGAGTTTATCAACAAATGCAATCCATAAAAATTGCGATCAAATCCAAGTAGCAGTATGTCGAGATGCATTAAGTGATCAAATTCCGAATAGAGCTCATATCAAATAATATTTGGTCAAGCAAAAATATGTTAACAACAACATTCGTTTCGAAGCCTGCATTTTTAATAAGTAAAAAATACAAACTTTAAGAGGAAAATGTTATCTCTATTGTTAACGCGGTTCAGAAATTGATGCGTCGATCATCTAGTAAAGTGATCGGTCGTGCATCATGATATCGGGTCGGACGGTCATGATGGCTTCGGGTCTGTCGGTCACGATGGATTCAGGTTGATCAGTCACGATGGCTTCAGGTCGATCAGTCAGTAATTTTGCATGGCGACAGCTATGTATAGAAATACATACGGATCAATCGACACTATTTCAAACTATGGCTCAGTCAGATTTTTATACGTATGGGCCAACATCAATACATAATGCCATGTGCACTGGAAATAACGTTCACTAATATCTCATATTGTGATCACGTGTCCATGGATCGTTTTACTAATATGTATATGTCAGCGTTATCACTAGCGCTGCATGGAATAAATATATGGCACTTGGGTCGGTTCCCCACTATAACAACTCCACGTGGCATGAGATAGCATGCCAACAAGTTACCAAATATAGAGAAAAAATAACAGAGCATTCAACATATATAAACTAGTCACGTTGTGAAGCATATTTCATGGACCAACATGATGTAAATAATGTGAACAATATGAATATACAAAAGGAGCAACATTGTTAGAAAATATAAACATTAAATTGCCAACTTTCATGGATCGGATGTTTTCTGCAAAAGCTTGGGAATGCGAAACTCCATACACACATAATACATAAGCACGTCAGCAAATATGGCATAATTCCATGGACCGACTTTACCTAAATAGTATGGATCGAACATGAAACTTTCTATACGTGAAGACTGCATGAAATATGAAGCATGTCTTGTGAATAACGCGGACAACATACACTACTATATGGATTGCACAACATAAAAGAAGGTGGATTGGTGCATTCAACTATGGGCAAAAGAAGCTGACGTGGCTTCATGGTGAGTCACCAGCATAAGGTTGGATCAGCGCTCCTATAGTGTTACATGCAATATACAACGTGCACGATGGTTCAGGCATAAGCTAAAGCATGGATCCGTCAGTCATTCATGTTCGTGAATATGAAAAACTGGATCGATACTCATGCTCTGGTCGGTCAGTTCGAAGCTACGTGGATCGGTTGCCTGATGTGCATAAAATATAATGTGACAAGCTTACTGTGCGAAGGATAAAGGTGAGGAAGAAACAAGTAATGCAATAGGTTAATTCACATAACTAAGCAAACGTGGCAACAAAATTATGGGAAAGCTTCAAAAAAGGACGGTGGCCATTCTATAGTTAATAATGTGTACAGCTGTAAAGCGGGTCGGTCATGCAAATTATTCCTGGTCGATCGCGAAAACAATCCTAGTTGGCACTTTATTTTTAGACCAATCATTAGTCTATAAGCATAGACCTATCGGTAGTCTAAGAGCATGGACCGATCGGTCGGGAAATTAACCCAGTGGCATTTTCATAAATAACTTCCAGAGCGAGCGGTACCCTACACACCATAATTACAACACTGCCATACTCCCAAACTACACCTATAAATAGCAAACTTCTCCACCATTCAAGGGAGCTGTCCAAACCATTTCTCCACCACTCTCAAGCACTCCAAGCTTCATTTGTTTCTTCTCTAACCCAATCCATTCTCCTCCAACAACAAATGGATCAAATCTTCTCCAAACTCCATTAGAAGTTGCCAAAGTTCAATTCAATCTTCTCTAATCTCCATTAGTCCTCTCTAAAGTCTAGATCTAATACAAAACCATCATGGGATCAAGGAAAATCACTCAAGTGTTCAAGTATTGAAGATCTACACCACCACTCACCACATTTAGAGAATTTCATCAAGTTCCTTGGCAAATTGGAATAGATCGAAGAGAAGTACTTGTGAGAGAGAAAATGAATGTAATGAGAGAGAATTTGCGCTTTGTAAACCCAAAAGTGATAATAAAAGCTATTCTCATAATGGATGTAGGCTTTTCTATAGCCGAACAACTCTAAAAATTCCTCGTTCTTTATTTTTTGCTCTTTATTTTGTGATTGTGGCCTCATAATTTCAAGTCATACCATTTGGTGAAGTATCATAGAGATACCTTTGGTGTTGTGACCATTTTTTGGTTTCAACCACTACAAGAAAAATGCCCTTTTGTAACTAGTTATTTGCAACAGGCGACACATGGTAGTTGCAGTAGATGATATTTAGCAACAGACTTATCATAACAGTTGCAATAGGTGAGATTTAGCAACATGCCTTTTTCGGTTGCGAAAAGCATATTTTTAGCAACTGTGCTTCCCTTCCTGTTGCAAAATCATACTCTTAGCAATTGTGCTTTCATAACAGTTGCAACAAATATATTATTTGCAACAGCGCTTCCAAGCCAGTTGCGAATAAATATCTTTAGCAACTGTTTTCACCACTTGCAATAAGTTTATTTTTTTACAACTGGTAAAGCCAGTTGCGAAAAACATACTACTAAAAATAAGTATCAACTTTTAGTGATTGACTTTTAATAATTAATTTTAAATAGCTTCTATTAAATTATTAAATACTAGTAATTATATAATAACTAAGACTAATATTTAATAATTATTAATTAATAATAAAATTTAAGTATTATAAAGTGATATTTATAATTGATAGTTAAATAATAATTAACGGTTAACAAATAATAATAATTAACATTTAAAAGATAATAAAATAAATAAATAATTATTGAATAATAATAAATTAATTACAAGTTATAATTAAATAATTAATTATTAAGACTAATGCCTAATAACACTATTTAGTAACTAGTTTTTAAAGAAATATCAAGTAGTAATATCTATCTATTATTTAATAATTGTTATTGATAATCATATTCAATATTTAAAAATGCCATAAGTAATAAATAATAATCAAAATTTAATAATTTCGAGATAAAATTTTGAAACTTTCATAAAATTCAAAAATGAATAAAATCCAAAATAAATAATAGTTCATAATTATAGATAACTTTTAATAATTAATATTATATATATAATAATTTATGTTAATCATGTATTATATATACATAAAAATCAACGTTTGTTATCAAAAAATTTTGATCAATTTCGGACCGTAAACACCAACCAACGGTGATGTAAATTATGTCCAAATCAATTGATGTCTAAAAATGGTCGTAAGACTACCAACCATGCCTAATTCTATACATTTGATTTGTAAAATTTAAGTACGCACAAAATTAAAATAAAATTATCATACTTTAATGGTATAAAAAACGTTTTGTTTGAATGATAATTATTTGTTAAAAAAAGTTCAAATACATGCATTATTCTTACATAATAAAAATGAAAACGAATGACAATAATGCAGTCGATATATATAAATGTGAAACAAGGGGTTGTCACATGTCATGTCAATGTTTAGACAAAGTCGAAGTTGCATCGTGGCACCCATAATAAGGTCCAACCTCGTTAATTACAGAAGTGGATGGCGGGAACTAAAATTTGACGCTAAACCGCCCATTCCACTACTCATCTCATTAATCAGTCCAGATCCCCTTTCAATTTGTAACCCTATATCCTAAATTAATCGATCAATTTCAGGTACTCATCTCGTTTCGCTCTTTCTCCATCGTCGTGTCTGAGTTTCCCTCGCCCTTTCCCCTTTCCATTGCTCCCACCGAACCGTTTGTCCTCAGTCTCTGACCTTTGGTTTCCAAGCCACTCCATTTCGTATCACCGCCAATTCCACTAGAATCGTGTCTACTCGTCCACCAATTTTATCCCAGTTTTGTTGAGTAGAAATGCATCTGCTTCAAAGCTTAGGATTTACCTCAATTTTGTCAGCTTCTTCTTCATACATAGACAAACGATTGGCTGTTTGTGTATCTAATTGACAGAGCATCGGTCATTTTTCTCAAAATCATACTCTTTCCTTCTCCCTTGCAACAGTTGGAAGAGTTCTAAGTCGAGAGAGACTAATCTTCTCGAATTGGACTGTTCAAACATTTCGCTGTTTGCAGATCTAAAGGAGAACAAAGTGGTAAGCCTAACACTTCTTTTTTTTGCATTGTTGCTGAATATTTCATAGTATTTTCTCTTTTTTTTCTGGATTTAATGTTTCTTAGGCAGCATAAACCGATTTGCCATCGTAGAAACAGGATGGGCTCATTTCTGTGGTTATTGTAGACAGATCCAGTAAATTTCTCAAAATTTAATGTTTAAGATGCATCCACTGTAATGGGTTTGAATGGCTCAAAGTCAATTGTCACCTTCTTGTTTTTTCCATCTTCGGTAATAATAGTGCCTGTGTATGGAGCTAGCCCATTAGGGGGCACCTTATTGTACAGCTTGAGCCTTTTTCTAGCAGAAGTGATTACGAGGTGGCAGTATGAGTGAAATCATGCTGGTTCCATTTCCTTTTGCTAGTTCCAAACCTTTAAGGTACTTCTTGATTTCCCATATCTCAATGTTCCTATCGGTTTCGTGGGCATCAACCATTTTTGTCAGGACTGCAGCACACGAAGGCAATACGTAACGACCCGAAAATCCATACCAATTTGAGCTGATATATCCTACACATTCAACTCAAAGTGCACGAAAATTCAGATCATTAATAGAAAGAAATAAGAGGATGAGAAAGATAAGATAGAACTAATAGCATAGAAGAAGAACACAACTGAGCAGAATCAGAGTAAACACGAATCTCACAGCAGAAAGAATAAAATGTATTATAACATAACTTTGAAATACAAAACTGTATTGTATATACGTACCATTATGTGACGAAAAGGAATTTCGTTCGATCCGAATCAGTCGCTAAACCGATCTAGACCGTTCGAAACGCCTGATTATTTTGAGAACACGACAAAATAGAACGCAGACGGAAGAACATTTCATTGTATATTACAAAAATTCATCAAAATACAAGAATATACAGAGTATAAACAAATAAATATTACACACGATAAATATCAGAGATTACAATACATTACATAGCAGCGGAAAATAATACAATACGCAACTGAAGGAGATATATGGATACAATGCTTTCCGGATATCCTTCCAGCTGTAAACCAGGATCCTGTGAATATAAATCTGCAAAACCAAAACTACTAGCTGGCCGTGTCAAAATAGGGGCACCCAGAGTTTAGGTTAAAACAATAAACTCCAGGTTAGTCATGGGACTGGTGTGAGAACTAAAACAGTTATATAAAACTTTACTTTAAATCAGATATATCAAGGGACCACGCCGTAAAACACGGAACGGGTTTCCTCCAAAGAATACCAGTGCATATAACAACACAGCGCAATGGTTT
This sequence comes from Allium sativum, assembly GCA_030737875.1. Classification (NCBI taxonomy): domain Eukaryota; kingdom Viridiplantae; phylum Streptophyta; class Magnoliopsida; order Asparagales; family Amaryllidaceae; genus Allium; species Allium sativum. The sequence goes on from CM060918.1 coordinate 117,311,889, forward strand.
TTTAGAAAAATGAAGCTATTATAAGACCCAGGTCCTATCACACAATGCAACGCAAGCCGGGAGATAGGGTTTTCCCTTATAATAGCCAAACGTGCTTAGTACGTTTAAAACAAATCATTTGATACTATTATAAGTGTATAGTGTCAAAAAAATTTCAAATCATAAGTATCAATCATAGATGGCATGGGTACCATATATCATGTCGCCATACTAGTTCTACAATTAAAACCGCAAAATCACGTATTTGGAAATTGGATTTCCGTCATGAACCAAGGCAAAAGATAGTCCTTACCGAATTCGAGACTGCCTAGCCCGAGTCTCAGGATCAGAACGCATCGACCCTTGGATCGTCAGGGCCGGTCCACACGGAGTGAATTAAAATGCCTGAACACTACGTTTCCCCACCCTTTGGGGCGTAAGCGAGCCAACGAATGACTCCATCGGACCCGGATCATCGGATCTAACCGAGGCGCCTCGCAACAGCAACAACCACAGAAGTCAAACTCGTCAGGGCGTGTAAAACCACTAACGCCACTTCTAGCTAGGAGGAAACGCAGGCCCTCCCTGAGGTCCTTTCTCCCGTTTCTGGTTCATACCGGGGTGTGAGGCTCGCGAATTCACGTTATACACAAAGCTACGCCACGTAGGCGGTGCTTTGATCATCACCACAAGACTTTGCTTTTCAACAGAAGCCTTGATCATTGCATCTTAGCATGCCACACAGGCAATCCACACCGTGCAACTGATGGCTATCAATCACACAGTATAAATTCCAATGTCAGACACACTGTCCATTTGCAAGTCCGTTCTAGGTCTGAACGAAACCGGAGGCACTATATACCTCGCAAACCCATCGATCACCTCGTACGTCTGGACGATCACCACTCATTATCCATATTTCGGGATGCCTCCCAATCAGGACCTCGGTTACCATCCAAACGAGGTGAAGATCTCCGGTCTTCGACCACCGTCTTCATCTTCGATTTCTTATCGTCGATTCAGTTATTCAGAATGGGATAAACCCGGTCTTTCTGAGCAACTCACGTATATAATAAACCAGTGTTACACCAACACAACATACGCCTCATTCCAATTCATCGGTCACTAACCGTAAATTAACAAGAGAATAATTCCCCCAAATATTAACCCCGAAGGCCGAAACCAACATCAGATCAATATCCAGAAAACCATTCTGCTTAGCTAACCGACAGTTAGTTTCTAAATTTCACATTCATAGGGAAAGGTTCCCATAAATTTTATCAAAGATAAATTCCTTCAATTTATTCTTTAATCTTCTTTTCAATTTTGATTCAACTAGTCGGGATTAACGAACCTTACCGGAGTAATCATTTGTTTTAATTTCCCAATCCCAACCTATTCATCCCATGAAGTAAAACTGGTAATACTTCATATCTAACACCACAGTGTTATCGGTAAATTCAATTACCATTTCACGTTCAAATCTAATTAAAGATTTAACTATCGCCTGGAGCAAAACTGGTAATACTCCATTCTCGATCTTTTCAATCTAATTAAAATTCATTAAAACTCCACTTAGTTTTAATCTTTGACTGGGTTAAAGAATCAGTGTCATTTAAAAACACGGTTCACGATAAACCCAAAATCACATTCCATTTCAATCAGACCCTAACCATAAATTAGCAAGTGAGCCATTCCCTAAGTATTAACCCCGAAGGCTGAAACCAACATCAGATCAATACCTCAGAAACCATTCAACTTAACTAATCTCCAGTTATTTTCTGATTTTCCTAACTCCTTTGGGTCTAAGAACAGTATTATTGAAGATACCGTTCACGACAACCCAAAATCACATTCTATTAATTATCGGGTTAAAGAACGAATGTTATTTAAAACACCATTCACGGTAAACCCAAGAATCAATTCGAATTCAATTCCAATTAAATATTATTTAATTGGTATACTTCATTAAATCTAAATAAAAGATTTAATCTTTTACTCAACTGGGTTCAAGAATAGGGTTAATGAAGACACCATTCACGACAAACCCAAATCACATTTGATATTAAATACAAGGCTCTGAATAGAAAATATATCAGCTTATATTCAATATCAATTCTACGACCAACAAATATCGTATTGGAAATAACGATATAAATATATCTTTCAAATTCCCATAACAATATATGTATCATCACGAAATCCAACATCGAAATATTCCGAAGACAATTTCGATTCAAATCCATTCCAATATAAATATTGGAAATTCTGGTTATTTTCAAAACCATTTCAAACCCAATTTATTTATTTAGAAATAAATAGAATTATAATTCTAGTTCAAAACTAGTTCATTTCGATAAAATCTATTTTTATCTTTTCAAATATGGAGTTTTTCATCCCAAATCTTCACAAATCATTTCTTATGATTTTACACAAATTATTACTATTTTTAATAATTTTATCAAGGCCCGTACAGTCGATTTCCATCAACGGCCATCGAACTGCACTTACAGCGACCTTTTCCAAATTTGATTTGGACATAATTCCAAATCCAACCGTTAGATTTCAAATTTCTAATATTCATTAGAAAGCTCTTTTCGATACGAACCCAACGGTTCCGGTTTCAGGAGAATCCGACGGTCGGATCTCCCGTAATATCCGTTCGAAGTCAATGTTCGAAATTCGCGAACTGCCGCGGCGCAGCGCGTTCTATTCAGGCCATTATATTATATATAATATATATATATATATATAATATATACTTCGTCGATTTCGTTTTAAAACGTATTTAATAAATCGTTTTAAATTCGTTTTCAAAACGATTTCAACTTCTTTTTCAAATTCAAATCAAAATTGAATTTTCCCTTACAAATTCGTTTTAAATTCATTTCAAATTGATTTCAATTCAAATTGATTTCTAATTCAATTTCAGTTCGTTTTCAATTCAATTTCAATTCGAATTCATTTCTATTCGATTTCAATTCGAATTCATTTATATTCAATTTCAATTCGAATTCATCGTTTTCAAAACGATTTCAACTTCATTTCAAATTCAAATCAAAGTTGAAAATTTCCTTATAAATTCGATTTAAATTCATTTCAAATTAATTTCAATTCAAATTGATTTCTAATTCAATTTCAGTTCGTTTTCAATTCAATTCGAATTCATTTCTATTCGATTTCAATTCGAATTCATTTATATTCAATTTCAATTCGAATTCATTTATATTCAATTTAATTCGAATTCATTTATATTCAATTTAATTCGAATTTCAATTCTTTTCAAAATATCAGATTTTGAAATCACTTTCGATATCCATTATAAAATGAATAAAATCGATATAAATATCGTTCACGTCAAAATGGCGTCAATCTAATCAACACGGCTTCATATATTTCTATTTTCAAATATTCTATTTCAAATATTTCTATTTCAAATATTTCTTTTCAAATATTTCTATTTTCAAATATTCTATTTCAAATATTTCTATTTCAAATATTTCTTTTTCAAATATTTCTTTTTCAAATATTTCTATTTCAAAACTTTCTTTTTCAAAACTGGAATGAGGCCCAATCAATTACCATATAATGTTAATTATATGGATTTTCTACAACACATGTATACAATAACAACGATGAATAATCAACCATCATCCAAAGTGCATTCTACACTGTATAAGCATCGAATATAGATATTTAACGCTTATAACAGTCTGTCAATCAATCAATCGACATACAACTAATTATAGGGATTAGTGTATGTCATCTATCATCCCAATACCCGTGTGGGGATTCAAACAATCAAACACAGAATTTATTTGTGCAGTTGGGCGATGTGTAAAATTTATCGTCCCAATCAATATCAGTCAAATGTGTGTATATAAACAAATCGTCCGATTTGTTTATTTTTATTTCATTTCATATACACGTTAAAAATTCTATTTTTAACTATAAAATATTTTCCACTATAAAATATTTTATTTCATTTCACATCACAACACACAATCAACTACACAGCAAAATCAAACAAACAAGCATACAAGCCGTCCATGGTCTGTGGTCGACGGGTGTCGGGTGCAACTAAACACCGTCTGCATCCTAGTATATATTTTAACTAGAATATTAAATTAAAGAGTGAGAAGTTCTCATAGATAGCTATCCGATCCCACGACTCTTCTTTGTAGAAATCTTCGCCGTTCTTGCCTCTTGCCACTTTCTTTGCCCGTATTCTCTACATAAGTAAAAATCACATTTTTACCTCGCTATTCAATATATAAAAATTGAATTTTTACTTCGTTATTCAATATATAAAAATCAAATGTTTACTTCGTTATTCAATATATAAAAATCGAATTTTTACTTCGTTATCCAATATATAAAAATCGAATTGTTACTTCGCTATTCAATATATAAAAATCGAATTTTTACTTCGTTATTCAATATATAAAAATCGAATTTTTACTTCGTTATTCAATATATAAAAATCGAATTTTTACTTCGTTATTCAGTATATAAAAATCGAATTTTTACTTCGTTATTCAATATATAAAAATCAATTTTTTACTTCGTTATTCAATATATAAAAATCGAATTTTTACTTCGCTATTCAATATATAAAAATCGAATTTTTACTTCGTTATTCAATATATAAAAATCGAATTTTTACTTCGTTATTCAATATATAAAATCGAATTTTTACTTCGTTATTCAATATATAAAAATCGAATTTTTACTTCGCTATTCAATATATAAAAATCCCATTTTTACACGCTATCCTCTACATAAAGATTTCGCCTTTTCAAATATAAAGATTTCGCCTTTTCTATTATAAAGATTTCGCCTTTTCAAATATAAAGATTTAATCTTTTCTATTTTATCTTTTCAATTTTATCATATATATAAGAATCCTATTTTCTTCTTTCAATTCATGTATATATAAAAAGAAATTCAATCTTTACACCTCGAAAGACCATCACTTTTATAGGCTTGCAAATCAGGTTTTACTTAAGGATTATAATCAAAAAAAAACTTAAGTAAAATAAATAAGAAAAATAACATAAAGAACTCACTGTTTTAAGAAGGAGGGGGTCTTGGTGGTCGATACGTCGGTGGCAGGCTTGGGATGGCGCTGCAGGGCTGCGTGGGGGTGTTGATGTCGGGGTGGGGTTCGGATGCGTCGGCCTTCGAACGAGAGGGGGGGTTTCTGTCGCGACTAAGCAGCGAAGGGGGGGTGTCGCGTCGATCACGGCAGAGGATGGGGGGGTTCGATCGAGGCATAGGAGGAGGGGGGGTTTCGATCGAGGCTGAGGAGGAGGGGGGTTTGCGGTGGCGCGCCGCCTGGGGGGAGCTCGGCGGTGGGGGGATCGCAGCTACGGCTGCGCCTTCTTTTTATTATTATTTAATTTCTGTTGAATCAATTTTTAGACGGGGGGGGGGGGGGCAGAGATAAAGGAATAGGAGAGAGGAAAGGGAAGTTTTATTATTTAATTATTTTATTTTTCCACCAAAAAGCAACTTTTATTTTCGACCTCTAAACAAGGCTCACGGCCTGTCGTCCTTAGCGTTTTACCCTCATTCCGAACACAATGGGATATGTATCGCAAGCTGATTCGATCGTTACGATCTGTTTTCGCCAAATCAACATATAACTCTATATATTGAATTTGAACGCGCATTTCGATTTACCGAGGCCACATACTAAATAGAAAAATTCCTGAAAAATATTTCCTAGCTTCGTTTTGACGATACGGTCCTAACAAAACTAGTTTCGTCGAATTCTGAGACTGTTAGAAAAATGGCCATTTTCCAGTCGATTAAAATCAACTGAAACTGGTCAAACGCGTTTTCCTTTGCCACGCTCACATATTGATTCGAAAAATTATGAAATTTGGGATCTAACAATAATTTGACATCACAGACCCAACAAAAGTGGTTTCGTCGAAATCCGAGGTCGTTTGCAAAATCTCCATTTTTAAGGGCCCTGAATTCCATAGCGACTATTCAGGATTTTCAACTGGACATATCTTTTGATCCCCGCTATGAAATTTTGATTTTTCGGATTCGTTGGAAAGATAGTCTCTATTAGATTCCATTATTTTTGGTTTCACTAAAATCTGGTTTATTCTGCACCCGGTACCTTCAATTGAAGTTTGAAATCGAATTATCGAACTACCGCGCCATTTTCTATTCCTTTTATATTTATAAATAATTATTTATACTCTATCGTCGATCTATATAACTATATACGATTGAATTTTATTCAAAAGAAATTTTCTCATCGTTTATATTTAAAATAATTCATTTTAAATAATCAAAATTCGCTAGAATTGCCAAAATAAAAATTTTAAACTGGCCCAGATTTTCGGGTTGTTACAATCTCCCCCACTTAAAACTTTTTGTCCCCGAAAAGGAACAAAGCCGAAAGTTGTTTCACTAATCAACTCAACTTGCAGTATTTTGATTACGGCTTAAGTTCTTCAACTTTTCAATTTCTAAGAACTTTTCAAATTTTTCAAAAATTTGGCTAACACCCTAAATTTTCGAAAAATTTCTCCATAACCTCCCCTGCACCGGGAGCCACGGGAAAATCCCGAAATTGCCATATAGGCCTTCTAATCTCAAAAAGAAAAAGAAAAGGCCAAGCGGCTAGCCAATAGGCTCATAAAATCATCATCACCCAAACAAAACAGTAAATTATAGTAAACATGTACCTATTTGTCGGGCAAACAAATTTTATTCTCTGCTCTAACCTCCTTGCTATGACCTGTTCAATGTAAGTACATGTATATGCAAGCAAATGTGACTAATTTTCAATACAAGTCAATATTTGGTTCAATTTGGCTATATGGTACAAATTCTAATTAATCAACCAATAATCAACAACACAACCATCAATCAATTAGTTGATTAGCTTTTGAAATTCATAACTTTGATATATAGTCAAAAATCAGATTTTTGATGCCAAATCACAACAATAAGCCCTATCTAATTTCGGTTCTCACACCAGTCTAATGGAAATATAGAAATCACACTTTCGTTACTCAAAAATAAATACTGGCGACGGTGCCCCATCACCAGAATTATCCCCGGGCAACTAGAGTATGATTCTATAACTATCCAGTATATTAAAACTTCAAATACACGTTTGCAAGACATATATGCAAAATCTTTATATATCGGATTGTCCCGATCAATATAGAATAAATAATCAAATACGAATAGTTGATTTAAATTTTCAAAACAAAATTTGTTTTCACTTTTAAAAATATACTCTTCACACTCGTTCTAGGATACTACTGTAATAACCCGGAAAATGCGAGCCAGTTTGAAATTTTTATTTTGGCAATTTTAGCTGAATTTGAATATTTAAAATAGATTATTTTAAATAAAATCGACGAGAAATTTATTTTTAATATAATTCGACGTATATATTATACGCGTCGTCGTTAGAATATAAGTAATTATATATAATTATAAATAGAATTGAAAATGGCGCGGTAGTTCGATAATTCGATTTCAAACTTCAATTGAATGTACCGGGTGCAAAACAATCCGGATTTTTGAGAAACCAAAAACATTAGGATCTATTCGTGAATATCTTTCCAACGAATCCGAAAAATCAAAAGTTCGTAGCGGGAATCAAAAGATATGTCCAGTTGAAAATTCTGAATAGTCGCTATGGAATTCAGGCCCTTAAAAATGGACATTTTGCAAACGACCTCGGATTTCGATGAAACCAGTTTTGTTGGGTCCGGGATGTAAAGTTATTGCTAGGTTTCAAATTTCATAATTTTTCGAATCAATATGTGAGCGTGGCAAAGGAAAACGCGTTTGACCAGTTTCAGTTGATTTTAATCGACTGGAAATTGGCCATTTTTCTAACGGTCTCAGAATTCGACGAAACTAGTTTTGTTAGGACCGTATCGTCAATATGAAGCTAGAAAATATTTTTCGGGAAATTTTCGAGCTAATATGTGGCCCCGGTAATTTGAAATGTACGTTTAAAATTCAATATAGTGATTTAAATGTAAACTCAACGGAAACTGATTGTAACGATCGAATCAGCTTACGATACATATCCCATTGTGTTCGGAATGGGGGTAATTAGCTATGGACGACAGGCGGTGGGCCTCGTTTTGAAGTCGAAAATAAAAGTCAACTTTTAGAAATTAAATAATATTAAAACCTTTATACATCCCTTTACCTTACCCCCCCCCCCCCCCCCCGTTCATTTTCTTTCCCCAAAATTAAAAATAAAAACCCGCCGCTCCTCCTTTTCTCTATCCAATCCGCCTCCACCATCATCAGACCGCCGTCGCCTAGCCTCCCTTCGCCACCGATGACCGTCGAAATTCCCCCCCTCTCCTCTACTTCTCTCTTCCGCTTCTGCTTCACCTCCTCCTCTCTCCACGATCCACGAAACCCCCAAAACCGCGACCCCCTGAAGCCCGTACCCCCAAAACCACGCCCAGCTTCCCAGCGCCCCCCTTACGACCTCCGACGCGACATCCTTTCCCCCATCTCTCCGTTCAACGTGGACCAGTAAGTTTTATTTTATTTTACCTTTTTATTTTTATTCCTTTCTAATTCCTATATATATAATAGAATTTTTATATATAACTTATTAAAAGGGCTTTGACTTTTATTATATATGAATATCCATGAAGAAGACGAGATTTTTGAAATGAAGAAGATTAGATTTTTAATATGAAAAAGAGTAGATTTTGAAAATATAAAGTTATAATTTTCATTGAATCAAAGGAATGATTTTTAGAATAGTAATGAAATTATTTTAGAAGTTAAAAGATCAGATTTTTCTATATGTGAATGAAGGAAAAATACGATTTTTAGAAATGTAAAGATACGATTTTTAGAAACGTAAAGATTCAATTTTTATGCTAAACAAAATATGATTTTGTTCATAGAAAGGTATGATTTTTGAAAGGGTGAAATCTTTATTTTTGAAAAGGCGAAATTTTTTCTTAATGTAAAGAATAAAAATATAATCTTTTATATTGTAAATGTATAAAAATATAATCTTTTATATTGTAGAAGTATAAAAATATAATCTTTTATATTGTAGAAGAATAAAAATATAATCTTTTATATTGTAGAAGTATAAAAATATAATCTTTTATATTGTAGGAGTATAAAAATATAATCTTTTATATTGTAAAAGTATAAAAATATAATTTTTACATAGGTAAGATAGTAAAAATATCATCTTTATATATGTAACGAAATAAAAATCTGATTTTTATTATATATCTATATTGAAGTAAAAATGTGATTTTTATATATGTAGTGGCTACGGGCAACGAAATTGACAAAAGGCGAGAACGGCGAAGACTTCTACATAAGAAGAGTCGTGCCGTTTGGTTTAGCTAGTCGGTGAGAACTTCTCACCTTTCAATTTAAATTTTCCAGTTATATATATATTACTAGGATGCAGACGGTGCTTAGTAGCACCTGACACCCGTCATCCACAGACCATGGATGGCTTGTTTGTTAAATTGTTTGGTTGTGTAGTTGGTTAAATTATTTGGTTTGAATTGAATGGTTTGGTGAATTTGATTGATGTGTGAATGGCGTGGGCCTTCACTAGTCCGGGGATAAGGCTAGGCCTTGTCCCGTTTCTAGTATCGTGCCGTTATGCCGCCGAAATTTTCTAAAATATGTTAGAAAATAAAAATATCATTTTATTGAATAAATGAACTGAATCGAATATTCTCATAGGTTGAAGAAAATGTTTTATCGTTAAAAATATGATTTTAACGCGAAGTGAACAAAATAAAATATTCATTTACAAACCGAACAGTTTGTTTATGTACACCTATTTGAATGACATTGATTGGGACGATAAATTTTACACATCGCCCAACTGCACAAATAAAATCTGTGTTTGATTGTCTGAAACCCCACACGGGTGTTGGGATGAAATTTGAAGTTCACTCATCCTGATTGATTAAATATGTCGATCGATGGATTGACAGGCTGTTATAAGCGTTAGATATCTATATTTGATGCTTATACAGTGTAGTGCACTTTGGTTGATGGTTGATTATTTTGCAATGCTATTATATGGGCGTAATGTATGAAAATCCATATAATTAACATTATATGGAAATTGATTGGGCCTCATTCTAGTTTTAAAATAGAAATATTTGAAATAGAAATGTTCGAAATGGAATATTTGAAACTATCAATATATGAAGCCGTGTTGATTAGATTGACGCCATTTTGACGTGAACGATATTTATATCGATTTTTAACGATTTCGAAATGAATTGAATTGAAAACGATTTCGAAATGAATTGAATTGAAAACGATTTCGAAATGAATTGAATTGAAAACGATTTCGAAATGAATTGAATTGAAAACGATTTCGAAATGAATTGAATTGAAAACGATTTCGAAATGAATTGAATTGAAAACGATTTCGAAATGAATTGAATTGAAAACGATTTCGAAATGAATTGAATTGAAAACGATTTCGAAATGAATTGAATTGAAAACGATTTCGAAATGAATTGAATTGAAAACGATTTCGAAATGAATTGAATTGAAAACGATTTGAAATGAATTGAATTGAAAACGATTTCGAAATGAATTCAAATTGAATTGAAATTTGAATTGAATAGAAATGAATTTTAAAACGAATTTATAAAGAAGAATTCAATTTTGATTTGAATTGAAATGGAAGTTGAGATTGCTTTTGAAACGAATATTAAAACTATTTATATAATTCGCTTTAAATAGAAATCGAACGAAATATATATTATATATATATTATATATATATATAATATATATATATATATATTATATATATATATATATATATATAATATATTATAATATATATATAATATATATATATATATATATATATATCCTAAAACCGGAACCGTTGGGTTCGTATCGAAAAGAGCTTTCTAACGAATATTATAAATTTGAAATCTAACGATTGGATTTGGAGTTACGTCCAAATCAAATTTGAAAAAGGTCGCTGTAAGTGCAGTTCGATGGCCATTGATGGAAATCGACTATACGGGCCTTGATAAAATTATTAAAAATAGTAATAATTTGTGTAAAATCATAAGAAATGATTTAGAAAGGATTGGGATGAAAAACTCCATATTTGAAAGGATAAAAGTAGATTTTTATCGAAATGAACTAGTTTTGAACTAGAATTATAATTCTATTTATTTTTAAATAAATAAATTGAATTTGAAGAGGGTTTTGAAAATAACCAAAATTTCCAATGATTGCATTGGAGTGGATTTGAATCGAAATTGTCTTCGGAATATTTCGATGTTGGAATTCGTGATTATACAGATGTTGTTATGGAAATTTGAAAGATATATATTTATATCGTTATTTCCAATACGACATTTGTTAGTCGTAGAATTTGATATTGAATATAAGCCGATATATTTTCTATTCAGAGCCTTGTATTGAATATCAAATGTGATTTTGGGTTTATCGTGAACCGTGTTTTAAATGACAACTGATTCTTTAACCCAGTTAGCGATTAAAACTAAGTGGAGTTTTAATGAATCTTTAATTAGATTGAAATGATCGAAAATGGAGTATCACCAGTTTTGCTCCAGGCAATGGTTAAATCTTTAATTAGATTTGAACGTGAAATGGTAATTGAATTTACCGATAACACTGTGGTGTTAGATATGAAGTATTACCAGTTTTACTTCATGGGATGAATAGGTTGGGATTGGGAAATAAAATAAATGATTACTTCAGTGTGGTTCGCTAATCCCGACTAGTTTGAATTGATATTCAAAGGAGATTAAAGAATAAATTTAAAGAATTTATCTTGGATAAAATTAATGGGAACTTTTTCCCAAAGTATACGAATATTTGAATAAAATAATATTCTGAATTGGAATGAGGCGTATGTTGTGTTTGTGTAACACTTTTATAATATATACGCGAGTTATTCAGAAAGACCGGGTTTATCCCATTCTGAATAATTGATTCGACGTGGTGTCGAAGATGAAGACGGTGGTCGAAGACCGGAAGTCTTCACGTCGTTTGGGTGATTACTGATGATCTTGATTGGGCTGTACACCCAAGAAGTTGGAAACAGTTAGTGATCGTCCAGACGTACTTGGAGATCGATGGATATGCGGGGTACTAGGTGCCTCCGGTTTCGTTCAGACCCAGAACGGACTTGTAAATGGACAGTGTGTCTGACATTGGATTTTAGTCCGTGTGATTGATCTCTATTAAATTTATATCTGTTTGGCGGCGGAGAATTTATTCTCTTGCTTAACGCCCTTCTCTGAGACGTACGAGCTCAGGGGTTATATATTGATGGATACCAAACGCATGGAGTGAATTGCCTGTGTGGCATGCCTAAGTGGCAATTGATCGAGGCTTCTGTTGAAAAGCAAAGTCTTGTGGTTGATGATCAAAGCACGGCCTTTGTGGCGTAGCTTTGTGTAACGTTTACTTCGCGAGTTTCACACCCGGTATGGACCAAAAACGGGAGACGGACCTTAGGGAGGACTTGCGTTTCTTTCTAGCTAGAAGTGGCATCAGTGGTTTTACACGCCCTGACGAGTTTGACTTATGTGGTTGTTGCTGTTGCGAGGCGCCTCGGTTATATCGGTTTCGGCCGATGCATTCTGGTCGGCTGACGGACCAGATTTACACCCCATAGGGTGGGGAAACGTAGTGTTCAGGAATTTTAATCCACATCAGTGGACCGGCCCTGACGATCCAAAGGCTTGACTGAGTACTTGCCTGAGGGGCGGGCTAGAGCGTCTCGAATCGGTTGAGGACTATCTTTTGCCTCGGTTCATAGACGGAAATCCAATTTCCAAATACGTGACATTTGCGGTTTTAATTGTAGAACCTAGTATGGTGACATAGTGGGATGGGGCGCTCATGCCGCCTATGATTGATACTTATGATTTGAAGCTGTTTTATACACTATGCACTTATAATAGTATCAAATAATGTGTTTTTAAACGTATCAAGCATTCTTTGGCTGTTATAAGGGAAAACCCTATCCCCCGGCTTGTGTTGCATTGTGTGATAGGACCTGGGTCTTATAACAGCTTCATTTTTCTCTATTTAGCATTGCGCTGTTGGTTTTATGCACTGGTATTCTTGGGAGGAAACCCGTTCCGTGTTATACGGCGTGGTCCCTTGATTTACCTAATGATTTAAAATAAAGATTAATAACTGTTTTAGTTCTCACACCAGTCCCATGACTGACCTGGAGTTTATTGTTTTAACCTAAACTCTGGGTGCCCCTATTTTCGACACGGGCAGCTAGTAGTTTTGGTTTTGCAGATTTATATTCACAGGATCCTGGTTTTCAGCTGGAACGATATCCGAAAAGCTTTGTATCCGTATATCTCTTCTAGTTGTGTATTGTATTATTTTCCGCTGCTATGAATTTAAATGTAATTTAAATCTCTGATATTTCTGTGTAATATTTATTCATTTATACTCTGTATATTCTTGTAATCTGATGCATTGTTGTAATATACAATGAAATGTTCTTCTGTATGCGTTCTGATTTGTCTTGTCCTCACAGTAATTCGTTCTTTCTCATCTCTTCGGGGACCGGGGAAGTTCGGGTCGCTTCAGTTGGTATCAGAGCTTTGGTTTACAAAGCTAGAGAACAAGACACATTAGAACTGTACGAAAGAATTCATCAGATATTGGGTTAGTAATATCCAATGGGAGTGACTCGTTAGAGATAGGATCGGTAGTATCCTAGAACGAGTGTGAAGAGTATATTTGTAAAATGAAAACAATTTTGTTTTGAAAATTTAAAATCAATTATTCGTATTTGATTATCTATTTATATTGAGTTGGACAGTCCAGTATATAAAGATTTTGCGTATACGTCTGATCCGCGTGTATTCAAAGTTTTAATATATTGGATAGATATAGCATCACACTCTAGTCGCCCGGAGATGGTTCTGATGATTGATCATTCATCATCAGAACTTATGTTCGTGTTTCGAAGGTGTGATTTTCTATATATTTCCATTAGACTGGTGTGAGAACCAAAACTAATATAGCTAGAATACATTGTTGTGATTTGGCATCAAAAACATGATTTTTGTATATGTATCAAAATTATGAATTTGAAACTCTAATTCACTAATTGATTGATGTTTGGGTTGTTTGTTTATTTGTTTGCTATTTTTTAGCCATTTAGCCTAATTGAACCAAATATTGAACTGTATTGAAAATTGGTCGCATTTGCTTGCATATACATATACTTACATTGAACAGGTCATAGCAAGGAGGCTAGAGCCAGAGAATAAAATTTGTTTGCCCGAAAAATAGGTACATGTTTATTACATAATTTACTGAATTGTTTGGGTGATGATGATTTTATGAGCCTATTGGCTAGCCGCTTGGCTTTTTCTTTTTCTTTTTGAGATCTGAAGGACCGGGGAAGCTATTTGAAATTCCCCGATGCTCCCGGTGCAGGGGAGGTTATGGCGAAATTTTTCGAAAATTTAAGGTGTTAGCCAAATTTTTGAAATTTTGAAAATTCTCAGAAACTAAAGAGTTGGAGAATGGAAGCCGGATCGAACGTAGAGTTGATTAATCAAATCACTTTTGACTTTGTTCCTTTTCGGGGACGAAAAGTTTTAAGTGGGGGAGATTGTAATAACCCGGAAAATGCGAGCCAGTTTGAAATTTTTATTTTGGCAATTTTAGCTGAATTTGAATATTTAAAATAGATTATTTTAAATAAAATCGACGAGAAATTTATTTTTAATATAATTCGACGTATATATTATACGCGTCGTTGTTAGAATATAAATAATTATATATAATTATAAATAGAATTGAAAATGGCGCGGTAGTTCGATAATTCGATTTCAAACATCAATTGAATGTACCGGGTGCAAAACAATCCGGATTTTTGAGAAACCAAAAACATTAGGATCTATTCGTGAATATCTTTCCAACGAATCCGAAAAATCAAAAGTTCGTAGCGGGAATCAAAAGATATGTCCAGTTGAAAATTCTGAATAGTCGCTATGGAATTCAGGCCCTTAAAAATGGACATTTTGCAAACGACCTCGGATTTCGATGAAACTAGTTTTGTTGGGTCTGGGATGTAAAGTTATTGCTAGGTTTCAAATTTCATAATTTTTCGAATCAATATGTGAGCGTGGCAAAGGAAAACGCGTTTGACCAGTTTCAGTTGATTTTAATCGACTGGAAATTGGCCATTTTTCTAACGGTCTCAGAATTCGACGAAACTAGTTTTGTTAGGACCGTATCGTCAATATGAAGCTAGAAAATATTTTTCGGGAAATTTTCGAGCTAGTATGTGGCCCCGGTAATTTGAAATGTACGTTTAAAATTCAATATAGTGATTTAAATGTAAACTCAACGGAAACTGATTGTAACGATCGAATCAGCTTACGATACATATCCCATTGTGTTCGGAATGGGGGTAATTAGCTTTGGACGACAGGCGGTGGGCCTCGTTTTGAAGTCGAAAATAAAAGTCAACTTTTAGAAATTAAATAATATTAAAACCTTTATACATCCCTTTACCTTACCCCCCCCCCCCCGTTCATTTTCTTTCCCCAAAATTAAAAATAAAAACCCGCCGCTCCTCCTTTTCTCTATCCAATCCGCCTCCACCATCATCAGACCGCCGTCGCCCAGCCTCCCTTCGCCACCGATGGTCGTCGAAATTCCCCCCCTCTCCTCTACTTCTCTCTTCCGCTTCTGCTTCACCTCCTCCTCTCTCCACGATCCACGAAACCCCCAAAACCGCGACCCCCTGAAGCCCGTATCCCCAAAACCACGCCCAGCTTCCCAGCGCCCCCCTTACGACCTCCGACGCGACATCCTTTCCACCACCTCTCCGTTCAACGTGGACCAGTAAGTTTTATTTTATTTTACCTTTTTATTTTTATTCCTTTCTAATTCCTATATATAGAATAGAATTTTTATATATAACTTATTAAAAGGGCTTTGACTTTTATTATATATGAATATCCATGAAGAAGACGAGATTTTTGAAATGAAGAAGATTAGATTTTTAATATGAAAAAGAGTAGATTTTGAAAATATAAAGTTATAATTTTCATTGAATCAAAGGAATGATTTTTAGAATAGTAATGAAATTATTTTAGAAGTTAAAAGATCAGATTTTTCTATATGTGAATGAAGGAAAAATACGATTTTTAGAAATGTAAAGATACGATTTTTAGAAATGTAAAGATACGATTTTTAGAAACGTAAAGATTCAATTTTTATGCTAAACAAAATATGATTTTGTTCATAGAAAGGTATGATTTTTGAAAGGGTGAAATCTTTATTTTTGAAAAGGCGAAATTTTTACTTAATGTAAAAAATAAAAATATAATCTTTTATATTGTAGAAGTATAAAAATATAATCTTTTATATTGTAGAAGTATAAAAATATAATCTTTTATATTGTAGAAGAATAAAAATATAATCTTTTATATTGTAGAAGTATAAAAATATAATCTTTTATATTGTAGGAGTATAAAAATATAATCTTTTATATTGTAAAAGTATAAAAATATAATTTTTATATAGGTAAGATAGTAAAAATATCATCTTTATATATGTAACGAAATAAAAATCTGATTTTTATTATATATCTATATTGAAGTAAAAATGTGATTTTTATATATGTAGTGGCTACGGGCAACGAAATTGACAAAAGGCGAGAACGGCGAAGACTTCTACATAAGAAGAGTCGTGCCGTTTGGTTTAGCTAGTCGGTGAGAACTTCTCACCTTTCAATTTAAATTTTCCAGTTATATATATATATACTAGGATGCAGACGGTGCTTAGTAGCAACTAACACCCGTCATCCACAGACCATGGATGGCTTGTTTGTTAAATTGTTTGGTTGTGTAGTTGGTTAAATTATTTAGTTTGAATTGAATGGTTTGGTGAATTTGATTGATGTGTGAATGGCGTGGGCCTTCACTAGTCCGGGGATAAGGCTAGGCCTTGTCCCGTTTCTAGTATCGTGTCGTTATGCCGCCGAAATTTTCTAAAATATGTTAGAAAATAAAAATATCATTTTATTGAATAAATGAACTGAATCGAATATTCTCATAGGTTGAAGAAAATGTTTTATCGTTAAAAATATGATTTTAACGCGAAGTGAACAAAATAAAATATTCATTTACAAACCGAACGGTTTGTTTATGTACACCTATTTGAATGACATTGATTGGGACGATAAATTTTACACATCGCCCAACTGCACAAATAAAATCTGTGTTTGATTGTCTGAAACCCCACACGGGTGTTGGGATGAAATTTGAAGTTCACTCATCCTGATTGATTAAATATGTCGATCGATGGATTGACAGGCTGTTATAAGCGTTAGATATCTATATTTGATGCTTATACAGTGTAGTGCACTTTGGTTGATGGTTGATTATTTTGCAATGCTATTATATGGGCGTAATGTATGAAAATCCATATAATTAACATTATATGGAAATTGATTGGGCCTCATTCCAGTTTTAAAATAGAAATATTTGAAATAGAAATGTTCGAAATGGAATATTTGAAAATATCAATATATGAAGCCGTGTTGATTAGATTGACGCCATTTTGACGTGAATGATATTTATATCGATTTTTAACGATTTCGAAATGAATTGAATTGAAAACGATTTCGAAATGAATTGAATTGAAAACGATTTCGAAATGAATTGAATTGAAAACGATTTCGAAATGAATTGAATTGAAAACGATTTCGAAATGAATTGAATTGAAAACGATTTCGAAATGAATTGAAAACGATTTCGAAATGAATTGAATTGAAAACGATTTCGAAATGAATTGAATTGAAAACGTTTTCGAAATGAATTGAATTGAAAACGATTTCGAAATGAATTGAATTGAAAACGATTTCGAAATGAATTGAATTGAAAACGATTTCGAAATGAATTGAATTGAAAACGATTTCGAAATGAATTGAGTTGAAAACGATTTCGAAATGAATTCAAATTGAATTGAAATTTGAATTGAATAGAAATGAATTTTAAAACGAATTTATAAAGAAGAATTCAATTTTGATTTGAATTGAAATGGAAGTTGAGATTGCTTTTGAAACGAATATTAAAACTATTTATATAATTCGTTTTAAATAGAAATCGACGAAATATATATTATATATATTATATATATATATAATATAATGGCCTGAATATTACGCGCCACGCCGCGGTAGTTCGTGAATTTCGACCATTCATTTCAAACGGACATTACGGGAGATCCGACCGTCGGATTCTCCTAAAACCGGAACCGTTGGGTTCGTATCGAAAAGAGCTTTCTAACGAATATTAGAAATTTGAAATCTAACGATTGGATTTGGAGTTACGTCCAAATCAAATTTGAAAAAGGTCGCTGTAAGTGCAGTTCGATGGCCATTGACTGAAATCGACTATACGGGCCTTGATAAAATTATTAAAAATAGTAATAATTTGTGTAAAATCATAAGAAATGATTTAGAAAGGATTGGGATGAAAAACTCAATATTTGAAAGGATAAAAATAGATTTTTATCGAAATGAACTAGTTTTGAACTAGAATTATAATTCTATTTATTTTTAAATAAATAAATTAAATTTGAAGAGGGTTTTGAAAATAACCAAAATTTCCAATGATTGCATTGGAGTGGATTTGAATCGAAATTGTCTTCGGAATATTTCGATGTTGGAATTCGTGATTATACAGATGTTGTTATGGAAATTTGAAAGATATATATTTATATCGTTATTTCCAATACGACATTTGTTAGTCGTAGAATTTGATATTGAATATAAGCCGATATATTTTCTATTCAGAGCCTTGTATTGAATATCAAATGTGATTTTGGGTTTATCGTGAACCGTGTTTTAAATGACACTGATTCTTTAACCCAGTTAGCGATTAAAACTTAGTGGAGTTTTAATGAATCTTTATTTAGATTGAAATGATCGAAAATGGAGTATCACCAGTTTTGCTCCAGGCGATGGTTAAATCTTTAATTAGATTTGAACGTGAAATGGTAACTGAATTTACCGATAACACTGTGGTGTTAGATATGAAGTATTACCAGTTTTACTTCATGGGATGAATAGGCTGGGATTGGGAAATAAAATAAATGATTACTTCGGTGTGGTTCGCTAATCCCGACTAGTTTGAATTGATATTCAAAGGAGATTAAAGAATAAATTTAAAGAATTTATCTTGGATAAAATTAATGGGAACTTTTTCCCAAAGTATAGGAATATTTGAATAAAAGAATATTCTGAATTGGAATGAGGCGTATGTTGTGTTTGTGTAACACTTTTATAATATATACGCGAGTTATTCAGAAAGACCGGGTTTATCCCATTCTGAATAACTGATTCGACGTGGTGTCGAAGATGAAGACGGTGGTCGAAGACCGGAAGTCTTCACGTCGTTTGGATGATTACTGATGATCTTGATTGGGCTGTACACCCAAGAAGATGGAAACAATTAGTGATCGTCCAGACGTACTTGGAGATCGATGGTTATGCGGGGTACTAGGTGCCTCCGGTTTCGTTCAGACCCAGAACGGACTTGTAAATGGACTGTGTGTCTGACATTGGATTTTACTCCGTGTGATTGATCTCTATTAAATATATATCTGTTTGGCGGCGGAGAATTTATTCTCTTGCTTAACGCCCTTCTCTGAGACGTACGAGCTCAGGGGTTATATATTGATGGATACCAAACGCATGGAGTGAATTGCCTGTGTGGCGTGCCTAAGTGGCAATTGATCGAGGCTTCTGTTGAAAAGCAAAGTCTTGTGGTTGATGATCAAAGCACGGCCTTTGTGGCGTAGCTTTGTGTAACGTTTACTTCGCGAGTTTCACACCCGGTATGGACCAAAAACGGGAGACGGACCTCAGGGAGGACTTGCGTTTCTTTCTAGCTAGAAGTGGCGTCAGTGGTTTTACACGCCCTGACGAGTTTGACTTATGTGGTTGTTGCTGTTGCAAGGCGCCTCGGTTATATCGGTTTCGGCCGATGCATTCTGGTCGGCTGACGGACCAGATTTACACCCCATAGGGTGGGGAAACGTAGTGTTCAGGAATTTTAATCCACATCGGTGGACCGGCCCTGACGATCCAAAGGCTTGACTGAGTACTTGCCTGAGGGGCGGGCTAGAGCGTCTCGAATCGGTTGAGGACTATCTTTTGCCTCGGTTCATAGACGGAAATCCAATTTCCAAATACGTGACATTTGCGGTTTTAATTGTAGAACCTAGTATGGTGACATAGTGGGATGGAGCGCTCATGCCGCCTATGATTGATACTTATGATTTGAAGTTGTTTTATACACTATGCACTTATAATAGTATCAAATAATGTGTTTTTAAACGTATCAAGCATTCTTTGGCTGTTATAAGGGAAAACCCTATCCCCCGGCTTGCGTTGCATTGTGTGATAGGACCTGGGTCTTATAACAGCTTCATTTTTCTCTATTTAGCATTGTGCTGTTGGTTTTATGCACTGGTATTCTTGGGAGGAAACCCGTTCCGTGTTATACGGCGTGGTCCCTTGATTTACCTAATGATTTAAAATAAAGATTAATAACTGTTTTAGTTCTCACACCAGTCCCATGACTGACCTGGAGTTTATTGTTTTAACCTAAACTCTGGGTGCCCCTATTTTCGACACGGGCAGCTAGTAGTTTTGGTTTTGCAGATTTATATTCACAGGATCCTGGTTTTCAGCTGGAACGATATCCGGAAAGCTTTGTATCCGTATATCTCTTGTAGTTGTGTATTGTATTATTTTCCGCTGCTATGAATTTAAATGTAATTTAAATCTCTGATATTTCTGTGTAATATTTATTCATTTATACTCTGTATATTCTTGTAATCTGATGCATTGTTGTAATATACAATGAAATGTTCTTCTGTATGCGTTCTGATTTGTCTTGTCCTCACAGTAATTCGTTCTTTCTCATCTCTTCGGGGACCGGGGAAGTTCGGGTCGCTTCAACTACTGATCCTATCTCTAACGAGTCATTTCCATTGGATATTACTAATCCAATATCTAATGAATTCTTTCGTATGGTTCTAAGGTGCCTTGTTCTCTGAGCTTTGTAAACCAAAGCTCTGATACCAACTGTGACGAAAAGGTATTTCGCTCGATCCGAATCAGTCGCTAAACCGAACTAGACCGTTCGAAACGCCTGATTGTTTTGAGAACACGACAAAATAGAACGCAGACGGAAGAACATTTCATTGTATATTACAACAATTCATCAAAATACAAGAATATACAGAGTATAAACAAATAAATATTACACACGATGAATATCAGAGATTACAATACATTACATAGCAGCGGAAAATAATACAATACGCAACTAAAGGAGATATACGGATACAAAGCTTTCCGGGTATCCTTCCAGCTGTAAACCAGGATCCTGTGAATATAAATCTGCAAATACAAAACTACTAGCTGCCCGTGTCAAAATAGGGGCACCCAGAGTTTAGGTTAAAACAATAAACTCTAGGTCAGTCATGGGACTGGTGTGAGAACTAAAACAGTTATATAAAACTTTACTTTAAATCAGATATATCAAGGGACCACGCCGTAAAACACGGAACGGGTTTCCTCCCAAGAATACCAGTGCATATAACAACACAGTGCAATGCTTTTTGGAAAAATGAAGCTATTATAAGACCCAGGTCCTATCACACAATGCAACGCAAGCCGGCGGATAGGGTTTTCCCTTATAATAGCCAAACATGCTTAGTACGTTTAAAACAAATCATTTGATACTATTATAAGTGTATAGTGTCAAAACAATTTCAAATCATAAGTATCAATCATAGACGGCATGGGTACCATATATCATGTCGCCATACTAGTTCTACAATTAAAACCGCAAAATCACGTATTTGGAAATTGGATTTCCGTCATGAACCAAGGCAAAAGATAGTCCTTACCGAATTCAAGACTGCCTAGCCCGAGTCTCAGGATCAGAACGCATTGACCCTTGGATCGTCAGGGCCGGTCCACACGGAGTGGATTAAAATGCCTGAACAATACGTTTCCCCGCCCTTTGGGGTGTAAGCGAGACAACGAATGAATCCATCGGACCCGGATCATCCGATCTAACCGAGGCGCCTCGCAACAGCAACAACCACATAAGTCAAACTCGTCAGGGCGTGTAAAACTACTGACGCCACTTCTAGCTAGGAGGAAACGCAGGCCCTCCCTGAGGTCCTTTCTCCCGTTTCTGGTTCATATCGGGGTGTGAGGCTCGCGAATTCACGTTATACACAAAGCTACGCCACGTAGGCGGTGCTTTGATCATCACCACAAGACTTTGCTTTTCAACAGAAGCCCTGATCATTGCATCTTAGCATGCCACACAGGCAATCCACACCGTGCAACTGATGGCTATCAATCACACAGTATAAATTCCAATGTCAGACACACTGTCCATTTGCAAGTCCGTTCTAGGTCTGAACGAAACCGGAGGCACTATATAACTCGCAAACCCATCGATCACCACGTACGTCTGGACGATCACCACTCATTATCCATATTTCAGGATGACTCCCAATCAGGACCTCGGTTACCATCCAAACGAGGTGAAGATCTCCGGTCTTCGACCACCGTCTTCATCTTCGATTTCTTATCGTCGATTCAGTTATTCAGAATGGGATAAATCCGGTCTTTCTGAGCAACTCGCGTATATAATAAACCAGTGTTACACCAACACAACATACGCCTCATTCCAATTCATCAGTCACTAACCGTAAATTAACAAGAGAATAATTCCCCCAAATTTTAACCTCGAAGGCCGAAACCAACATCAGATCAATATCCAGAAAACCATTCTGCTTAGCTAACCGACAGTTAGTTTCTAAATTTCACATTCATAGGGAAAGGTTCCCATAAATTTTATCAAAGATAAATTCCTTCAATTTATTCTTTAATCTTCTTTTGAATTTTGATTCAACTAGTCGGGATTAACGAACCTTACCGAAGTAATCATTTGTTTTAATTTCCCAATCCCAACCTATTCATCCCTTGAAGTAAAACTGGTAAGACTTCATATCTAACACCACGGTGTTATCGGTAAATTCAATTACCATTTCACGTTTAAATCTAATTAAAGATTTAACTATCGCCTGGAGCAAAACTGGTGATACTCCATTCTCGATCTTTTCAATCTAATTAAAGATTCATTAAAACTCCACTTAGTTTTAATCTTTGACTGGGTTAAAGAATCAGTGTCATTTAAAAACACGATTCACGATAAACCCAAAATCACATTCCATTTCAATCAGACCCTAACCATAAATTAGCAAGTGAGCCATTCCCTAAGTATTAACCCCGAAGGCCGAAACCAACATCAGATCAATACCTCAGAAACCATTCAACTTAACTAATCTCCAGTTAGTTTCTGATTTTCTTAACTCCTTTGGGTCTAAGAACAGTATTATTGAAGATACCATTCACGACAACCCAAAATCACATTCTATTAATTATCGGGTTAAAGAACGAATGTTATTTAAAACACCATTCACGATAAACCCAAGAATCAATTCGAATTCAATTCCAATTAAATATTATTTAATTGGTACACTTCATTAAATCTAAATAAAAGATTTAATCTTTTACTCAACTGGGTTTAAGAACAGGGTTAATGAAGACACCATTCACGACAAACCTAAATCACATTTGATATTAAATACAAAGCTCTGAATAGAAAATATATCGGCTTATATTCAATATCAATTCTACGACCAACAAATATCGTATTGGAAATAACGATATAAATATATCTTTCAAATTCCCATAACAATATCTATATCATCACGAAATCCAACATCGAAATATTCCGAAGACAATTTCGATTCAAATCCATTCCAATATAAGTATTGGAAATTCTGGTTATTTTCAAAACCATTTCAAACCCAATTTATTTATTTAGAAATAAATAGAATTATAATTCTAGTTCAAAACTAGTTCATTTCGATAAAAATCTATTTTTATCTTTTCAAATATAGAGTTTTTCATCCCAAATCCTCAAAAATAATTTCTTATGATTTTATACAAATTATTACTATTTTTAATAATTTTATCAAGGCCCGTACAGTCGATTTCCATCAACGGCCATCGAACTGCACTTACAACGACCTTTTCCAAATTTGATTTGGACATAATTCCAAATCCAACCGTTAGATTTCAAATTTCTAATATTCGTTAGAAAGCTCTTTTCGATACGAACCCAACGGTTCCGGTTTCAGGAGAATCCGACGGTCGGATCTCCCGTAATATCCGTTCGAAGTCAATGGTCGAAATTCGCGAACTGCCGCGGCGCAGCGCGTTCTATTCAGGCCATTATATTATATATATAATATATACTTCGTCGATTTCATTTTAAAACGTATTTAATAAATCGTTTTAAATTCGTTTTCAAAACGATTTCAACTTCTTTTTCAAATTCAAATCAAAATTGAATTTTCCCTTACAAATTCGTTTTAAATTCATTTCAAATTGATTTCTAATTCAATTTCAGTTCGTTTTCAATCCAATTCAATTTCAATTCGAATTCATTTCTATTCGATTTCAATTCGAATTCATTTATATTCAATTTCAATTCGAATTCATCGTTTTCAAAACGATTTCAACTTCATTTCAAATTCAAATCAAAGTTGAATTTTTCCTTATAAATTCGATTTAAATTCATTTCAAATTGATTTCAATTCAAATTGATTTCAATTCAAATTGATTTCTAATTCAATTTCAGTTCGTTTTTAATTCAATTCAATTTCAATTCGAATTCATTTCTATTCGATTTCAATTCGAATTCATTTATATTAAATTTCAATTCGAATTCATTTATATTCAATTTAATTCGAATTCATTTATATTCAATTGAATTCGAATTTCAATTTCAATTCTTTTCAAAATATCAGATTTTGAAATCACTTTCGATATCCATTATAAAATGAATAAAATCGATATAAATATCGTTCACGTCAAAATGGCGTCAATCTAATCAACACGACTTCATATATTTCTATTTTCAAATATTCTATTTCAAATATTTCTATTTCAAATATTTCTTTTCAAATATTTCTATTTTCAAATATTCTATTTCAAATATTTCTATTTCAAATATTTCTTTTTCAAATATTTCTTTTTCAAATATTTCTATTTCAAAACTTTCTTTTCAAAACTGGAATGAGGCCCAATCAATTACCATATAATGTTAATTATATGGATTTTCTACAACACATGTATACAATAACAACGATGAATAATCAACCACCATCCAAAGTGCATTCTACACTGTATAAGCATCGAATGTAGATATTTAACGCTTATAACAGTCTGTCAATCAATCGATCGACATACAACTAATTATTGGGATTAGTGTATGTCATCTATCATCCCAATACCCGTGTGGGGTTTCAAACAATCAAACACAGAATTTATTTGTGCAGTTGGGCGTTGTGTAAAATTTATCGTCCCAATCAATATTAGTCAAATGTGTGTATATAAACAAATCGTCCGATTTGTTTATTTTTATTTCATTTCATATACACGTTAAAAATTCTATTTTTAACTATAAAATATTTTCCACTATAAAATAATTTATTTCATTTCACATCACAACACACAATCAACTACACAGCAAAATCAAACAAACAAGCATACAAGCCGCCCATGGTCTGTGGACGACGGGTGTCGGGTGCTACTAAACACCGTCTGCATCCTAGTATATATTTTAACTAGAATATTAAATTAAAGAGTGAGAAGTTCTCACAGATAGCTATCCGATCCCACGACTCTTCTTTGTAGAAATCTTCGCCGTTCTCGCCTCTTGCCACTTTCTTTGCCCGTATTCTCTACATATGTAAAAATCACATTTTTACCTCGCTATTCAATATATAAAAATCGAATTTTTACTTCATTATTCAATATATAAAAATCGAATTTTTTACTTCGTTATCCAATATATAAAAATCGAATTTTTACTTCGCCATCCAATATATAAATCGAATTTTTACTTCGCTATTCAATATATAAAAATCGAATTTTTACTTCGTTATTCAATATATAAAAATCGAATTTTTACTTCGTTATTCAATATATAAAAATCGAATTTTTAGTTCGTTATTCAATATATAAAAATCGAATGTTTACTTCGTTATGCAATATATAAAAATCGAATTTTTACTTCGTTATTCAATATATAAAAATCGAATTTTTACTTCGTTATTCAATATATAAAAATCGAATTTTTACTTCGCTATTCAATATTTAAAAATCGAATTTTTACTTCGTTATTCAATATATAAAAATCGAATTTTTACTTCGTTATTCAATATATAAAAATTGAAATTTTACTTCGTTATTCAATATATAAAAATCGAATTTTTACTTCGCTATTCAATATATAATAATCCCATTTTTACACGCTATCCTCTACATAAAGATTTCGCCTTTTCAAATATAAAGATTTTGCCTTTTCTATTATAAAGATTTCGCCTTTTCAAATATAAAGATTTAATCTTTTCTATTTTAAAAATCTAATCTTTTCAATTTTATCATATATATAAGAATCCTATTTTCTTCTTTCAATTCATGTATATATAAAAAGAAATACAATCTTTACACCTCGAAAGACCATCACTTTTATAGGCTTGCAAATCAGGTTTTACTTAAGGATTATAATCAAAAAAAACTGAAGTAAAATAAATAAGAAAAATAACATAAAGAACTCACTGTTTAAAGAAGGAGGGGGTGTTGGTGGTCGATACGTCGGTGGCAGGCTTGGGATGGTGCTGCAGGGCTGCGTGGGGGTGCTGATGTCGGGGTGGAGTTCGGATGCGTCGGCCTTCGAACGAGAGGGGGGGGGGGTTCTGTCGCGACTCAGCAGGGAAGGGGGTGTCGCGTCGATCGTGGCAGAGGATAGGAGGGGGGGTTTCGATCGAGGCTGAGGAGGAGGGGGGGTTTGCGGTGGCGCGCCGCCTGGGGGGAGCTCGGCGGTGGGGTATCGCAGCTACGACTGCGTCTTTTTTTTTTTTTTAATTTCTGTTGAATCAATTTTTTGACCGGGGGGGGGGTCAGAGATAAAGGAATAAGAGAGAGGAAAGGGAAGTTTTATTATTTAATTATTTTATTTTTCCACCAAAAAGCAACTTTTATTTTCGACCTCTAAACGAGGCTCACCGCCTGTCGTCCATAGCGTTTTACCCCCATTCCGAACACAATGGGATATGTATCGCAAGCTGATTCGATCGTTACGATCTGTTTTCACCAAATCAACATATAACTCTATATATTGAATTTGAACGCGCATTTCAATTTACCGAGGCCACATACTAACTTGAAAAATTCCCGAAAAATATTTTCTAGCTTCGTATTGACGATACGGTCCTAACAAAACTAGTTTCGTCGAATTCTGAGACCGTTAGAAAAATGGTCATTTTCCAGTCGATTAAAATCAACTGAAACTGGTCAAACGCGTTTTCCTTTGCCACGCTCACATATTGATTCAAAAAATTATGAAATTTGGGATCTAACAATAATTTGACATCACGGACCCAACATAAGGGCCCTGAATTCCATAGCGACTATTCAGGATTTTCAACTGGACATATCTTTTGATCCCCGCTATGAAATTTTGATTTTTCGGATTCGTTGGAAAGATAGACTCTATTAGATTCCATTATTTTTGGTTTCACTAAAATCCGGTTTATTCTGCACCCGGTACCTTCAATTGAAGTCTGAAATCGAATTATCGAACTACCGCGCCATTTTCTATTCCTTTTATATTTATAAATAATTATTTATACACTATCGTCGATCTATATAACTATATACGATTGAATTTTATTCAAAAGAAATTTTCTCATCGTTTATATTTAAAATAATTCATTTTAAATAATCAAAATTCGCTAGAATTGCCAAAATAAAAATTTTAAACTGGCCCAGATTTTCGGGTTGTTACACATTATCAGAGTACAATACATCATATCACAGCGGAAATAATCTCTAAATACTAACGGTGATGCCTTCTGCTTTTAGTTCCTCCAAGTGTATCTGTAAAAGCCTGAAACACTTGACTGCCCGTAAAAATTTGGGCACCCAAGAGTTTATGGAAAAACACATAAAATAAACTCTGGGTCAGTCATGGGACTGGTGTGGGTAAATTCCAACCATACTGTTTAACTTTGAAAATCCTTTTGAAACCAAAGGATAATAGTAAGACCAAACCACACATAAACATGGACGGTTTTTACCTTACTATAACCCAAAATATTTTGATATCATAATCCAGTGATATTATAATAATGTCTAATCAAGTAAATAACCAAATAGTAGAACGCTTGCATCTCACGCTCTACATACATAGTATAAAATCAAAAACCGCAGGGCGCTTATTGGAGATTGTATTCCAACTATGACAAGGTATAGAACCACCTGCTGATAGTGTATCTATAGAGGCGAATACACTGGGTTCAATAAGAACGTCTTGCAACCTGGCCCACACATGACCGACCACTCATTTTGCTTGAGTGTATCGAATGTATATCACCAACGGTTGGGCTCAAACTACCGTTTCCCGAAAAGAGACAGCATCAAAATAGATTAAAGAAGTAAAAGGAATTTCTCTAGATAGGTGATTATACACCCTAATGGGAGCGACACACATAGCCATGCTGCCTGCCCGATTTTTGTCATTTCCCGGTTGTGAAGCTTAAGGCTACGTCTATCTTTTAGAACATCTGGCCACCATACACTTTGAATGCCACATCGTCAAACCATCAAATAACTAGTTGATCTTCCCAAAAAAGTTATGGGTATAAAAGCTAAGAGAAACGAATTTCTCTACCACCAGACGTAATACTTTGAAAAGATCGTCTTATGTGAACGTTAGGAATACTTCGTCAAATATTCATCCATACAAGTTGTCTTGGGACTGGACAAACAGGAAACACCATTCTGGAATAGGTCGACCGTTTCATTTCACTTTGTCTTCAATTGTCTTCATCATAATCTAATTCGCAGCGCTTATGCCTATACGGAGTGGATTCGGATAATATATCCAACCGGTCTCTCCGTATTGACAACGATGGTAAAAAATCTTTGATAGCCGGTGATTTAACTATCAAAGAAAAACAAACATCCATCAAAACAATCATTGGCCCTTTTAACTTATATAATTTCCCAGTCTCCCCATCTCTTTCTAGGTATTTCAAATCCCGTTTAGCTTTTCACACTCCTTGGAAAACATTCTCAGTTATTACAACTCTTGTTCTTATATTTCTTGGACAACATCGTTACTTATTACTTTAAAATAAGTGGATTTCAAATCAAATTGTTTTCATTCCCTAGGGAGTAGTGCCATATATAAAAATCACGCTAAAGCTTGGTTAACATCGCTAATTTATCGTTATAGATCAAAACTTGTCATACGCTGTAATATTCTCCTTTATAATTAATCTTGACATAACAGTCACGCTTAAGCCTAGTCAACAACGTTATTTTATCGCTATAGTTCAAATACTTGCAATACGCTGCTATATCCCACTTTATACTAATCTTGACATCTCTTTCCGTTACAAAAATCTTGACATCTCTTCCCGTTACAAAAAATCTTGACATCTCTTTCCATTACAAAAATCTTGAGTTCATTTGTAATTACCATTCCTGATTACAACTCCATTCATCGAGTTATTTCAGCAATTCATATTACAATTTTACTTTATAACTCTAATTGCAAGTAGCTCCTTGTTAAATAAATCCAAGGTTATTCTGAATCTCGATTTCATATTTTATTATGATTTATTTACTTCAAACATTACTATTTTATCAAATTATATAATATATAATTTCTAAAAATAATTATTTCTAAACCATTCGACATAGTCGAATTGTGATTACAACTCTTATGGTTTCATTTCAATCTTATTACATTCCGACCATCGAAATAAATTTCATCCTTTTCTTTGAACGATTCTTCACTCCCCATTTCTAAATTTATTCTTATTTTTTTCAAATTATTTAATAATAATTATTTCACTTTATCTCTAATTATTTATTATAAATCAACTACTTGTTTTAACAAGTTATCATATACCATTACAATCGAATTTCAATTTTCATTTTTAAAAAAATAGATTTTCCCTTTTCCAAACCCACGTTCAATCAAATATAACTTACAGTATTTAAGTACTAGTTATTTCAGGGTTCATATTATTCAAACATTTCAAGCACACAATTGTCAATCATATATTATTGGTCATATCAGACAATGTAATATATGAATTAAAACAACAGTATAATTATTGAGGAATCCAGTTGAATTCCTCCAACTGGTTTCCTCCATCCATAGATGTTAGTCATCACAAATAACATAAATTCCATAATATGGAATATTATAATCAACAGAATAGGTATCCAACTAATGAGGTGTATATATGCAACGATATATATATATATATATATATTATTCTACCAATTCAACTGTAATTTACCTAAATGACCATCACACAGCATTCAACCAATATTAAAATATAATTATAATATTTTAAAATAGATCAGAGTTAGTGAATTTACTCACCTTGGCGCGTTAACCGTTTAATAACGATTTGCGTTGGTACATCGGATCAGACAATATAATTTCCCTTTATAATCTGTTTCATGACGTACTGCTTGTTGATGCGACCCCAACGCATCTTGGTTTGTCCCATCCGGCACATCCATACCTGAGAAACTCAGGCCCGATCCGTTCTTTCCCTTCTAACTACACTCGTTCCCTATTCTTCCTTTCGGTAGCAGCTCCTTCCACCCAAAAATAAGAACAACTGCATCTCTTTGTTTCTCGCTACACTACCTGGCCGAGCTTTCAGGCTTCA
Source organism: Allium sativum (assembly GCA_030737875.1). NCBI lineage: Eukaryota > Viridiplantae > Streptophyta > Magnoliopsida > Asparagales > Amaryllidaceae > Allium > Allium sativum. The sequence goes on from CM060918.1 coordinate 117,342,794, forward strand.
CTTCTTCCCCCTTCATTTCACAAATACTTATGCAAAATGTGTCGTAACACTCTCCATCCGCATCTCTATCAAACTTACTCTAACTCTATTATTGCCGCAAAATTGGTGCTCCAACAGTGGTAGACATTCTTCGGTTGCTCACGTTTCTTCTTTCTTAATAACATAACCCTCTTCTATAACTTATCAACCCCTTCACGTTATTCACGTTTTTTCAAACCGCACAGCACCTTTTCAAAAATACAATACCCTTTTCCTGTACATGACTTTCGCAAGGCTTTGCTACCACAATTCGTTTCCACCAATTTCCTCCACGTCATGAGCTTGACCACTCCTTCACATATGCATTTACTCAACAAATAATAGAAAAACAAAGCTACCTTCTACTAAGAACGCTTCAGAGTTTAAACACGCCATATGCCTGCATACGTTTTCTTCTTGAACACTCCTTGCACTAAACCAACCTTATACACGCAGTACACTTCCCATGTCCAAAGAAACGAGCTCCTGTACCGAGCCTCCCAATCGCTAAAACCACTCCTGCTTTACGTTCCATTTAATCCTAACACCACACCAAACTCTTATGGCCAGACTGCCTGTTCTTGCCACTACCTGCATGGCACCACTGAGCTCCTCTAACGCGGACCAGCAGGCTTTCGTTAAAATACAATTAGCCACTAAGTTCCTCTCCCCTTACGTTTAACTACAAAAAGCTATAGGATCTCACCCATATATATACTCAAACCCATGCCTGACATAACCACTTCGAACCCCTCTCTTCTTTCCTATTTCTTCACAATATTTAAAACGCAATATACAGACTATCCACTCCACTTCACTATTTCCGCCGCTAGTCCTCCACTTCTCTCCCGCTTCACTCACCCATTTCACAACCAACCATCATCTCGTACAGCTTGCATACGTCCTCTTCCATCCGCTTTGAATTTAATTCATCTTTAATTGTTTGATTTTATTTTATATTTGCCATTGCTTTGTTCGGCCATTGAAAAAAAACTTAATGGAGCCGAAGGCCTTGTGTATTTATATTGTTACGAACCCTTAATGGTCAAGTAATCGAAAGTAGGGTAGTACATGAGGAGGCATGTGATTTCTCAGTCTTTAGGTTAAGGCTATGAAATGAAGTTACATAGTTGTGCGACAATGTGATGATACAACAGGATATTGAATTAGAGTACGTTAGGATAGGATGAGTTACTTAACCTAGAAGAAAAGATAGGTCTCAAGTCAGGTAATATCAATACAGTTCCACTGCTCTTGAGTTCTCACTTAAAGCTCTCATTTCAAGCTGTTGTAGACAATAGATTAGTCGGCTATAAGTTCAGCCTTAGTTGTACGTGATAGCTTATAGGTTAAGGTATTGATTATATTTTTAAGTTATAGGGCAGCTGCGTTAATATAGATGCTAGGAGAAGACAAGTCGGCAAGATTTCCTACCGTGTAGATATGAAAACGTATCCTACTGTGTGGATATGAAAACAAGTCGACAAGATTTCCTTTGATTTTTATCTAATTTAAGTTTATACGGATGGATTGTGGTAGGCTAAGTGATAAGATTTGTGGTAGGCTTAACTGGCAACTATACACACATGTTTTGGATTGGATCATATCATTCACGCATGGGGAAGTATGCTTCCTCCTGTTCATTTCTTTGGAAAAGAAACAAAGTGGCGTGCAACAGTAGGCTTTTAGGCATGGGCGATTAGCTTCAGGGATTTTCTAAAAGTTTGCAAAGCTTCGCGTGAAGAAATATAAATCTATTATTTTATGGTTTAAAATTTTAGCGTAACGTGTTACATAAGGTTTCGTTTCATGTCCGAGCTACTACGGACAGAAATAAGAATACAGTCATGCCCAGCGAGGTGCCTCGATCCCAAAAATATAATAATATCGGTAGGTTAACTCATATTGTTAAACCCCAAAATATTGTTATAGGGTGCAAAATACTCCAAATAAAAAGTAGCTTATTTAATTAATTAAAAATTACAGTAAAATTCTAAAAATTAAATTATCACTATGTCTCAGAAGAACCTTGTCTAAATTCGAAACCGATATCTAGTTATATCGAATATACCGTTACGGTCGATAAACGATTCTACAGCGACTATTTGAATATTTGATTTTGATATATCTTGCAATATATAATTCAGAAATTTGATTTTTCACCTCCATCAGAAAAATACAGTTCAATAGATTCCAACATTTCTTGTTTCGCAGAAATTCGACATATAACGGGTCCTGTACACTTAGTTGAAGCTCAGAACGTTAAATTACGAACTGCCGCGATGTTACGGGCTCGATTATATTTAATATATATATTTTTATATGCTCAAGTTCGTTTAATTAATATATAAATCACTTATATTACGATTTCAATATTAAAATGATTTAAATATTCAAACATAAGCCGATAAAAATGCGGGACGTTACATTCCTTCCCCCTTAAAATAATTTCGTCCTCGAAATTTCTAAGAAGTGGAGATGCTCTAATTCTAACTTATCACAACCTACTTGATTGAAATTTCATACATCACATCCCCATAACTCAATCCTTGCGTTGAATCTTTTTATCCTTATATCAAGAATTCTCTTATACTCGAGCCCTATTTCATTTCAACTTCCAGTTCCATCTCACTCCCAATTTTTTGGTCAACAATCCAATTCCATAACCAAACTCGGTTTCAATCCAATATCTCATTTCACAAATACTTTACCAAGTTTAATTCTATTCCAATTTTATTCAACTTCGTTAAATTTGTATTTATTTACTTCATAAGTAAATTTTAAATTTCAAAATTCAAATTCCTAAAGTTTTTATTTCAAATCAGTTTGAAATAATATATATTTACATATAATAATAGAAATTCAAAACATTTGAATTTTTAACAACTCGTTTTCTCAAAAAAATTCAAAACCAAAATCTTTTGGTAGTACTCCGTCACTCCGAAACTCGAAAATGAACACTGATGATGCGGCCGTCATCATTAGAATTTATTTTTCAGTTATCAAAGTGAATTCAATACTATATTATTCTCAAAACTCATTCTCAAATACTTTCATTTTGAAATTATTTCAAAATATCTTTCATAGCACTTGGAAAACAATTTCAAATCTCCCAGGATTTTAAATTTCCTATATAATTAATCCAAATATTATTTCCAACTCTTTTCCAAGTTTAAGAGTTTTTATTTCAATTCTGGTTTTAAATTCAGATTTAGTTCATCTGATTTTGCGTATTATAGTTATATAATATTTCAATTGGTTATTTATATAACCAACTCAATTATAAATCTTATTCGATTATACTAACAATTAACACATCCAACATATTATAATAATATCAAGATATATACTTCTTTTATATCAAAATATATTTTGGGTAAAATTATTTTATTCATCCATCTTTTAAAACAATACTATGTCGAATTACTCTGTACAAGAATTTATAAATCCTTATCGACCTCGTCAGCTAAATGCGTCGATCTGGAATTCATATACCACTCAACAGATCAATCAACACAATATAAAACAGTTTTTACATCAATTTACAAATATGCGCTCGTATATATACACTCAAACTCAATCTAGAGTATTACTAACCCTATCTCTATTGAGTCACGCCACAGAGCCAAGGTAATCACTTAACCTTCAACTCTGATACCAACTGTAAGGACCCGAAAATCCGTACCAATTTGAGCTGATAAATATCCTACATATTCAAATCAAAGTGCATGAAAATTCAGATCATTCATAGAAAGAAATAAGAGGATGAGAAAGATAAGATAGAACTAATAGCATAGAAGAAGAAGAACACAACTGAGCAGCATCAGAGTAAACATGAATCTCACAGCGGAAAGAATAAAATGTATTATAACATAACTTTGAAATACAAAACTGTATTGTATATACATACCATTATCAGAGTACAATACATCATATCACAGCGGAAATAATCTCTAAATACTAACGGTGAAGCCTTCTGCTTTTAGTTCCTCCAAGTGTATCTGTATAAGCCTGAAACAATTGACTGCCCGTATAAATTTGGGCACACAAGAGTTTAGGGGAAAACACACAAAATAAACTCTGGATCAGTCATGGGACTGGTGTGGGTAAATTCCAACCATACTGTTTAACTTTGAAAATCCTTTTGAAACCAAAGGATAATAGTAAGACCAACCCACACATAAACATGGACGGTTTTTACCTTACTATAACCCAAAATATTTTGATATCAAAATCCAGTGATATTATAATAATGTCTAATCAAGTAAATAACCAAATAGCAGAACGCTTGCATCTCACGCTCTACATACATAGTATAAAATCAAAAACCGCAGGGCGCTTATTGGATATTGGATTCCAACTATGACAAGGTATAGGACCACCTGCCGATAGTGTATCACTAGAGGCGAATACACTGGGTTCAACAAGAACGTCTTGCAACCTGTCCCACACATGACCGACCACTCATTTCGCTTGAGTGTATCGGATGTATATCACCAACGGTTGGGCTCAAACCACCGTTTCCCGAAAAGGGACAACATCGAAATAGATTAAATAATTAAAAGGAATTTCTCTAGATAGGTGATTATACACCCTAATGGGAGCGACCCACATAGCCATGCTGCCTGCCCGATTTTTGTCATTTCCCGGTTGTGAAGCTTGAGGCTACGTCTATCTTTTAGATCATCTGGCCACCATACACTTGAATGCCACATCGTCAAACCATCAAATCACTAGTTGATCTTCCCAAAAATATTACGGGTATAAAAGCTAAGAGAAACGAATTTCTCCGCCACCAGACGTAATACTTTGAAAAGATCGTCTTATGTGACCGTTAGAAATACTTTGTCAAACATTCGTCCATACAAGTTGTCTTGGGACTGGACAAACAGGAAACACCATTCTGGAATAGGACGACCATTGCATTTCACTTTGTCTTCAATTGTCTTCATCATAATCTAATTCGCAGCGCTTATGCCTATACGGAGTGGTTTCAGATAATATATCCAACCGGTCTCTCCGTATTGACAACGATGGTCAAAAATCTTTGATAGCCGGTGATTTAACTATCAAAGAAAAACAAACATCCATCAAAACAATCATTGGCCTTTTTAATTTATATAATTTCCCAGTCTCCCCATCTCTTTCTAGGTATTTCAAACCCCGTTTAGCTTTTCACACTCCTTGGAAAACATTCTCAGTTATTACAACTCTTATTCTTATATTTCTTGGACAACATCGTTACTTATTACTTTAAAATAAGTGGATTTCAAATCAAATTGTTTTCATTCCCTAGGGAGTAGTGCTATATATAAAAATCATGCTTAAGCTTAGTTAACAGTGCTAATTTATCGTTAGAGATCAAAACTTGTCATACGCTGTAATATTCTCCTTTATAATTAATCTTGACATAACAGTCACGCTTAAGCCTAGTCAACAGCGTTATTTTATCGCTATAGTTCAAATACTTGGAATACGCTGCTATATCCCACTTTATACTAATCTTGACATCTCTTTCCATTACAAAAATCTTGACATCTCTTCCCATTACAAAAAATCTTGACATTCCTTTCCGTTACAAAAATCTTGAGTTCATTTGTAATTACCATTCCTGATTACAACTCCATTCATCTAGTTATTTCAGCAATTCACATTACAATTTTACTTTATAACTCTAATTGCAAATAGCTCCTTGTTAAATAAATACAAGGTTATTCTGAATCTCGATTTCATATTTGATTATGATTTATTTACTTCAAACATTACTATTTTATCAAATTATATAATATATAATTTCTAAAAATAATTATTTCTAAACCATTCGACATAGTCGAATTGTGATTACAACTCTTATGGTTTCATTTCAATCCTATTACATTCCGACCATCGAAATAAATTTCATCCTTTTCTTTGAAAGATTCTTCACTCCCCATTTCTAAATTTATTCTTAATTTTTTCAAATTATTTAATAATTATTGTTTCTCTTTATCTCTAATTATTTATTATAAATCAACTACTTGTTTTAACAAGTTATCATATACCATTCCAATCAAATTTCAAATTTCATTTTTTTTAAAATAGATTTTCCCTTTTCCGTACCCAAGTTCAATCAAATATAACTTACAGTATATAAGTACAAGTTAATTCAGGGTTCATATTATTCAAACATTTCAAGCACGAAATTGTCAATCATATATTATTGGTCATATCAGACAATGTAATATATGAATTAAAACAACAATATAATTATTGAGGAATCTAGTTGAATTCCTCCAACTAGTTTCCTCGATCCATAGATGTTAGTCATCACAAATAACATAAATTCCATAATATGGAATATTATAATCAACAGACTTGGTATCCAACTAATGAGGTGTAAATATGCAACGATATATATATTATTCTACCAATTCAACTGTAATTTACCTAAACGACCATCACACAACATTCAACCAATATTAAAATATAATTATAATATTTTAAAATAGATCAGAGTTAGTGAATTTACTCACCTTGGCGCGTTAACCGTTTAATAACGATTTGCGTTGGTACATCGGATCAGACAATATAATTTCCCTTTATAATCTGTTTCATGACGTACTGCTTGTTGATGCGACCCCAACGCATCTTGGTTTGTCCCATCCGGCCCATCCATACCTGAGAAACTCAGACCCGATCTGTTCTTTCCCTTCTAACTACACTCGTTCCCTATTCTTCCTTTCGGTAGCAGCTCCTTCCACCCAAAAATAAGAACAACCGCATCTCTTTGTTTCTCGCTACACTACCTGGCCGAGCTTTCAGGCTTCACTTCTTCCCCCTTCATTTCACAAATACTTATGCATAATGTGCCGTAACACTCTCCATCCGCATCTCTATCAAACTTACTCTAACTCCATTATTGCCGCAAAATTGGTGCTCCAACAGTGGTAGACATTCTTGGGTTGCTAACGTTTCTTCTTGCTTAATAACATAACCATCTTCTATAACTTATCAACCCCCTTCACGTTATTCACGTTTTGCCAAACCGCATAGACAGTTCTTCACCTTTTCAAAAGTACAATACCCTTTTCCTGTACATGACTTTCGCAAGGCTTTGCTACCACAATTCGTTTCCACTAATTTCCTCCACGTCCTGAGCTTGACCACTCCTTCACATATGCATTTACTCAACAAATAATAGAAAAACAAAGCTACCTTCTACTAAGCACGCTTCAGAGTTTAAACATGCCATATGCCTGCATACGTTTTCTTCTTGAACACTCCTTGCACTAAACCAACCTTATACACGCAGTACACTTCCCATGCCCAAAGAAACGAGCTCCTGTACAGATCCTCCCAATCGCTAAAACCACTCCTGCTTTACGTTTCATTTAATCCTAACACCACACCAAACTCTTATGGCCAGACTGCCTGTTCTTGCCACTGCCTGCATGGCTCCACTGAGCTCCTCTAACGTAGACCAGCAGGCTTCCGTTAAAATACAATTAGCCACTAAGTTCCTCTCCCCTTACGTTTAACTGCACAAAGCTACAGGATCTCACCCATATCTATACTCAAACCCATGCCTGACATAACTACTTCACACCCCTCTCTTCTTTCCTATTTCTTCACAATATTTAAAACGCAATATACAGACTATCCACTCCACTTCACTATTTCCGCCGCTAGTCCTCCACTTCTCTCCCGCTTCACTCACCCATTTCACAACCAACCATCATCTCGTACAGCTTGCATACGTCCTCTTCCATCCGCTTTGACTTTAATTCATCTTTAATTGTTTGATTTTATTTTATATTTGCCATTGCTTTGTTCGGCCATTGAAAAAAAACTTAATGGAGTCGAAGGCCTTGTGTATTTATATTGTTATGAACCCTTAATGGTCAAGTAAACGAATGTAGGGTAGTACATGAGGAGGCATGTGATTTCTCAGTCTTTAGGTTAAGGCAATGAAATGAAGTTATATAGCTGTGCGACAATGTGATGATACAACAGGCTATTGAATTAGGGTACGTTAGGATAGGATGAGTTACTTAACCAAGAAGAAAAGATAGGTCTCAAGTCAGGTAATATCAATACAGTTCCACTGCTCTTGAGTTTTCACTTCAAGCTCTCATTTCAAGCTGTTGTAGACAATAGAGTAGTCGGCTATAAGTTCAGCCTTAGTTGTACGTGATTGCTTATGGGTTAAGGTATTGATTATATTTTTAAGTTATAGGGCAACTGCGTTAATATAGATGCTAGGAGAAGACAAGTCGGCAAGTGTAATAACCCGGAAAATACGAGCCAATTTAAAATTTTTAAAATGGTGATTTCAAAGGAATTTGAACCATTGAAATAGAATATTTCAATAAAATAGTGAATTAGGAATAGTGAGTCGGTTTGAAAATTTGAATTCAAACTTTGACTGACAGTGCAGGGTGGAAAATATAACGGATTTTAGCGAAACCAAAAATATTTAAATCTGTTAGTCAATACCTTTCTAACGAATCTGAAAAATCGAAGTTTCATAACGGGAATCAAAAGTTATGGCCGAATGAATTTTCAGAAGGGTCGGTATATGGAATATATAGCCCTGGAAAATTGATATTTTGCATACGACCTCGGAATTCGACGAAACCACTTTTGTTGGGTCCGGGATGTCAAACTATTGCTAGGTTTCAAATTTCATAATTTTTGAAGCTAGTATGTGAGCGTGGCAAAAGAAAATGAGATTGGTCAATTTCTGTTAAATTGGATCGACCAGAAAATGGCCATTTTTCAAACGACCTCAGAATTCGACGAAACTAGTTTTGTTCGGACCATAGCGTCAAAACATAGCTAGATTTATTTTTCTGGAATTTTTCGAATCAGTTTGTGGCCCTGGCAAATTGAAATGGGCGTTCAGAGTTAAAAATTAAATGTTTTATACTTTAATTTGAAAAATAACTGACTGTATGTAGTGACCCGAAAATCCTGTCCAATTTGAGCTGACTAAATAACACAAGTCCAACCCCAAATTGCACTGAAAATTCAAGAAACTAATAGAAAGAAGATAGAGGGTGAGAATAGATAAGGTAGAACTATTAGAATAGAAGAAGAAGAAGGTCATCATCATCAGAGTAACATGAATCTCACAGCGGGACGAATAAAATATAACATAACTTTTGAAATACAAACAGTTATATATACAATAGCACTTATCAGAGTGCAGCACTTACAACAACAACGGAAATAATAATAGCTATAGAATCCTGAATCCTCCTGCTCCAGCTCTTCAATGCATCTGTAAATCCCAACTACTTGACTGCCAGTACAAATTTAGGCACCCAAGAGTTTAGGAAGACAAAACAAATAAACTCCGGGTCAGTCATGTGACTGGTGTGAGTAAACTCAAATCTTTTAAACAGGTATATGATATCTCATAAGACCACGCCGTGAATACGGAACGGGTTTTTCCCTTATGAGAATCCAAACATCTTTGAAAAGCAATATCATTCTGATATTATGATAATGTCTAAATACAAATAGATATCAGTCTAGTAGAAACGCTTGCATCTCACGTTCTACATATATAGTATACAATCAAAACCGCAGGTGCGTATTGGATGATTGGGTTTCCAACTATGACAAGGTATGGAATCACCTTCCGATCAGTGTACTCTAGGAACGATACACTGGATTTCAACAAGAACATCTTGCAACTCAGCCACACATGACCGACCACTCATTTCGCTTGAGTGTATCGAATGTACATCACCAACGGTTGGGATCAGCAACCGTTCCCGTAAATATATATGGAACAGCATTGATAGATTTAAGAAGCAAATGAATATTCTCTAGATAGGTGATTATACACCCTAATAGGTGCGACCTACATAGCCATGCTGCCTGCCCGATTTCTGTCATTTACCGGATGTGAGGCTAGAAGCTACGCTTACTTTCCATTCATTTATAACACGATCACTTTGAATGCCACATTATCAGATCCGTTAATCATTTAGTTGGATCTGCACAAATAGATTCTGGATATTATGCGAAGGGAATAAATCCGTTGGCCACCATATATATTTGTACAGTCCAACCCATTCGATCATTGGAAATACTCTGTCAGACATTCGTCCATATACGTTCGTTCTGGGACTGAACGAAACCGAAGGCACTGTTCTGTAAACAGGACAGCCCTTGCATAACACCGTCTTCAATTAGCTTCATCGTATTTAATCACAACGCTTATGTCAATATGGAGTGGTTCTTCTGATAATAATCCAACCGGTCTCTCCATATTTACAACGTAAAATGGTCAAAACTTGATAGTCTGTGATTTAACTATCAAATGAAAACATGTCGGTGTATAAACAACGATCTTAATTCCAAATGGAATTATCGATCCAATCATCAATCATATATATATATATATATATTCATATTTCCTTATTTTCGAAAATTAGAAAATATACGTTTTCAACATTGGAAAACATTTCAAATCCTCATTTACGCATCACTATCATTCCACAACTATTAGTCCCTAACTGTAAACTAGTAAGAGAACAATTCTCTAAGTATAAACCCCGAAGGCCGAAACCAACATCAGATCAACACTCAGAAAAATATTCAACTTACCAATCTCTAGTCAGTTTCTAATATTGTTTAACTTCACTTCTTAATTTCTATATTCGATTAACCCCTTTTGATAAACTACGTTTGATTAACTCCTTTTGATAAACTACGTTTTCCGTTACAACTATTTCTCTTTTTTAACGTTTACTTACCGTTACAAATATTTCCTATTTACAACTTCTATTTACCGTTACAAATATTTCCTATTTACAACTTCTATTTACCGTTACAAATATTCCTATTTATAACTTCTATTTACCGTTACAAATATTCCTTATTTACAACTTCTATTTACCGTTACAAATATTCCTTATTTACAACTTCTATTTACCATTACAAATATTCCTATTTATAACGGTTTATTTATCTTCTAAATAAATATTCTTTATTCTATTTTTTTTCTAAATAAATATTTCCCTTTTCAATTCTATTTATTTTATCAACATTTTTCCCTTTTATAAAACTCTATTCGTTTTATAAATACTTTCCTTTTATAAAACCGTGTTCGTTTTATAAATACTCTATTTTCAAATTGTTTCCTTTTAATAAATCGGTTGATTTTATAAAATTCCTTTATTTCAAAATACATTGAAATATTCCTTTTTACAACTCAGAGTTTCTTATGATATTCAAAATATCAAACAACGATGATCAATATCGTTCTAACATCCAAAATCAATAACAGAATATAAATCACAACATATATCACAATATATGAAAACAGTAAAATAATTGTTGAGGAACCCAGTCGGATTCCTCCAACCTGTCTCCCTGCATCCACAGATGTTACACAGTATAATATACATCATATTTCATTTTGAAATGAAATATCCTGTTGTACAGAACCATATTTGATTAACAGTACATAGACTACTATAACTACGTTTTCAATCAAATTTATTTAACAGTCCAGTTTAACAATCAATATACAACAGTCAATAAATAAAGTACAATTTATATTAAAATATAAATTGAGGAGAGTTAGTGAGTTTTACTCACGTTGGACAATCATCGTTAATAACGATAACCATCGCTTGATTCAGATGGACAATTTATTTCGCTATAAACTGTAACGAGCTTCGATTCGCTTCCCTTCAGCTCCATTCTGTAGTCACCGTCCATACGATCCCAACGGATCAAACCGTTCGAAATTCTGATATCGTACTGAAAAGTTATGAATTTACGAAGTTCATACATTAATTAAATTAAAATAAAAACTTAATTAAAAACCAACTAGGCCTCACCCCATTATTCACTAAGGCCCATCAGCCCAATACCACATTAAACCGCACCGTATAATACCTTCCTCCCAAAATCAACTACCGTGGCCCCCTCTTTAACACATCATACTGTACATTCAATCCACCAAACATTTGTCTCGTTCTAGACCAAACAAAACATACGGTACTTATTCTTTTTCAAAGCTTCTACATGTCGGTCACCACCGTTTCACACAGCCACTACTCTCCACCCCCTCAACGTCACGACCCCTCTGGCCGACCCACTAAAGCCACGAAAATTCCACCATGGTCCATCACTTCCATCTCTCTTCTACCTAAATAAACGAAAACTCCAGGTGGTTATCCCATTCTCAGACCTCGAACCCAGCTCAACACCTACGCCGAACCACACAGCATCGACACCCACCCACTACTGTACACCTCTCTACCACTCAAGTTATGGACTAAAGTCCATCCGCCTCCCTCACGTTAATAATACCTTACCACAAAAATGTAAATCTCACGTCCAGTACCCCCTTGAACTGCGCGCGTGTTCGAGTTACCCCACGGCCACGTCACTGCTCAGATGTCGATCATAGTCAATCGGACCCAAGCCCTCAAGAAGACGATCCTTTTGTAGTTGGAAATTCTTATCTTAGAGGAAAGGATTGATCGAAAATTTTGGAAGAGGATGGGAGGTTTTGGGCCGTCAGTTTATTCTAGGTGGAGGCGCATTATTTGAAGAGTTTGACCTCGGGAGTTATTCGACTGAGTAAATTAGGTTAACAGGGCACCCTTTTTATAGAAGGATTTTGGTCCATTATACTATTATATTATATAAAAACTTAACCATGGATTCTCGTATAAAAATGACCACATACGATCTTTGTTTTTGACAAACTAAGCTATTCCTAGCATAGAAAAATATTCTGGATCCAATGGGACAGGTTTCGTCGAATTCCGACACCGTTTGCGAAAATCCTTTAGAAAATATCGATGAAAAACACCGAGCAATAATTCTTTAAAATTACAGAAAAAATCCTAAAAATATGAGGCCTTGACGTTTCACTAGACCTCTTCCTAAGGTTTCGTATGAAACTTGTTTTGTTGAATTTCGAGTTCGTTTGACCAGTTAACTATTCAGTTTAGTTTGTTTTAAGTTAAAAACATAGTGTACCGTACTATGAAATATTCTTTTCACGTAGGGACTGTTATGGACAGAAACAAAAATACCACTGAAATGAGTGATGTGCTCTGGTCCCAAAAATGTAATAATACCGGTAGATGGACTCATATTGTGAAACCCCGAAATGTCGATACAGGGTGTCAAATACTCCAAATAAAAAAGTTGCTTATTAAATTAATTAAAAATTTCCATAAAATTCCAAAAATTAAATTATCACTACTTCCCAAAAGAACCTTGTCTAAATTCAAATCCGATCTCTAGTTATATCGAATGATCCGTTACGGTCGATAAACGATTCTATAGCGACTATTTTAAAATTTGATTTGGACATATCTCAAAATCTACACGACGAAATCCCGATTTTTCTCTTTCATTAGAAAGATATAATCCACCAGCTCCACACGTTTCTTGTTTCACGGAAATCCGATTTAAAACGAATCCTGTACATTCAGTTGAAGTTCGAATCGCCAAACAGCGAACTGCCGCGCCATTTCAAGCTCGATTATAATATAATTATACGTTCTAACGTCGACGATTAAATAATATATTCATTATTTAAATAATTAAATAAGTTAATTATTACACCGTCAAATATCCGGGTCATTACATTCTTCCCCCCTTAAAATAATTTCGTCCTCGAAATTGCTAAGCTAGAAGACGACCCTATCTACTGGGCAAATATTTATCGGTTTACCCCTTAACTTCAGTTTCAACTGAACCAATTAATATTGACTGATATTAATTTATTTCGACTAACTAAAATTTTCATAAATTCTGAAAATTTTTCTAACGCCTTTAATTTTCGGAAAATTTCGCCATAACCTCCTTTGTACTGGTCGATACGTCAAATCACAACTCGCCTCTCTAGGCCTTCTCCAACCCAAAAGAAAATCAAAACGCCAAGCGGCTTGCCAAATCGGTTCATAAATTCCAACTCATATGAAATATAAACTTGTACCTTTTTGCTGACCATATCATTATACCATTCCCATTGGTTATCAACTTTGCATATACCATGCCATTCCAATCAAACTCCAATCAGTTTAATCTCATCTAAATCATTTGGTTATATCCAAGCCAAATTCAGCTTCAAGTTCCATTCTTGATTTTCAAAATTTTAACTCACCAATTCCAATACCATTCCAGATTATTCACAAATCAAATCCAATTTTATTTAACTTAGTTCAAGTTAAATTTTAGTTTATTATTTACTTTTACCATCTCATTCTGAAATTTAAATCCCTAGGTTTATTTCAAATCAATTTGAAATCATAATACCAATTCAAAACATTTGAATTTCTAAACACTTGTTTTCCTTAAACAATTCAAAAACACAACCTTTGGTAGTAATCCGTCACTTAGCAACTCGAAAATGAACACTGATGATGTGGCCACACTCATCAGGGTTATTTCCCAGTTTATCGAAGTGAGTTCAATACTATAACACTTCCAATTTGAAAACATTTTCAAAATCTCCCAGGAACTTAAAATTTCCTTATTTTAATTCCTAATCCTGATTTAATTTCAGATTTAATTCATCTTATTTCATATACTTTACTTATATGAATTCTGTTTAGTTATCTATAACCATTTCGCCTTTTTATAATCTCATCTGATTATAATAACAACCAACACAACCAATTATATTATGTTAATGTCAAAACATATCATGTTGGTTCATCGTATTCGAGTGTTTAGAAACCCCTATCGATATTGTGGTGCCCCACCATCGACCAGAATTCATAAGCCACTCAATCAATAAATCTCCACAATATAAAACAAATTTTTATATCAAATAACAAATACGTTCACTCGTATATATACACTCAACTCAATCTAGGATATTACTAATCCCATCTCTACTGAGTAACGCCACAGAGCCAAGGTATGACTTAACATTAAGCTCTGATACCAACTGTAGTGACCCGAAAATCCTGTCCAATTTGAGCTGACTAAATAACACAAGTCCAACCCCAAATTGCACTGAAAATTCAAGAAACTAATAGAAAGAAGATAGAGGGTGAGAATAGATAAGGTAGAACTATTAGAATAGAAGAAGAAGAAGGTCATCATCATCAGAGTAACATGAATCTCACAGCGGGACGAATAAAATATAACATAACTTTTGAAATACAAACAGTTATATATACAATAGCACTTATCAGAGTGCAGCACTTACAAAAACAACGGAAATAATAATAGCTATAGAATCCTGAAGCCTCCTGCTCCAGCTCTTCAATGCATCTGTAAATCCCGACTACTTGACTGCCCGTACAAATTTAGGCACCCAAGAGTTTAGGAAGACAAAACAAATAAACTCCGGGTCAGTCATGTGACTGGTGTGAGTAAACTCAAATCTTTTAAACAGGTATATGATATCTCATAAGACCACGCCGTGAATACGGAACGGGTTTTTCCCTTATGAGAATCCAAACATCTTTGAAAAGCAATATCATTCTGATATTATGATAATGTCTAAATACAAATAGATATCAGTCTAGTAGAAACGCTTGCATCTCACGTTCTACATATATAGTATACAATCAAAACCGCAGGTGCGTATTGGATGATTGGGTTTCCAACTATGACAAGGTATGGAATCACCTTCCGATCAGTGTACTCTAGGAACGATACACTGGAGTTCAACAAGAACATCTTGCAACTCAGCCACACATGACCGACCACTCATTTCGCTTGAGTGTATCGAATGTACATCACCAACGGTTGGGATCAGCAACCGTTCCCGTAAATATATATGGAACAGCATTGATAGATTTAAGAAGCAAATGAATATTCTCTAGATAGGTGATTATACACCCTAATAGGTGCGACCTACATAGCCATGCTGCCTGCCCGATTTCTGTCATTTACCGGATGTGAGGCTAGAAGCTACGCTTACTTTCCATTCATTTATAACACGATCACTTTGAATGCCACATTATCAGATCCGTTAATCATTTAGTTGGATCTGCACAAATAGATTCTGGATATTATGCGAAGGGAATAAATCCGTTGGCCACCATATATATTTGTACAGTCCAACCCATTCGATCATTGGAAATACTCTGTCAGACATTCGTCCATATACGTTCGTTTTGGGACTGAACGAAACCGAAGGCACTATTCTGTAAACAGGACAGCCCTTGCATAACACCGTCTTCAATTAGCTTCATCGTATTTAATCACAACGCTTATGTCAATATGGAGTGGTTCTTCTGATAATAATCCAACCGGTCTCTCCATATTTACAACGTAAAATGGTCAAAACTTGATAGTCTGTGATTTAACTATCAAATGAAAACATGTCGGTGTATAAACAACGATCTTAATTCCAAATGGAATTATCGATCCAATCATCAATCATATATATATATATATATATATATATTCGTATTTCCTTATTTTCTAAAATTAGAAAATATACGTTTTCAACATTGGAAAACATTTCAAATCCTCATTTACGCATCACTATCATTCCACAACTATTAGTCCCTAACTGTAAACTAGTAAGAGAACAATTCTCTAAGTATAAACCCCGAAGGCCGAAACCAACATCAGATCAACACTCAGAAAAATATTCAACTTACCAATCTCTAGTCAGTTTCTAATATTGTTTAACTTCACTTCTTAATTTCTATATTCGATTAACCCCTTTTGATAAACTACGTTTGATTAACTCCTTTTGATAAACTACGTTTTCCGTTACAACTATTTCTCTTTTTTAACGTTTACTTACCGTTACAAATATTTCCTATTTACAACTTCTATTTACAGTTACAAATATTTCCTATTTACAACTTCTATTTACCGTTACAAATATTCCTATTTATAACTTCTATTTACCGTTACAAATATTCCTTATTTACAACTTCTATTTACCGTTACAAATATTCCTTATTTACAACTTCTATTTACCGTTACAAATATTCCTATTTATAACGGTTTATTTATCTTCTAAATAAATATTCTTTATTCTATTTTTTTTCTAAATAAATATTTCCCTTTTCAATTCTATTTATTTTATCAACATTTTTCCCTTTTATAAAACTCTATTCGTTTTATAAATACTTTCCTTTTATAAAACCGTGTTCGTTTTATAAATACTCTATTTTCAAATTGTTTCCTTTTAATAAATCGGTTGATTTTACAAAATTCATTTATTTCAAAATACATTGAAATATTCCTTTTTACAACTCAGAGTTTCTTATGATATTCAAAATATCAAACAACGATGATCAATATCGTTCTAACATCCAAAATCAATAACAGAATATAAATCACAACATATATCACAATATATGAAAACAGTAAAATAATTGTTGAGGAACCCAGTCGGATTCCTCCAACCTGTCTCCCTGCATCCACAGATGTTACACAGTATAATATACATCATATTTCATTTTGAAATGAAATATCCTGTTGTACATAACCATATTTGATTAACAGTACATAGACTACTATAACTACGTTTTCAATCAAATTTATTTAACAGTCCAGTTTAACAATCAATATACAACAGTCAATAAATAAAGTACAATTTATATTAAAATATAAATTGAGGAGAGTTAGTGAGTTTTACTCACGTTGGACGATCATCGTTAATAACGATAACCATCGCTTGATTCAGATGGACAATTTATTTCGCTATAAACTGTAACGAGCTTCGATTCGCTTCCCTTCAGCTCCATTCTGTAGTCACCGTCCATACGATCCCAACGGATCAAACCGTTCGAAATTCTGATATCGTACTGAAAAGTTATGAATTTACGAAGTTCATACATTAATTAAATTAAAATAAAAACTTAATTAAAAACCAACTAGGCCTCACCCCATTATTCACTAAGGCCCATCAACCCAATACCACATTAAACCGCACCGTATAATACCTTCCTCCCAAAATCAACTACCGTGGCCCCCTCTTTAACACATCATACTGTACATTCAATCCACCAAACAATTGTCTCGTTCTAGACCAAACAAAACATACGGTACTTATTCTTTTTCAAAGCTTCTACATGCCGGTCACCACCGTTTCACACAGCCACTACTCTCCACCCCCTCAACGTCACGACCCCTCTGGCCGACCCACTAAAGCCACGGAAATTCCACCATGGTCCATCACTTCCATCTCTCTTCTACCTAAATAAACGAAAACTCCAGGTGGTTATCCCATTCTCAGACCTCGAACCCAGCTCAACACCTACGTCGAACCACACAGCATCGACACCCACCCACTACTGTACACCTCTCTACCACTCACGTTATGGACTAAAGTCCATCCGCCTCCCTCACGTTAATAATACCTTACCACAAAAATGTAAATCTCACGTCCAGTACCCCCTTGAACTGCGCGCGTGTTCGAGTTACCCCACGGCCACGTCACTGCTCAGATGTCGATCATAGTCAATCGGACCCAAGCCCTCAAGAAGACGATCCTTTTGTAGTTGGAAATTCTTATCTTAGAGGAAAGGATTGATCGGAAATTTTGGAAGAGGATGGGAGGTTTTGGGCCGTCAGTTTATTCTAGGTGGAGGCGCATTATTTGAAGAGTTTGACCTCGGGAGTTATTCGACTGAGTAAATTAGGTTAACAGGGCACCCTTTTTATAGAAGGATTTTGGTCCATTATACTATTATATTATATAAAAACTTAACCATGGATTCTCGTATAAAAATGACCACATACGATCTTTGTTTTTGACAAACTAAGCTATTCCTAGCATAGAAAAATGTTCTGGATCCAATGGGACAGGTTTCGTCGAATTCCGACACCGTTTGCGAAAATCCTTTAGAAAATATCGATGAAAAACACCGAGCAATAATTCTTTAAAATTACAGAAAAAATCCTAAAAATATGAGGCCTTGACGTTTCACTAGACCTCTTCCTAAGGTTTCTTATGAAACTTGTTTTGTTGAATTTCGAGTTCGTTTGACCAGTTAACTATTCAGTTTAGTTTGTTTTAAGTTAAAAACATAGTGTACCGTACTATGAAATATTCTTTTCACGTAGGGACTGTTATGGACAGAAACAAAAATACCACTGAAATGAGTGATGTGCTCTGGTCCCAAAAATGTAATAATACCGGTAGATGGACTCATATTGTGAAACCCCGAAATGTCGATACAGGGTGTCAAATACTCCAAATAAAAAAGTTGCTTATTAAATTAATTAAAAATTTCCATAAAATTCTAAAAATTAAATTATCACTACTTCCCAAAAGAACCTTGTCTAAATTCAAATCCGATCTCTAGTTATATCGAATAATCCGTTACGGTCGATAAACGATTCTATAGCGACTATTTTAAAATTTGATTTGGACATATCTCAAAATCTACACGACGAAATCCCGATTTTTCTCTTTCATTAGAAAGATATAATCCACCAGCTCCACACGTTTCTTGTTTCACGGAAATCCGATTTAAAACGAATCATGTACATTCAGTTGAAGTTCGAATCGCCAAACAGCGAACTGCCGCGCCATTTCAAGCTCGATTATAATATAATTATACGTTCTAACGTCGACGATTAAATAATATATTCATTATTTAAATAATTAAATAAGTTAATTATTACACCGTCAAATATCCGGGTCATTACACTGTAACAGTCGAATTGGCCTACGAAACATATCCCATTGGGTCCGGAATGGGGGTATTTAGCTAGAGGCGACGGTCGTTGGGTTTAAAAAGGAGTTCGTTTGTGATAACACTATTTAAAAATTTAATATAGTCCTCGGCCAATCAGAATTTTCCATTCATAAATTTTAAAAAAAAAAAAAAAAAAAAACCCCCCGATCAACTGCGAAACCCGCTCTTGACCTTCTCTCCTCCACCGCCGCCGCTACAGCCGCTTCCAGCCTTCGCCACCGCCACCCCTCGACGCGCCTCAGCCCCCTCTTCAAATCCGACTAACCATCGCCGCCCCTCGTCGCCTGTGTCGCCCGTATCGACGCCCCAAAGTCCCGACCTTTCCACCGCCGCCGCCGTCGATCTGGACCACCGAACGCCACCAAACCACCACCGACAGGAAGCCCTCTCTTCCCTCTTCCACGTCAGCACCCCCGATCGTCCCCTCGTGCCTCGATTCTCGCGAAAACTGTAAACCTAGTTTTGAAGCTTCGTGAAAGTGAGTTGTTCTTTGATCTTTACACTTTGAAAAATCATATCTTTTTGGTGTGTTGACGAAATTCGATGAAACAGGAGACACCGTGACCGCAAGGAAGCTCTCTACCCAATAGAAGAAGCCACGGATTTTTATGACATCGTATCGATTTTTAGCACTCCGAAAACCAATGTGAGAAATCTAAATTAACGTGAAATTGAAAGGAAAATGTCGTGTATAATTTATATTAGCGAAATATAAATTACATACGTGTTGTATACCTCATGTACATGCGTAGTGTAAGCTATATAAGCGAAGTATGAATTTTACATGCATAGAATAATTGATATATGTGTTGAAATGCAAGAGGAATATAGCAATTATATATATATATATATACTCCCCTCGTCCTCAAACCATGGACGATATCTATTGTGGTGAATTGGTGTGAAATATTGGATGAAAAATACGAATGGTTGAATAATTGTTTGTGGTTGATATTGTTTGGTTGTGGTTGAAAATACCCATTGGTGATTGAAATGAATTGGAAATATTTGTGGAAATAAAAATAAACATGTCGCCTGCGTGCGAATTAGATGCATGAATCCCCATTGTCAAAAACCGCGAGGAGCCGTACTAGGGACGATGCCGGTTTTAACTACCCTGCCGTTATGCTGCCGAAATTTTGAATAATCTTTATGTGTTAGAATTATTTTCATATGTTGAAATTATTTTCATGCGTTGAAATTAAAGTCATATGTTGAAACTATATCCATGTGTGGAAACGTTTGTGTGTTGAAAAGTGTTGTGTGGAAATTAGATTCATTTGTGAATGAATGAAGTGTTTAAACAATAAAAATTACATTTTTATATATATATGAAGTATGAAAAACATTCGCCTTATATAACTAGTTTCAACAATAAAAATTCCATCTTTCAAATATGAACAACATAAATAAAATATCCATGTGTGGAAATGCTCATGTGTTGAGAAGTGTGTGTAGTAGAAAAGTTCATGTGTTGAATAAAAAGATCGAACAATAAAAATTACATTTTTGTTGAAACTATTAAGTGTTGAAACATCTATTTGTCGAATAAATATGTTAAGTGATAAAAATATCATTTTTATCATATACGTGATATGCTAGAGATATGCGGACGTTGAAATACATATTTGTGAAGAAATATTATTTTTAACATGCATAGGAACTAAATAAAATAGTCATGTGTTGAAATCTATTTTAGTTTGCCAAAATTATCATCTTTGAAATGTGAAGTGTTAAAAATAGCCACTTGTTCAAATAAATGGGCATGAGTTGAAATATACATTAATTAGCTAATGATATGATTTTAGCCTATGCATGCAACATTAGAATGAATGGTGTTTTTAAACCAAAGCGAATCAAATATGAAATTGAATGGAAAATGATAAGTGATAGAAATTGTATATAAGTACATGCATATCTATTGAACAGGTTAAAGAAAAGGGGCTAGAGAAGAGAAATAAAATTTTGTACCCGACAAATAGGTACACATTTACCGCTTTGTTTGGGTGATGATTTTATGAGCCTGTTGGCTAGCCGCTTGGCTTTTTCTTTTTGATATGAGACGCCCGTGTGGCTATTTGGGAATTTTCCCAGACCCTCCCGTACAAAGGAGGTTATGGCGAAATTTTCCGAAATTTAAAGGCGTTAGTGAAATAATTGAAGTGGAAACGATATAGGAACTTTTGAATGAACTATATTTATATAAACATATAAATATAAATGGAATTAAAGCGAAACGTGGCCGTGTAGTTCGTGTTTTGAAACCGTGATTTCAAACGACTAGTGCGGGAAATCCAACCATTGGATTTTCCCGAAACCGCAACCGTTGGGTTCGCCTTGGAAATATCTTTCCAACGGCACCAAATTTGTGAAGATCCAACGGTTAGATTTTCAGATATGTGTAAAACAAAATTAGTGAAAAGCAGCGCCAGTGAATCGACACGACCCGAAACGTCGTTTAATTAAATATGGCTGTTTTTAAATTAAATAAAAATGGCGATATATCGTTATAAAATACTATAGACGATATAGAGTGGAAATAAACCAATTTTGTTGTGTTTGCTTGATATGTGATGGTTGAATGTATTTGACATGAAAATTATAACTAAATAACTGAAACATGAATGTTGAATAGTCCAACCATGTATTAATTGATTTGAAAATCTAAATATACGTGGGTTATTTGAAAAGGCCGTGTTTATCTCATTTCAAATAATCGATCGACGTTGAGAAGTCGAAGAGTCAAAGACGGCTGAAGACCGACGATCTCCACATTGGATGGATGGGCGCTACTGATGCTCGTGATTGGAGTAGCTACCACGAAGGAATTGAAGTAGTAACTGTCCAAACGTACTGTTGATTGTACGGATATGCGAGGAATTGGTGCCTCCGGTTTCGTTCAGACCCAGAACGGACTTGTAAATGGACTGTGTGTCTGACATTGGATTTTGTTCTGTGTTGATTGATCTCTGTTAAATATATATCTGTTTGGCGGCGGAGAATTTATTCTCTTGCTTAACGCCCTTCTCTGAGACGTACGAGCTCAGAGGTTATGTATTGACAGAAATCAGTCGCATGGAGTGGATTGCCTGTGTGGCACACCTAAGTGGCATATGATCAAGGCTTCTGTTGCAAAGCAAAGTCTTGTGGTTGATGATCAAAGCATGGTCTGTGTGATGTAGCTTTGTGTATAACGTGAATTCGCGAGCCTCACACCTCGGTATGAGTCAAAAACGGGAGACGGACCGCTGGGAGTGCCCGACGTTTCTTTCTAGCTATGGTGGTGTCAGTGACCTACCAGCCCTGACATTATATATACTTTTCACCTGTGTGGTTGTTGGAATGCGACGCGCCTCGATTATAGGTCTGTAAGGACCGGGAAACGTGTGTTCAGGAATTGCCAATCCTCAAAAGTAAGAGAGGACCGGCCCAGCCGATTCCAAGGATCATATTAGGGTCCTGGGACATTTGCTAGAGTGTCTCGAACGGAGAGGAGCTTGCCCCTTGCCTCGACTCATGAAGGAATCCAATTTCCAATACGAAATATGCGGACGCGATTGTATTACTAGTATGTCGACATAGTGGTATGGGTCATTTATGCCGCCTATGATTGATATTTATGATTGAAATCGCTTTTGAAACATATATACACTAGTAATAATATCAAGCACTTTTGTTTTATTCGTATGAAGCATCTTTGGCCATTATAAGGTAAAAACTCTATCCTCCGGCTTGCGTTTGTAACGACCCGGGAAAAAGCGACCTTGGTTATCCGATATATAACACCTATCGAACAATCAAAAGTCGAAATTACCGGATAGTCCAAGAAAGAAATTAGAGGGTGAGGATAGATAAGATAGAAAATTAGAACAGAAGAAGAAGAAGAACACAACAACATCAGAGTAACACGAATCTCACAGCGGAACGAATAAAATATATTAGACAACATATCTTGAAATCAAAGTAGTATACGTATATCATACCATTATCAGAGTACAACACTTTCATCACAGCGGAATAATCAATAGCTAGAAAAATCTTGAAGCCTCCTGCTCCAAGCTCTTCAAGCATACCTGTAAATCCTGACTACTTGACTGCCCGTACAAATTTGGGCACCCAAGAGTTTAGGGAAAACAAAACAAAATAAAACTCTGGGTCAGTCATGGGACTGGTGTGAGTAAACCCCAATCATTTGGTTTAACTTTTCAAAATCCTTTTCAAAAGAAAAGATAATCGTAAGACCAATCCACTCATAAATACGGATGGCTTTTACCTTACGATAACCCAAAACACTTTGGAAATCATATATTATCTGATATTATAATAATGTCTAATCACAAGTAATTAAAATCTAGTAGAACGCTTGCATCTCACGCTCTACATATATAATATACAATCAAACTCGCAGGCACTTATTGGAGATTGGATTCCAACTTGACAAGGTATGGGACCACCTTCCGAACGTGTATCTCTAGAGGCAAATACACTGGGTTCAACAAGAACATCTTGCAACCCGGCCCACACATGACCGACCACTCATTTCGCTTGAGTGTATCGAATGTATATCACCAACGGTTGGGATCAGCAACCGTCTCCCGATAAGGGACAGCATCGATAGATTTAAGAACAAAAGGAATTTCTCTAGATAGGTGATCATACATCCTAATGGGTGCGACCCACATAGCCATGCTGCCTGCCCGATTTTTGTAATTTCCCGGTGGATGAGGCTTGAGGTCATAACGTATCTTTTGACAGATCCCACCTCCATTACTTTGAATGCCACATCGTCATACCCATCAAATCACAAATTGATTTCACCAAAAATACCACGGGTATACAGCTAAGAGAAACGAATTCCTCCGCCACCAAACGTAAGTACGTTTGAAGAGATCAACTTACGCGATCCTTTGAATATACTCTGTCAGACATTCGTCCATTCACGTTTGTCCTGGGACTGGACAAACCGAAGGCACTATTCTATAAATAGGATAGCCCTTGCATAACTACGTCTTCAATATATTCAGCATACTTGATTCGCAACGCTTATGCCAATACGGAGTGGTTCTCTGGATAATAATCCGACCGGTCTCTCCATATTAACAACGTTAAAATGGTCAAAACTTTGATAGTCGGTGATTTAACTATCAATTAAAAACATGTCGGTGTGCAAACAACGATATTATTTTCAGATGGAAATTCTATCGATCAATCATCATTCATCATCAAATTATCATAAATTTACCATTTTCCTTATTCTTGTTTTCCTATATTTCTTATTTACTATATTTAGAAAATATACGTTATTAACAATGGAAAACAATTCCATTTCTCATTTTCTATATTCAGAAAACATTTCTGATTTTCATTTGGAAGACATTTCCAAATCTCCTTCATTGGGTTTAAACTGATGTTTGAATAAACATCGCTATGCCAACACCAACCATTTCGCTCATTAACTAAATTCACTTAACCCCTTTCACTCTCGAACCTTATCCACTTCTTAGTTAAAAACGAAGTCAATCAAGTTGGGGTATAATTACCTCTCAGAACTTAACTGAACAACATTTCTAACTTCGAAATAGACAAAGTTCAAACATTACTCTTTAAGAAACTTCCTTGCGAACTCTCGGATTCTATTTATGAATCCACTTCCTTTACTGAATCATTTGATTATAACTGTAAATGTTATAATTCCATGCTTTCAAAATATGTTAACTTAAATATATTTCCATATCTTAATTTGGATAAATAAACAACCAACTACTTTATTAACAGATAATTAAAACTTGATTTGAAATGGAAAGTAAACATTACTTCCCTTGATTCGATATAATCGAATTTCCATGTATGATTCACTCTCGAATAATCACTATCCGATAATTCTCTTTCGAATAAACTATATTCGATTCCCCTGTTCGAATAACTAATATTCGATAATCCTTTTCTTCGAATAACTAATATTCGAAAAATCTCACTTCGAATAAACCATATTCGATAATTCTTTCCTTCGAATAACTATATTCGATTTAACACACTTCGAACGAACTATATTCGATTACTCTTCTCGAATAAACTATATTCGATAACTCTACTTCGAATAGGTGATATTCGATTAATTCCCTTTTTGACTAACCCTACTTAATTTACTAATACTCGACTAACTCGACTTAATTAACTTCTATTGATTAATTACTATTTGATTTAACACCATTTGCTTGACTCTAGATCGCAGCGATAACAATGGTTACGCTTGATTCCCTCAGGAAACATCCGACCGCCGTAGGCTATCTGCAGCCCTGCGAATTACGCTAGCAGTCGTGCTAAATGGAAATTCATCCTTAAATAACTTTGTCTATTTTTAACTCTATCTCGAATAATTAGATTCGATCAATTCTAATTGAATAACTAATATTCAATTAACCCTTATTCGATTACTATATTTGAATAACTCTAGTTCGATTTGACTCAAAACGATTAACTCTAACTGATTAACTCTAACTGGTTAATTCTAACTGAATAACTCAAACTGGATAACTCTAACTGAATAACTCTAACTGGTTAACTCTAACTAACTAACTCTAACTGTTTAACTTTACGGTTTAACTCTGACAGTTTAACTTCAACGGTTTAACTCTAACAGTTTAACTCCAACTGTTTAACTCTAACAGTTTAACTCCAACTGTTTAACTCTAACAGTTTAACTCCAACTGTTTAACTCTAACAGTTTAACTCCAACTGTTTAACTCTAACAGTTTAACTCCAACGGTTTAACTCTAGTTGATTAACTCTTTTGAATTAATCCCTTTGACTTTTCTCTTTTGAATAATTCCTTTGGAATAATTCCTTTGAATTACTTCCCTTGAATAGATTCTTTTTCTATTCGTTTACTCAACAAATAACTATTCTCTTTTCGCTTCTATTTATTTAACAAATAAATATTCCCTTTAACTTTTCTATTTATTCAACAAATAAATATTTCTTTTAACTTTTCTATTTATTTAACAAATAAGTACTTCTGTCAACTTTTCTTTATTCCCTACATGAATATTCCCTTTTCAATTCCATTTGTAAATACTTTTACGAATGTTTCCCTTTTTATTTCTATTTGTAATCGTTTCACAAATATTTCCCTTCTATTTGATTTCACCAATATTTTCCCTTCTATTTGATTTCACCAATATTTTCCCTTCTATTTGATTTCACCAATATTTGTTTTTTTTTTACAAATGCTTTGATTCTATAATCATTTTCTCTCATGAAATTCTCTTCCTTTTATATATAAAATCTATTGATTTTATATAAATAATTTAATTTCAAAATAAACTTTGAAAATCCCTTTTCACTTTCTAGTATCACTTATGGTATAAAAATACCAAATCAAAAGGTTCAATCATCATCCAAACACACAGGTTCAACAACAGATGATATAACACATCATATATCAGAATATATGAAAAACGGTAAATAAATGTTGAGGAATCCAGTTGGATTCCTCCGACCTATTTCCCTGCATCCACAGATGTTACACAATATAATTCACATCAATTTCATTTCAATATGAGGTATTCTGATAAACAAAATCAACATCGGTTAACGATATATATAACTATATCGGTATTTTCAATCAATTGACTAGCAGTTCAACCAAACAATCAACACTCAGCAATTCAACCAATAATTATCAGTTCTAAAAATACTTTATAAAAATATAAAGTGCTCAGAGTTAGTGAGATTTACTCACCTTGGACGGTTTATCGTTGAATAACGATAATCGGTCATTGATTTGGTTCAGACGTTAAATTTCACCATAAATCCAAACGAGCTCCAATCCACTTGCGGTCAGTTCCATTGCGTAGTGCTCGTCCATACGATCCCAACGGATCCTATTTCGTTAAATTTCGTTAATGTATGCAAAAGTTATGCTATTTACAATATTTACCTAATTTAAATGAATATATATTTAATTAAATTAATTAAATTATTTTTATCTTAATTAATTTCTAATTGCGTTATTAGCCAAATTACCTTCCCTGCCCTTCTAAAAAATCATACTTTTCCATCTCTAGCCATATCCAAATTTTTTTAAAATTGAAAAACCATTTTAGTATTAATTAAATTTAATTTTCAAATAAAATATTTAAAAATATTCATTTAATTATAACTTAAAATTTTTAACCCGGATCAAAAATCTGCTTCCACTCATTTTAAAGTATTTTCCGATAAGAATCCAATGGTCCTTGTTTCGTGGAAATCCGACTTGTTTTGAAAAAGTTATAAGCTTTTAAAGTTTATGGTTAAAAATTACGAAAATGCCCCTGGTCTGTTTTAAATTCAAATTAAATTCAAATTAAATTTTAAATTTAAATTTAAATTAATCATCCCATCCGTCGGATCAGTTAGGGATAGCCAGGGAGAGCAGGAAACTATATTTTCCAAACTCAAGCCTTAGACACTATCCTCTCTGTCACCCTTAGAATGTTCTGATATTTATTTTTACAAATTCTATTTTAATTATAATATATATATATATATATATATATTACAAAAATAAATAAATAAATAAATATTATTTAAAAACTTACCCCGCGAAGCCCAAGCCTCTGCCTAAGAGTCCCTAGCTCCCCGTCTTGCCCTCCTTTCTCCCTTCCTTCCCTTTTCCCTATTTCCTAATATTTTATTATTATTTCTGCCATTGCCAAAGCTTGAAAGAGGAGGAGGAGGAGTGAGTTTAAAATGAAGGGGGGGCTATTTATAGCCGAAGGAGTCACATGGATTGCTGAGGTGGCGCGAATCCAACGGTCGAAAATGGATGGCTAGGATTAATCCTTAAATTTATTAAATTATAAATAAATTTAATAATTTATGAATAGTAAAGTGTGTTTTCTCAACCCTATTCGGACGTTAATTTGACTTACTTATTGATACCTTATCCAAAATCTTTTTCAACCATGTTGTTCAATTTTTCTTGCTCTTCAATAATATATAAAAATATTTAAATTTTGAATTCGTTTGAACTTTCAAATAATTTAAATTTAAATTCAAAATAGTGTTTTGTGTTAGTTTCAACACCTTCCGGTCTCATGTTGGAGTATCAAACGATAACGGTTTTCAGAAATTCTTCCACCATCTGGTCCGGTTTTTAACGTACTTCAATCCTATGTATTCAAATCAAAAATCGGAGTTTGTTTAGATTTTCAAATAATTTATTTAAATTTTGTTTCCTTAATAACTTTCTATATCCGTTATAGGATTTTCCCAGATTTCATATATAGCTAATATCCTATGTTTAGAATTTTCCTGGATAGGTCTTAGGTTCCAGTTTTGCCGTTAGCATTAGCAAATTCCAATTACCGTCAAAATTTAGTTCAAATTTTGGCCTTTTATTTTTTCTTTTCCACATACGGATGCCATTTTTGACGTAACTTGGTTGGTTACCTAATTTCATCATTTCAGATTTAATGAAACTGATTTCATCGAAATCCGAGTTCGTTAGCTACTACATCCTTTGTAAATGTACTATTTTAAATTAAAAATTTATCCTTTTATACTGCCAGTTCACATTATATTGCAGATCCACTAAATTTCTACCATTTCGGAATAAAATAAAATATTCAAAATTATTGAAATTAAACCATTTAAACTTCCAAAACAATAAAAAAACATTTTTAAATAATAACTAAATGGTCAAAAAAAATCTGGGCCGTTACAGCGTTGCATTGTGTGATGGGACCTGAGTCTTATAATGGCTTCATTTTATAAAAAGCATTGCGTTGATTTAATCGTTTACTTTATCTCATGTACTAGCACTCATTGGAGTAAACCCGTTCCGCGAAAGTGGCATGGTCCTTTGATTTGCCTTATTATTGTTGTTAATAAGTTGAGTAGATTTCTCATACCAGTCCCATGACTGACTCGTAGTTTGTTTCACCTTGCAAACTCGGGTGCCCTCATTTCACACGGGCAGCCTAGTTACAGGTTTCTGACCCACCTTTTGGCTCATGGCGAGGCTTGACTACACCGTGCTGACTTGGACTTTCTCCGCCATTATTGTATCTATATTATGATTCCGCCTCTGGCGATGTAGACTGATATTCCTTTTGTGTACTCTTTATGTATGATTCCGCCTCAGGCGATGGTGACTGATTATGTATCATTATGCACTAAGTTGTATCCTGTACTGTGCTTCTCTGATGTGATGATATCTATATGATTCCGCTGTCATATGTGTGTAAATTATTCTATTTTCTGTTTATGCTATTATCTGTGATCTGCTAATGATGATTAATGTGTTATATTCCAATGATTATCCTTAACACCATGTCACGGGGTTTTGGGATCGTCACAGCAAGATTTCCTACTGTGTAGATATGAAAATGTATCCTACTGTGTGGATATGAAAACAAGTCGACAAGATTTCCTTGGATTTTTGCCTAATTTAAGTTTATACGGATGGATTGTGGTAGGCTAAGTGATAAGATTTGTGGTAGGCTTAACTGGCAACTATACATACATGTTTTGGATTGGATCATATCATTCACGCATGGGGAAGTATGCTTCCTCCTGTTCATTTCTTTGGAAAAGAAACAAAGTGGCGTGCAACAGTAGGCTTTTAGGCATGGGCGATTAGCTTCAGGGATTTTTGAAAAGTTTGCAAAGCTTCGCATGAAGAAATATAAATCTATTATTTTATGGTTTAAAATTTTAGTGTAACGTGTTACATAAGGTTTCGTTTCATGTCCGAGCTACTACGGACAGAAATAAGAATACAGTCATGCCCAGCGATGTGCCTCGATCCCAAAAATATAATAATATCGGTAGGTTAACTCATATTGTTAAACCCTAAAATATTGTAACAGGATGCAAAATACTCCAAATAAAAAGTAGCTTATTTAATTAATTAAAAACTACAGTAAAATTTTAAAAATTAAATTATCACTATATCTCAAAAGAACCTTGTCTAAATTCGAAATCAATATCTAGTTATATCGAATATACCGTTATGGTCGATAAACGATTCTACAGCGACTATTTAAATATTTGATTTTGATATATCTTGCAATATATAATTCAAAAATTTGATTTTTCACCTCCATCAGAAAAATATAGTTCAACAGATTCCAACATTTCTTGTTTCGCAGAAATCCCACTTATAACGGGTCATGTACACTCAATTGAAGCTTAGAACGTTAAATTACGAACTGCCGCGATATTACGGGCTCGATTATATTTAATATATATATTTTTATACGCTCAACTTCGTTTAATTAATATATAAATCACTTATATTACGATTTCAATATTAAACTGATTTAAATATTCAAACATAAGCCGATAAAAATGCGGGAAGTTACACAATATATCATTAATTATTAGTTTAATGGTAGGCACTCATTCCTCCATGCTTATTTAGGCCCGATTGGGCCAGCTCGGTTGTGTCCTGGACTTGATCCAGTAACCGATTCAAATGGCTTATGTATTCTGCCTTATATTATTTTTTTCAGTGTGTTCAATATAATATTGCTTTGTTCAATTTATTTCTTCTCCTTTGTCCAAGCATTAATCTTTGGAATGGACAGAGTTACTGACGGTTCATGTATTCTGCTATATATTTCTAACCATTACATTTTCCTTTAGAAAGCTTTTTTTTCTGATCTTTGGAATGGACAGTGTCTTTTTTTCTTATGTTGATATAAAATGCATTAACAATATTTTTTGAAATATGCAACTAAATTTCAATTAGTACTACAGTTGTAATACTGTTGGTTTGATATTTACCTATTTCTTTGCCACGAAAAAACAGGTTTGTTGTGCTTTTTGAATTCTCAAACCTTTGCGTATCTTTTTTAATTCAGTATATGAACAATGTGATTAATGTTCTGTACCGCATAAAAAAAAAAACTATAACAGTATGATTTTTGTTTTATGCATTTTCAATCAATTTTTATTTGCTTGATATTAGTAGAATAGATATTGTACTTAGAATTCAATAGTTAAAGACACTTAGACCAAGTGCAATGGATCATAAAAAATTGGCAATTTTATTTTCATTAATAGTGTAATAGTTCCTTTATGAGCTTGAATTTTAGTCCAGTCTCCACTAAATAGTAAAAAGCATCAGGATAGCACCACTGACTTTCTTTTATTACCACTTACATCTAGATTTTGGCCTAATAAGTTATACATTTGACCACACTCAAACCTTCTATCACCGCACTCGAATGGTTGAACCTAAAGATATGTACACATACGAGTTGGAGCACATAGGTCAAAATATGAACTCTACCCAGAGGAGGATGTGGATAATATTGACCACCGATCAAGACAGAAAAGCTAACTTACTCTCTGGAAAAGGTGGCTCATTAGTAAGTTTGTGTTATTTTGTTTAAAAGCATATGAATAACCGTTTTTTAATGTATTTTTGCTTTCTGTTTGGATATGTTGAAATTTTTGCCAGATAAGAAGCATTCACATTAGTGTTGCAATCAATTTCTGATTAAACAGCATAAATAGTTAAAGGTTTGAAAATCTGGTACACTTTATCCATGAGCAGCCTCCTGCATCATATTCCACTTATTTAGATTAAATAGATAGCTTAAATAATCCATTTTGCTTCTTCTAATCTGACAACTGTCAGCATCATTGCAGGCACGTCAATTGTGTGGATGCTCTTACAGTGAAGCTCGCATGAACCCAAAGTTGCCAAAAAGCATAATTAAGAAGTGTCAATGTATATATCAGTGCAGGTCAGATTTCCTATATTGCAATATGATTGGTATTTTATGATATGTTCTTTACTTTGTAGTACAGTATCATTGTCTCCATGGATGCTTTAATTTAGTCTCCGAAATATGCTTGTGTTCTTTTGTTGCTGGTCCAGATTGACGTATGGCTTTATATATATGTTTCAGTTTTGTTTAATGTAACAAATCATCCATATCTGTGAATTCATATTAATATTTTTTTTTAAACAATAAAAATTTACGATACGACTCCAGGGGGACACATGTGACTATTGTTTTGTTATGTGAATAGGGGCATACCTCATGGACTTCGCACCTTTATTAAAGGAATGTCCGCCTTTAGCTGGCAGCCAGTCTGGTGTGCTGAAAATATTTATTGAGAAGTAGTTAAAAATATGGATACTATAAGTAGTTCTACTATTATTTATACCCTTACAGATATATGCAATTAAAACATGCAGATAAAAACAATGCTAGTAACAGCTGGGTACATGATGGATTTAGTTATCACATGCAAAAATTATTGCAAGAACAAATGGAAGAGAACAAATTTGCAAGTCTGATGCAGAGGAGGTGAATGCACTGTATTTTGATGCAAAATCTTCAGCTAAGCTTCTTCAAAAACAACAGAAAAGATATTGGGGCTGTTTATTTGTATTTTGGGTGTGAATTGTAATTGTTTGACAGGACTACGTGGAAATCAAATTTTGTACTATTTGTGTTTTAACTTTATCAAGCATTTTTAAACGTGTTAGAAATTCGTTTATGCAATTTTATTTTACTTAGCTTTTAAGAGCCTGTTTTTAGTTGTTACATTGTGATAGTTGTTTTCAGCAGTGGATAACATACTGGTAATGGTGAATTATAGTATATATGCATGGAGCATATAGTATTGCAAAATAATTAAATTGCAACTGTCCTAAACTGTTGTAGTTACTTCATTTGCAACTGTCAGAAATAGTTGTAATATCTCACTTTTTCAACATCTATTCCAGGTTTGCAACTGGCATCTGTTGTTGCAAAATGATCCGTTGCAACAATAAAAGCCAGTTGCAAAAACATCTACTGCAACTTCTTATTGCAACAGGCAAAAACTGTTGCCAAAAAAGTCTGACCTATTGCAACTCCGGCTATATAGACCGGCGCGGGTCTCTTGCAATAGGCCTACTGCAACAGATATTGCCTGTTGCGAAAAGGGTTTTCTGTTGTAGTGAACACTTAATAACAAATTTTTGTAGTTCAACAATATATACCATTACAAAATTTAATGCTCTAATAGTTTGCAGCCGAAAAAATTAATATTACTGTACATTCCAAGGTTCAACAGCAGTGGCCAAAATAATATTACCGTATCTTTCAACTTCATTAGAACAAGTGTGTACCCGTGCTTCGCACACGGCGTTGCGAAAATAACATATATTTAGCTTACACATGCTCCAATCCTTAAATTAATCATGTGAATGCATGCATAACATATATTTAACTTATACAAAAATATGCACAACATTTTTAAAATGAGAATTGCTTTTTTGCCAAATTACATGTAGGATGCAAAAATCTTACAACATACTGATGGTCATCCATAGTAATTCTTGGTTATATAATGGTCAAATTTGGAAACTTTCCCCAAATTCTATATTACCCGCTAAGAGCTCAAATTTTGTGTCTCCAACTTGCATGTTTCATGTGATCCATATAAGTTGAATCCTTATTCACATGGTTTATCCTTTGAGAGTTTAATTCCTCTCCCATTTTATCAGTTTTCATGTATGAATCAGCTATTGAAATTGAACATCTTATTCAATCTGCTGAATTGCCACGCGTATGAATCAACTGTTGAACTTGAATATCTTATCCAAAATTCTATAACCTAGTAGTTGTTTCTCTGAAACTAATCTGTTTGAAATTTACTGGAGTTGATATAACAAAACATTGCGCTTTTGGATCCTCAAAACCAAACATAAACATAATCTATAGGCCTTCATATTCCCATATAGTTGATTCTACAAAATAAGTTCTCAAGTAAGTCACTTTTCTTGTTTCCATAATATCAAGAACTCGTGAACAATAACAATTATTTATTTATTAAAAAAAATCAGCTAAGCTTACTAACTCAATTTTTATATTGATTTATTCTTTTAATAATCTAATTATGCAAAAATATCTATTTGTGAAGCAGTAAGAGTGGTTGAGTAAAGTATTTTTGGTTACACTGATTAGTTTGTGCACGAATAAATTGTTGTCATTGTTATAAAAGTCATAGTATATTGCGATCTATTGGCTAATCTACCACAGAGGCTTTCACGGAATACCTTTTAACATGAATCATATGAAAGATACTTCTTAAGGAATATCTTTTATATGTAACAGTATAGCAAGTTTGGAATTGATCCTAAAAGGTATAAATTGTATTTTATAGCAAATTTTGACCATCACTTTACGGTCCTTTTTTTCATTTTAAAAGATCATGTATGTCAACATTATAAAATAACAAAGGTTAATGATTTTAACATAGGTTAATCATTTAAATGAATTTTCTAAGTTATTTTTTTCTTCAAGTATATCAAGTAAGTTAAGTATCATCATGGACAAAGCAAGATAAACAACAGTCATCTCTCCAATTTTTCCAACAGTTGTCTATCCAATTTTTCTGGAACATTATATCAAAGGACTAAAAATTGTTAAGTAACAGAAAATGATGCAATACGGATCACAAATTATCCACATGCAAAAAATCCAGTTAAGTTTCAATACACTAATTTTTGGCAATACCTGCTCATTACGATTGTTATAAACCACATTGATTGACAGTATGTGTGTCTTTGTGTGTGTAATACCAACATCACATTGTCCTTTAGCCGCAAAAACTTTTGACCATCTAGCGCTTTTGTGCAACTTCAACGCTTTCTCTGTACTTCATGTCATCATTCAATAATACATGTCAACTGTATAGAATATTTAAAAACAATGTTTATTAGAACTTCATTACAGACGCATAGCATATATAGATGTATATGAAGTTACTACACACCAAGTAACTAAAGGTTTAGAAAGAAAAATTAACCATAAGATTTCATGCAAGCCAACAGTCTTCTAGTAGAGTTCATGTTTTATTTCCCATGTATAAAGTAGCAGGGAATTATTATTATGTGCAGAGGAGAATACACTAAGGATAACTGTTTTGTTCCCATGCATAAACATATTTCATCTACTAAATTTACATGCTTTAAAACAAAACACCATTTTCATGCTTTAAAACAAAACACCATTTTCTGTGTTCTTACTGTCAATGCCTAGATTCCTAGTTCAATAGTGGATGCAGAACTGCTAAAATTCTCCATGAAAAATGTAGACTCTACTTCTGTACTCATAACCACCTGAGCTTAAGATATTTGCATCTCTAAATCACAATATAATCCTAAACAGACAATATGTAAAACATTTGAGGCGCACTATTTGGCCATAGATATAATTTGTTGTTGCTCTCTTCAGAGGGTTGTTGCCCCTTACATGGTTTAATTAGGCCCCATCAAAGTCTTAAGAAAAAACTTAAAATAGACGCTAACCCTTCTACCCAAAAAGCTGTCTAGCCTGTAGACTATAGTATTATCATCAGTCAAGAATGATAATACAAATAGGACTATCCAAAGAAATAAGAATGAACCGATCTTAAATATGAGCTGGAAGGAAACATACTTATGTTAATGAATATCCTTTGTATGCTTTGTATAGAATACTAACTTATAACTATGCCATAATAACTATTCTAGCCTGTACTATGCACAAACATGCTTCTTGAGACACTCAAATACTTTACTGGCTATGCTAATAACATTAAAAACTACACCTGGTTTTATTTTAATTGGTTCATAGCTCTTTTAACACTTTCCATCGTTCTAATCCCTACATAATCTCGTGAATATAGTTAATATAATAATTTATAAGAATAACTCATACCTATATAATCACATAGTATAGATGTTAACCGCATAGCTTGAGCAATTTAAATATTTTAGTTTAATATATTAAAGGCTAACATTATAGGTTTTATACTGTTTCGTTTCTAAGTCCAGGAAACTTAACTCAACCCATTTGAGAAAGTGACAGAGAAATAGACTTTGTGAAATTGAAAAGGTACTGAATTATGAGATATAAAAAAGTAGTATGGATACAAACCTACCCTTAATGATTCGCTTGCTTGCATATATATAACCAACTAAAAATGTGGAATTACATGAGAGTATACTAATAACATCCAAGGAATATTCCAGCTTTTTTTAGCATCTTTTTAACTCGGCTAAAAGATTCCGTATACGCTTTTCCTTAAAATGTACTCTCTTCATCATCTACCATAAAAATATTATGAATGATAAAAATTAGTGACTGAATGTGTAGTAATACACTTATTTACCAGCCTAAATCGAAAAAAAATATAAAACACCTAATAAGAAGTAAGAAACAGGTTACTGGGTATAAGCAAGTTAACCGCACATAGATAGCGCATTTCAGCGCATCGTGTTGATTTCTTTTTCATTACCTGGAAAACACATTTGGTTTTTATTTTTATTATCATTTTAATAGATAAAACTAACCCAATGTATATGTTCTGTACAAAAGGAATTGTACTTGATTGCCAAATAAAAACCTAAATTCTTATCATAAAATAATAAGATATCAAGACTAATTAAATTATAAAAATTATTTTTGCCAATGTATCTGTTCTATACAAAAGGAATTGTACTTAATTGCCGAATAAAAACCTAAATTCTTATCATAAAATAATAAGACATCAAAGACTAATTAAATTATAGAAATTACTTGTGTCAATGAACTGTATAAAATTTCATAAAAATCAAGTATGTTCTGATTAGTTGACTAATGAGACAAAATTCTAGTACATAACCAAAGTCTTTTAAGTTCAAATAAAATTCAATGAGCGAAGTAAAGCTGGGATTCGTTTGACGATTAATTTGCAATTACTCAAAATTCTATTATCCAAGTGGAATTTAGTTGAAAATATAAGACGTATCAAAAAGTAAAACAGTTGGCAAAAAACAAATGGAAGATCGAAGTGCAAATCAGCAATATTCAGTTTTAAATATAAAACATGAAAGAAAAGCATAGGTAAAAATTAAACACCAACTACCAACTGAAAAGCACAAAATTGGCATGAAATACATTAGAAATAGAATAATATTTTAGTGGATAAAAAAGTGGTATTATTTAGCAAACTATTTGCATGATTTAAAATTCCATCACTGCTCTTAAAACTTTTATTTACCACCTAATTAGTTAGATAAGAGGAAATGATATTCTATTTAATCACTCAAATCAAAATTACAAGGTGATTAATTAAGATTTCACTTTGCATACGTTTGAACCAAACTAATGCATCACATATGCCAAACAACACATATATTCATATGTCTAATCTAATTTCACACTATACGTCATTAAATAAAGAAGCAAGATCATAAAAACTTGATTAGTCTTGTTTATGCAGCCAGCAAACTATGTGTAATGCATTTGTTGTAGATGTAATTATTAGATTTGTTTAAAGTTTTTATTTATCTTGACATTTTTACATGTGAATTATATTGTTGCTTGTTGTTGTTACATAGTTGATTGCTAATAATTATTGAGGTTCAAACAATTAATGAACTGGGTACGGCAAGATGAAACCGGCCTGTTATTAGTAAACCAAAAAAGTGAATGATTTAAAAAAGATAAACGCTGAAAGAGATGAATACTTAAGCTCTGTTTAGACAAAATAGAGTTAAAATATCCAAACCATATGTAAAAATTTTATGTGGATAATTATGTTAATTGGAATCGGACATGCTTATACAAAGCGCTTCCATATGAAGGATTTGACCTGAGTTAAGGTAATAGATGAGTGAAGAAGGGGTAAGAGGATATCGGGAATGAAAGAAAAGAGAGCATGACTTCTGAGTTCACAACTCAGGAAGGATTGTGCTTTGTGTGAACATATAGCTCAGTAAATCTAGTATAGTATAGATTACAACCCAAAATAAAATAATTACTTAATATAGAAATTTGGAAGTTACATGTAATGAGAAAATATAAGAATAAGTTTTGAAAACATAAAAGAAACATAATAATAAGCCTAACATATCTAGGAAAAGTTACAAAAAAACACCAATACTTGAGAATATAGTTACTTATATTTTCTTTCTTTTATTAGACATAATAATGAGCCTTTCCATAATAGTTAAGTAGAAATCAAAAAAATTCAGATATCAAATGCATTTAATAGCATGACTCCAAAGCATAAATTTTCTTTATAGCAATGAAATATGAGAGCTTTCAGTTACTTATTTTATATGCTAATAGCTCAGACATGAAACTGTTGACATATGGGTACAAAACCATACATATGTATCAGTATTATTCACGTTTAAATTTAGTCAGCAAGAAGATGCAAAAAATAATGTAGGATAGTCAGTAGTAAGAAAGTAGGAAACAAATGAGAAAACAACAATCAATGCACAATATTAGGTTCTATGTAAAATGAAATTATAAGAATTTAACTTTTATTGTATGCTTGAAAGGATGGCTGTCAGCTATGTTGAACACGGAACTTGTTCAATATAGAGTATCCAGCATAGAGTAAAAAAGATACTGAAGAATCATTGCAGAATAAAGTGTATTAAAATGATATTATTGGCAACCTAATATACATCCAATGTGTAAGATAACGCCATGTAGAAATATAAATGAGCCAGCAATCCTGATTTGTTTCAAATAGTTGAAATATTATGACGATACAACTGTAAATTTATTAAACTGATGGCAAGGTGTGTATACAAAGACAAGAAAACTGTACCTTTGTATTGTTTGTTAAATCGGCTGAATCTCATATTATATTTCACAAAAATTCATATGATTAATAAGCCATGCACATAGGCTATAAATGACTCCACCTGATTTGGCAATATTCATTTTGCATTATTGCAATGGCAGGCAATTTATAGTATATTTTATATAATTAAGTGGAAATCGTAGACTGATATGTTAACAAAAAACCAGAGCCTAACGCTCTATTTGCAAATTCTACATATTAATTGATTTAAAAATTAGAAATTGAATTAAAAATTGGGTAGTGCTAGAAAGCCCTATTTTTTTTTGTCAAAAAGTAAGAAACGGGGGTGTAATAACCCGGAAAATCTGGGCCAGTTTAAAATTTTTATTTTGGCAATTTCAGCGAATTTTGAATATTTAAAATGGATTATTTTAAATAATATTGACGAGAAATTTATTTAGAATATAATTCGAACGTATATATTATATACGCCGTCGTTAGAATATAAATAATTATATATAATTATAAAAAGAATTGAAAATGGCGCGGTAGTTCGATAATTCGATTTCAAACTTCAATTGAATGTACCGGGTGCAAAACAATCCGGATTTTAGTGAAACCAAAAACATTAGGATCTAATTTAGAATATCTTTCCAACGAATCCGAAAAATCAAGATTTCATAGCGGGAATCAAAAGATATGTCCAGTTGAAAATTCTGAATAGTGGCTATGGAATTCAGGCCCTTAAAAATGGGAATTTTGCAAACGACCTCGGATTTCGACGAAACCACTTTTGTTGGGTCCGTGATGTTAATTTATTGCTAGATTCCAAATTTCATAATTTTTCGAATCAATATGTGAGCGTGGCAAAGGAAAACGCGTTTGACCAGTTTCAGTTGATTTTAATCGACAGGAAAATAGCCATTTTTCTAACAATCTCAGAATTCGACGAAACTAGTTTTGTTAGGACTGTATCGTCAATACGAAGCTAGAAAATATTTTTCTGCAATTTATAGAGTTCGTATGTGACCCCGGTAATTTGAAATGTACGTTTAAAATTCAATATAGCGATTTAAATGTAAAATTCGACAGAAACTGATTGTAACGATCAAATCATCTTGCGATACATATCCCATTGTGTTAGGAATGGGGGTAAAACGCTATGGACGACAGGCGGTGGGCCTCGTTTAGAGGTCATATGTAAAAAGTCAACTTTTAGAATTAAATAATTAAATAAAAACACTTCCTCCCTCTCTTTCCCCTTAAATCCTCCTGCCCCCCCCCCTTTTTCCTTCTCTCTCCCTCCTCCCTTTTTCTAATCGTCAGAAAAAAAAAGGATTCAATCGCTCGACGGGGGGGGGGATCCACCGCCACGCCACCCTCCAGGCGATCCACCGCCTCCCCGTGCACTCGCGATACCCCCCCCCCCCTCTCTTCTTTTCCTCCTCGAGTCGCGATACCCCCCATCTCCATTCAGCAAACAAACCGCACCCCTCCCAGAAACCCTACCGAGCCTCGCCGCCGCCCCATCCTCCGTTCCCTCGACCTTCACCTCCCTCGAGCCCCCAGCGACGCACAGCAAACCCACCCCCTCAGCCACCTCCTCCTGTAAGTTTTTATTGATTTATTTTATTTACTTTAATTTGTTTATTTATGTAATGTATATATATATATATATATATGTTCTTCATATAGATAATTTCAGAAAAGAAATATGGTTTTATTTATACATAATAGTGAAGTAAGATTATATTTTTAATCATTAGAAAAGATAGGACTTTTATTACTCTAAAGGTTAGATTTTTATTAATCTAAAGATTAGATTTATATTTATGTAAAGACGAGATTTTTAGCGATGTAAAGGTTGGATTTTTAATCGAATAAAGAAGTGATTTTTACCATATAGAGATTTAGTTTTTACATAAGGAAAAGATTTGATTTTGAAATGAAAGATGAGATTTTTATTGTACAAGAAGATTAAGGAGGGGGGGTTTTATAACATAGGAGTAATAAAAATATGATTTTTATTCATAAAAAGTGATAAAAATATAATTTTTATTATATTACTGGCAAGATTAAAATAGAATTTTTATCTATATAGTAGCGGTGTGAAAATGGAATTTTTATCCATATAGCAAGATAATAAAAATTCAATTTTTATATATTGAATAACGAAATAAAAATTCGATTTTTATATATTGAATAGCATAGTAAAAATTCGATTTTTATATATTGAATAGCATAGTAAAAATTTGATTTTTATATATTGAACAACAAAATAAAAATTTTATTTTTATATATTGAATAGCGAAGTAAAAATTCGATTTTTACATATGTAGTGGCTACGGGCAACAAAAGCGATAAGAGACGAGAACGATGAAGATTTCTATCAAAGAAGAGTCGTGGTATTGGATAGCTATCAGTGAGAATTTCTCACCTTTCAATTTCTTTTTCTAATCATATATATATATATATATATACTAGGATGCAGACGGTGTTTAGTAGCACCCGACACCCGTCATCCACAGACCATGGATGGCTTGTTTGTTAAATTGTTTGGTTGTGTAGTTAGTTAGAATATTTTGTTTGAATTGAATTGTTTGGTGAAATGAATGGAATTGATTGATGTGTGAATGACGTGGGCCTTCACTAGACCGGGGATAAGGCTAGGCCTCGTCCCGTTTCTAGTATCTTGCCGTTATGCCGCCGAAATTTTCTAAAATAAGTTAGAAAAATAAAAATATCATTTTATTTAAAGAATGAACTGAATAGAAATTCATATGTTAAAATAAAATGTTTTATCGTTAAAAATAAAAAATTTAACGTGAAGTGAACAAAATAAAATATTCATTTACAAACCGGACGGTTTGTTTATGTACACCTATTTGAAGGACATTGATTGGGTCGATAAATTTCACACATCGCCCAACTGCACGAATAAAATCTGTGGTTGATTGTTTGAAACCCCACACGGGTGTTGGGATGAAATTTGAAGTTCACTCATCCTGATTGATTGAATATGTCGATCGATTGATTGACAGGCTGTTATAAGCGTTAGATATCTGTATTTGATGCTTATACAGTGTAATGCACTTTGGTTGATGGTTGATTATTTTTCAATGCTATTATATACATGTGTTGTATGGAAATCCATATAGTTACCGCTATATGGTGATTGATTGGCCTCATTCCAGTTTAGAAAATAAAGAACAATCTAAAATAAAGGTTCATGTGTTGACTGTACTCATCCGTTGAGATTAGTCATGTGTTGAACGAAATATTTTAATAATAAAATTTACATCTTTAATATAAAATAAAGGTTCATGTGTTGATTGTACTCATCCGTTGAGATTAGTCATGTGTTGAACGAAATATTTTAATAATAAAATTTACATCTTTAATATAAAATAAAGGTTCATGTGTTGACTGTACTCATCCGTTGAGATTAGTCATGTGTTGAACGAAATATTTTAATAATAAAATTTACATCTTTAATATTCTAAAATAAAGGTTCATGTGTTGACAGTACTCATCCGTTGAGATTAGTCATGTGTTGAACGAAATATTTTAAAAATAGAAATATATGAAATAGAAAT
The DNA here is from genome assembly GCA_030737875.1 of Allium sativum. Lineage (NCBI taxonomy): Eukaryota > Viridiplantae > Streptophyta > Magnoliopsida > Asparagales > Amaryllidaceae > Allium > Allium sativum. The sequence goes on from CM060918.1 coordinate 117,385,620, forward strand.
ATTTGAAATAGAAATATTTGAAATAGAAATATTTGAAATAGAAATATTTTGATAAATAGAAATATTTGAAATAGAAATATTTTGATAATAAGAAATATTTGAAATAGAAATATTTGAAATAGAAATATTTTGATAAATAGAAATATTTGAAATAGAAATATTTGAAATAGAAATATTTTGATAATAAGAAATATTTGAAATAGAATATTTGAAAATAGAAATATATGAAGCCGTGTTGATTAGATTGACGCCATTTTGACGTGAACGATATTTATATCGATTTTATTCATTTTAAAATGAATATTATAAAGCGATTTCGAAATGAAATGAATATTATAAAGCGATTTCGAAATGAAAAGAATTGAATATAAAGCGATTTCGAAATGAAATGAATTGAATATAAAGCGATTTCAAAATGAATTGAATATAAAGCGATTTCGAAATGAAATGAATTGAATATAAAGCGATTTCAAAATGAATTGAATATAAAGCGATTTCGAAATGAAATGAATTGAATATAAAGCGATTTCAAAATGAATTGAATATAAAGCGATTTCGAAATGAAATGAAATGAATATAAAGCGATTTCGAAATGAAATGAATTGAATATAAAGCGATTTCGAAATGAAATGAATTGAATATAAAACGATTTCGAAATGAATTGAATATAAAACGATTTCGAAATGAATTGAATATAAAACGAATTCGAATTGAATTGAAAACGAATTGAAATGATTTCAAATTGAATTGAAATTTGAATTGAATAGACATGAATTTGATTCAAATAGAAAACCAAAATGAATTTGATTCAAATAGAAAACCAATTCGAATTCGAATTGAATAGAAAACCAATTTGAATTTGAAAGAATAGGTTGAAATTGTTTTTGAAACGAATTCAAAACTATTTATAAAATTTGTTTTGAATAGTAATCGACGAAATATATATTATATATATAATATAATGGCCTGAATAGAACGCGTCGCGCCGCGGCAGTTCGCGAATTTCGACCATTTATTTCAAACGGACATTACGGGAGAACCGACCGTCGTATTCTCCTAAAACCGGAACCGTTGGGTTCGCATCGAAAAGAGCTTTCTAACGAATATTAGAAATTCGAAATCTAACGGTTGGATTTGGAGATACGTCCAAATCAAATTTGAAAAAGGTCGATGTAAGTGCAGTTCGATGGCCGTTGATGGGAAATCGACTGTACGGGCCTTGATAAAATTATTAAAATTATCAATAATTTGTGTAAAATCATAAGAAATGATTTGGGAGAAATTGGGGTGAAAAACTCCATATTTGAAAAGATAAAAATAGATTTATATCGAAATGAACTAGTTTTGAACTAAATTTAAAACCCAATTATTTTTAAACAAATAAATTAGATTTAAAAAGGGGTTTTAAATAATCGGAATTTCTAATATATTTGATTGGATTTGAAATGGGTTTATCGTGAACGGTGTTTTAAATAACACTAGTTCTTTAACCCGATAATAAATAGAATGTGATTTGGGTTCGTCGTGAACTGTGTTTTAAATAACACCTAGTTCTTTAACCCAGTAAAAGGAGTTTTAACGAATCTGCAATTAGGTTGAATGTGAATCTATAATCTAAATTATCAAATTTAGAAATGAGCGAGAATGGAGTATCACTGGTTTTGCTTCAAAGCGATAGTTAAATCTTTAATTAGATTTGAACGTGAAATGGTAATTAGTTTTACCGATAACACCATGGTGTTAGATATGGAGTATCACCAGTTTTGCTTCATGGGATGAATAGGTTGGGATTGGGAAATAAAATAAATAATTACTTCGGTGTGGTTCGCTAATCTCGACTAGTTCAGAAAACCATAATTTGGTTTGAAACGACATCCAAAGGAAGATTAAAGGATAAATTTTAAAGAATTTATCTTGGATAAAATTAATGGGAACCTTTCCCTAAAAATGTGATTTTGTGAATAAAAGAATATTCTGCATTGGAATGAGGCGTATGTTCTGTTTGTGTAACATTTGTTTTTAATACACGCGGGTTGTTCGGAAAGGCCGGGTTTACACCCATTCTGAATAACCGATCCGACGATATGTCGAAGATGAAGACGGTGGTCGAAGACCGGAAGTCTTCACCTCGTTTGGATAATTACTGACGATCCTGATTGGGCTGTACACCCAAGAGGATGGAAATAGTTGGTGGTCGTCCAGACGTACTTGGAGATGGACGGATATGCGAGGAAAGTGCCTCCGGTTTCGTTCAGACCCAGAACAGACTTGTAAATGGATTGTGTGTCAGACATTGGATTTTATTCTGTGTTGATTGATTTCTATTAAATATACATCTATTTGGCGGCGGAGAATTTATTCTTTTGCTTAACGCCCTTCTCTGAGACGTACGAGCTCAGAGGTTCTATATCGATGGACATCAGTCGCATGGCATGAATTGCCTGTGTGGCACGCTAAGATGCAATGATCAAGGCTTTTGTTGAAAAGCAGAATCTTGTGGTTGATGATCAAAGTACGCCTACGTGGCAGCTTTGTGTATAACGTAAATTCGCGAGCCTCACACCTCGGTATGAGTCAAAAACGGGATACGGACTACAGGGAGAGCACGACGTTTCTTTCTAGCTTTGGTGGTGTCAGTGACTTACCAGCCCTGACATTTATATACTTTTCACCTTTTTGGTTGTTGGAATGCGAGGCGCCTCGATTATAGGTCTGTAAGGACCGGGAAACGTGTGTTCAGGAATAACTAATCCTCTAACGTAAGTGAGGACCGGCCCTGAAGCATCCAGGGGTTGCCCAGAGTGCGTAACCCTAGGACATTTGCTAGAGTGTCTCGAACGCAGAGAGGAGCTTGCCCCTTGCCTCGACTCATGACGGAAATCCAATTTCCAATATGTGATATTGCGGTTTTAATTGTAGAACTAGTATGGCGACATAGTAGATGGTAGCTATGCCGCCTATGATTGATACTTATGATTGAAATTGCTTTGACACTATACACTTATTATAGTATCAAATGATTTGTTTTAAACGTACCAAGCATGTTTGGCTGTTATAAGGTAAAACCCTATCCTCCGGCTTGCGTTGCATTGTGTGATGGGACATGGGTCTTATAATAGCTTCATTTTTCGAAAAAGCATTGCGTTGTTTATTCTATGCACTGGTATTCTTGGGAGGAAACCCGTTCCGTGTTATACGGCGTGGTCCCTTGAATTACTCTCTTTTAAAGTAAAGCTTTAAATAACTGTTTTAGTTCTCACACCAGTCACATGACTGACCTGGAGTTTATTGATTTAACCTAAACTCTGGGTGCCCTTATTTTCGACACGAGCAGCTAGTAGTTTTGGTTTTGCAGATTTATATTCACAGGATCCTGGTTTACAGCTGGAATGATATCCGGAAAGCTCTATATCCGTATATCACCTTCAGTTGTGCTTTGTATTATTTTCCGCTGCTATGTAATTTATTGTAATCTCTGGTATTTATCGAATGTAATTTATTCATTTATACTCTGTATGTTCTTGTATCTGATGGAATTGTTGTAATAACAATGAAATATTCTTCCGTCTACGTTCATTTGTGTGTTGTTCTCAAAGTATCCGCTCTTTCCTTCACGGGGAAGTTAACGGGTTCTTACAATGGTATCAGAGCTTTGGTTTACAGAGCTCGAGAACAAGACACATTAGAACCATACAAAAGAATTCATCAGATATTGGATTAGTAATATCCAATTAGAATGACTCGTTAGAGATAGGATCAGTAGTATTCTAGAACGAGTGTGAAGAGTATATTTTTCAAATGAAAACAATTTTGTTTTGAAAAATTAAATCGTTTTATATGTATTTGATTATTTATTTATTTTGAATTTGGACAATTTAGTATATAAAGGTTTTGCATATACGCGTCATGAACGTATATTCGAAGTTTTAATAAACTGGATAGATATAGAATCACATTCTAGTCGCCCGGAGATGGTACTGGTAATTTTCATGACATCATCAGTATTTATGTTTGTGTTTCGAAGGTGTGATATCTATATATTTCCATTAGGCTGGTGTGAGAACCAAAACTTATATAGTTAGAACACATTATTGTGAATTGGCATCAAAAACATGATTTTTTGTATATATATCAAAATTATGAATTTCAAACGTTAATTCACTAATTGATTGATGTTTGTGTTGTTTATTTATTTGTTTGATAATTTTGAACCATTTAGCCTAATTGAATCAAATACTAACCTGGATCGAAAATGGGTAGCATTTGCTTGCATATACGCGTACTTACATTGAACAGGTCATAGCAAGGAGGCTAGAGCCGAAGAATAAAATTTGTTTGCCCGACAAATAGGTACATGTTTACTACATAAATTACTGTTTTGTTTGGGTGATGATGATTTTATGAGCCTATTGGCTAGCCGCTTGGCTTTTTCTTTTTCTTTTTGAGATCAGAAGGCCTATATGGCAATTTCGGGATTTTCCCGTGGCTCCCGGTGCAGGGGAGGTTATGGCGAAATTTTTCGAAAATTTAGGGTGTTAGCCAAATTTTTGAAAATTTGAAAATTCTCAAAAACTGAAAAGTTGGAGAATGAAAGCTAGATCGAACGTAGAATTGATTAATCAAACCACTTTCAACTTTGTTCCTTTTCGGGGACGAAAAGTTTTAAGTGGGGGAGATTGTAATAACCCGGAAAATCTGGGCCAGTTTAACATTTTTATTTTGGCAATTTTAGCGAATTTTGAATATTTAAAATGGACTATTTTAAATAATATCGACGAGAAATTTATTTAGAATATAATTCGAACGTATATATTATATACGCCGTCGTTAGAATATAAATAATTATATATAATTATAAATAGAATTGAAAATGGCGCGGTAGTTCGATAATTCGATTTCAAACTTCAATTGAATGTACCGGGTGCAAAACAATCCGGATTTTAGTGAATCCAAAAACATTAGGATCTAATTTAGAATATCTTTCCAACGAATCCGAAAAATCAAGATTTCATAGCGGGAATCAAAAGATATGTCCAGTTGAAAATTCTGAATAGTCGCTATGGAATTCGGGCCCTTAAAAATGGGAATTTTGCAAACGACTTCGGATTTCGACGAAACCACTTTTGTTGGGTCCGTGATGTTAAGTTATTGCTAGATTCCAAATTTCATAATTTTTCGAATCAATATGTGAGCGTGGCAAAGGAAAACGCGTTTGACCAGTTTCAGTTGATTTTAATCGACTGGAAAATGGCCATTTTTCTAACATTCTCAGAATTCGACGAAACTAGTTTTGTTAGGGCCATATCATCAATACGAAGCTAGAAAGTATTTTTCTGCAATTTATAGAGTTGATATGTGACACCGGTAATTTGAAATGTACGTTTAAAATTCAATATAGCGATTTAAATGTAAAATTCGACAGAAACTGATTGTAACGATCAAATCAGCTTGCGATACATATCTCATTGTGTTAGGAATGGGGGTAAAACGCTATGGACGACAGGCGGTGGTCCTCGTTTAGAGGTCATATGTAAAAAGTCAACTTTTAGAATTAAATAATTAAATAAAAACACTTCCTCCCTCTTTCCCCTTAAATCCTCCTGCCCCCCCCATTTTCCTTCTCTCTCCCTCCTCCCTTTTTCTAATCGTTAGAAAAAAAAAAAAAACAGGATTCAATCGCTCGACGGGGGGGATCCACCGCCGCGCCGCCCTCCAGGCGATCCACCACCTCCCCGTGCACTCGCGATACCCCCCTCTTCTTTTCCTCCTCGAGTCGCGATACCCCCCATCTCCATTCAGCAAACAAACCGCACCCCTCCCAGAAACCCTACCGAGCCTCGCCACCGCCCCATCCTCCGTTCCCTCGACCTTCACCTCCCCCGAGCCCCCAGCGACGCACAACAAACCCACCCCTCAGCCACCTCCTCCTGTAAGTTTTTATTGATTTATTTTATTTACTTTAATTTGTTTATTTATGTAATGTATATATATATATATATATATATATATATATATATATATATATATGTTCTTTATATAGATAATTTCAGAAAAGAAATATGGTTTTATTTATACATAATAGTGAAGTAAGATTATATTTTTAATCATTAGAAAAGATAGGATTTTTATTACTCTAAAGGTTAGATTTTTATTAATCTAAAGATTAGATTTATATTTATGTAAAGACGAGATTTTTAGCGATGTAAAGGTTGGATTTTTGTAACAACCCGGAATTTTGGGGCCAATTTAAAATTTTTATTTTAGAAATTTTAAAGGAAATTTAATATTTAAAATGATTTATTTTAAATAATAACGACTAAAAATTTATTTTAAAACGAATAAATTTAATTTAAATATAAAAGGAGTTTAAGACAGCGCTGCAGTTCGAAAATTCGATTTCAAACTTTGACTGACTGTACAAGATTCATTTTAAATCGGAATTGAGCGAAACCAAAAATATTTAAATCTGTTTAATCATATCTTTCTAATGAATCTGAAAAACTGAAATTTCATCACAGGAATAAAAAGTTATGGCCAGTTGAATATTTAGAAAAGTCGCTGTAGAATTTATATATATATTTTAATTAAATATATATGGCCTTAAAATAGCCATTTTTCAAACGACCTCGGTTTTCGATGAAACCACATTTGTTGGAACCGGAATGTCGAATTATTGCTAAGTTTATTTTTTCAGAATTTTTCGAATTAATATGTGAGCGTGGCAGAGGAAAACGTGTTTTGACTGTTTTAGTTAAATTTAATCAACTTGAAAATAGCCATTTTTCAAATGGTCTCAGAATTAGACGAAACTAATTTTGTTGGGACCGTATCGTCATAACAAAGACATATATATTTTTTCTGGATTTTTCCGGGTCCGTATGTGGCACCGTTGAATTTTTAAAGACGGTTGAATTTAAAAATAAATAAATTATATTTAAATCTGAAGAACTAGGGTCGAGACGAACTCTTGGGCTGACGGGACCTAGCCCGTTGGGTCCGGAATGTGGTCTATTTGGTAGGGTGGGCTTCAGTCGGACTGGAATTGGCTTAAGTTGAAAGATTTGGACTTAATTATAAAATTACCTTTAAAGATTATAAAAATAGGATTTTAAAACCCTAATTTCAGAACCCACTGTTCATCGTTCAAGTGTAGCCGCCGCCACCCTTATTTCAGTCGAAATTTCATCCTTTTTTTTCGCCCTCCTCCTCACCAATCAGACTTCAACTCCTATACCACCTCCAAGCCCTCCTCAAGAGCTCTCCATTGGTACCACTCACCGTCCCTATCGTCGACCATAGACCGCCCACCAACGACCAAAAGGCCGCGTATTTCGACCCTCGCCCAGGCCACGTGGCACCACCGAGTGGGCCCCCACCTCCGGCGTTCGAGCGCCGTGCCTCCCCCTTTCGCGTCACGCCGCCATCTTCCGGCCTCGAGCCTCCTGCCGCGAGCAAACTTGAAACCTAGTTCGGAGCAGTAGTTGAGGGTGTCGGCCGTGAAATTTAAAAGGAGAAGAAGGTAAATTCTTTAATTAATTAATTAATTAATTTAATTGTTTTTAAAACTTGTTTAAGCCGTATCTAATTCATTTCAACTCGAAACTGGATGATTTCAGCAACGTTACGATCGTATTGACAAGAGCTACGACCCCAAACTGAAAAGGAACCATTTTGGACTGTTTGGAATTTTGACAAAATCAACAACGAAGGTGAGAATTCTGATCTATTTTAAATAATTATAAATAAATGAAAATTGTGAAATCATGATTGTATAATCTTGAATTATGATCTGTGTTGTTGTGATCCTGAATTGTGGTTGTGATCTATTATCTGTGTGATTGATACACTGTATGACCTCATGATTGTGTTCTGTTAGTTAAATTTTACATTCCTCGATGTATTCATCATAAAGATCTCACCTTTATTTATTTTGTTTTATTTTTATTTTCCCAAATGAAATTTAAACAGTAAATCTTGGTTTGTTGATTTTGTTTACAAAATAAAATACATGATTTTGTTGACAAAATAAAAAGGACAATTTTAACACTATTTTTGTTGTTGAAATAAAAAGGGACAATTTTAACATAATTTTGTTAATAAAATAAAAAGGATAAAGTTTTAACATTATTTTGTTAACAAAATTCTTAACATTTATTTGGTAAAAAAAAAAAGGATATATGTTAATATATATTTTGTTCACAAAATAAAGGACAAAATTTTCACATAAAGTTTAGATCTTTATTTACAAATAGAGCTGAGATCTTTATTTTGGCACATGCGAATTATACACCAAAACCACCGTAGTGTTAAGTGGAGAATTATGTCACCTGTTTCACCGTTGTGTTAATCTAGTGTAATGACACAAATAATCTTGTGGTGTTAATTTGTTGAAATGTAATTGAATTTCACCGTCATGTTTTAAAATGTTGATATAAATCAAAACTTCACCGTCGTGTTTATAGAGTTGAAATAAATCAAGATTGACATTAGAAAATGTTGTTATTTTAGAAATGTCGACGCTAGAGAAAATATTTACATTAGAAATAAAACTCACCTTTTCACTTGCATTTTTCAATGCAAATATTACATAATAAGGTATCATTGTATGTAAGAGAAAAAGAATGCATTTTTCTATATAAAAGAAAATGTAAGAAAACATTTTCTTTGGAAAAAAAAAAGAAAGAAGAAAGTTATAAACAAAATCTCATTTTGTTTGCATTAGAAAGGTGTTAAACAAAAATCCTCTTTTGTTTGCATTGAAAAGTTATTAGACAAAAATGAGTCATTTGGTCGAATTGAGATTTATAAAATAAATTTGTCACTTTAGAGAAATGAACCAGAAATCATTCATGTTTGTCAAATTTGAAGAATGAAACAAAATTCACAATTTTGTTGCATTAGAAGTTTACAAACAAAATTCACATTTCTGTTTGCATTAAAAGTTTAAAGGACAAAATTAATATTTTTGTCAATTAGAGAAGAAGAAAAGAAATAACATTTTTGTTAAGAAGATATGTATAATTAGAATTAATATGTCATGCTAGTTAAAAATGTTACGTTAAAATAAAATAACATTTTCTTATAAATGTTGCATTTAGGATAAAAAGAGATTACATTCTTAGTCAATGTTAAAAGGAATAAAGAGATTGCATTCGTATGTAATGTAAAGGAATCATTTATGCTTTGTTAAATCAAAACATACCATTCACATGCAACAGAAAGGACTCATATTTTGTGAATGAAATATGTCATATACTTAGAATCATATTTTGTAAAATAAAAATAGCATTTTTATGTCGAATAAGAAATGTCATATGAACTATTAAAATGATAGATTTGCTATGTCATATTTCACCGTCATTTTGAACTATTAAAATGATAGATTTGCTATGTCATATTTCACCGTCATTTTAGAACTATTAAAATGATAGATTTACTATGTCACATTTTACCGTCATTCTAGATGTGGTAGAAAAATAGAATTTTCATGTTATATTTTTATTGTCTTTTTGGAGACAATAAAAAGATAGAATTTTAATGTTGCGTTATGTTTCGTTTATTCAAAACATTACCATTTGTTAGAAACATGACATGTAAATTAAATGCCATTTATGTTAGATAACATGAAACATTAGAAACGATGTAACATAAAATATTCTTTTTATGTTATTATGAATTGTTAGTATTGCCAGACATTAAAAATATTCTTTTAGTGTTTGCTCGTAGTGTTAGCAATATCTATATATTGAAAACATTAGGTTTAACACACTAGAAAAGAGGAGAAGAAAACATATATGTAGGTATGTTAGTACATTAGAAATATTCTTTTTAATGTGGAAATGAGGCGTATAAATTTACATGTGCTGAATGAATATATATAATATTCATTATACGACTATGAATGTTGGAAAAATTACATTTTAACGAATTAGATTTCATTAAAGAGAATAGAGATATGAAACTTTCATTTTCATGTGAAAGATTAAAGCAAGAATATCATATTGCTTGTAAAGAAAAGAATGACACAAAATAATCATTTTTGTTGAATTAGAAATGGCGCACAAGAAATTGTGTGTTTGTGTGAATTGAAAATAGAAATATATACATTGTTATGTTTAGGATGTGTATGTGAATTAAATTAAAACAAACATTATCGTATGTTATGTTATGTCTCTTTACTTGTCATGATTACCAAAATAAGGATAAGATTAATTTCTTAAAATTGAATAATCATTAAGCAATGATTTTGGAAATTAAAACCGAACTGGAGTTTTAATGATATGAATAATATATTTAAAGGAATATTCTGAATTGGAATGAGACGTTGTTGTGTTTTTATAATACCGGATTTAAACTATATATATACGATGATCATTTGAAAAGACCGAGTTAAATCTCATTTCAAATGATTACGCGACGATTTTAATTGAAGAGTCGAAGACGTCGGTCGAAGACCGACGATCTTTAAGGCGGACGGTTGTATTGCTATTGTTAGCCTTGATGGGAGTAGCTACCTTGATGGGTTGATGGTAGTGATCGTCCGGTCGCTCTTGTTGATTGTTCGGATTTGCGAGTGTCTTGATTTCCCCCGAAATAAGATGACTCCGGTTTCATTCAAACCCAGAACGGACTTGTAAATGGACGGTATGTCTGACGTTGTATTCCATTACACTTTATTCGTTGATTTATGCTAATATATATCTGTTTGGTGTTTAACACCCTTCTCTGAGACGTACGAGCTTAGATGTTATATATTAGCAGAAATCAATGATAGGGATTGACAACGTGGCTTGCTAAGATGCATGGATCAAGGCTTTTGTTGAAAAGCAGAGCCTTGTGGTTGATGGTCAAAGCATAGCTTTAATTAGCATAGCTTTGTGTAACGTGACTTCGCGAGCCTCACACCCCGGTATGATGGTGAACTGATGGTTTGATCAGTATACTTTAGATATTTGTATGGATTCGGTCGACCGGGATGAGCACGCTCAAAGGGATAGGGCTTAAACTCCCGATTCCCATATAGAGGGATAAAGTAAGCGGTGTTTTCTCTCGCTGGGACGTAAGCCGCTGGTTACTTGATATCCCAAAAGTGCGGATGTGCATATTGTACTACGCGATAAATCTTTCGAATCAGGAGCCATCATGATGGAAATCCAACTTCCAATACGACCCCATGCGGTTTTGATTGTATTACTAGTACGGAGGCATAATATATGGTACCTATGCTTCCTAGGATTGATATTATGATTGAAATGTTTTATTTAAACATATATACACTAATAATAATATCGTTTTTACGTATTTATCATCTTTTAATCACCATAAGGTAAAACTCTATCCTCTGGTGTGCGTTGCATTGTGTGATGGGACCTGAGTCTTATGGTGATTTCATTTTTCTAAAAAGCATTGCGTTGTTTAACGATTTATTTTAAGTTATGCACGGCAGTCCATTGGAGTAAACCCGTTCCGCGTTAGCGGCGTGGTCCTTGGATTTGCCTTATTACTAGTAATTATATTAGTTAAGAATTCTCATACCAGTCCCACGACTGACCTGTAGTTTGTTTCACTTGCAAACTCGGGTGCCCTCTTTTCCACACGGGCAGTCGAGTAGCTTGTTTTGCAGATATTTCTTTTAAGCAGGATTCTGGATCGAAGCCTAAAGCTGTGTCCAGAGTTGACAGTCTTCCGCTGTATATTGTAATTTATTGTAAATTTTATCTTCCGCTGTTGTAAGTTATTCAATGTACTCTGATATTCTGTACTCTGATGTAACGTTATTATAATGTTATAAAAGTCTTCTGTTATTTGTTCTGATGTATTGTATTCCCAAAGTTAACGTATGCGGAAGTTGAACGATCTTGGTCGATTTTGCGATCGATTAAGTTCGGGCAAAATCCGTGTCGTTACAGTTGGTATCAGAGCTCTGGTTAGCTCAAATCTTTGGGGTACAACTCATTAGAACGGAAAAAAAGACTCATCAGAGATTGGATTAGTAATGTCCATTAAGAATACTCATTAGAGATAGGATCAGCAGTATCCTAGAATGAGAAAACTCGTTAGAGATGGGATCAGTAGCATCCTAGAACGAGTGTTAAGAGCATTATCTTCTTTAAACTAATAACAAATTTAGTTTTGAATTTTTTTTCTCTTAAATACGTATTTGAGGTATTATTATATTTTAATCTGGACAATCGAGTATATAGAGATTTTAATATATGTCTGGCCCACATGTATACGAAGTCTCAAATATACTAGATAGATATAGAATCACACTCCAGTCACCCGGAGATGATTCTGATGATGAGGCATCATCATCAGTGTTTATGTTCGAGTTCGGAGTGGAATATCTATATATTTCCAATCGACTGGTATGAGAAGCAAAACTTAGTTAGAACACATTGTTGTGATTTGCACTAAAATATGATTTTTGACTATATATAAAAAAATAAAAAAACTATATATGTTTGAAAAATTAATCACCTAATTGATTGCTGGTTGTGATGTTTAGTTTAACTGATTAAAATAGTGGAAGGATAATTAATTTAACCAATATGAGAACAAAGGGTAAATAAAACACAAAACAAGATATTTGTTTAGTGAAAAATAATATTATCCCTCTTGACAAAATCATAAAATATTATATAGGATATGGACGACTATGGCTTATCTCGTACTGAATTCTGGATGACTCCGAAACAAGCAAGGAAAGCTCACCAGAAAACTGATAAAGAAAGAGAGTTGAACTTAGGAACATACGTGGGTGTTTATTGTCGTATATGCAGAGGAGAAGGGCATTATGCCGTTCGGTGCCCGGAGAGAAAGAAGAGCAAAGAGAAACTGATAAGGCCCGACATAGTCTGTTTCAAATGCAAAGAGATCGGACATTTTATACATAAGTGTCCGAAGGTAAAGAAGAAACCCGCAAATCTAGAAAAGGAAAAGAAATGCTTTAGATGCAAAGAAGTAGGGCATCTAGCCCGAGATTGCCCGTTAAAGAAGGGTGATAAGAAATCCAAGGGAAATTAGATATCAACTTTGGAAATTATGCAAGAAGAAGGCACGACTTCCTAGAAAGTTGGGTTTTAATGTAATCAACTAGCGTTTTGGATACATGTATGTATGTGTACGATGCTTGCATGAACGCAATTATGCTTTTTTGTTTTAAACTGTATTGGTATTTTAGAATATAATTAAGGTAAGAAAAAGGCTGAACCAAGTTGAAGAATTTGAAAGGTTTTCAGAAACTGAGAAGTTGGAAAACTTAAGCCATGATTGAAATAGTGAAAATTGAGTAGGATAATTAAACAACTTTTAACTTAGTTCCTTTTCGAGGACGAAAAGATTTTAAGTGGGGGAGATTGTAACAACCCGGAATTTTGGGGCCAATTTAAAATTTTTATTTTAGAAATTTTAAAGGAAATTTAATATTTAAAATGATTTATTTTAAATAATAACGACTAAAAATTTATTTTAAAATGAATAAATTTAATTTAAATATAAAAGGAGTTTAAGACAGCGCTGCAGTTCGAAAATTCGATTTCAAACTTTGACTGACTGTACAAGATTCATTTTAAATCGGAATTGAGCGAAACCAAAAATATTTAAATCTGTTTAATCATATCTTTCTAATGAATCTGAAAAACTGAAATTTCATCACAGGAATAAAAAGTTATGGCCAGTTGAATATTTAGAAAAGTCGCTGTAGAATTTATATATATATTTTAATTAAATATATATGGCCTTAAAATAGCCATTTTTCAAACGACCTCGGTTTTCGATGAAACCACTTTTGTTGGAACCGGAATGTCGAATTATTGCTAAGTTTAATTTTTCAGAATTTTTCGAATTAATATGTGAGCGTGGCAGAGGAAAACGTGTTTTGACTGTTTTAGTTAAATTTAATCAACTTGAAAATAGCCATTTTTCAAATGGTCTCAGAATTAGATGAAACTAATTTTGTTGGGACCGTATCGTCATAACAAAGACATATATATTTTTTCTGGATTTTTCCGGGTCCGTATGTGGCACCGTTGAATTTTTAAAGACGGTTGAATTTAAAAATAAATAAATTATATTTAAATCTGAAGAACTAGGGTCGAGACGAACTCTTGGGCTGACGGGACCTAGCCCGTTGGGTCCGGAATGTGGTCTATTTTGTAGGGTGGGCTTCAGTCGGACTGGAATTGGCTTAAGTTGAAAGATTTGGACTTAATTATAAAATTACCTTTAAAGATTATAAAAATAGGATTTTAAAACCCTAATTTCAGAACCCACTGTTCATCGTTCAAGTGTAGCCGCCGCCACCCTTATTTCAGTCGAAATTTCATCCTCCTTTTTCGCCCTCCTCCTCACCAATCAGACTTCAACTCCTATACCACCTCAAAGCCCTCCTCAAGAGCTCTCCATTGGTACCACTCACCGTCCCTATCTCGACCATAGACCGCCCACCAGCGACCCAAAGGCCGCGTCTTTCGACCCTCGCCCAGGCCACGTGGCACCACCGAGTGGGCCCCCACCTCCGGCGTTCGAGCGCCGTGCCTCCCCCTTTCGCGTCACGCCGCCAGCTTCCGGCCTCGAGCCTCCTGCCGCGAGCAAACTTGAAACCTAGTTCGGAGCAGTAGTTAAGGGTGTCGGCCGTGAAATTTAAAAGGAGAAGAAGGTAAATTCTTTAATTAATTAATTAATTAATTAATTAAATTGTTTTTAAAACTTGTTTAAGCCGTATCTAATTCATTTCAACTCGAAACTGGATGATTTCAGCAACGTTACGATCGTATTGACAAGAGCTACGACCCCGAACTGAAAAGGAACCATTTTGGACTGTTTGGAATTTTGACAAAATCAACAACGAAGGTGAGAATTCTGATCTATTTTAAATAATTATAAATAAATGAAAATTGTGAAATCATGATTGTATAATCTTGAATTATGATCTGTGTTGTTGTGATCCTGAATTGTGGTTGTGATCTATTATCTGTGTGATTGATACACTGTATGACCTCATGATTGTGTTCTGTTAGTTAAATTTTACATTCCTCGATGTATTCATCATAAAGATCTCACCTTTATTTATTTTGTTTTATTTTTATTTTTATTTTCCCAAATGAAATTTAAACAGTAAATCTTGGTTTGTTGATTTTGTTTACAAAATAAAATACATGATTTTGTTGACAAAATAAAAAGGACAATTTTAACACTATTTTTGTTGTTGAAATAAAAAGGGACAATTTTAACATAATTTTGTTAATAAAATAAAAAGGATAAAGTTTTAACATTATTTTGTTAACAAAATTCTTAACATTTATTTGGTAAAAAAAAAAAGGATATATGTTAATATATATTTTGTTCACAAAATAAAGGACAAAATTTTCACATAAAGTTTAGATCTTTATTTACAAATAGAGCTGAGATCTTTATTTTGGCACATGCGAATTATACACCAAAACCACTGTAGTGTTAAGTGGAGAATTATGTCACCTGTTTCACCGTTGTGTTAATCTAGTGTAATGACACAAATAATCTTGTGGTGTTAATTTGTTGAAATGTAATTGAATTTCACCGTCATGTTTTAAAATGTTGATATAAATCAAAACTTCACCGTCGTGTTTATAGAGTTGAAATAAATCAAGATTGACATTAGAAAATGTTGTTATTTTAGAAATGTTGACGCTAGAGAAAATATTTACATTAGAAATAAAACTCACCTTTTCACTTGCATTTTTCAATGCAAATATTACATAATAAGGTATCATTGTATGTAAGAGAAAAAGAATGCATTTTTCTATATAAAAGAAAATGTAAGAAAACATTTTCTTTGGAAAAAAAAAAAGAAGAAAGTTATAAACAAAATCTCATTTTGTTTGCATTAGAAAGGTGTTAAACAAAAATCCTCTTTTGTTTGCATTGAAAAGTTATTAGACAAAAATGAGTCATTTGGTCGAATTGAGATTTATAAAATAAATTTGTCACTTTAGAGAAATGAACCAGAAATCATTCATGTTTGTAAAATTTGAAGAATGAAACAAAATTCACATTTTTGTTGCATTAGAAGTTTACAAACAAAATTCACATTTCTGTTTGCATTAAAAGTTTAAAGGACAAAATTAATATTTTTGTCAATTAGAGAAGAAGAAAAGAAATAACATTTTTGTTAAGAAGATATGTATAATTAGAATTAATATGTCATGCTAGTTAAAAATGTTACGTTAAAATAAAATAACATTTTCTTATAAATGTTGCATTTAGGATAAAAAGAGATTACATTCTTAGTCAATGTTAAAAGGAATAAAGAGACTGCATTCGTATGTAATGTAAAGGAATCATTTATGCTTTGTTAAATCAAAACATACCATTCACATGCAACAGAAAGGACTCATATTTTGTGAATGAAATATGTCATGTACTTAGAATCATATTTTGTAAAATAAAAATAGCATTTTTATGTCGAATAAGAAATGTCATATGAACTATTAAAATGATAGATTTGCTATGTCATATTTCACCGTCATTTTGAACTATTAAAATGATAGATTTGCTATGTCATATTTTACCGTCATTTTAGAACTATTAAAATGATAGATTTACTATGTCACATTTTACCGTCATTCTAGATGTGGTAGAAAAATAGAATTTTCATGTTATATTTTTATTGTCTTTTTGGAGACAATAAAAAGATAGAATTTTAATGTTGCGTTATGTTTCGTTTATTCAAAACATTACCATTTGTTAGAAACATGACATGTAAATTAAATGCCATTTATGTTAGATAACATGAAACATTAGAAACGATGTAACATAAAATATTCTTTTTATGTTATTATGAATTGTTAGTATTGCCAGACATTAAAAATATTCTTTTAGTGTTTGCTCGTAGTGTTAGCAATATCTATATATTGAAAACATTAGGTTTAACACACTAGAAAAGAGGAGAAGAAAACATATATGTAGGTATGTTAGTACATTAGAAATATTCTTTTTAATGTGGAAATGAGGCGTATAAATTTACATGTGCTGAATGAATATATATAATATTCATTATACGACTATGAATGTTGGAAAAATTACATTTTAACGAATTAGATTTCATTAAAGAGAATAGAGATATGAAACTTTCATTTTCATGTGAAAGATTAAAGCAAGAATATCATATTGCTTGTAAAGAAAAGAATGACACAAAATAATCATTTTTGTTGAATTAGAAATGGCGCACAAGAAATTGTGTGTTTGTGTGAATTGAAAATAGAAATATATACATTGTTATGTTTAGGATGTGTATGTGAATTAAATTAAAACAAACATTATCGTATGTTATGTTATATCTCTTTACTTGTCATGATTACCAAAATAAGGATAAGATTAATTTCTTAAAATTGAATAATCATTAAGCAATGATTTTGGAAATTAAAACCGAACTGGAGTTTTAATGATATGAATAATATATTTAAAGGAATATTCTGAATTGGAATGAGACGTTGTTGTGTTTTTATAACACCGGATTTAAACTATATATATACGATGATCATTTGAAAAGACCGAGTTAAATCTCATTTCAAATGATTACGCGACGATTTTAATTGAAGAGTCGAAGACGACGGTCGAAGACCGACGATCTTTAAGGCGGACGGTTGTATTGCTATTGTTGGCCTTGATGGGAGTAGCTACCTTGATGGGTTGATGGTAGTGATCGTCCGGTCGCTCTTATTGATTGTTCGGATTTGCGAGTGTCTTGATTTCCCCCGAAATAAGATGACTCCGGTTTCGTTCAAACCCAGAACGGACTTGTAAATCGACGGTATGTCTGACGTTGTATTCCATTACACTTTATTCGTTGATTTATGCTAATATATATCTGTTTGGTGTTTAACACCCTTCTCTGAGACGTACGAGCTCAGATGTTATATATTAGCAGAAATCAATGATAGGGATTGACAACGTGGCATGCTAAGATGCATGGATCAAGGATTTTGTTGAAAAGCAGAGCCTTGTGGTTGATGGTCAAAGCATAGCTTTAATTAGCATAGCTTTGTGTAACGTGACTTCGCGAGCCTCACACCCCGGTATGATGGTGAACTGATGGTTTGATCAGTATACTTTAGATATTTGTATGGATTCGGTCGACCGGGATGAGCTGGGTGTGGTCGCTCCACGCTCAAAGGGATAGGGCTTAAACTCCTGATTCCCATATAGAGGGATAAAGTAAGCGGTGTTTTCTCTCGCTGGGACGTAAGCCGCTGGTTACTTGATATCCCAAAAGTGCGGATGTGCATATTGTACTACGCGATAGATCTTTCGAATCAGGAGCCATCATGATGGAAATCCAACTTCCAATACGACCCCATGCGGTTTTGATTGTATTACTAGTACGGAGGCATAATATATGGTACCTATGCTTCCTAGGATTGATATTATGATTGAAATGTTTTATTTAAACATATATACACTAATAATAATATCGTTTTTACGTATTTATCATCTTTTAATCACCATAAGGTAAAACTCTATCCTCTGGTGTGCGTTGCATTGTGTGATGGGACCTGAGTCTTATGGTGATTTCATTTTTCTAAAAAGCATTGCGTTGTTTAACGATTTATTTTAAGTTATGCACGGCAGTCCATTGGAGTAAACCCGTTCCGCGTTAGCGGCGTGGTCCTTGGATTTGCCCTATTACTAGTAATTATATTAGTTAAGAATTCTCATACCAGTCCCACGACTGACCTGTAGTTTGTTTCACTTGCAAACTCGGGTGCCCTCTTTTCCACACGGGCAGTCGAGTAGCTTGTTTTGCAGATATTTCTTTTAAGCAGGATTCTGGATCGAAGCCTAAAGCTGTGTCCAGAGTTGACAGTCTTCCGCTGTATATTGTAATTTATTGTAAATTTTATCTTCCGCTGTTGTAAGTTATTCAATGTACTCTGATATTCTGTACTCTGATGTAACGTTATTATAATGTTATAAAAGTCTTCTGTTATTTGTTCTGATGTATTGTATTCCCAAATTTAACGTATGCGGAAGTTGAACGATCTTGGTCGATTTTACGATCGATTAAGTTCGGGCAAAATCTGTGTCGTTACAATTTTTAATCGAATAAAGAAGTGATTTTTATCATATAGAGATTTAGTTTTTACATAAGGAAAAGATTTGATTTTGAAATGAAAGATGAGATTTTTAATGTACAAGAAGATTAAGGAGGGGGGGTTTTATAACATAGGAGTAATAAAAATATGATTTTTATTCATAAAAAGTGATAAAAATATAATTTTTATTATATTAGTGGCAAGATTAAAATAGAATTTTTATCTATATAGTAGCGGTGTGAAAATGGAATTTTTATCCATATAGCAAGATAATTAAAATTCGATTTTTATATATTGAATAACGAAATAAAAATTCGATTTTTATATATTGAATAGCATAGTAAAAATTCGATTTTTATATATTGAATAGCATAGTAAAAATTTGATTTTTATATATTGAACAACAAAATAAAAATTTTATTTTTATATATTGAATAGCGAAGTAAAAAATTCGATTTTTACATATGTAGTGGCTACGGGCAACAAAAGCGATAAGAGACGAGAACGATGAAGATTTCTATCAAAGAAGAGTCGTGGTATTGGATAGCTATCAGTGAGAATTTCTCACCTTTCAATTTCTTTTTCTAATCATATATATATATATATATACTAGGATGCAGACGGTGTTTAGTAGCACCCGACACCCGTCATCCACAGACCATGGATGGCTTGTTTGTTAAATTGTTTGGTTGTGTAGTTAGTTAGAATATTTTGTTTGAATTGAATTGTTTGGTGAAATGAATGGAATTGATTGATGTGTGAATGGCGTGGGCCTTCACTAGACCGGGGATAAGGCTAGGCCTTGTCCCGTTTCTAGTATCTTGTCGTTATGCCGCCGAAATTTTCTAAAATAAGTTAGAAAAATAAAAATATCATTTTATTTAAAGAATGAACTGAATAGAAATTCATATGTTAAAATAAAATGTTTTATCGTTAAAAATAATTTTTTTAACGTGAAGTGAATAAAATAAAATATTCATTTACAAACCGGACGGTTTGTTTATGTACACCTATTTGAAGGACATTGATTGGGTCGATAAATTTCACACATCGCCCAACTGCACGAATAAAATCTGTGGTTGATTGTTTGAAACCCCACACGGGTTTTGGGATGAAATTTGAAGTTCACTCATCCTGATTGATTGAATATGTCGATCGATTGATTGACAGGCTGTTATAAGCGTTAGATATCTGTATTTGATGCTTATACAGTGTAATGCACTTTGGTTGATGGTTGATTATTTTTCAATGCTATTATATACATGTGTTGTATGGAAATCCATATAGTTACCGCTATATGGTGATTGATTGGCCTCATTCCAATTTAGAAAATAAAGAACAATCTAAAATAATGGTTCATGTGTTGACTGTACTCATCCGTTGAGATTAGTCATGTGTTGAACGAAATATTTTAATAATAAAATTTACATCTTTAATATAAAATAAAGGTTCATGTGTTGACTGTACTCATCCGTTGAGATTAGTCATGTGTTGAACGAAATATTTTAATAATAAAATTTACATCTTTAATATAAAATAAAGGTTCATGTGTTGACTGTACTCATCCGTTGAGATTAGTCATGTGTTGAACGAAATATTTTAATAATAAAATTTACATCTTTAATATTCTAAAATAAAGGTTCATGTGTTGACAGTACTCATCCGTTGAGATTAGTCATGTGTTGAACAAAATATTTTAAAAATAGAAATATTTGAAATAGAAATATTTGAAATAGAAATATTTGAAATAGAAATATTTTGATAAATAGAAATATTTGAAATAAAAATATTTGAAATTGAAATATTTTGATAATAAGAAATATTTGAAATAGAAATATTTTGATAAATAGAAATATTTGAAATAGAAATATTTTGATAATAAGAAATATTTGAAATAGAATATTTGAAAATAGAAATATATGAAGCCGTGTTGATTAGATTGACGCCATTTTGATGTGAACGATATTTATATCGATTTTATTCATTTTAAAATGAATATTATAAAGCGATTTCGAAATGAAATGAATATTATAAAGCGATTTCGAAATGAAATGAATTGAATATAAAGCGATTTCGAAATGAAATGAATTGAATATAAAGCGATTTCAAAATGAATTGAATATAAAGCGATTTCTAAATGAAATGAATTGAATATAAAGCGATTTCAAAATGAATTGAATATAAAGCGATTTCGAAATGAAATGAATTGAATATAAAGCGATTTCAAAATGAATTGAATATAAAGCGATTTCGAAATGAAATGAATTGAATATAAAGCGATTTCGAAATGAAATGAATTGAATATAAAGCGATTTCGAAATGAAATGAATTGAATATAAAACGATTTCGAAATGAATTGAATATAAAACGATTTCGAAATGAATTGAATATAAAACGAATTCGAATTGAATTGAAAACGAATTGAAATGAATTCAAATTGAATTGAAATTTGAATTGAATAAACATGAATTTGATTCAAATAGAAAACCAAAATGAATTTGATTCAAATAGAAAACCAATTTGAATTCGAATTGAATAGAAAACCAATTTGAATTTGAAAGAATAGGTTGAAATTGTTTTTGAAACGAATTCAAAACTATTTATAAAATTCGTTTTGAATAGTAATCGACGAAATATATATTATATATATAATATAATGGCCTGAATATAACGCGCCGCGCCACGGCAGTTCGCGAATTTCGACCATTTATTTCAAACGGACATTACGGGAGATCCGACTGTCGGATTCTCCTAAAGCTGGAACCGTTTTGTTCGCATCGAAAAGAGCTTTCTAACGAATATTAGAAATTCGAAATCTAACGGTTGGATTTGGAGATACGTCCAAATCAAATTTGAAAAAGGTCGTTGTAAGTGCAGTTCGATGGCCGTTGATGGGAAATCGACAATACGGGCCTTGATAAAATTATTAAAATTATCAATAATTTGTGTAAAATCATAAGAAATGATTTGGGAGAAATTGGGGTGAAAAACTCCATATTTGAAAGATAAAAATAGATTTATATCGAAATGAACTAGTTTTGAACTAAATTTAAAACCCAATTATTTTTAAATAAATAAATTAGATTTATAAAGGGGTTTTAAATAATCGGAATTTCTAATATATTTGATTGGATTTGAAATGGGTTTATCGTGAACGGTGTTTTAAATAACACTAGTTCTTTAACCCGATAATAAATAGAATGTGATTTGGGTTCGTCGTGAACTGTGTTTTAAATAACACCTAGTTCTTTAACCCAGTAAAAGGAGTTTTAACGAATCTGCAATTAGGTTGAATGTGAATCTATAATCTAAATTATCAAATTTAGAAATGAGCGAGAATGGAGTATCACCAGTTTTGCTTCAAAGCGATAGTTAAATCTTTAATTAGATTTGAACGTGAAATGGTAATTAATTTTACCGATAACACCATGGTGTTAGATATGGAGTATCACCAGTTTTGCTTCATGGGATGAATAGGTTGGGATTGGGAAATAAAATAAATAATTACTTCGGTGTGGTTCGCTAATCTCGACTAGTTCAGAAAACCATAATTTGGTTTGAAACGACATCCAAAGGAAGATTAAAAGATAAATTTTAAAGAATTTATCTTGGATAAAATTAATGGGAACCTTTCCCTAAAAATGTGATTTTGTGAATAAAAGAATATTCTGCATTGGAATGAGGAGTATGTTCTGTTTGTGTAACATTTGTTTTTAATACACGCGGGTTGTTCGGAAAGGCCGGGTTTACACCCATTCTGAATAACCGATCCGACGATATGTCGAAGATGAAGACGGTGGTCGAAGACCGGAAGTCTTCACCTCGTTTGGATAATTACTGACGATCCTGATTGGGCTATACACCCAAGAGGATGGAAATAGTTGGTGGTCGTCCAGACGTACTTGGAGATGGATGGATATGCGAGGAAAGTGCCTCCGGTTTCGTTCAGACCCAGAACGGACTTGTAAATGGATTGTGTGTCAGACATTTGATTTTATTCTGTATTGATAGATTTCTATTAAATATACATCGGTTTGGCAGCGGAGAATTTATTCTTTTTCTTAACGCCCTTCTCTGAGACGTACGAGCTCAGAGGTTGTATATCGATGGACATCAGTCGCATGGCATGAATTGCCTGTGTGGCACGCTAAGATGCAATGATCAAGGCTTTTGTTGAAAAGCAGAGTCTTGTGGTTGATGATCAAAGCACGCCTACGTGGTAGCTTTGTGTATAACGTAAATTCGCGAGCCTCACACCTCGGTATGAGTCAAAAACGGGATACAGACTGCAGGGAGAGCACGGCGTTTCTTTCTAGCTTTGGTGGTGTCAGTGACTTACCATCCTTGACATTTATATACTTTTCACCTTTGTGGTTGCTGGAATGCGAGGCGCCTCGATTATAGGTCTGTAAGGACCGGGAAACGTGTGTTAAGGAATAACTATTCCTCTAACGTAAGTGAGGACCGGCCCTGAAGCATCCAGGGGTTGCCCAGAGTGCGTAACCCTGGGACATTTGCTAGAGTGTCTCGAACGCGGAGAGGAGCTTGCCCCTTGCGTCGACTCATGACGGAAATCCAATTTCCAATATGTGATATTGCGGTTTTAATTGTAGAACTAGTATCGCGACATAGTAGATGGTAGCTATGCCGCCTATGATTGAAATTGCTTTGACTCTATACACTTATTATAGTATCAAATGATTTGTTTTAAACGTACCAAGCATGTTTGGTTGTTATAAGGTAAAACCCTATCCTCCGGCTTGCGTTGCATTGTGTGATGGGACCTGGGTCTTATAATAGCTTCATTTTTCTAAAAAGCATTGCGTTGTTTATTCTATGCACTGGTATTCTTGGGAGGAAACCCGTTCCGTGTTATACGGCGTGGTCCCTTGAATTACTCTCTTTTAAAGTAAAGCTTTAAATAACTGTTTTAGTTCTCACACCAGTCACATGACTGACCTGGAGTTTATTGTTTTAACCTAAACTCTGGGTGCCCCTATTTTCGACACGGGCAGCTAGTAGTTTTGGTTTTGCAGATTTATATTCACAGGATCCTGGTTTACAGCTGGAATGATATCCGGAAAGCTCTGTATCCGTATATCACCTTCAGTTGTGCTTTGTATTATTTTCCGCTTCTATGTAATTTATTGTAATCTCTGATATTTATCGAATGTAATTTATTCATTTATACTCTGTATATTCTTGTATCTGATGGAATTGTTGTAATAACAACGAAATATTCTTCCATCTGCGTTCATTTGTGTGTTGTTCTCAAAGTATCCGCTCTTTCCTTCACGGGGAAGTTAACGGGTTCTTACAGGGGGTAATTCCGGAATTCAGGGGGGTAAGCATTGAATTCAGGTGGGTATTTGTGTAATTCAAGGGATGGGCCTCCTATTTTTTTGTCTCTGGTGCACTTTTTGACAAAAACTTTTTTTGTCATAGTAGCATTTTTGTTAAATTTTTTGGCAATGTTCAAATGATTGATAGAACCATGTAGAATTGCTATAAATGATTCAGTTAAACTCTGGCAATATACATTGAACATTATTAAAATCAGGTGATTCATAGTGTTTCTGCATATTTTAAAGGTTAGCAAGTCATGCTATAATCCTTATTTGAAGTTAATGACACCTGCACTCATGTTTTAGATGGAATCAAAGCAGAAAATTGAAAATTTTCACTTATACACCTCATATTCAAATCTACAGAAAATAGTTTTCTCTTATTAAAACATTAGATTGATGAACTTAGTCCAACTAAATTTAAGATAGGGTAATACTTTGTGTTGTTTATTAATCATTTATTGATGCCTGACAACAAAAGTTGTGTGTATGTATGTGTGTGTGTGTGTGTGTGTATATATATATATATATATATATTTAATTTGTTCAGAAGGGAAACATACCGGAGTAGTAAAACCCTCTCTAGTGCACCTAGCCCGGTCCGCGAGCACCACATAAGTGGCTGATCTTAGCGTATGCATATGGTAAGCTCTTAGCGCGTCATTCCGGGTTTCGAACTCGCACCACTATTACCATGGTGTAAGTCCTTAACCGCGGGGCTACTGCTGTGCTACCACTATTACCATGGGTGTGTGTGTGTGTGTGTGTATATATATATATATATATGTGTGTGTGTGTGTGATGTATTCAAATGACACAAATTTGATTTTCAGTTTGTTAATACCGTGCTACTATGTGGAGAAGCATAAAATTAATCAAAACTAATTGATTGCTTAGTTGCTATGTTATGTAAACATTTTGAGATATTTTCACTAACTACTTTTTGTATATTTTGATAATGCATACAACTATCCGACTTTTAGTACATATTAAGTGCATATAGTATACTAATGTATTTGTTTATCCTAAAACTTAAAAAGAGGGTAAAACTAATGATCCAATTCATATAATTTTCTATCAGGAAAGAAAAACTGAACATAACATTAGTGAGGGTTATATCAGACAGCTACAAAGCTACCACGATAATTTCTTATTTTCTATTAATCACATTTGGCCGTTCATAGTCTTAGCTACAATATTGAAATAGATTTACCTCCTGGGCTGCATTTTTTCCATTCAGCTAGCCACTATTCTAAATGGCAAAAGTTACTCTACTTCCAGTCAGCTGCTTTTCACCTCACTCAATAATAAACTTTGTAATCCTTATGTGATAAATCACCATGATGCTCTAAGTAAGTGCAAAACCTTTTCCACTTTTTCACTGTCGTTAACCTGTTGTCAACAACCTGTTACATTCAGTTTACTATACTAAACAAACAACGGATATTTTATATTAAATGTAAATCATGAGGATAACTAATATGAAACAGTTGCTAATAATAAGATATGTGCAGTCTAATTTTAAAGGCAAGCAAGTCATGCTATAATCCTTATTTGAAGTTAATGACACCTGCACTCATGTTTTAGATGGAATCAAAGCAGAAAATTGAAATTTTCACTTATACACCTCATAATCAAATTTATAGAAAATAGTTTTCACTTATAAAAACATTAGATTGATGTGTTGGGGAAATCTCGGTCTTTCCCGCTTCGTGAAGTTAAGATAGGCAATTAAGACTAAAAGTAGCAACGGGTGCACAAGAGTTTATAATTCTCCAATATGGAGATTCTTCCACTATACAAAGAAATAGTAGGATTACAAGAATTTGATTACAAAAGTAACTCACACTTGACTCAAGCTTAAGGATGGATACTTCTTAAGCTATCTCTCTTTTCTCTCAAAGAGGCTTACTAGCTCTCAAGTATTTTTCTCACTTTAAGAAGTGGATTTCTTTCTTGGATTCTTGGATGGCTAGTAATAGGGCTCCTTCTCCTATTTATACTACTCAACCTCCATAATAAATGGTGGAGATTACTTGCATCCGACGGTAGAGTTTGATTCTCTAGAATGCTCCACGCTCTCTAGGAATCTCTACACTCTTCCATTCCCTTCTTTATTCTTCCATACTCTTCCGTAAGATTCCAGAAGGTTCCACATGTCTCCAGAATATTCTAGAGGGTTCCACACTCTTCCACAAGCTTCTAGAGGGTTCTACATTTCTCTAGAGTTCTCCGGAACATTCTAGAAAATTCTAGATTTCTCTAGAAACGTCTAGAATTTTCTAGAAACTCTCCAATTAAGGAGGGATCCCAACAAATCTCCCCCTCCCGACTTAATTGGGGGGGTAGTAGTACGCCGGCACATTGACAGCAATCTTCAAACTTCTTTGTTGGTACTACCTTGGTCATCATATCAGACCAGTTCTCATCTGTGTGAACCTTGTCAAGGGGTATTTGCTTTTCCTCGCGAACTCCTCGGATCCAGTGATATCTTGTATCAATGTGCTTTATATGGGAATGAAATGTCGAATTCTTTGCCAAGTAAATTGCAATTTGATCATCACACTTCAAGACATACTTTTCTTGATCCACTCCCAATTCATGCAACAAGTTCTTCATCCATAACATCTCCTTGCAAGCTTCAGTAGCTGCGATATACTCTGCCTCTGTAGTGGATAATGCAATACACTTTTGTAGATTTGATTGCCATGAAATAGCTCCCCCTACAAAAGTGGTTAAGTATCCCGATGTTGATTTCCGTGAATCAACGCCACCAGCCAAGTCTGCATCTGTATATCCTTCCAACACAGGTTTTCCTTTTCCAAAGCATAAACATCTTTTGGAAGTTCCACATAGATATCGGAGGATCCATTTGGCTGCAACCCAATGCTCATTCCCTGGGTTAGCCAAGAAGCGACTGACAACACCAACTGCATAAGCGATATCTGGTCATGTGCATATCATTGCGTACATGAGACTTCCTACTACAGATGAGTATGGTTTCTTCTTCATCTCCTCCTTGTCTTTTTCACTTGTCGGACTCTGCTTCGAACTTACCTTGAAGTGCCCAGCTAGTGGAGTGTTAACCGACTTTGATTTGTGCATGTTGAACCTTTCCAACACTTTCTCGATATATCTCTCTTGGGATAGCCACAATAGTCTTTTTGATCTATCACGAGTTATTCTCATCCCAAGGATTTGTTTAGCTGGTCCCAAATCTTTCATGGCAAAGCTCTTGCTTAGATCTTTCTTTAAAGCAGCTATCTTTATGCGATCTTGTTCAATGATTAGCATATCATCAACATAGAGCAGAAGTATGAGAAAGTCACCACTTACATACATCTTTATGAAGACACAATGATCCCTTTCCGTCTTTTTGAAGTCATGTTCTGCCATGAATGCATCGAACTTCTTGTACCATTGTCTTGGTGCTTGTTTAAGTCCATATAGACTCTTTGTGAGGCGGCACACTAGACCTTCTTTGCCTGGAACTTTGAATCCCTCAGGCTGTTCCATGTAGATCTCTTCCTCTAGGCCACCATGTAGAAATGCCGTCTTGACATCGAGTTGTTCAATCTCCAAATCTTGCACGGCTGCTAGGCTAAGGACCACTCGGATTGATGACATCTTTACCACGGGAGAGAATATCTCTTCAAAGTCAGTACCTTTTTCTTGTCCAAATCCTTTAACGACTAACCGAGCTTTGTAGCGAGGCTTTGGACAGTTCTCTTCGGTCTTGATTCTATAAACCCACTTATTCTTCAAAGCTCTTCTCCCTTTTGGTAGCTCCACTAGTTCATATGTATTATTCTCATGCAAGGATTGCATTTCTTCTTGCATGGCTATTCTCCACTCTTCTTTATGACAACCACTCATTTCTTCTTTATAGCTTTGAGGCTCCCCCTCATCAGTGAGCGTAACGTAATCCTCTGTGTTGTATCGGCTGGATGCTCTTCTGCCCCTTGAGGATCGTCTTGGCTCCGGTGCGATTGGAGTGCTAGATTGAGGTTCTTCCTGGACCGGTTCATCATGAGTTTCATGATCTTTAGCATCACTACTTTCTTGGGTGTTATTATCTTCATGTCGAACCAGAGTAGGTTAAGTATTCTTATAGCTTCTCAATCTTGGCCTCTCTGAATTCTTGATATCTTCAATTGTTTCATCTTCGAAAAATACAACATCTCTACTGCGAATAACCTTCTTGTTAATTGGATCCCACAACCGGTACCCAAATTCATCCTTAGATGAACGAAGATAGATACACTCCTTTGTCTTTGCATCAAGCTTAGCTCTCTCATCTTTTAGGATGTGAACAAATGCCCTGCACCTGAACACCTTGAGATGATTATATGAAGTCCTCTTGCCCGTCCAAACTTCCTCAGGAATGGCCCCATCCAAATGAACTGATGGTGTGAGGTTGACAATGTCGATCACAACCATTATAGCTTCTCCCCAAAATGATTTGGGTAACTTAGCATGAGAGAGCACACAACGAACTCTTTCTTCAATGGTTCGATTCATTCTCTCAGCTAGCCCATTCAATTGTGGTGTCTTGGGTGCAGTCTTCTCTAGCCTAATGCCATATTTCTTGCAATAGGCTTCAAAAGGGCCTCTATACTCACCTCTGTTATCTGATCGTACACACTTGATCTTTCGTCCAGTCTCACGCTCCGCTAGAGCATGGAATTCTTTGAAGGCATCAAGCACTTGATCCTTTGATTTTAACAGGTGCAACCATACTTTTCTTGAATGATCATCAATGAAGGTAACAAAATGTAGAGCACCACCAATGGATCTCTCAGACATCGAGCATACGTCAGTGTGCACGAGGTCTAGAATGTTCTTTCTCCTTGTAGGCGGAGAAGATCTTTGGAAAGCAACCCTGTGTTGTTTTCCAGCTAAACAATGAGCACAAGGATGAAGTGGTTTACCTTTCACGTTAGGGAGGAGTTGTTTCTGAATGAGTATGTGAAGACCTTTCTCACTAATGTGCCCAATTCGTTGATGCCATATGTCCATATCATCAGTAGAGACGTTTACTTCTCCTTTGCATAGCTTAGCTTGCATTACATACAATGATCCTACCTTCTTTCCTCGAGCCATTGTCAAACTTCCTTTGGTGAGCTTCCACTTTCCTTCACCAAAGTAATTCATCAGGCCATCATCATCTAGCTTTCCAGAGGAGATAAGACTGAGGCGCATGGTTGGGACATGCCTCACATGTTTCAAAATAAGCTTGCACCCGGTGCTTGTCGTTAGAGTGATGTCTCCTATTCCAACAATCATGCTTCTATCTTGATTTCCCATTTGCACCGTGCCAAAGTCACCTCTTTGGTAGGATGAGAAGAAGTTTTCATATGGAGTAACATGGAAGGAAGCCCCAGAATCAATAATCCAAGAACTCTCATCGCAAGCAATGTTTAGAATGTTACTTTCACCAACGAGATATAGCAGATCTTCCTTCAATACTATGGCAATATTACTCTTTTCTTCTTGCTTCTTCGTTAGGCTTATTTGGTCAGGCTTAACATTACCGGCCTTTTGGTATCTTTTGAAGCTTCGACATTCCATTTTCTTGTGACCTATCTTTCCACAGTAATAGCATGTAATCTTCGAGCGTGACTTGGATCTTCCTCGAGATTGATGTGGATTTCGGCTCTTACTACGTCCAAGAGTTTCATTCCTACCCGGATTGTCAACAACATTAGCTTCGGGATGAATAGACTCATCTTGTTCCATTCTCCTTGCTTCTTCACCAAGAAGGCTGTCACTGACGGTATCCATAGTTAACTTTCCTTCCGGAGCTGAGTTACTAAGTGTAACAACAAGTGTGTCCCAACTTTCCGGTAAGGAACTGAGGAGTAGAAGAGCTTGTAACTCATCATCAATCTTCATATCAATTTTTGTTAGTTGATTTATGAGCCCCTTGAAGTTATTCAAGTGCTCAATCATACTATGACCATCCTTATATTCCAATTTCACTAACCGTCGAACTAAATTGGCCTTGTTGCGAGGCGTTTTCTTCTGAATCATGGAATCAAGCTTTGTCCATAATTCATAGACATTTGTATAAGTAGAAACATGCTCGAAGAGAGTTTGTCAATGTACTTACGGATCATAGCAACAGCCTTCCAGTTCAACAGTTCCCATTGAGCATCACTCTTCCCTGCCACCTTATCTTTGTAGATGATAGGCTCATGCAAATCCTTACAATACAAGTGGTCCTCCATCATTGGCTTCTAATAAGAGTAGTTGTTGGTTGTGAGCTTGAACATGTCTCCATCATGAGCGACATTATCCTCCATCTTGAACTTTCACGAGCTTGATTACGGCTACAGATGAACCTGGCTCTGATACCACTGTTGGGGAAATCTCGGTCTTTCCCGCTTCGTGAAGTTAAGATAGGCAATTAAGATTAAAAGTAGCAATGGGTGCACAAGAGTTTATAATTCTCCAATATGGAGATTCTTCCACTATACAAAGAAATAGTAGGATTACAAGAATTTGATTACAAAAGTAACTCACACTTGACTCAAGCTTAAGGATGGATACTTCTTAAGCTATCTCTCTTTTCTCTCAAAGAGGCTTACTAGCTCTCAAGTATTTTTCTCACATTAAGAAGTGGATTTCTTTCTTGGATTCTTGGATGGCTAGTAATAGGGCTCCTTCTCCTATTTATACTACTCAACCTCCATAATAAACGGTGGAGATTACTTGCATCCGACGGTAGAGTTTGATTCTCTAGAATGCTCCACGCTCTCTAGGAATCTCTACACTCTTCCATTCCCTTCTTTATTCTTCCATACTCTTCCGTAAGATTCCAGAAGGTTCCACACGTCTCCAGAATATTCTAGAGGGTTCCACACTCTTTCACAAGCTTCTAGAGGGTTCTACACTTCTCTAGAGTTCTCCGGAACATTCTAGAAAATTCTAGATTTCTCTAGAAACGTCTAGAATTTTCTAGAAACTCTCCAATTAAGGAGGGATCCCAACATGATGAACATAGTCCAACTAATTTTAAGATAGGGTAATACTTAGTGTCATTTATTAATCATTTATTGATGCCTGCCAACAAAAGTTGTGTGTGTGTCTATATATATATGTATATATATATATGTGTGTGTGTGTGTGTGTGTGTGTGTGTGATGTATTCAAATGACACAAATTTGATTTTCAGTTTGTTAATACCGTGCTACTATGTGAAGAAGCATAAAATTAATCAAAACTAATTGATTGCTTAGTTGCTATGTTATGTAAACATTTTGAGATATCTTCACTAACAGCTTTCTGTATATTTTGATAATGCATACAACTATCCGACTTTTAGTACATCTTAAGTGCATATAGTATACTATTGTATTTGTTTATCCTGAAACTTATAAAGAGGGTAAAACTAATGATCTAGTTCATATAATTTTCTATCAAGAAAGAAAAGCTGAACATAACACTAGTGAGGGTTATATCAGACAGCTACAAAGCTGCCACGATAATTTCTTATTTTGTATTAATCACATTCGGCCGTTCATAGTCTTAGCTATAGTACTGAAATAGATTTACCTCCTTGGTTGCATTTTTTCCATTCAGCTAGCCACTATTTTAAATGGCAAAAGTTACTCTACGTCCAGTCAGCTGCTTTTCTCCTCACTCAAGAATAAACGTTGTAATCCTTATGTGATAAATCACCATGATGCTCTAAGTAAGTGCAAAACATTTTCCACCTTTTCATTGTCATTAACCTGTTGTCAACAACCTGTTACATTCAGTTTACTATACTAAACAAACAATTGATATTTTATATTAAATGTAAATCATGAGGATAACTAATATGAAACAGTTGCTAATAATAAGATATGTGCAGTCTTGTTTTTACAGTTAACAAAATTACCTTTGAACACTTATGCTCGTTAATAATATAAGATATGTGCTCATTGTCATAATCGTTGCTAGTAATTGACAATGGGTACTGATATTAATTTTCAGTGTATTCATCTCCTCCATCATGTGCACCATGGTGTAAGACTCCACAAATGAGAAAAATAGTACCATAGTTTAATTCAAAATCACAGGAAAAATACACAAAGAAAATGAAGTTCAATTTTTCATTTTAAAGCTTGTACAATTTCAAATATACAAAATAAACTATTTTTTGGTCGCATTCAACGATCATTATTTAGAGTTTGAAAATGACTACGAACCATTTTCCATTTCCTTGTATTGAAAGGAAGATGAAGACATGCTTAAAGATGCTACTTTTTTTGCTCTAAATGTGCATAATACGACATATCCTCCTTCCAAAACAAAAGTTATACTAGGTATTTATTAATAGTTAACTTTATATTCTGTGATATATACAGAGGAAAAAAAATGGAATCGTAGAAGCTTACATTTAACAAAAGTTTCATATTTCAGCTGAATTTATATACGCAAAGATTTCGAGTCATTTTAGTGGTAAAATGCTAAATTTATTAAATATTTTTCATTTTATACAATGGAATATAATTAAAAGATAAGAAAAAATAACAATAAAACAAAAACCAGGTTAATAAAGCAGTTAAAATAGCTGGTAATAGCATATCAAAATTTTTGATCAAGTAATTTAATGCACAAACAGAAGTACACCTCGTTTATAGGATGTTTTGAACAACATAACTTTGCACCATCAAAATCAATGACATATTTAGTTGGTCAGGAACTGAAAGGAATTTTGATTGGGCAAATACTATCAAATAAGGATCGAAATTAGGATTGGGTTTCAGATCAAATGTATATATACTCTGGACAAAGAAATATAAATGAATAAAAAAAGAATAATATAATCTGAAAACACCTTAAAACGTCGAAGAGTGACGTGAGCAAACAGCGAATAACAAAAGCAGGCCTTTTTTGCGTGTTAAAGGAATACCTAATGTAGAAGAAGATCGAATAGAAATAAAATTATTTTCCACCTATTTGAAGATAAAACGGGGAAAAAAACACTTAACTGAGGAGGACGATTCGGTAGGAATAACAAAGGGAAATAAGAGCGATGGATGCAGATGGAGCTTTGAGCAGCAAGGATAACAAACGACAGAGGATGGCGTTTCTTATGAACCACACTGTTGCGGTAATTTGAGGAAAAAAGAAGAGGAAGTAAAAAGGTTGATTTTTTTTAGTTAAACAGAAACTGGAGGCGATGAGAGAAAGGCAGAGATGCAAGCAGCCCTAAAATGAAGTTTGGCTTCTTCTTTTTTAAATCTGAAGAAACGATAGAAGAGGCACGGTAAAAGAGGAAAGGGAAAAGATGCGACTGTTGAGCTTTAGATAAACCAGAATGCTTCTCAGCCTTCGAAAGCAAACTCAGCAATTATAATATAGTATAGATAATATTACAATATTAATTATACACCTATACCATACATTAATGTTGCTTGTGTGTTCTTCTTGATAGCTTGTCTAACTATAGCGCAATCATCACCTATATCATCACCTCCCTACATAAAAAGAAATGACAATAATGTTATTGCATCATTATTTTTTGTATTAGAGATAAGATCTAACACTTGAGTTGACATAGCCATAATCATGTACTAAATGTTAACCAACCGTACACCACTTGATATTCAAAGCTAGAGCACAGCATAGTACATGCCCAAAGACATCAAAATAGACACAATATTCAGCTAATAATTTATAATTGTATTCTGATAGCATAAAATATTCAGAATACAAGTTTGAAAACGCCATCAGATAGGAGCAAAAGACAAAATATCCAAAAGATATTATTCATTTGTTGATATGTTTTGGTCACTTGAGTGAAATCCTGTAGTATATCCATAAGGCAAGAAGTTACAAAGAAAGCTATAGAAAATTGACTAATATTGAGTGGCCATGAATATCCAAAATCAATGGAATGGAACAAATAAGTCCACTAGCTCCGATAAATTTAAAAAAAAAACAAAAAAATCAAATGAGGAAGCACAAAACTAAATTGTGTTTCAAAAAGACTGCCTGAATCATTAAGTATGCAAATTTGCCTTTTCTTAGTTCAACAAACTCAATCATTAATGCAAAAAGTTCCAATAATACAGGTAGAATAATGTAACAGCAAATACTCGTTAGATAGCCCCAACTTTTAACATATAACTGTTCAAGTTTCCAATTAATCCTTCCTACTAACAACTTAGCTATCATCTAAGACTTCAACAACCATAATAAATTCACTCCTCCCCTAGAGTCACTAAACCCAGAACAAACAAGCATAAACCATGATACCCCTTCAGATCTCTTAAGAAACCAATTTGGTTCGTGATATCTACAACAATGTTGATTATGAAAAATGTATGCTTGAATAATGTACAACACTTGAGTTATAGACAACAAAAGTTAATTCTGTTGGAAGTTTTCCAAAACATTTTTCAAATATGATCCCCTACGGAGGGAGGTCCGGGGGGGTGGCAATCCCCCAAGGTGGGGGTGCGGGGGCAACGCCCCTGCTAACGGGGTTCAACCTGCCCGGTCAGGTCGCGGGGGTCCAGGGGGCAGCGCCCCGTCCGAAACGGTACATTTTGTGTACTGTTGAATTCGAATTCAACAGGCAACGGTAACAACCGTTGGTAAAGGTCTCGACCGTTCAAATTCAAAAGACACACCCGCAAACGAATAGATGCCTCGTCGTCTATATAATGCAGCATTCCCTCATCACGAAATTCACTTTTTCTTTCTTGAATTCCTCAATCATCTGCATCATCAAAATAACTTTAAGTGTTTCTTCTGATCTGTGCAAGTAATCACAACTTGCATAGATATCCTCCATTGTATCCTGAAAGAAGGTTTTCAATCAACCCATTGTGATTTAGAAAGGGGAAAACATTCTTGAAAGACAGTG
This sequence comes from Allium sativum, assembly GCA_030737875.1. Lineage (NCBI taxonomy): Eukaryota > Viridiplantae > Streptophyta > Magnoliopsida > Asparagales > Amaryllidaceae > Allium > Allium sativum. The sequence goes on from CM060918.1 coordinate 117,420,902, forward strand.
AATCTTTCGTGCCTTGGAGCGAATCTTACTCAATTATTAACAACAGTTTCAAGAATGTCTTCTGTTCAAGATTCGTCGCTCAGTAGAATTACAGCGCAATCACTCCAAGTAATGAATCAGGATCTCACCCGCCTTGAAAGATTTGATGGCAATAATTTTACACGCTGGCATGAAACAATTTTATTCTTTCTTACTACCATTGGTCTGAACCATATAATAAGTGATGATTTAGAACCAATTCCTGAAGAAAAGGCTGCAGATTCAGAACAACGAAAAAAGGAGTTAAAAGAATTAAGGCAGAAGCGAAAGAATGAAGACTTTCTTTGTCGAGGGCACATTCTTAATGCACTTTCAGATTCAGTATATAGTGCACATAGAACTATAGATGGCGCAAAAGCTCTCTGGATGGCTCTGGATGTCAAGTACCGCATTGAAGAGGCAAGTAATCAGAAATTTCTAATAAGTAATTATATTAATTATAAGATGAATGATGATGCTGATATTGTTTCCCAAGCCCATGAATTAAATTTGATTGTTAGTAAACTAAAGGATGCAAAAATAGAACTTCCAGAATCATTTCAAGTGGGAGTTGTAATTGTAAAATTACCTAGTACTTGGAATGGCTACAAAAAGAAACTGATGCATGAGGAAAAAACACACTCTCTGGAATCCCTCATACGACATTTGCATATTGAGGAAGAATCTCGTAAGAGAGATAAGAAAGAAGATCAGGAAACAGAAAAAGCAAATGTGGTTCAGGGAGAAATCTCTAAGAATCATAGCAATGGGAAGAAAAGGAAAGATAATTCCAAAGGGAATAAGCAGGAGAAATCCAAGAAGCCCAAAGGTGATTGCTTTTACTGTAAGAAACCTAGTCATTATGCCCGGGAATGCAGAATTCGCATAAGAGATGAGAAAGAAAAGAATAAACAGGTTAACATTGTTGCTGATTTTGAAAACGAACCTAAATTGGTCGCTGTTGTAGAGGAAGCCAACTCTGTTATAGTTGAAGATGGATGGTGGTTAGACACAGGAGAAACCATTCATATCTGTAATGACAAGTCACAGTTTCAGACTTATAAAGAATGCAGCGAAGTAAAGGAAGTCAAAATGGGCAATAATGTTCGTGCCAAAGTTGCTGGTATTGGGAATATTACTCTGAAGTTTACTTCAGGGAAAGTTCTGACTTTGGCTGATGTATTTCACGTTCCAGAAATGACGAAGAATCTAATTTCTGGAGATCGTCTCAACAAAGGAGGGTTTAAGTTAGTCATTGAATCAGATAGTGTTGTTATGTCCAAAAATAATGTATTTATTGGAAAAGGGTACTCATGTAATGGAACGTTCAAAATGAATTTAATAAAATCAGTTTCTACTTATATTGTTGAATCTTTACCCCTATGGCATGGTAGATTAGGCCATATTAACTATAATGTTGTTCGAAATATGCATAATCTAGGACTTATTTCGAAATACAACAATGAAATTGTTGATAAGTGTGAGATATGTGTGCAAGGAAAATTAACTTGTAAATCACATAAATCAGTAAGTAGGACAACTGAATTGCTTGGACTTGTGCATACTGATGTTGTAGACTTACATAGTAAAGTTTCACGAGGAGGAAACAAATACTTTGTAACTTTTATTGACGATTATTCAAAATATACTTATATATACCTACTAAAAAGTAAGGATGAAGTTCTGAGGAAGTTTCTTATATATAAAGCAACAGTTGAAAATCAATTAAATCGTAAAATTAAAGTACTAAGATCCGACAGAGGTGGTGAATATAAATCAATAGAACTTTTAGAGTTCTATGAATCTAATGGGATAGTCCATGAATTTACACCACCATATTCACCAGAATCAAATGGTATTGCTGAACGGAAAAATAGAACTTTAATGAATATGGTTAATTGTATGTTGTTAAGTTCTGGCTTATCTGATTGTTGGTGGGGAGAAGCACTTCTAAGTGCATGTTATATCCTTAACAGAGTTGCTATGAAAAGAATTAGCAAAACTCCTTATGAATTGTGGTATAATCGAAAACCTAATCTTAGTCGTTTAAAAGTATGGGAATGTTTGGCTTATGTAAGAAAACCACACCCAGAAATGACAAAGTTAGGAAGCAAAACATATAAATGTGTATTTGTTTGATATGCACAAAATAGTTCTGCATATAGATTTCTGAAGTTAGGAACAAATGATGTGATAGAATCAATCGATGCAGAATTCTTTGAGTATAAGTTTAAATCTACCTCGGAAGATAATACCAAAATTCATGGTACTGCTAAAGAGATTCATAAAGAATCGACTTCACCAAGTTTGGGCATAGAACCCCGCAAAAGCAAAAGACAAAGGGTTGAAAGGAACTTTGGTCCAGGTTTTTTGACGTACTTGGTAGAAGGAGATATAAATAAAATCACAAACCAAACTAAGATAACTCTTAGTAATGATAGTGATCCACAAACTTACAGGGAAGCAGTAACTTGTCGTGATGCAAGTTTTTGGAAAGATGCGATTAAAGATGAGATGAATTCTATCTTGTCAAATCAAACTTGGACTTTGGTTGATCTACCACCTGGATCAAAACCAATAGGAAGCAAATGGATTTTCAAAAGAAAATTAAATGCCGATGGCTCAATTAATAAATACAAAGCAAGGTTGGTTGCTAAAGGATATAAACAGCGCCATGGTATTGATTACTTTGATACATATGCTCCAGTAGCAAAAATATCTTCAATACGTCTGTTATTATCACTTGCTTCAATTCACAATTTAATTGTCCATCAAATGGATGTAAAAACTGCATTTTTAAATGGTGATTTGGAAGAAGAAGTGTATATGGAACAACCTGAGGGATTTGTTTTATCCGGACAAGAGAAGAAAGTTTGGAAACTCGTAAAATCTCTTTATGGATTAAAACAAGCTCCAATGCAATGGCATGAAAAATTTGATAAAGTCATGCTATCAAAAGGGTTCAAAGTGAATGAAGCAGATAAGTGTATATACTCCACATACAAAGATGGAATATGTGTAATTTTCTGTTTGTATGTAGATGATATGCTAATATTTGGTTCAAATATAGAAAGTATAATAATAACTAAGAAGTTTCTAGAATCTAATTTTGACATGAAAGATTTGGGAGAAGCAAATGTAATCTTAGGAATCAAAATAGTGAGAAAAGAAGGATCAATCTTATTAACACAATCTCATTATATTGAAAGCATTCTTAAGAAATACAATCACTTAGATCTCCCATTAGCAAAAACACCCATCGATCCTAGTGTCAAATTAATGAAAAATACTGGTAGATGTTGCGATCAGTTGAAATATGCCAGTGTGATTGGTAGTCTTATGTATGCCATGCACTGCACTAGACCAGATATAGTGTAACACCCCACGCCCGCTATGGTCACTCACTAAGGGAATGCCATAGCATCGGTGGAGTATTTTAGTGAATATAGAACAAAAAAATTACAACAAGACAGATATAATTAGTACTTGAAATTTTAAAAATATCATCTCACAACAGCGGAAATAAACATGTCTGGTTACATCATAAAACCACGATAAAAGTCAAGTACAATATCCATCAAAATAAAGAAGTACATAATCCCACTCTCTCATACAATAGCCATAACAAAAGAAAAGGTAACTGGATAACTGGAGCTTTACATCTACCCAAGCTCCTAAAGACTGGAACAGCAATCCGATCAAGCTCTACTACTGCTAGGATCCACCGTAGGACCTGAGGGTTGGGAAAAAGATAAAACAACGGGGTCAGACATAAGCCTGAGTGAGTCCTATAACTTTAACAATACAATCATTAAGGTAACCAGAGAAGACATAAACTTGACCTACGGTAATATCAGGGGATGAATGGCTACACTAAGCAGCTTGGTAGACTTAGGATAAACTAAGATAACCATAAGGACGCATCTACCCACTCAAGGATAATTACTAACTGCACCACACCAGTCATTCCTACTTAAAGGTTGATCCCTTCCAAGAACTTAGAAAATTTCCCCAGTAGTTCCATGTACTCCTAGCTCACTATATAGGTGCCGTCTGCCCCTATCTCTACTAGGTGTACCCAGTAATTCTTACCCAGTAGTTTCGTGTACCCCTACATAGGTGCCATCTGCCCCTATCTTCATTAGGTGTACCCACTACTCCCCAAGCGATCGGCTCCCTACCGTAGATACCCGTGCTGGTCCCACAGTGGGGTGTATCACTCCCCCAAAGTGGCTACCCAATACTAACGGTGCACGGCTTTATATCTACACGATGCAACAACGGCTTATCTACCAGCCCGGGCCCACACACGCATATGAAACCCGTTGGACTTGCGTTGCCACCGCTAACCCGTTTTGGCCTCTTATAATCAAGCCCAATATGTGTGTCCCGTCACTCGACATGGGTCGAGCCCACAAAGATACGTTTGGGATATTGGTTGAAATGGGCCCCCAACAAGCTACCAACTTAAGCTTGTCAAATATCTAGTGTATCCCACTTAACCCTTTAATCATGTTTAATTACATGTTTCCCTTGGTTAAGTATTCTAATCGTATTTTCTATTGCCACCCAAGGCAACCCACTAGATTCCACATGCCACCCAAGGCAACTACAAAATTTCCACATGCCACCCAAGGCACCCACTTAACCCCTCATGTCCCACCACATGCTACTATGGTTAAGTGTTTCTTAATTAATTAAGACCATGATCTCCCATAAAGACCTCCCACATTAGACTGACTGTTATGACCGCCTGGTTAAGCCGGTAGAATCTGGGCAGTCTTACGTCATAACAGGGTCTAACCTCGTGTCTTTACCTTAATCACGTATTTAATTTATGGCTAAGACCTCTCACATTGGGCTGACATTTGTAGCAACTGGTTAAGCCGGTCGGGTCCGGGCAGTTTTACACTACAAATGAGTCCAACCTCGTGTCTTAGTCGATTAATTACACCTAATTAATCACCCCCATATTAATTATCCCTAATTAATATCAAGTTTTCCATAACATGGGTAGACCTAACTCAATAGGTAAATTCCCATGGGGTAGACCTAACTCAATAGGTAAATTCCCACTTATGGTAATTTATTTTTATGGTATGCTTAATCATACCCAATCATTCATTTATTAACATATTTACTAACCCCCATCGTTCCCCACGTAAATCGTTCTCATTTCATGACATAAATAAAAGGGGAAGATCATCACAAATATCATGGGTTTAGCATACAACTTTGTCATGGGTTAAGAGGATGTCAACTTGCATATATGAGCATATATTAACCCAACTACATATAACCCAAACTTGCATATTATCATACACATGATTTGCATAACATGTTGCATATGAGCTTGCATATTATCATACACATATCTTGCATAACATGTTGAACTTGCATATAGGCATTCTCATAACTTGCATAACATGTTAAACATGCATTTAAGCATACACATAACTTGCATAAGCATTCACATACTTGCATAAGCATCCACATGCTTGCATAATCTTTCACATACTTGCATAAACATGCATAACTTGCATATCATGTCATTTAAGCATATACATATCTTGCATAAGCATTCATATACTCGCATAAGCATGCATAACTTGCATATCACATAAATCTTGCAATTAAACATATACATGACTTGCATAAGCATCCATACACTTGCATAAGAATTCTTAACTTGCATATCACATTAAACTTGCATTTTAAACATATACTTAACTTGCATAACTCACTTTGTTAAACATGCATAATTCCACTCATTAAATATGCATAAATCCACTTGTTAAACATGCATATACCAACTTGTTAAACATGCATAAATCAACTTATTAAGCATGCATAAACTAACTTATCAAATATGCATAAACATAGAACAACATAGAGTAACATATCATTATAAATGATTCAAACTCACTAATCCGCATTTAAGACCATAAGTCTCATTACACCCAATCTACTTACTTTAACAATTGATGTTAAAGTGATAGAAACTCACCAAACTCAAGATTAGCAACCTTATGAAGTAGAATTAGTTGCTAACTATGAAGATAATGATGATTAAAGATTGATTAGAGAGTGATTAGCTTGCAACTTCCTTCATAAATTAGTGGAGGCTCCCCTTAGGATTTAATTTGGCGGCATGAGGCCATCATTTCTATTTTGGTAAGGATTAAGGGGGGTTTAGGGTGTATTTATAGATTAGGTGAGCGTTTTAGGCCCTTAGATTAACCCTAGATTAGATTAGGACCCTTAGATTTCGGAAATCTCTAGAACCAGCCCTCCTAGCCAGCCTGAAACCCAACCTGGTGCATCCTCGTGCACCCAGGTTCAATGGACGCCGCGCCCCTGTCGACAGGCAAGTCGACACCCCTGTCGACAGGCCTGTCGACAGCCCTGTCGACATGGGTAGGGCGGGAAGCTTCCCGCCTGACCCCGCTTTTCCATTCCAAAATCTGAAATTTAAATCTGTTTTAGTTTTGAATTTTCTGCAAACTTCATCGGGCCATAACTGGGCCATACGGACTCCGATTTTCGAAAACTCGGACTCTATTTTGTGTATTTTTCCGAGACGAACGCAATGACGCTGCCCGTTTCCCCCAATTCCCACGTATGAGATTATTTATCCTGTAATTAGTGAATTTTAGTATTAACTAAAATTCGGGGTGTTACATTCTCCCCTCCTTAAAGGATTTCGTCCCCGAAATCTCTAAGCTAAGGAGAATGCATATCCTACCATCCAAACAACCATCTACTCAAATCATCAACCACGGGCATCCATTGTCCTTAAACAGTTTCTAATGATGTATGAGCATATGCAAACGGTGTGTGTATATGTTCCCTATCTAATGTATGAACATATGCAAACCATGATAGTGCCATGCATCCATTATGTATGCGAGAAAACCCTATCGACATATACAATATCTACATGAGTGCACAATCATTCACCAAAATGCATCATCCATGTGATAACACAACCATTATACAACCATAAATATATTTTCCTACACACAATTTTATGCAATATGCAATATGAAGTGACTGAGCCGATCTAGTGCCTAGAGTGTGTGTATATGCATCCACGAGCAACCACTAGCGAACACTTGCATCCACTTGCATCCATCAACCATAACATGTCTCAAACACATGTTTCAACCATAGGTTTACCCTATCTAAAGGTCAAAGGTACTAACGAGAGGACATACCAAAGATAAGATAAGTACTAGACAAGCGATAAAGGAGAAAGTAAAGACATACCCTCAAAAAGAAATGGGTACAATGAACGTATCTTCGCTTCCGTCTCCCAAGTTGCGTTGCTCTCATCTTCTCCCCATTGTACTTTGACTAGCTGAACCTCTCGATTCCTCAATTTCCTAGTCTCTGACCCAAGGATGCGAGTAGGAGCTCGTCGAATAGTCGCATCACGCTCTACCTCTACATCTCTAAGGAAGCTCGGCTCTACCACCTCTGCCGTCTCATGTAAGCACTTCCTCAGGTGTGATACATGGAATACATCATGAACACCACTAAGTCTGTCGGGCAACTCCACCCTATATGCCATACGTCCAATCCTTTCCTTGATAGGAAACGGCCCAACAAACCTCGGTGCCAACTTCCCAACGGATCCGAAGCGAACAACATTTCTCAACGGAGATACCTTAACAAAAACCATATCCTCAACCTCAAACTCAAGATCCGTCCTTCTCTTGTCCGCATAAGATTTTTGCCTATCCTGCGCTGCTTTCATCCTTCTTCGAATCAAATCGATCTTCTCTGAAGTCTCCCTAACCATATCAGGCCCAAGCAAGATCTTATCCGTAGATTCCCACCAACATGTAGGTGATCGACAAGGCCTTCCATAGAGAGCTTCGAAAGGAGCCATACCAATACTGGACTGAAAGCTGTTATTATATGCGAACTCCACCAATGGAAGATGCTCTTCCCATGTACCTCCAAAATCTAGGATACAAAGCCTCAAAAGGTCTTCTAGAACACGATTCACCCTCTCGGTCTGGCCGTCCGTCTGAGGATGATATGCGGTGCTCAGACACAATTGAGTCCCCACTGCTTCTTGCAAACTTCTCCAGAACTCGCTAGTGAAGATAGGATCTCGATCACTTACTATGCTAGAGGGTACCCCATGTAATCGAACTATCTCTCGAAGATATACTGAAGCTAGCCATGGAGCAGTCCTCTTACTCTTCACAGGTATAAAATGGGCGCTCTTAGTAAGTCTGTCTACCACCACCCAAATTCCTGTATTACCCTTCCTCGACCTGGGTAACCCGTCAATAAAATCCATCGAGACGCTATCCCACTTCCATTGCGGAACCTCCAATGGGTGAAGCAACCCACCTGGTTTCCTTTGCTCCGCCTTCACTTGCTGGCACACCAAACATCGAGCGACATACTCGGCCACATCTTTCTTCATACCGGCCCAGAAGAAAACCCTCTTCATGTCTTGGTACATCTTGTCCCCACCGGGATGAATGGTCATCCTAGAACGGTGTGCGTCATCAAGAATAGCCTTCCTCAAACCCTCTTCTTGCGGTACGCAAAGTCTACCGTCTCTACGCAAGCACCCCCTATCGTCTAGGGTGTACCTACTCAAATGGCTGGACGACTCCTCCCTTATGAGCTTCTCTACTAACTCAACCAACTGTGGGTCGTCCCTCTGTGCTTCACCAATCCGCCCCAAAAGAGTAGGTCTAACTTCCAAGGAAGCTAGCAAACCGGGTACATAATCAATGGAAGGTCTGAAATCAAACATCGAGATAAATTCCAAGCTTCATCGTTCCACGAACAATGGACTCAAGGACAACCTCTTCCTACTCAAGGCGTCCGCCACCACGTTACCCTTGCCAGGGGTATACGCTATCTCGAAATCATAAGATGCTAAGAACTCCATCCACCTTTGCTGTCTTAAGTTTAAATCCTTCTGAGAGAACAAGTACTTCAATGATTTATGGTCAGTGAACAACTCGAATCTCTCACCAAGAAGATAATGGCGCCAAATCTTAAGCGCAAAAACAATAGCGGCCAGCTCTAGATCATGGGTAGGGTAATTTTTCTCATGTGCCCTCAACTGCCTTCCACCATAGGCTATTACCCTTCCCTCTTGCATTAAGACTACGCCAAGTCCTGTCCCACAGGCATCGGTATAGACAACGAATGGCTTGCTCCCATCTGGCAACACTAAAACTGGAGCGGTGGTTAAAGCTCTCTTTAACCGTCGGATCGCATCATCACAATCTACGTCCCATGTGAAAACAAGATTCTTCTTTGTTAAGCGGGTTAATGGGGCTGATATCTTTGCGAAGTCTTTAATAAACTTCCTATAATAACCCGCCAACCCCAAGAAACTTCTTACTTCGGTAGCATTTCTAGGAACCTTCCAATCTTGGACTGATACTACCTTCGCGGGATCCACAGCTATCCCCTCCTTGGAGACCACGTGCCCCAAGAACCGCACTTCCTTCCTCCAGAAGTGACATTTAGAGAATTTAGCCTTAAGGCTATGTGCTCGAAGAGTCTTCAACACTTCCCCAAGATGTAGGGAATGCTCTTCTTCACTCTTAGAAAATACTAAGATATCATCCACAAAAACCACCACAAATTTATTAAGGAACTCCCTGAACACCCTACTCATCAAATCAACAAAGTATGCAGGGGCGTTCGTCAACCCAAATGGCATCACCAGCCACTCATAGAAACCATCCGGAGTTCTAAAGGCAGTCTTGTCTATGCTATCCTCAGCCACTCTCAACTGATGAAACCCCGTGGCCAAGTCCAACTGAGAAAATACTAAAGCGCCAACCAACTGATCGAAAAGATCATATATTCTCGGCAATGGGTGTCTATTCTTCTTTGTGAGCTTGTTGAGTTCTCTATAGTCTACACAAAGTCTGAGGGACCCATCCGCCTTTGTAGCAAATACTACCGGAGCACCCCACTCCGATATACTCCGTCTTATGAACCCCTTCTCAAGTAATTCCCCTACTTGCTTATGGAGTTCCCTCCTCTCACGAGGAGCCATGTGGCGCACTGGTAAAGATACCGGTTTAGCATTATCCACCAGATATATTCGGAAGTCAATCTCCCGCTTCGGAGGTAAGCCCTTCACCTCCTCAAACACATCCGGATATTCCCGGACCACTCTAACAGATTGCAAACTCTCGACCGAAGCGTCAAGCGATTCAAGATAACTTAGCATAACAGAGTCCCTGGGATTACAAGAAATCTCGAGAGTGTTACCCAAGCGGGTCATGAGCCTAACCACTCTCCTTTCGCAATCAAGAACGGCACCATTACCGGATAACCAGTCCATGCCCAAAATCAACCCATAGCCCGTGAAGCCCAACACAAAAGCATCACATCTAAACTCAATGCTAAGTATAGAAATCTTCAAACCCAAACATATCATGGACAAATAAGTGGAGCCCCCAATTGGGTTTGAAACAACCAAGGGATCATCTACCAGACTGGTGTCTAGGTGCAGTGACTCAACTAATGATGATGAGATAAACGAATGCGATGCGCCTGAATCAAACAATGTACGGACAGGATGGTCAAATAGAAAAACCAGACTTTCAACGGAAATAGTTCTACCTCTCTCCTGAATCGGTGGAACCGCGAGAGCCTGTACTTGCCCCCTAGCCTGACTCGGTGCCATAAGAGCTTGCACCTGTCCTCCTGAGGTAGATCCCGTCCTTTGCCCCTTCTTAGGACAATCTTTCACTAGATGCCCTGCTTCGCCACAGTGGAAGCTGCCAGTTTTCTTCTTCTTGCGACAATCCTTGCTTAGGTGGCCAGGTGTCCCACAATTGAAACACTTCTTCTTCTTGCCCTTGCCACCGTTGCCTTTCCCACCTTTGCTTTGTTGTTGTTGCTGGGGTCTCTTTTGATCTCCCTTCTTCTCGGGTGCCTTATTAGCATTAGGACCCTTCTCTTCCTCATACATGAGTGCCATGTCAACTAGCTTCTCAAAGGTGGCCCCCATAGGGATATGAGTCATAGCCAACCCATGCATAGGTTCATTCAAGCCTTTCACGAACCGCAAAGCCTTCTTCTCCGGTGTATTCACCATATCTAGGCCAAACCTTGCCAATTGATTAAACTTGTTAACATATTCCTTCACTGAGAGATTTCCTTTCTTAAGAGTCAAGAATCTTTCCATATACAAGTTTTCCTCCGCCCTTGAGAGAAACTTTGCCACAAGTCTTTGCCTAAAATCCGCCCAAGAGTCAACGGGGCGTTCTCCATTAGTGACCTCCCACCAGAATGTGGCCTCTCCCTTCATTAACCAAGCAGCCAACTTGACTTTCTTCCCTTCTTCCATCTCAAAGATATCTATCAACTCTTCCACCTCCTTAAGCCAATCTCTAGCTTCCACAAAAGTTTCAGATCCTTGAAAAGGTTTCCCTCCCATAGCTTTAAATTCCTTGCAAGTCTTAGCAAAAGTATCCGTGCGAGGAGGAGGGGGAGGAGGAAGATCGGGTGCTACGGTTGGTGGAGGAACATTTGCTGGACCCGCAGTGGTGGCCCTAGCCTCCATCAATCTCCTATACCATACTGGTACCGTTACACCCTCCGGAAAGTTAAGATCCTCAGCCATGCTGAAACGAAAAAGGAAAGATTCAAAACGGAGAATTCGAAGGATATAGATATGGCTATTGGGGATTATGCTTTTCTTTCAAAAACTTTTCTCTTAAAAGACATGTTTTTGAAAATATCTTTTCCAAAAATGTTTTAGAAAAATAGTTTTCTAAAAAAAAAATTATCTGTTCGGTAACCTTTGCTCTGATACCACGTGTAACACCCCACGCCCGCTATGGTCACTCACTAAGGGAATGCCATAGCATCGGTGGAGTATTTTAGTGAATATAGAACAGAAAAATTACAACAAGACAGATATAATTAGTACTTGAAATTTTAAAAATATCATCTCACAACAGCGGAAATAAACATGTCTGGTTACATCATAAAACCACGATAAAAGTCAAGTACAATATCCATCAAAATAAAGAAGTACATAATCCCACTCTCTCATACAATAGCCATAACAAACGAAAAGGTAACTGGATAACTGGAGCTTTACATCTACCCAAGCTCCTAAAGACTGGAACAGCAATCCGATTAAGCTCTACTACTGCTAGGATCCACCGTAGGACCTGAGGGTTGGGAAAAAGATAAAACAACGGGGTCAGACATAAGCCTGAGTGAGTCCTATAACTTTAACAATACAATCATTAAGGTAACCAGAGAAGACATAAACTTGACCTACGGTAATATCTGGGGATGAATGGCTACACTAAGCAGCTTGGTAGACTTAGGATAAACTAAGATAACCATAAGGACGCATCTACCCACTCAAGGATAATTACTAACTGCACCACACCAGTCATTCCTACTTAAAGGTTGATCCCTTCCAAGAACTTAGAAAATTTCCCCAGTAGTTCCATGTACTCCTAGCTCACTATATAGGTGCCGTCTGCCCCTATCTCTACTAGGTGTACCCAGTAATTCTTACCCAGTAGTTTCGTGTACCCCTACATAGGTGCCGTCTGCCCCTATCTTCATTAGGTGTACCCACTACTCCCCAAGCGATCGGCTCCCTACCGTAGATACCCGTGCTGGTCCCACAGTGGGGTGTATCACTCCCCCAAAGTGGCTACCCAATACTAACGGTGCACGACTTTATATCTACACGATGCAACAACGGCTTATCTACCAGCCCGGGCCCACACACGCATATGAAACCCGTTGGACTTGCGTTGCCACCGCTAACCCGTTTTGGCCTCTTATAATCAAGCCCAATATGCGTGTCCCGTCACTCGACATGGGTCGAGCCCACAAAGATACGTTTGAGATATTGGTTGAAATGGGCCCCCAACAAGCTACCCACTTAAGCTTGTCAAATATCTAGTGTATCCCACTTAACCCTTTAATCATGTTTAATTACATGTTTCCCTTGGTTAAGTATTCTAATCGTATTTTCTATTGCCACCCAAGGCAACCCACTAGATTCCACATGCCACCCAAGGCAACTACAAAATTTCCACATGCCACCCAAGGCACCCACTTAACCCCTCATGTCCCACCACATGCTACTATGGTTAAGTGTTTCTTAATTAATTAAGACCGTGATCTCCCATAAAGACCTCCCACATTAGACTGACTGTTATGACCGCCTAGTTAAGCCGGTAGAATCCGGGCAGTCTTACGTCATAACAGGGTCTAACCTCGTGTCTTTACCTTAATCACGTATTTAATTTATGGCAAAGACCTCTCACATTGGGCTGACATTTGTAGCAACTGGTTAAGCCGGTCGGGTCCGGGCAATTTTACACTACAAATGAGTCCAACCTCGTGTCTTAGTCGATTAATTACACCTAATTAATCACCCCCATATTAATTATCCCTAATTAATATCAAGTTTTCCATAACATGGGTAGACCTAACTCAATAGGTAAATTCCCATGGGGTAGACCTAACTCAATAGGTAAATTCCCACTTATGGTAATTTATTTTTTATGGTATGCTTAATCATACCCAATCATTCATTTATTAACATATTTACTAACCCCCATCGTTCCCCACGTAAATCGTTCTCATTTCATGACATAAATAAAAGGGGAAGATCATCACAAATATCATGGGTTTAGCATACAACTTTGTCATGGGTTAAGAGGATGTCAACTTGCATATATGAGCATATATTAACCCAACTACATATAACCCAAACTTGCATATTATCATACACATGATTTGCATAACATGTTGCATATGAGCTTGCATATTATCATACACATATCTTGCATAACATGTTGAACTTGCATATAGGCATTCTCATAACTTGCATAACATGTTAAACATGCATTTAAGCATACACATAACTTGCATAAGCATTCACATACTTGCATAAGCATCCACATACTTGCATAAGCTTTCACATACTTGCATAAACATGCATAACTTGCATATCATGTCATTTAAGCATATACATATCTTGCATAAGCATTCATATACTCGCATAAGCATGCATAACTTGCATATCACATAAATCTTGCAATTAAACATATGCATGACTTGCATAAGCATCCATACACTTGCATAAGCATTCTTAACTTGCATATCACATTAAACTTGCATTTTAAACATATACTTAACTTGCATAACTCACTTTGTTAAACATGCATAATTCCACTCATTAAATATGCATAAATCCACTTGTTAAACATGCATATACCAACTTGTTAAACATGCATAAATCAACTTATTAAGCATGCATAAACTAACTTATCAAATATGCATAAACATAGAACAACATAGAGTAACATATCATTATAAATGATTCAAACTCACTAATCCGCATTTAAGACCATAAGTCTCATTACACCCAATCTACTTACTTTAACAATTGATGTTAAAGTGATAGAAACTCACCAAACTCAAGATTAGCAACCTTATGAAGTAGAATTAGTTGCTAACTATGAAGATAATGATGATTAAAGATTGATTAGAGAGTGATTAGCTTGCAACTTCCTTCATAAATTAGTGGAGGCTCCCCTTAGGATTTAATTTGGCGGCATGAGGCCATCATTTCTATTTTTGGTAAGGATTAAGGGGGGTTTAGGGTGTATTTATAGATTAGGTGATCGTTTTAGGCCCTTAGATTAACCCTAGATTAGATTAGGACCCTTAGATTTCGGAAATCTCTAGAACCAGCCCTCCTAGCCAGCCTGAAACCCAACCTGGTGCAACCTGGTGCACCCAGGTTCAATGGACGCCGCGCCCCTGTCGACTGGCAAGTCGACAGGCAAGTCGACACCCCTGTCGACAGCCCTGTCGACATGGGTAGGGCGGGAAGCTTCCCGCCTGACCCCGCTTTTCCATTCCAAAATCTGAAATTTAAGTCTGTTTTAGTTTTGAATTTTCTGCAAACTTCATCGGGCCATAACTGGGCCATACGGACTCCGATTTTCGAAAACTCGGACTCTATTTTGTGTATTTTTCCGAGACGAACGCAATGACGCAGCCCGTTTCCCCCAATTCCCACGTCTGAGATTATTTATCCTGTAATTAGTGAATTTTAGTATTAACTAAAATTCGGGGTGTTACATATAGCATATGCTATAGGAATCTTATGTAGATTCACTAGTAATCCAGGAAGAGAACATTGGAATGCAATATCAAGAGTTCTAAGATATCTGAAATGGACTATGAATCATGGCTTGGTTTTCAAGGGAGAACCATCAGTACTTGAAGGTTACAGCGATTCAAGTTGGAACAACATAGAATCTAACTCTAAGTCCACTTCAGGATGGATATTCACATTAGGTGGGGCTGCCATATCATGGAGTTCTAAGAAACAAACATGCATCTCAGACTCGACTATGTTGGCAGAGTTTATAGCACTTGCAGATGCATGTAAAGAGGCTGAATGGCTAAGAGAGCTATTGAGAGATATTCCGATTTGGATGAAACCTACTCCAGCTATTAAGGTACATTGCGATAGTCAAGCTACTTTGTACAAAGTGGCACAAAAGACTTACAATGGTAAACAAAGACATCTTAGCCTTCGACATCAATTTATTAGAGGATTACTCAAACGAGGAGCAATTACATTCGATTATGTTGAATCAAAGAATAATTTAGCAGATCCTTTGACGAATGGACTGGCTAGAGAGATGATTGTGAAAACATCAATAGGTATGGGATTCAGGTCTATGTGAATTCATTCTTCAATAGGAACCCTACTTATGTTTTGAAAAACAGACAAAGTTCAAAGGGTAAAAACAAGTTGAAGTATGAAATTGGTGATACATTAGAGTACAATAAGAAGATCCCATTTCAAAAGAAAAATCTCTAGTGTATAAATTCTGCAAGATAGAGGATGATGTAAATTCTTAATGGGTTCAATTGTATGAAGGAGTGACTCGCAGAATCACTTTAGTTAAAACCCACCTATATGAATGAGAAAGCTAGGCCGCTTTCTATGAGATTGGACCATCTCTATAACATTCATGAAATCAGGATATTACGCAAGGCCATTAATGCGTAGGAATAAAGAATTGCACTTTGCTATGAAATTAGTATGTGTGATGACTCCGGTAAGTCACAAAAAGGTCCTTGGTTCAAGACACGTTCACCATAGCACCTGGACAAAATTTGAGTTGTTTACACTAAGTGAAAATTCAATGTCGTAAGCTACTTTCATATATGTACTACTTTCTATCGTGATGCTTAAGATATTGGTTTATAGGTGAAGTTTTGAAAAAAAGGTGGGGAATGTTGGAAGTTTTCCAAAACATTTGTCAAATATGATCCCCTACGGAGGGGGGGTCCGGGGGGGTGGCAACCCCCCTAGGTGGGGGTGCGGGGGCAACGCCCCCGCTAACGGGGTTCGACCTGCCCGGTCAGGTCGCGGGGGTCCAGGGAGCAGCGCCCCGTTCGAAACGGTACATTTTGTGTACTGTTGAATTCGAATTCAACAGGCAACGGTAACAACCGTTGGTAAAGGTCTCGACCGTTCAAATTCAAAAGACACACTCGCAAACGAATAGATGCCTCGTCGTCTATATAATGCAGCGTTCCCTCATCGCGAATTTCACTTTTTCTTTCTCGAATTCCTCAATCATTTGCATCATCAAAATAACTTTAAGTGCTTCTTCTGATCTGTGCAAGTAATCACAACTTGCATAGATATCCTCCATTGTACCCTGAAAGAAGGTTTTCAATCAACCCATTGTGATTTAGAAAGGGGAAAACATTCTTCAAAGACAGCGAATCTTTCGTGCCTTGGAGCGAATCTTTCGTGCCTTGGAGCGAATCTTACTCAATTATTACCAACAAATTCAACTCAAGCTCTGAAGCGAGATTATAGTGCTATTTCTCCGAAACCCAAATGTGATTGGCTGACTTATTTAAAAAGAAATAGTGTCTTTAGGGAGAAATAGTGCAAAGTATTTTGAAGCTTTATTCAATTCAGGAGAGAATAGGGTTTTGTTCTAGAAATTGTTTGCAAACAAATTATTATTAATTAAGGAAGGAGCTTGTTGAATGATGATATCTGCATGGTGCAGATTAAAGTAGATGATTAAACATGATTTATTGGTAATGGTGAGGGATGTCTTTACTACTCGCAAGCCGATTAAAGAGTGTAATCACTCTATAATAAATTTTATTCTTAAACTAAATCTCCTATTCATATGAAAGTATTCCTTTGTTAACCCTGCAACTGAACCTTTTAACGCTGATTTCATACCACCTAGATACCACTAACATGAACAATGTGCGCATGCATGTATTAGATTCCAACTCCTTAGCTGACCAAATCATGCACCTTATGCCTTCCTAACTTACCATGTCATCTGATCCAACCATCTCTCTTAACCAAAGCAACTGAACATGTAGATTGTCCCACATCACGAGAAAGGGCAACAAGCTTGGTAAAGATGATAGTTGTATTGACCATCGCAAATAGTTGCTTGACAGGATCGAAGTTTTTTGTTTATCATTAAATCACCTAACACTAACAATGATTCATTTCAGGCCTAACCATTTTTTGACTCTAACAAAATGGTGGGCTTTTCCAACAATTTGGCTTTCAGTTGTACTTTGGGTTGAAACCTTTTATATCCATGCATCATTCTAATTTTCTTTAAAGTTACTATCATGATTAACTTTATATTTAAGATAAGTTTTCCATTTTCCTAGTCCTTCAAAAATTATAAAAGCAAAGAAGTATGCATCAACGACACTACCCATCATAAATCTGAACATATGAAAATAAATCTAAAATACTGTAATAACTCATACTTGCTCCTCCTTCTAAAGAATTGAATTGAACTCTTTGGGTGACACACATAACCACCGACCACAACATCACCAAAGGTCATAGAAAGAGGATGATTTTGTTTGGTTGTGGTCTTATCTGGTAATAGTATATTATCCATAACCACTTTATCATGTGTTGGTGGCACATGTTTCCCATGTATGATGGAAGCGGTCGAATCTCTGCAGACTAAACTTGTTGCAACAACCTCTAGATCGAAGGTTAGCACTTCACATATTTTATTTGCCGAAACATGTGAAATCAGTGGATTAGCAATCAAATCCGTGTTCGACGTTCTTCCACCACTTTCATAATGTATCCCACAACTTCCTTCTTTGTTGGAAGCAATGTCTGGTATCTAGTTTTCTTGATCTATATATCCTTTTAACAAGCCGAAAATTGACTTCAATGTCCCCTCTACATTTGTCAATGTCCCCTCCACAATCTCCATCCTTATATCAAATTATATGAGCCTAGTTTAATCCATTTGAGGTGTTTACGTGCAATGCTAGAAGCTTTAACTTGTGACTTTGATATCAAAGTTCCAACATTTAGAGTCAGGCCCCTCTTATCCTTGCCAAACACTTGTGACGAAGTGTTTTCATCCAATGTCAAATCTTCTTCCTCGTCATTGTCGATTATCTCCTACGCTTTTGCATTTCCCCCCTAAAATATGATAAAAATTGAGATATTATGTGCATTGATAAGTTGCTAAACTAAAACAATATATTGCTTAACTTACAAAGTATGAAGAATTCGAATTTGATATGGTGTCATCCTTTTTTATATGATTTTTCCCTCATACTTGACGGCGTCCGATTTCTTTTTCTGGATTTTCACTTTCCTATAATCAAATAAGTATTAAAAATATATAGAAGAAGGGACTATCACTAAATAAAAAATAAAATGAAATTGGGATTCTACATTTGAATAAATTGAAGAATCATGCATATTTAACTATGAGTAGCTGTTAGGAAATATAACAAGAAGGCTAGGTTTTAAAACATTGATGTTTTCACTGCAAAATTAATGATAAGAGATAAACGTTTGAGATGATGAAATTTTAGGGGCACATGGAAAAATAATAGATTTTTGTGGGAACTGAAAATGAAGGTAAACATCAATTTAATGTCAACATTCATAGATTCCTAGCTTGTGCCCAACATATGATTGTACAAAAATGCAAAGTAAAGGAGTAAACAGTTATATCATCATAAAAAGCACCGAACAACTGAAACATGATATTTTGCCATACACAAAATATACGGTGATACTAACTAACAAACGGTAATAACTTGATGTTGAAGTTATGATGTGATGCTACTTTTTGATTCATCTTTTACATATATTCCACTAGTATTTGTCTAAAGGTGTATAATATCACAGGCACAAACCTATCCATAGGCGGGATAGGCAGTAGCCTAGAGCCTCGGGCTGGAAGAGGGCCTCAAGATATATTAACCTAGATGTATATACAATGATGGTAGCATGGTTTTTCAAAGTGAGAGTTACTGTATTGTAAAGGAATTTGGTTTTTATGTTTAAGGCGCAGTTTCGATCCTTTGCAACATCATTTCTAGTATGTGATATTTTTCCCCTGTTGCCACTCTGTATTCTGCTTTTGTTTTCCAAACAAATATTGCCTAAGGCCTCTCACCGCTTAGGGTCGGCCCTGACTGTACAAGGGTAGATAAAAAATTGTCATAATAGAATTCAACTGCCTATATATCTACAACACATAGGATTTAAATGCGGAAATCGTTTAATCATGATGGAGGATTATCTGAAGATATAATTGGATGGCTTGGACAGGAGCTAAGGACAAAAATTTGAAACTGTGAATGAGGAGAGTTACTCTCACAAAACACTGGAATCAGGTAAGTATTGAAATTCATGGGAATGAAATTCGAATCTAATAGGGTCCAAAGAACTTCATGAACTCAAGTACCCTAATCGGTATGCAGCAGATTGTAGCAGGTTGGATGGGTGCACGCGGATCGGTCCAACTCAAGGATCAACTTCAACCATGCATATTCATATCAATATGTACCAACCCAGCTTTTTTGAAGTCGGATCAGATCAATTGGATCCACCCAGATCGATGGGCGAAGCAAATCAAAAGGAAAGGAGGAGCTTACAAATCAGATTGGTTCTATCCTGGTTGAACCGAACTATATCGTTAGCGATTTGAAATTCAAGTTTGGATGATCTGATCCATACTTTCTTGGATGTGGTCGGGATGACTACTTGACTTCCTCGATGATTTACTGGTCGATCCAGATTTAACTACAGTTGTAAATAAAGATATAAATAGACCGTTTATCACACTTGAAAAGAGATCTCCTTCTTCTCTCTAAATGTGGAAGTTCTTCCATTTTTCCACATCAATTACGAACTCTTTATCACTCATTCTTAATCGAAACAACTGTATTTGCAATCAATGGTATAAATAAGAGATTACTACTAGTGGACTAAGGTTAAAGTTTGTTGAACCACTATAAAATATGGTGTTCATTTTTTATTTTCTACATCTTTGCGATATAATTTGTGATTTAACTGTTAAACCGTTTAGGTGTTGGTATCATTATTGACATCAACATTTTTAGATGTCAGAAGGGGGAACTTGAATTAAAGATTTGTGATTTGTATTCGGAGAAACTTGAAGAGGATTAGAAATGGATAAGAGGAAGAAAATTGTAAATCAAGATGAAGGTATTGGACATAAAGGAAGGCGGTAGACTTCCTCAAGCGGAAATTATACCATATACCTAATTAGATAGGGTACAGACAGTGGTGACCCAATTGCAAGCTAGGTTCATTAGGTAAGAGGATATGTTGAGGAGACAAGAAAAATAGATGACCATATTTCTTCGACAAACATGACAAGATAGAAACCCGAATTAATACACCAGAGTGAGGCTCAGAAGGCGGGAAGCAGTCACACATAACATATGGGAAGCCCTCAGATTAATGGGTGTGGATCAGTACTAACCCGATTTATTTGATCTATACTAATATGGCACAGGCGATGGCCTTTGGAATTTTATAGGTAAATACTGGCATTGACAGAGGTCTGAAGTTGGAAGTTAGAGCAAAAAATAGTGTCTGCAGAGTGAGCTTGGGCAAACCAGGGGTAAACCTCGTTCTAGGAATTCAAGTCGGTACCGAAACGGATGTGTTCACCGGAGTAAAACATCATGAATTGGGAAATTTGGTGTTCATGCCATGGAGGCTATTATTGATGACTAGTGGATGTTATCCAGAAATGGTGGTAGGTTAGCGGGCATTATTAGGCGAGCTAGTGGATGTGGTTTAACAAATCAAGACGTGGAAAGCGTGCATAGTAGTTCATTCATAGTAAACGTCAGGAGTGCTAAGAATCCATCAAACTTCAAAATTTTGATGTCGGAAGTTTACTATGGAAGAACGAATCCTATCGCACGCCTACCGAAATACATGAGGCACACAGAAGTGCATGGGCATCCTAGGATGTAACGAGGGAGTGCTCCCCACTCTTTTTTTTGATATCGTCACTTTCAAACAATTGAAAAATGGAACTATTGGGACTTGGATAGAACTGGTAGATCTATCCATGTAACACCTCACACTCTTCTAAGTCCGAATTTCGACAAAAATCAAAACCAAAACTCAACCTCATCCAAGCATGAAAATGTAAATTTGGTACCTGCATAATGAGCATGATCATAATCAGAGTACCATAAAACTAACTCACAGCAGAAACAAAAATAGGATAACTAGTACCAACTAAGTTAACTACCTTAAAGCTAATCGCAACATCGATATTGAGCATGAGATAACGAGAACGAAAAATCAAACTGAGCACCTGCTAAGACCTGTCTTTCCCGAGATAAACCTAAGAGTTGTTATGAGGAGGGGGTCAAAACAACAAGTCTTGGTAAGTAAAAAACATATAACACTGTTTACAATACAGAATTGTATCCCGTTTGGTCTCAATCAAAGCATATGTCTAACAAGGCTAGTAATTTTGACCTAACCTTGTAAAGATTTATACACGACGACTAACTACCATACCCAAAATAATATTCCCCAAAGATAACAATATCGCAATACGTAGATAAATCATTTATGCATAAGCATGAAGCCTTTAAACCACTATCCAACCAACTATCAAAAACTAAGAGTTGGACTTCCAACTACTCAATATTTCGTAAGGAAGTAAATTATTTTTATATAGCCACATAAGACCTTACTAATATAAGAAAAGGATGGATCCTTTCAATTACTTAAGACTCAAGTAGGACTATCGATCACTTAATGCTTTGTTCAGTACTTTACCCTACACTAATATAAATTAGAGGATACTAACTACTAAGTCCTACCAATTTAGGACTTCCTTCATTCACGCATATACCCAAGCCCCGCATAAGGAGAGAGATGGTAACCAATCACTTATTACCTATACGATAGGTAGACGACATTTTGTCATTTATGACCTTCTCCCGATGGACCCCGTTTTACCATCTAGATGGTCTTATTAGATGATCCTGTAGTCAGTTATACTTCCCAAAGGATTGGCTGACTTATGGTACCTCCATAGCAGTCATTTATTACCTTATCCCAAGACGGAATCCATCTCCAGTCACTTACTACCTATAGGAAGCTAACCATCATGGAGATTATCGATGTCGTGTCCAATTAGACATTTAATACTTCTTATTTATAGGGAGGCGACTATCCGATCACTTAATATCCCTTTAAGGGTGGATCAAACTACTTAATACCTCTAATCCCGAATCAGGCTACGCTTCCAAATTATTCCCTTGATGGTTTCTTCTTTTGGATAGGAGGTGGACCCTACAACCACTTAATACCTCAACCCCTGAAGTAAACCTTATTTGAGGAAATAATTCATGCTGCGCAATTAACTATTGTAACGGGTACTTATGGTTAATGATATCTCATATCAGTTGTACGTACATCCGACTGTTAAAAAGTGCAAACTTCTGTTGAATAAGGCAACTGATCTCGCATCATTAACCTACTAAGCCCATTCTTTATTTCTGATAATATTACTTCTAGATTAACTAGAATAAATTAAGGAAAACCTATAACTTCATATCCTAGGGTGTTTAAATGTTTATATCCTTATTAGTCTAAGTATTTACCACGACGACCAATTCCATAAATCTCTTTAATTCCATTTATTATTTCTATTAAGATTACCTGCCATTTATGACCATAATGGTCATATTTCCTAAGGCATTAATCAACCCATTAAATCCTATTTATATCGGTCCCGTTCAAATCTAATTGTTATAACTCCTAAGTACTAATTTAATTCTATTTAGTTCTTACTTGTATTCATTGCTTATTTATTTCCCTAATTTGAGTTACAATCCCTATTCCTAATCACAATTCAAATTGAAATCATTTAGTCTTTTAATTTCCCAAAAAACGTACATAGTTACAATAGTCATTATTCTATTTATGACCCTTTTTATCATAACAATAAATTCCATGTTTGTTGTTACAACAGTTAAAAATATTTATTTCCATTTATTATGGGAGCTACTACCACACATTTTTTCCCACGAAATGGAAACACTTCAAATTCAAACACACAACGATAAACAACATTTATTTAATATGGCATTATTTACGTAGATTTGGAAGTATAAGATTAATATATGTTTATAGTTATAATTTAAGCGCGGAGTTAATGTAGTTACTAATTTTACTATTTTTTACTATTTATGCTCTGGTCTTAACTAATGACACGTTTTTGTGTTTGATCTTGTTTTAAGATTCAATATCTTATAAAAGGTTATTTACTGTAATTATTGTAAATTTTGCCTAAACTATTTAAAAGAGGAAACAACACATTTCAAATTACAAGAAAATAAGCTAATATTTTATTTAGAATAGATGTTGCAAACTACGTACAAAAATACGTGAATTTACATATATCTTCTTATTTGATTTATTTATCTTCCTTGTAGATTTCAAAAAGTACCTTTTAATTCAAGAAAGAAAAAGGGGAAAAATTATAATAATCCAGTAAAGCCCCCCAACAGTACCAACACAAGAAGATTTATATTTTTAGAAATCAAAACTGTACAAATCCTAGTTCACATCCAAACCCTATTAATCTGGAATAGCAACACTACAAAGCTAATAATATTTTGGTATTGATTTCCAGATTTTAGGTGTCTGCAATAACCACAACAATCCAAGATAAAACTGTAGGCAGTATAAGAGTAGTAAACTATGAAGCCTACAAATTCATATCTAAATTTTCATTCATAATATTTTAGATTTGACAAAATAAACAATTCTGAAACTTTTAGGCATATAATTCAGGTTCAACATAAGCAAATGATACAAATTATTATAAACAATAAATATATTTTGCACTTACTTGAAAACTATCCAAATCTAAATCTCACATAGATTTTAAGCTTACAATTCCTATATCCTACAGATATACAATTTATTTACAAAGGAGATTTATAAACACAGATTTAGATTTGTAGATCTAAAGGAAGAATAGAAAAAAGAAGTAAGCTCAATAATACAAATTAGCTATTCGTAGAACCAACCCTTTTGCGCAGATTTGGATTCAGTATCTCCAATCCTTGTTGATTTGATTTATAATTGATTTATAATTTAGCATTTCAGAAGATATTGGAGACTTGGAAATGGCAGAGTTTTGCTGCTGTCACTAGAAAATATGTGCAAAAGATTGGAGGTCTCCCCCTTTATTTATGGGCGTGGAAATGACCATGGACCGTTAAATTTAATTTTACAAATATTTGTCCATTAATATAATAAATTATATAAACAAGCCCTAATCGTCACTGGGCTGCAGGCGACCAGGTGGTCGACTGCCATTGGTCGAACTACCTCAGTGATTGCAGGTTATAAATAGAATTAAATATATTATGATTATTTACTTTCCGTCCATTTTCCTATTTTGTCCGTAACTTTTTCATACGGACTCCATTCGCGAAGTTGTAAACATGAAAGTTGACTAGAATTCCACACGAATGCAATGACACAAGTCTTGTGGTCAAATTCTGTCCTTTGCAAAATTTACACTTTTGGAAATCTAATAAAATAACTAAGTTAATTATTGTCAAAATTTTGGATTGTTACATTCTCCACTCCTTAAAGAAATTTCATCCTAAAAATTTACCAATGACTAAATCAATATGCCTGCGCCTAATTATCCTAAACTATATAACTAATTAATGTACATCCAATTTTGCAACCAGCGTGCGCAGGTGCATAATGTATACAATGAATTACAACCAGAAAATACGCATGCATAACGATTCTTAATCGGATTCTCCTATATATGTGCATTTCATTTTGAAAAAACTTTAGAAAATATAATGCAAACATCCTAAAATATACTGGCAGTTCTATATGAATGCTAATTTTTGAAAGCAATTTTCATCCTTAACCCTCACAAGACTATAAATAGAAGTGTGAAGCAATCAAATTTGCATCCGAACTCTACCATCCAACACGTCAACGTTTCTAAATCATTTCCTATTAATTTCTCTTAAGTTGAGAAAAGGAAATCAAAGAAAAGAAATTAAATGTTCTTTCCGATTACAAATTTTCATATTCCCATCCGATAGTGGAATTTTATATCAGCTGCCTCAAAACGCTACAAATATTTCCATTTTTAGACTACAAAGGAGGCTTAAAATAAACTCTAAAATGAAAGACGAGTTAATTAACAACTGGCGCAGACGTGGTAATGGATTGAGTTCCATTTGTGGTACTCGACCTTCTCGTATACGATGTAATGAGATCGTACACATGATACAAGATACACAAGATATCACCTACAGTATACGAGAAGGTCGTGTACCACAAATGGAACTCAATCAATTACATGTCTGCACCAGGAACATAGCAAGGAAGGGATGCATCCAATCTCATGCATCTGTTGACGCTGCTCCCTGCGAAACTCGCAGAGCTCGGCCTAGTTCAGATAGACAGTGGCAAGCTCACGGCTGTCCTAGCCTACTACGGCCAATAGTTGTTGCTGCTACTCGACTGGAGCATGAAGTACAAGAATTAGAGAAGGAGTTAAGGCGGGAGCTGCAGGTAGTTGGGTGCTAGTCCTACTAAGAAAGGCACGATCAATGGCGATAGGGGTCTTATTGACCGTCGATTCCCCATGAAGACTCATCTGAAAGTGTCGGAAGACACTGATGAGAAGATGACAAAATGGAAAGTTAGTCCTTGGAGCACCAGATGAAGGCTCAGAAAGGTAGATCATCAAGCTCGCGCCCAATTGATGGCTACGCCACAAATAATAGCATAAGTGGTTGGCCGAACTGAAGTATAGATTTTCTCGAGAATTTCCGTCTTAGCAATAATGTTGTGTTGAATGATGCACACAACGAGATGACCAATAGGTCATAGATTAATGGTGTCCTAAGCACCGGCAGCTCCAATAAAGATGCGAGAGAGGATCCAAGGGTCGGTCATCTCAATGTCTTACAAATCCATTCCAAAAGCGAAAATATCCAAGTTCTTAGCCAAATCCAAGTCGGTTAACTAAATATATGGGTCCATTTCACCTCGGACCAAATCGGACTAGAACCCTCATCAAAGTTGACGATCATCTAGGCGTCAAAAATACGGATACAACGAGGATAACACTCGAGCTCAGAGGTGTTGTGGAGGAGAATCGATGCCAGGCCTATGGTGACAAATAGCTCCTCCAATTGGAAAGGGAAAAAGCAGTGAAATTCACCTGGCGTCCTTGGCGAGACACGAACTTTATCATTTCCAAATAAGTTTCTGTATTCCTTGGTTTAGGTATAATAATGCTGCCTCCTACGGCCTGAGACCTCACTACACTAGAAAACACTTTTGGTAGCGTTAGTAAAACACTACCATAATTTATAGCAACATTTTAGAGAACGCTGCCATAAGACATGCAACTAACATTCTAAAACTTTTTTATGCGTTGCGGTAAACGCTACCAAAGTTATCTTATTGTAGCGTTTTTTTTAATGCAACTATATAAATTTTTATACTAGTTTACATTTCTTCAGTAGCATTTTTAAAACGCTACTAAAAGTTATTTGTTTTTTAATAGGATAATTTTAATGATGTTATTTATAGTTGATTTCTTGTACCATTTCTAGCAATTGCTTTTTAAAAATATCAGTATTAAAGCAAACGATCTATCACATATTTTTCATATTCAAACCAACAATTAAATCACGTAATTAACATACAAAAACAAACAATCAATCATATGACCCTCATATTCAAATAACAAAACAAATATGCTAAGCACATAGTCATATATAATATCCATAATCAATTTGACATTAATTTTTGGATAAAATAAGTCACATACCACAAACATTCACAAACAAGTTTACAAAAATAGTACTAACAAAATATAACATATATAATAATTGAAGTCATGTTAATTACACAATTACTAATAATTCTTAATTGTCGATGGTCTTCACTTTGAAATAGATGATTACCTGAAGACGAGTTTAGCAATTAACAATAAGAATTACAAACCAAAACTGAATGTTAAGTTAGTAATTCAAAAACTAAAGAAGCTTATCAAACAAAGTAATTTGTGCTTTTTGTCTTTTTTCCATGTTGCCTTTCTTTTTTCTATGTTTACAAAATATCATAATAAATTTGGTTAGTACTATTTACCGAAGTAAAGTAGTATTGCCAAATGTTATACGGGTAGAAGAACGAAACCTTTGCTAAGTTTGATGAGGAATAGTAACAGTAGAAAGCAATTGAAGCTACGTGGTATAAGTGTGGTCTTTGAACTTTAGTCTACCCTTCAACCTGCAAGCATGTAATATGGACTGTTAATTAAAATCATGTAGTAAGGAATTTAAAAGGACATCAGTAGACATATTTATGTACTCTAAGAATCAATAATATTCGGTTAATAAACATGTGGTCGTACCTTGAGATATTCTGTAGTTCACCAAGCACTGTTCGTTCCTCAACTAGTCCTATAGTTCACATGACTAATTTCCTGCAATAATGATGTCATACTATAAGAATAACTAAATAAGTGCTCATTCAATTTTTGGTTAAATGTAAAATTGAGGATGATGGAACATGCCTTTATTTCCATAATACAATCGGGGTTAGCACCGCTGTACACAAATATACTGGAATGCCAACTTTCTTTTTCATTACCAATTTTAGTATAGTTTTAAAAAGGGCATGATAATTTCTCTATTAGCATATTTCAATAATCCCATCACCAATCCCATAATTTATTCGGCATCTTACCGAAAATACACCAAAAACAACCAAACCTCCCTCCATCAACAACTTCGCCAACCAACACCCCCAACAATCCCCTGCAATTATTTCAACCACCTCCTTCACCATCAACTCAACCCACGCTCAACCTCTACAATCTCCTCACAAGAGTTGTCTCTACCTCACTAACATAAACAAAAGAGTGGAATCTCCCATCGACCAACACTAAGTAGATCTACAAAACTACCTAATTCAACTACTATGAATCAAGATCAAACTAACAGCATCAACAACTCCTCAGAGCAACCACCTATGATAAAAGCTACAAAATCGACTCCAAAAAAATATCTTGTCATCTGTAATCAAAATACAACCTCCCTCCATTACACTTCAATAAAAATACATGAGCACCACCATTGTGACCATCCAATCACTAGAACAACCAACCAACAACCACAACCTGCAAGTCAAATAAACTAACCCAAACTAAAATCATAATCTCCTTGCAATACAAAATGCACGACCACTAAAATCCCAACTTCACTAAAGCACTTCGTATCCCATTTCTGCTATAACCCGCCTACATCACACTGCAACTCCAACAAAAATAGAATTACACTGACATAACAAGTTAGCCACAAATCATCATGCATTTCCTTTTAAAGCTGTTTTATATTTTAAAGCTTCCAAAATCTAAACTATAATATATTTATGTATATTGTTACCTTCGTGTAGCCATAGAAAGCTGCTGCAAGCAGTGCTAAAAATGCTACTTACAGGCCTGAGTTGCGATGGTTACGAGTTTTATTACAGCTCAAGGCTAGGGATTTCATTTCATTGGCAAGTATAAGAAAGTTGTCCTCATTAAGAAAACCATTTTGGCCACATTCACCAACACTGCATCTGAAACATCATCTGAAAGTATTATTGCACATGGAAAAGGAGAATATTTTGACATTGCTGCTGATATCAAAATTAAGAATAAAGAAATGATTGAATCAAATTTGATACAAAATGGAGAATAAAGTAGATGTAGAAGTGAGAGAAGAGGAAGAGTATGTTGCATCAAAAAACAAAAAGAGTAAACTTGAATAATATTGCTGAACCATAGTACTTCTATATTATATGACAAGGCTATTAATTTGGTTGTCTAGCTAAATCAGTTGCATCTACATATTTGTTTTTTTGGAAACGACGATGCTGAATGAAAATTAAGACTACATGTTATATCATTAGGATTTATGAAATTTTCAGAAACTAAGAGGTTGGGATATAGATTTTAAGGCCTCATTCTTTTGTGGAAACCCCCCTCAAATCTAGGTTTTGTAAATTAAAATGATATAACTATTTGTATCATATTCCATTTTCTCTTTTTCACTTTGTTAGTATATGGAGAAACCTGTCATATATATATATACACAAACGAAGAATCTTTTTGGCAATATGAGACTTCCACAAAATCGAATTCTATTTTATTAAGATCAGTATAAGAACACCAAGTTTGTTTTATGTTGAGGAGTTTAACATGCAGCCCTGAGCAGTAGAGCAATTAAGAAAAGTTGAATGGACCACAAAATGAGATTTTTAAATGAATTAAAACACCAATAGTAGTGCTAATAATATTTCACTAGAACTATCAATGGACATTTTTTTTAATAAAACCATATGTAGTGCAAATTATCATAAAACAGTCAGGATTTATAATGAACCCTTTATTGTCAAACTAAAGTAAAATAGCCTACCTAATAATAAAAGGGACAAGTTCCCATGAATGAACCAACAACTAAAATTTGTATTTAGAAAAATCACCTTTTTGATTTGCCAATTTATTACTTATTTCCGAAGCAACTCATTTAGTCAGTTGCAAGTGAAAAATATAGCTATAAAGAAAATAACATCAAACAGACATGTTTTTAATCTGTTGTTTTTGTCCTTATTATTTGAAACTTGCACTGTGGTATACACATTTTTATTTTTGAAATGACAGTTAAAAAAAAGCAGATATTAATTTGCAAGAAACTTGACTCACCTTTCAACTGTGGAGGCCCATGTAATTGATTGAGAAGTGAAAGAAAGTATTGTTGGATAGCTTTAGAACACTTGAAAATTGAAAAGAAAGTCAGATTCATTCTTGTTGTTGTCAGTGGGGAAATAATAGTCAATAACTGAAAAAGTCAAATTTATTCCTTAAAATGCATCAAAAAGGATTCACTCCTTTCCCAAAGAAAACAAAAGAAGTAGAAGCAACAATAGCTGGAGCTCTTGTAGAAGAAGATAAGGATGCCGAGGGTAGTCCTGAAAAAAAATCAAAGGTAGAGCTAAAGCTAGCAATTATGTGTACTTAATATCCATGTCAGTAGGAACGTTAACTCTAGAAAAAGTTCGAGAACTATGAGAAGAGAAACAAAAATAGAAAATGAACTAGTGGAGTTGAGAAACACATCTCCTACTGGGATACGGATAAAAGATCATGATGCATTGGAAAAGAAATTTGATGAACTAGATGCTCGGGACATTCAAGATGAGGAATAAAGGAATGAGAATAGAAGAAACAATGTTTTCGGTCTCACTACTTCCGAACAAGCTCCATTAAATCCTAAAAATAATGCGGCCAAGAAAAATGCCGCTGATGACTAATAAGCACCTGCTACCAAACCTAAAGCTGCACCAAAGAAGGATGTTGTTTTTGAAAGTGAAGATGAAGATGCTGATGTGCTTGAGCTGAAAGATCGATTAGCCACTTAAACTTAACATCAATAAAAACAAAAACATAACCCAAAGGACTATTATAATTTGATATAGAGAGGAGGAGAGAGATAAAAACACAGAATACTTTAATGACTACATTGTTCTTACTTTAATCTTCCTTTTAATTTTCCTTTAATTTCCCTTACATTCATACAAAATGACCACCTATATATATATTGGTTTACATGACTCTTTCCATACTAATAGACACCTTTTGATGAACAGACATGACTCTTGATAAACACAAACTTTAACACATTGCATAGACATTTAAATGACTCTTGACTCATAACACTTTACGAACTAACACTTAGAATTCATGAACTAATAAATTTCAAATTATGTTTCCAACACTTCCCCTTAATTTGAAATTTCTCTTCGATTTGTTGAGATAATAAACGAAGCACTTTCTCTTCGATTTGTGATGCACTTTCTCATCACCTTCAATAAACGAAGCACTTTCTCTTCGATTTGTGATGCACTTTCTCATCACCTTCAATATTATTTTTTTAATATTGGAGCACTTTCTCACCAACAACTCTAAAATAAATTTTCTTCCACAGACACTTGTGCCATGTTCTCTTTTTCTTTAAAGATCTTTCTATCCCCTCTCATCAACTTAGCTCTGATATCTTGCAAGAATTTGATATAGAGAGGAGGAGAGAGATAAAAACATAGAATACTTTAATGACTACATTGTTCTTACATTAATCTTCCTTTTAATTTTCCTTTAATTTTCCTTACATTCATACAAAATGACCACCTATATATATAGTGGTTTACATGATTCTTTCCATACTAATAGACACCTTTTGATGAACTGACATGACTCTTGATAAACACAAACTTTAACACATTGCATAGACATTTTAAATGACCCTTGACTCATAACACTTTACGAACTAATACTTAGAATTCATGAACTAATAAATTTCAAATTATGTTTCCAACAAGGACGTCACCAGCCAAAAGAGCAGCAAGAAGGCCCAAAGCAGCGATAATTATATCAGATGACGAAGAATATATCATAACTGAAGAAGCAGATGACGACGATGATTTTCAGATACTAAAAACTACTCTAAAAGGGAAGAAAGCAACAGCAAACGAAAGGCAAAGCCTTCAAATGTAGCCGCTGCAAATGGTAGAAAGAGGGGCAACAGAAAAAGCTGTTATTATGTTCATAGGTCAAAAGTTGAATTCAAAACAATCGCATTTATCACCAACAAGAAGTTTGGAAACTTTATTATTTGCATTTCTATCAATTTCACTTAGCCATTGCTTGACATGGTTAAAGCTCTCCATTTTAGTAACATCATACACAATCTGGAGATACCAGAAGTTGAAATTTTGTTTCATTGTGCAACAGACAATGAAGATTCAACACGACATCTGTCTATAACAAAATTATAAAAAAGAATGGATCTCACATTGATTCCATGTAGTCCTTGGTAATAAATGCTAGTTATAGTCCTGAATTGTTCTCTCCCTGCAGTGTCCCACTAACAGAAGGAAAAAGAACACCCACAATTACAATAGATTAACGCCATTTCATGTTTTAAAGTGTATGTCAGGATTAGCCTGTAACAACCCGGAATTTTGGCGATATAGATTAATTATTAAAATTTAAAAAATAGGAATTTCTACAAATGATGGAATTTGGCTAGGAAACATTAACTGATGTGTTCTTCTCCGAATTCTGGTCAACTTTCATGTTTGGACTTTTGCGAACGGAGTCCATATGAAAAAGTTACGGATGAAATACGAAAATGGACAGAAAATAAATAAATTAGTATTTAAATATATATTATACCCTATATAAATAGCCAATCTGGGAATATGATTGCCCAAGCGATCGATTGCCACGGTCGACCTACTAGGTGTCGGTTTGCCCAGTGACGACTAGGTTTTATAGGGTTGGTTTATAATATATATGAAATGGATGAACATATATAAATTAAAACTAATCCAACGGTTCAAGGCCAATTCCACCCCTGTAAATAAAGGGATAAGGCCTCATTCTTTTCCGCACAAATCTGTAGTGGCAGCGGAGCTCTGCCATTTTCCTCCTTCTCTAAACCTAATTTCTTAATCTAAAATATATTCTTATACAACAACCAATTAATATGAAATTGAGAGAATTAACAGGTCTAATGGAAAAGAATGTAAATTGGCGCTCCAAATCAGATTCTCCTCTCACTTCCTATTTTCTTATATATCTACAGATCTGGAATTCTACACTTTTCAGATAAATTGTAGGTTTATAAGAATTTGGGAATTGTAGGTCTAAAGAATTCAAACTTTGAATTTGGATGCTTACAAGTGAGTGGGAAATTTATATATACATTTATAATAATGTATTTATCTCGTTTGTAATTGATCTCAATTTTTATGCCTATGCCTATTAGATCCAATCAATAAATTATTGTATTAGAGTGACACCCACCAGATCTGGTTGTAAAAAGTATTAAGACTTGTGAATTGTATATTGTGGCTATGTATAATATGAATTGTAGGATTTCTTAAACTTGTTCGCACATATTCCTATAGTTATGTTGTAAAATATGTTAAAATCATTGTAAAGCACTGTAGACCTGGAAATCGGTCCAATTGAACACCAATTAGATGTAGTTACATTCCAGATCTCTAGTTCTGTGCTGAATAATGAAATATATGTATTTGGGTAAAAATATATGATTGGTAAATTATGTTATGAAAATGTTAAAATAAATATGCCTGTTTGTATTTAATATCATTGAGTTTTTGCTTAATTATTGTAGATATGTCATTTTACTCCTTTTTGCATAAACAGGCATTACTTTGATATCACAAGGGGTGTGATAAATAGATCAAAAAGTGGAAAAGTGGTACAAATGTACACACACACACAAACACATACACATACATATATATATATATATATATATTTGTGTAATTTGCATCAACTATTCCAAATTATATATTTTCACATATTTCTTGTGATTTTGAAATATGTCAATTCCACTGGTTAGGATAATTTAAAATAATTTCGGTTAAAGGTCTTTTTGTAAGATTTAGAACCTTTCGACAATTTTGAATGTGAAAAGGAACGTTTGGTTGTCAATTATACAAAATCATTTAAGAATAATTATAAAAATAATAACTACGTTGACCACATGAAAACATAAAATATAAATATATACATATTATCCGTCAAAATCAACGTAAAACGATAGCATATACATTGTATGGAATGTTTGAATGTTTGGATAAGATTAAATTAAGGAATTATATGTAAGAGGAAACCATATTTAATTAATATATTTGTGGTGACCATTTGTAGCAATCAATATAATTAATTGCTATAAATAGGACTGCAAATCAATAAAAAACAATTGTGACCAATGTTGATTGGGGAAAATGAATATAATAGGAAAATGGTTAAAATTCCTAAATCTATTAGGATATATGTTGTAGACCCCAACTAGGAAATTTGAATTTATAAACCGCGTTAAGACACGAGGTTAAGCTTAACTTGTGGAATAAATCTGCCCAGAACCGACCGGCATATCCAGCATCCACAGGTGGCCAGCTTAATGTGAGGGGTCAAACACGTAAAGATAAATGTACTAAGGCACGAGGTTAAGTTCAACTTGTGGTAGAAGTCTGCCCGGAACCGACCGGCAAATCCATCATGCACAGATAGTCAACAATATATGAGAGGCCTAGTCCATATATATATATATATATATATATATATATATATATATATATATATAACAGTCAACCAATTTATAACAGCTGGGTTTGTAATACACAATTGGGTTCATATATTCCCGAATTGGATGGCCCAACAAAAAATATAATCTTAAAATTTTCATTAAACAAAATTGTTGTAAAAAAAATAAAGCTATATTGTATGGTTGAGTTCTTTCGCTCACATGAGATACCCAATTTATAAAGGAATCGAATTCTGAAATAAACTACATCTCAATGAAGGGTATCATGGATGAAAAGCTAAAAAATACAGCTAAACAATTAAATATATTTAAGAAACTCGTAATAAATCAGGGTTAACGTTTCCATATAATTTTGATGCTACTTAAAATATGTGATATTAACTAACTGATAACGAACAATGAAATTTCAACCAAAGTAGCAATAATCTTACCAAACTACCAAAAAATACATTTCTAATGTTTAACAAATGAAAGAAATCGGTATTGTTGACACTGGATTATAAAAAAATGATAACGTTCGCCCAACTACCAAAAAATTACACTTTTAATGTCAATAGGTACCACTTACGATTCGTAGCTTAACTGCCTTCTCGTCAAGCTCCAGTGTTCTAATTTTCTATAAAAGAATAAGTAAATAATGGTAAATAAAAAAAATTCAAAGTATGGCAGTTTTAAAGTAATAAAATAATCAAAACACGTTAAAAAAAACATACGAAATCGACTCCAAGTGTATTAATATAGCTATCAGTATACGAATCATCCTGCAGGACACATGAAAACATGAGAGCGAGAGAGGAGGCAAGCAAAAAATAAAAAGAATAGACTAGCAGCAAATCTAAGTAAGCAATACTTTCATAAGAACAATCTTCGATCAAGATTTTCCATCAAAACTGCAATTGTACCTTGTAAGCAACATAATTTCCAACATCCTCCCAACAACATCCAAAATCAAATCTATCAGGTTTGTACCCTCCGTATAACAACCTATTGGCCAATTCAAAATGCAACGACTTTGTTTGCTATAAATGGTTTAGGGCTCAGCATTGAATTTGGAGCTGAGGGTGAGCAGAATAGAGCGAAAGGAGGGGAGGGCGAGGAGAGGAAATTAATCAGAGGATGGAGATAGATTTATATTATGTATTATAAGGGGTTTTGGGTAACAAAAATGAAATGACAATGGATATAGGGTTATGCAGGAGAAGATGAAAAGGAGTACAATAAACGGAGGGAAATGAAAATGGATATCCTGGTATAAGGCAGAGGGATATTGCTCGCGCTTTAACAGAATAAAATAATAGAAATAAAAGGAACTAAATATCTTTAGTTGCACTTAGTTTACAAACCCTACTAATATATGCTACTAAAAGGAAATTTCTTGTAGTGCCTGGGTGCTGCGCGAGGACGTTAGAAGCTCAAGGAGGGGCCATTGAGAAATCGATGAAGGAAACTACAGATCTGGAGTACATGAGGGGATAGGTCGATGATGCAAGAATTTTGGTGGTGATTAGAGGATAAATGTAACGACCCAGAAAATCCGAACCAATTTAAAAATTTTAAATTGGCTAAAATAATGGATTTTAAATATTTAAAATAAATATTTTAAGTAATAGCGATGAAAAGAGAGTTGAATTGACAATTGAAAACGAATATAATTAATTCTAATTATAAACAAGGCCTGAAATGGCGCTGTAGTTTCAAAAATTGAATTCAAACTTTGTCGGACTGTACCGGGTGCAAAACAAAAAGGATTTTAGTGAAACCAAAAATATTTAAATCTGTTAGTGAATACCTTTCTAATGAATCTGAAAAATCGAATTTTCATAAAGGAAAGCAAAAGTTATGGCCAAATGAATTTTCAGAAAGGTCGCTATGGAATTTATATAGCCCGTGAAAATGGCCATTTTGCATACGACCTCGGAATTCG
Source organism: Allium sativum (assembly GCA_030737875.1). Taxonomy (NCBI): domain Eukaryota; kingdom Viridiplantae; phylum Streptophyta; class Magnoliopsida; order Asparagales; family Amaryllidaceae; genus Allium; species Allium sativum. The sequence goes on from CM060918.1 coordinate 117,457,422, forward strand.
ACGAAACCACTTTTGTTGGATCCGAGATGTGAAGTTATTGCTAGGTTTCAAATTTCATAATTTTTGAAGCTAGTATGTGAGCGTGGCAAAGGAAAACGTGTTTTGGTCAATTACAGTTAAATTTGATCGACCAGAAATGGGCCTTTTTGCAAACGGTCTCAGAATTTGACGAAACTAGTTTTGTTTGGACCGTATCGTCAAAACATAGCTAGATTTATTTTTTGGAATTTTTCGAATCAGTTTGTGGCCCTGGCAAATTGAAATGTACGTTCAAATTGAATATTGAATGTTATATATTTTAATTTGAAGGAAAACTGACTGAAACAGTCGAATGGGCCTACGAAACATATCCCATTGTGTTCGGAATGGGGGTAAAACGCTAGGGATGACAGTCGTTGGGTTTGGATTGGTGTTCGTATGTGAAAGGGGGTATTTTGGGAATTTAACAATATATAAATTAATAAAAATATTTCATTGGTCAAAGTATTTTCTCTTTCCCCGATCTATACCTGGCGCACGACGGAAAAGCACTCGAATCTTCTCTCTTCGATTTCTCTCTCGTTTCTTAACGAAATCAAGTGTTCTTGGATCCATTTTAAAGCCCTCTTCCTCCTCTTTAAATCCATACCCATTACCCTCTCCATCATTGCGTCGTTCGAGAGAAGCGAGCCCAGGAAGTTGCCGCCTTTGAAGAGCCGCCCCCGCCACCTGGGTTGATCGAATTGGGTCCCCTCCCTGGCGCACGTGCGCCTCTCCTAGCCCGTCGAGGTGGCGCTGGCCGATCGAAGCAACGATCAACAGATTTGAAGATAATTTGAAACCTAGTTTTGAAGATTCAAACGAGGTATTCGGCTGTGTTTATTTTCAACAGTTTTGACACCTTTAAACCGTTGCAAACTTTGAAAAATCATATCTTTTTCGTTTCTTGACGAAATTCGATGAAACAGGAAACATCGTGACCGTGTGGACGTCTTCTACATTTTAGAAGAGACCGCATATTTTTCTGAGCCTCCTGCTATTTTTGGTGGAGTGGAACCCAATGTGAGATTTCTAATTTATAAACGATATGGAAAACGACGATGTATAAATTATATAGTCGATGTATGAGTTATATAAGCGTTGTACACCTCTTGTATAAGCGTTGTATAAGTTGTACGTTTGATGTATAAGTTGTATATGCGTTGTAAAATTTATATATGTGTTGAAATAGAAGTGAATTGCTATATATTAATATATATATATATATATATATATATATATATATATGTATATATATATATACGCCCCTCATCCACAAACCATGGACGATATTTATTGGTTGTGACTGGTGTGAAAATTGATTAATAGCGAATGGTTGATTGGGATTGTTTGTGGTTGATATTGATTGATTGTGGTTGAAAAATACCCATTTATGGTTGAGAAATATTTGGTTGAAACCACATAGGATTAGTTTGTGGAAATGAAAAATATATACATGCCGCGTACGTGCGAACTAGATGCATGATCCCCATTGTCAAAAACCGCGAGGTTTTAAGGCATAGCGAGGAGCCGTACTAGGGACGATCCCGGTTTTAACTACCTTGCCGTTATGCTGCCGAAATTTTGAATAATATTCATGTGTTTGAATTATTTTCATTTACTGAAACTATATTTATTCTTTGAATAGAAAACCTTCATGTGTTGAATCGATATTCATTTGTTGAATTGAAATTCATGTGTTGAATGGTATTCGTGTTTTGAAATATAAAAATCACATTTTTATCTATATATATAAACTATAGAAAACCTTCATGTGTTGAATCGATATTCATTCGTTGAATTGAAATTCATGTGTTGAATGGTATTCGTGTTTTAAATATAAAAATCACATTTTTATCTATATATATAAACTATAGAAAACCTTCATGTGTTGAATCGATATTCATTCGTTGAATTGAAATTCATGTGTTGAATGGTATTCGTGTTTTAAATATAAAAATCACATTTTTATCTATATATATAAACTATAGAAAACCTTCATGTGTTGAGTCGATATTCATTCGTTGAATTGAAATTCATGTGTTGAATGGTATTCATGTTTTAAATATAAAAATTACATATATATATATATATATATATATATATATAACTGTAGAAAACCTTCATGTGTTGAATCGATATTCATTCGTTGAATTGAAATTCATGTGTTGAATGGTATTCATATTTTGAAATAAATTGTTTTATAATAAAAATCACCTTTTTATCATCTATATGAACTATGTAAAATGACCTTGTTTTAAAAGAAATTGTTTTATAATAAAAATCACCATTTTATTACCTATATGAACTATATAAAATAATAGTGTTTTGAAATGAATTGTTTTACAATAAAAAATCACATTTTTATTATATACATGAATTGTTAAATATAGTGAAGTGTTGAAATAGAAGACAGTTAGATAAAAATATCATTTTTATCAAATGTATGAAAAGAATGTAGCTTTGAAATCGAAGAATCGATATATATGTATAAATAGAATTAAAATATATCGAATAACGACGTTGTAGTTCGTATTTTGAAACCGTGATTTCAAACGATTATACCGGGAGATCCGACCATCGGATTTTCCTGAAATCGCAACCGTTGGGTTCGCCTTGGAAATATCTTTCCAACGGCACCAACTTTGTAAAAATCCAACGGTTGGATTGTCTGGAATGTTTAATTCAAATCTGAAGAAAAACAGCGCCAGAATCGATTATATATATATATATATATATAATTATATTTAATCGAATAACGACGTTGTAGTTCGTATTTTGAAATCGAAACTTCAAATGATTATACCGGGAGATCCGACCGTCGGAATTTCCCGAAACTGGAACCGTTGGATTCGTTTTGAAAAGATCTTTCTAATGATGTAAATTTTGTGAAGATCCAACAGTTAGAATTTCAGATATGTGTAAATCAAATCTGAAGAAAAACAGCGCCACGGTCGCGCTATGGCCCGAAGGTCGTTTTGAATATATTGGCTATTTTAAAATAAATAAAAATAGCGATAAATCGTTATAAAATAATATAAAAGATATGGATGTGATTTAGAAATTAACTGAAGGTTGGCTAACTCGAATGGTTTCCTGGGTGTTGATCTGATGTTGGTTTCGGCCTTCGGGGTTAATATTTGGGAAATCGTTCTCTTATTGATTGACGGTTAGTGACTGATGAATTGAAATGATGCGTGTGTATGTTAGTGTTGCACTTGTTTATTATATACGCGAGTTGCTCAGAAAGACCGGGTTTATCCCATTCTGAATAACTGAATCGACGATAAGAAATCGAAGATGAAGACGGTGGTCGAAGACCGGAGATCTTCACCTCGTTTGGATGGTAACCGAGGTCCTGATTGGGAGGCATCCCGAAATATGGATAATGAGTGGTGATCGTCCAGACGTACGTGGTGATCGATGGGTTTGCGAGGTATTTAGTGCCTCCGGTTTCGTTCAGACCCAGAACGGACTTGTAAATGGACTGTGTGTCTGACATTGGATTTCATTCCGTGTTGATTGATCTCTGTTAAATATACATCTGTTTGGTGGCGGAGAATTTATTCTTTTGCTTAACGCCCTTCTCTGAAACGCATGAGCTCAGAGGTTGTATATCGATGGACATCAGTCGCATGGCATGAATTGCTAGTGTGGCATCCCGAAGTGGCAAATGAACAGGTCTTCTGTTGAAAAGCAAAGTCTTGTGGAGATGTTCAAAGCACCGCCTGTGTGGCGTAGCTTTGTGTATAACGTGAAATCGCGAGCCTCACACCCGGTATGAACCAGAAACGGGAGAAAGGACCTGAGGGAGGGCATGCGTTTCTTTCTAGTTAGAAGTGGCGTCAGTGGTTTTACATGCCCTGACGAGTTTGACTTATGTGGTTGTTGCTGTTGCGAGGCGCCTCGGTTAGATTGGACGATTCGGGTCCGATGGAGTCATTCGTTGGCTCATTTACACCCTATAGGGCGGGGAAACGCATTGTTCAGGCATTTTAATCCACATCGGTGGACCGGCCCTGACGATCTAAAGGCTTGACTGAGTACTTGCCTGTGTCTCGGGCTAGAGAGTCACGAATTTGGTAAGGACTATCTTTTGCCTTGGTTCATGACGGAAATCCAATTTCCAAATACGTGACTGTGCGGTTTTGATTGTATATATATATATGGCGACATCATATATGGTACCCATGCCGTCTATGATTTATAGTTATGATTTGAAATTGTTTTCAAAACATATAAACACTAGCAATAATATCAAATGCTTTTGTTTTATTCGTATCAAGCATATTTTGGCCGTTATAAGGTAAAAACTCTATCCTCCGATTTGCGTTGCATTGTGTGATGGGAACTGAGTCTTATAATGGCTTCATTTTTATAAAAAGCATTGCGATGTTTAAAAGAAAGATTTGTTTTTAAAGCACTGGCAATCCAATGGAGTAAACCCGTTCCACGAGAGTGGCGTGGTCCTGTGATTCGCCATATTATAAATGTGTTGAGTAGATTTCTCATACCAGTCCCATGACTGACTCGTAGTTTCACTTTCAAACTCGGGTGCCCCTTTTTCTACACGGGCAGCCTTGTGTTCAGGTTTAGCAGGTTTTATCTGGATAGCTGGAGCTGAAGATGGATTCTATTGTTTATCTCTTTTTATGCTGTTCAGCTCCTATTGTACATATTTTGTTTGTTTTCCACTATAGACATTTATGTATAGCTGAACTGTATTTGTACTAAGTATGATCCTGTATACTGTGTAACTCTGATGATTACTTTTATCCAGTATATTCTATTGTTCATTATCTGGTGTATTTATTTAATCCTGTTCTACTATTAACTGTTTCTGTGTTATATTCCAAAGATTACCCTTGTCCCCGTCTGTACGGGAAATGGGGTCGTCACAATAAATGAAGCTCAAAAGCTCATTTTTGGGCTTGGAGTAGGTGAGGGAGTGGGTTCGGCTACTTCAAGAAGGAGAAAGATGGAGGAAATAACTTTTGGCTATTAGGAGGAGCGATTTATATTGCCTTAGGCTCGGGCTACACCCAAAATGCTTAGAGCGGTCGAACCCCTATGAAGGAGGGCAGTCGACAGCTACTGTCAACAACCTGCCCCATTTTGGGCACGACTAAACCTAGACCCAATGGTCGGTTTGACTTTGAATAATTAAAATAGATTATATTATAATTGCATCTCCTTCCCAACTCTACCAAAAATCATGTGCTAACGTCCACCTTCCGTCAAGTCAAGAAATAATTTCCCAAAGGCCTCCAAACTGCTGCGACCATCAAAATGAACGAAGGAATTCTCAAAAAGAAAACTCAGCTAGAAACCTGGAATAAAGTAAAATAAAAAATATTTCCCCTTACCTAGCAAACAAACAACACAAACAATCTACGAAATCATACACGCCAGGCAAAATAGAAATTTCCTTAGCCTTTCCCAAGAGTATTTTTTTGAAAACTTTTCGAGATAAATTTTTATTTTTAACTGAGGGTCTCATAATATAAATCTATTTTTTATAATTTATATTCCAGTTTATAGTATGGAATGGAGCAACCTTTCCATGTTCTGGATTATCGAGATTTTTAAATCCCTAGTAGGTTAATTGTGATAATTTCTATAAATCATCTGAAATATCCAAAAAGAGGAATATTAAAATTACAAGAACTAGGTAATCATTAGTTTCCATATCTCAAGGCTTATTCCTTGTCATTTTCAATCTCCTTCTCTTTACCAAAATGGATTATTTATTAAAATTTCACAAAACCCAACAATATGAAATATGGTTACATTTAAAATTCTAAAATTTGATTTATTTTCAAAAAAAAATATTTATAAAACAATTTCTCGAAATCATTGTTTAAAATCTCTAAAAACCTTTTAATTTTCAAAAACATTTATAAAACTGAGATCTCTCTAAATATAAGACTAAGATTCAAAAGAATAATTCTATAAAAGATTATCAGGGTTGACACAACAAAATTATATTTCCGGACCATAATGACACGATTGCGTGAATTTAACGTTTCAAGGATAAGATAAGGTCATTGACTGAAACTCCCAAACGAAACCAAAAACAAGAAATCACGTTATCTTAGTTGTATCTAGATTTCTATCTAGTCACCAAGTTCAAATCCACGAGATTCACCATATGTCATCCTCATGCTCTTCAAAACAAAATAACCAAACGCGTCATAGGGTAAATTGGTGTTGATCGAGTACTCCAACTCGAAATACTTCTGACTCTTAGTCATTTTAAACTCATAATAAATAAATACGCTCACGACTAACTCATCATTGAAATAATTTAGTGTTAAATAATAAAGACCAAAGAAAATAGAAAAAAACTGAATACGTTCTCTTACTAATCCTAATATATTAGTTCCACGGATCATCAAAACTTAAGCTTGAATACCAAATGTAACACCCCACACTTTTTTGAGCTCGAATTTTGAGAAAATCGAAACTCAAACCCATCTAAGCATGGAGAATGTAAATCTGGTACCTGCAAATAATGAGCATGAACATATTCAGAGTACAATAAAACTAACTCATAGCAAAAAAAGGATAACTAATACTAACTAAGGCAACTACCTTAAAGCTAATCGCCACACCGATATCGAGCATGATAGAACGAGAATCGAAAACCAAATTAAATAGCTGATAAGACCTTTCTTTCCTGAGATAAACCCAAGAGTTTTTATCAGAAGGGGGTCTAAACAACAAGTCCTGGTGAGTACAAAATGTATAACATTGCCTACAATACACAAATAAATCCTATTTGGTCTCAAACAAAACATATGTCTAACTAGGCCAGTAATTCTAACATAACCTTGCAAAGATTTACGCACGACGACTAACAACCATACCAAAGGTAGTATTCCCCGAATATAATGATATCACAATATTGAGACTGAACATTTACGCATAAACATGAAGCCTTCAAACCACCATTCAACCAACTACCAAAAACTAAGAGGCATGCTTCCAACTACTCAATATTCCATAAGGAGGTAAATTATTTCTATTCAACCACTTATTGCAACACCCCATATATATATATATAATTAGTGATTGAAAAATATCAATGTTTTATGATCTCAACACTTGTCCCCGAGGCATGTACCATTGTGTTCGTGGCAATTTACAGATTTATTTCCATATATGATTTATCCCAAATGGAGCTCGTACGGGGAAGTTATTAAAAAGCAAGTTTGTAAAGTTATACACGAATATATGTGCGCGAGTTTGAAATTGAGACATTAAACATACCTTATAAATTGATGAATTAATTGAAATAAGAATATTTATTAACAAAAGAACATTGCAGTTAAACGTTAAACAAAAATTAAATAAGAGCAGTATCAACGTAAAAGGCCCAGTTAATAGGCCATCCCAGACCATATGTGTGTCGACCCACCCTAGTACCAGGTCAACCCAGGGATCGACCCACTAGGGGTCCATGTTGACCCAACGCTGGGTAAAGTGACATCGATTTTCGATTTAAATGGCTCTGATTTTATTATATTTGATCCACCGAACAAGAATCTTCTATGCACATATAAATAAACTAGCAGAGCCTAGCATCTAACTCATATTTTCTCAGATGATGCCAAGGCTCTTCCATTTTCTTTCTTCTTCAAATCTTTTAGAAATAGAGATATATTAGTTTTAGGAATCTGATTCAAGATTTGAAGACAAAGAATATAGATATATAATATATATGCTTAAGTTTCTTGTTTGTGTAAGTTAAATTATATGAATATGAATTTTTGGGATTTCTTTCATTTTTTTTAGCATCAGATCTATGAATTGTGGTTGTTTCAATATTAGATTCAGTTAGAAAGACGATGGGGTGACATATCTGAATCAGATTCAAGAATTGGAAAGCAGTCAAGTGAGTAAATTTAATTTATACCTCTTGGAAAGGGATATATATCAGTTAAATTCCCAACAATTCTTAACGTGATGAATACTTGAAATTGTGGTAATTGTGATTTAATTCATTCCCTAAGTACGTTAAGAATGTTAATATTGTATAAATTTATTCCCTTAACTTTCTATTTGGGTTTAAGAATTACTGTAATATTGAAGTTGTGAATTTGACAGCAATTATGTGTATATTCTTAAGATTGTAATTCGGTGGTAAATTGTGTATGTCTAAAAAGATATTGTTAGAATATGATCAAAATGTTGGGTTAAGAAAGATTACAGTAAATTGTGGAAATAGTGGAAAAAAGAATTAGTATGCCTAATTTTGCACAAAAATTTACCGTAATTTGGAATTATGTATGAAAAACAGGAAAAAATATATAACTCGAAAAAAGAAATTAGTAGTGAACTGAATTAGTTGCAATGGAAAAGGGACACATTTCCAAAATTACCATTACGGTAAATTACAAACAATGTAGTTGCAAAAAAAGAAAGGTAATAGGGATTTGTGTGAAATAAGGGTTCTTTTGCCAAATTGCACACTAATCAAATATATAAATATGCACATGGTATAAATAAAATAAATAGCTTGCAACTACGGATCTTAATTGGTGTATATTACAGAATAAATCTTTATACATTTCCACCAACCAATTTAGTGAAGTGTGTAAAACATTTTCGTATAATAATAAAAATGCAAGACGGTAAACAAAGAAAGGTTACAACAGCAAAGGTTCACTTAAATAATAAGCAACCTAGGGAAAATGTGATGAAGGGGGATTATAACCTATTATAATTAATTATATGAATTATAATGAAATATAATAGGTAGGCTTGTCCTCGGGACAAGTCGAATTATAACGTAGGTTATAATTAATGATCAACAGAGAACCTATTAAGTAAACCCACAAAAACGGTTGCGGTAACGATATAACATAGGGTTAGAATTAAAGAAGAGAGAATGAAGTAGGCTTATTATTAGTAGACTTATAATTTGTAGGATTAACTCTAATGAATGTGATAATAATAATAAGAATAAGCGGAAGTCTGCTCCGGTGGCATGGGGCTGATTAAGAAAAGTAAGCAGCCAAAAAGAAGCTAATAAATCAGTAACTTGAATAGAAAATTAATATGTAAATCAACAAGTTAATTAACAATGTGATAAGCTACAACAAGTATGTGATTAAATAGGCATATGATCTAATAGTGCGACGATGTGATGCGCTTGGACCAGTCCATACGTATAGAGATGGAGAACCCAACGAGGTAGATTATCAAGATGTCTGGAGACACGAGATGAGCACATTCAACTGATTATTCAATGAGACTGGAGGGAAGCACATGGCTTTTGCGGGATGTGGTAGAGTACTTTAAGATGGACTTCTGAGAAACAACCGGGTGAAGCAGTCACTCGGAGGCAGTACCGTTAAACCATCTACTGTATACCTTGACTGCAACTGAGGAGTGGCAGACAGAAAGCTATGGAAGATGACACTAGGTGATTCAGCGGCTTGCCTCACTGTGGGAGGAGGTGGTCAGGACCAAATTAAGGATAGTAATCGTCGAATACTAGTCATTGGCAGTCGGTGGGATGCATAAGAACTAATAGCTAAACCAATAGACCAATAATATTTCACTATCGAGACGTTGGTTGATGGACACCTAAATTGGATGTTCAATTGGTTGTTGGTGGCACGTCATTAGCTCTTGATGTAGTCTTTCACTAGTTGAGGGAAGGGCCAAGGTGGGGTTATAACCACCGTGAAAAGAGGCAGACCATATATGGATATTTGTAACATAGGCCTTAAGAAGCTGTCCTTTACAGATACCGAAAGCTCCCGACCGAGTTCTGAGCATTGGATGCAGAATTTCTATGGAACTCTGGTTATAGTAGGAAGTACATTTGTGTGAGGGTCTAGATACGCACACTGGGTGGTGTATTATAGATGTTAGAGCATTACTCCGTGTCGACGAGGTTCGGCCGAGGAGTTCAGATACAAGGATCTATACGTTCACATGGCAAAATGATGGAGGTCGTGCATGCTTCCATGGCATGACGGTGGAGACCGTACGAGGAGAGTAGTACGGGGAGTACCTTGAGATGTTGGGCATAACTACGTACATATTATATTAGGTTTAATTTACTGGGGAGTAGATGGGTGCGATGTGATTGCAAAGCCTAGAGTGTTGTTAACCCAAATAACCTTATAATTAAGAAATTATAACTGAACGGTGCATGTAGGGTTATTTTAGAATGTATGATTTGTCATCTCACCATAACTTATTTTTTGACCCCCTCTTCACAACATACTCACAGGGTAGAATTTTGGCAGAGATTATGGTAGTCTTTGGACACTCGTTAGGTAGTGTCATTCTTTTGGTAAGGCTATATTTGACTATTATATTTTGTCCATTCCGTTGTGAGATGTTGTATCGAGCTTTGATATATATTTATTATCTCTGTCTTTTCTGCAAGATACCAGACAAGCCAACTCGACCTTCGATGGATTGGAATTTGTAAGAAAAAACTGATCTGTCGATATTTTAGTTGTTACATATGGTATCAGAGCTCAGTTTTAGGGTTTCTATATAGATAATGAGTGAAGGTATTTGTATATTCTTAGATACAAGTATATTATAAAAATGTACTTATATTCATGTAAGGAATTAAGATGCTAAAACTTATGCATTAAAGAAATGATCATAGGGATCTGAGAAAGATAAGCCTTTAAGTGGTTGGGTTAAAAAGTGCACAAAATAGTCGGTAAATAAAATAATGGATTAGGAATTTATATATATAAGACTTTTGTCTGCGAAAATATAGCACCGCATGATCCGGAGCATGATTAAGAGAATTTATTGGAAGAAAAAATGATAAAATGGTATAAGTTAGCGTAGAAGGTTATGGTGATGAAAGTTTAAGGTTATTTGAAAAGAGGTGTTTTAAGGATTTTGTGGACATAAGTTTGGTAATGTCGATTTTTAGAGAAATGTGGATGGGAGAATTTATTTTTGGAATTTTAATTGAGTTTGAAAGTGCTTGGAAACATCGTTAAAACTGTGAATAATTGTACAAGAATTTATGTGGATAAGAATAACTCTCGACCGACCCAGGAAATATTTTTAGGTTGCAGTATAGCGAATAGTCATTCGGAGCTCGGAAGGGAAAGCATGAAAAAAAAACTAGGTCTTGATGACCTAGATTTTTAGTTGGGTCGACCACCGAGTCGACCCAGCCCTCGGGCTAGTCGACACACGGGCCCATACACCGGAAAAGATGGGTCGACCCACCCTTGTATTTTTTGGCTATGTAGAGCGACGAAGCATGTAGCTTCATCACATCATTCTTCCCCCACTCGAGAGATCAACCGACCCATTCTCCCCCACTTCCAACACCTTTGTTGCTTGTATAGGTTTTTTTTGATAGAGAATATAGTGTGTTTGATCTTAAATTCATTCATAAAATTTATATTCTCCTAGATTGAATCGACGTAAATATATTTTTGAATTTGAATCACACCACAGGATCTAATCAAGTTAATTGTAATGGCAATTTACATGTTAATATTGAAATCACATGCTAATTTTTAATTATATGTGGGTTAGATCCAATTATTGATTCATTTATCATTATTTCATGATTTGTTGAATTTGGTATGATTGTATGAAGATTATTTGTTGTGCTAATGATTATTTGTAGTGCTATTAATTGATTGATCGAAAAGAGATGTTTGGATAATTGTATGCCTAAGTGTTCGTCGTTAAAACTTAGATTGGTTGGTCGGAGCAAATTGGAAGATCGGCTGATTGGAATCAGACGAAACTTGGCGGAGAAGCTCCAGAGGTGGAGTCGGGGAGATCTGGAAATTTTGAGCTCCAAAACTCCACAATTTTTGATGGACCGCATGAACTTGGGTCGGGTCGCATGTATTTCGATGGGATCAGCCCGAGTTGGTTGCGGCTTATAGGGCTTTGGAAGAGGAAAGCAGATGGACCGCATGTGTTAGGCCAGCATAAATGGCACGGGTCGGGTCGGCCGAAGACTCGAAGTGAAGGCCGGGTGAATAGATGGATGCGTGGATGGATCGTTGGGCACTCGGTCGTTCAGTCATTGGGTCGGTACAAGGATGGGTCGGGGGCTACCCAAGGGGTGCGACCCATAAGAAGGGTTATAAACGACCCATCATAAAATGATCGAAATGAGTTGATTTTTGGTAAGATCAACGAGCATGGTTTCGTAAGGATAATTGCGAAATTTTGTTGTCGTTTGACCTAACATGATGAGGATGTGACTAAACGAATGTTGTGTCTTCGATATTAAATTCAGATGGAATGTCCGAAGCAAGGTCGACTGATCGTTGATCATGGGATGATGCCACGAGGTTTTGAAGATGACTCAAAAAGGTGGCTTGAGTTCGTAGATAATGGAATACTCGAGAACGTGCTTAAGCTTATGAATTAGTCACCAGGGAGGATAGCTAGAGGTTTGAAGCGCCAAGGAATCGTCGTTAGTCGGAGGTTCTATTGGGCTCAAAGCAGGGGTATAATGCGGATGCCCAAAAGACTAGATGATTAGTCGAGTACCCTAGGCAATTACGATAGGCCTAAATATGACTCACAATGGTGTATGGAGTTTTGCTAGAACTAGGTTTGCCATTAGCCCTTGACAGATGGCAGGATGAGCCAGTTATACAATTAACGACGGATTCAAGGCAAGGCAAATAGTGTTATCCATGGTCATGCATGTTGTTGTTTGGTTGTGTCATCTTGTGTGGATTATTCGACGTTGAGGAAGATATTTCATGGGTACTTATCTGATGTTGGTTTCGGCCTACGGGGTTTGTGCTTGGGAAGTATTGAACATGATTAAGATGATTCGTACTTGATTATTGATTGATGTGGATGTTACTGTTTGTTTCTCCTCTAATTCTCTAGGAAGGCTATCATCATAAGTTGTGGAAGAGAAGTGGGATTGGGAATCCTATTCTGTTGATGCATTGGGAAAATCAGATGATTGGACTGCCTATTATCCATATGTTTTATTGTTGATTGTCGGTGGTCGATTTCATCTAATGACCATAAACACATTAGAAAGTTTTAATGGTGTATTGAAAGGGGCTCATCATTAGATGTGAAAGCATTGGTTGCTCATACCTTTTTCCGATCTGTAGATTATTTTTGCCAAAGAAGAGAAACAGTGTGAAGTCTAAAAACAAAACTTACATCTAAGTGGGAAACAAAGATTATTGAACGAGCTGATGAAGCAAGATGCACAAGGATTGTTCGATTTAGCCTGGTAGAATGGTATGTGGTGCATTACTTTGGAGATGAATTCGAAGTGCTAATCAACGATGATTCTTGCTCTTGTACGTGCAATATTCCTTTGTTACAACATTTACCTTCTATGCATGTAATGGCGGCTTGTTCGATAGTTTCAACGGGAGCTAATAGAGCTCATCACGATTTTGCTTCAACATACTATACAGTCGCGAAATATCTTGTCGCGTACACGCCGAATTTCACCCCGTTAAGGATAAGTGATATTAGACGTTAATGGATAATCAGCTGGTATTGCCTCTTATAGTGAAAAGACCGCTTGGACGACCGAAGTCCAGTAGACTCTTAAATACTATGGATAAAGGTTAAACATCAAAAGGAAACAGGTGCAGCAACTGCGGTGTTGTTGGTCATAAGAAAAATCATTGTACTTCAGCTATATAAATTTGTGCAAATGTATTATCTTCTTATTAGTTGTAACTTTTTAATATAACAAAATTCATCTGAATTTCATTCATAATAAATACGACATAACTAATTACACAATTCTTCAGCATATTACATAAATTTCATAATTAATAATAGAGTTATAATGCATTCATAATATAGTTACTTTCTATTACTTGGTCCAGCACCTGATCCACTAGGAAGGTTCTCTGTAAAGTTGAACCTACGATTTATTAACGTGTTCTGATACTCTAAATTTTGTTTATGCAATCGTTTTTTCTTAGATTGCTCTCCAATGTGCATTCAACCCCTTTAGTGAAACGACCCAAACTCGTCCATAAGGGAAAGCCTGGATTGAGTTGATAACATGAAAAATCAAAATGCAAATAATAGAACACTTCATTGATGTTACAACAATTGCATCAAAGTACAAGAATATAACAGAGTATGAATAAATAATATACATTAGAAAAATATCATAGATAAATTACAAAGCAGGGGAAAATTAATATAATGCGTAGCGGAAATACATTAACAAATACAACTGAAAGAAATACACGGATACAAAGCTTTCCGATATGGGTCCAGCTGTAAACTAGGATCCTATAAAATAGAAATCTGCAAAACCAAAACTACTAACTGCCCGTATGAAAATTAGGGCACCTAGAGTTTAGGTTAAAACAATAAACTCCAGGTCAGTCACGGGACTGGTGTGAGAACTAAAACAATTATTAAAACTTTAATATAAAACAGAGTAAATCAAGGGACCACGCCGTATAACATGGAACGGGTTTTCTCCCAAGAATACCAGTGTATAAAACAATTTATAAGTAGCACAATGCTTTTTAAAAAATAAAGCTATTATAAGACTCGTGTCCCATCACACAATGCAACGCAAGCCAGAGGATAGAGTTTTACCTTATAATAGCTAAACATGCTTGGTACATTTTGAAACAATTCATTTTGATATTACTATAAGTATATAGTGTCAAAATCACTTCATATATAAATGTACCAATCATAGACGGCATAGTACCCCATCCTACTATTTTGCCATACTAGTTCGATAATTAAAACTGAAATGTCACGTTGGAAATTTGATTCCATCTATGAGTCGATGCCTGGGACGGCTCCTCACCGATTCGAGACACTCTACCAAATGTCTCAGGATCACACCTATAAGCAACCTTTGGATCTTCAGGGTCGATCCACACATACTTTAGTGGATTAATTATCCCTGAACAATACGTTTCCCGATCCTATCAGACCTATCACTTGGCCAGTAGCAACCAATATCTAGAGCCACTAGGGACCCAAATCGAGGCGCCTTGCAATCCATCCTCCACATAAGTAAAAATGTCTGGGCTCCATACCATGACACCACTTCTAGCTAGAAAGAAAGGCATGCACTCCCTGTAGTCACGATCCCATTTTTGACTCATACCAGGTGTGAGGCTCGCGAATTAACGCCATACACAAAGCTATGCTATTTAAAGCCGTTCTTTGATCATCAACTACAAGACATTGCTTTTCAACAAAAGCCCTAATCATTTGCATCTCAGCATGCCACACTGACAAATCATGCCATGCAACTGATGTCTACCAATATATAACCTCTAAGCTCGTACGTCTCAGAGAAGGGTGTTAAGCAAGAGAATAAGTTCTCCACCACCAAACAGATATATATTTAATAGAAATCAATCAACACAGAATGAAATCCAATGTCAGACACACATCCATTACAAGTCCGTTCTGGGTCTGAACGAAACCGGAGGCAACTTATTCCTCACCCCATATGTCCAATAAAGGAGAGAGGTCCTCGCATGTCCAGTCGATCTCTAAGTACGTCTGGACGATCGCCACTTATTACCTTGTCTTGGGTGTACGGCCCAATCAAGACATCAGTAATCATCCAAACGATGTGAAGAAATCCGATCTTCAACCACCGTCTTCATCGTCGACTTATAGTCGTCGTATTCATTCACTACTACAAAAGTGGGCATATTCGACACAAATTTGTGTGCGTTGCATGAAAAGTGTGGCGAAAGCTATGCTTTCTTTGATCTTCTATAACAATATTTATATGTTGTTGCGTTATACGTGAATGCACTGTTGCGGTGGGAATTCTAGTGTTTTGACGTGCAACACCGGTTAAAAGCGTAACATTATGTATATACATCCAACTCAGCGATCCGCGTTATAAACATATAAAAACCCCAACCGTAGATGCAAGATTAATCCAACGGTTCAAACCATCTATTGTTCTGATGATTCTAAACGTTAGACATCATCCAAACAATGACAGCCACATCATTACATTCTTTTGACGAAATTTTGGCGCGATCTTATCCCTTCACGAAATAATGTAAAAACAATCTGGTCACAAATCGTTCTTCTTCTCTATCATCTAATCCTTCTCTCCCCCTTTTTATTATTGACAAAAATTTAAACATAAATTCATGTAAGTATCGCTCCTCTCCTCAACAAAAAATTTTATTCTGAAAAGGCTGAAGCTTTGAAATGCTTTCTAGCTTTGATTGCTCAGACCGTTAACATCGCCAATTTTTTTTTTAGGTTCAGTTTGTATATCACTGTGAATTAGTTGCGCTTATTATAGATTGGATTATGAGTAATTAGTAATTAGTTCATTTATTACATTTTGGAAAACCCATTCGCTTATGAGTAATTAGTTGCTTGGACATTCCAAACTTAGGCAAACCCGTTCGCTTATGAGTGATTATTTGGTGAATGATTAGATTATGAGTAATTAGTTGCGCTTTAACCATTAATTTGGGATTATGCTGAGGTTTATTCGGAAATTATACCCAGTAATAAACCAAAAAAGGGAGATGGCGCCGGTGGGTTAGCCACCAGGATTTAGGTTTCACCCAACTGAGTCGTACCTTTTTGGGCCGTGATAACCGGGCTATTGGCATGAAAAATACATTGCTTTATTATAGAGGTCAAGCTAGTTATGGATGAGGACTTTACCATCAAAATTGATTTGCACTTTTCATTTATTTACATTAACATATAGTTGTATGCTTGAGGTTTTTGTGATACAGATACATGTGTAGTACTGCGGTGTGTTTGCACTGCGATGTGTTTGTGTAGAGGCTTTGGAAACTACAAATTTCCCAATCCGAACGAGTCGTTCACCTGTATCTAATCTGCTACACACACAAGTATTTTCCATTTGATTTCGAAACTACCAATTTCAATGTTTCAATTTTGGAAACGTATGGTCAGTTTTGCATCCATATTATGCCTTAATATGTATCATAAAGCAGTCATACAAAAAAGTATCATAAGGCAACAAAAGTATCATAAGGCAGCATCAATTCATACCATACACATCCGAAAAATGACATACAACTGTATGCTTGATGTTTTGTAATATAGATATAAGTGTAGCACTATGGTGTGTTCGTGTAGAGGCTTTGGAAACTACCAATTTCCCGATCCGGATGAGTCGTTCACCCGTATCTAATCTGCTACATGCACAGGTATTTTCCATTTGATTTTGGAAACTACCAATTTCAATGTTTCAATTTTGGAAACGAATGCTCAGTTTTGCATCCATATTATGCCTTACTATGTGTCATAAAGCAGTCATACAAAAAAAGTATCATAAGGTAGCAAAATTATCATCAGGCAGCATCAGTTCATACCATACACATCCAAAAAAATGACATACACATCCACATCTAAAAGTATCATAAAGTTAACTAAATACATACACATCCAAAAAATGACATTATAGTAGCATTAGTTCATACCAGATCAGGGCTTTACAGGGCTGTGGAACTTCCAACATATTCACTAGGGCTTTGCGGATGTGGGAGAGCCAATCCGAAGTGAGCAGCCACATGTGATGGACCCACAACATGTGATGGACCCGCAGCATCAGGACAGGGGGTGAGGTAGTTTGGCCAATCAAATTCCTGATCAACATCCAAATCTACCCACTAATCATTCCTCTGGTTCATTGGGGCTTGGTTATCAACATGTATGTCGTGGGTGGCTTTAGGAAATAAGCTTGGCAAGGGGGTAGCACAGTAGCTTCTTGTATCATTGTGTCAAATCTTTCATCTAAATCCATTTCCCACTCCCATTCGTATTGACGCAAACATGGAACCACCTGTTCCTCCCTATTGCTTACAAAAAGAAGTTCGGGCCTTATTCCAGGATAAGCATGGGTACAATGCTGAACCTGAATAAGGTTTATTGAATTGAGCAGAAAAAGTATTGATATTGCCAATGCCTTCATAAAATTGCATTTTCAGGTAGAAAGATGTATGGTCATACTAAGACCAGTTACAGTCATCAATTGCAAGCACACGTCCCATTGGCTTCAGTATTTCTCCAACAGCAGGAATATTACTCTTTAGGAACTCGGGAAAGCCATCAACTTTAGCCCATGATTCCACTTCTAACGCTGGTTCGGGATCAAATTCTTCATCAGACCATGCTTGCAGCTAAATAGCACCACCAGGTTTTGTAAAAACTTTCAACATTAGCGCATGATCACGCTTACTGTAAGATGGGCATGTTACTAGAAAATAGTTATTGGGTATTACCCATATAGGCCACGAATTATGATTGAGAGTCACCTTAATAACGTCATGCACAGCTTCAAAATACCAATGTCTCTTAAGAAAAGTGGCAGTGATGTATAGAGATGAGTCCTCCATTGATATTTTTTTTTTGAACTTTTGAAGATTGGGGTTTAGGGGATATGGAGAAGATGATGTTTTGAAGCTTGAAAGGATGTGCGAGGGACCCAATGGATGGTGTCAGGTGAATATGTGAACGGGAAATGCTTGCACAGAAGACGAAGCATACTCAAATCTGAGGTGGCACGAGTGACTAATGGTGAATGATCAACTGTTATAATGGTATGCGTAAGATTTATAAGTTAAGTAGATTGCCAAATGCATAGATGCACACAGCACATATGCGCTTATCAAATAACTTGTAAATTCATATTGCAGGATCTGAAATGACGAGGAGAGATACAGCCGACAAGTGGAGGACCTGACATAACATGGAGAGATACAGTTTCCGTTTCATGGCATTGCTAATTTGTAGGATGCACACTGATCGTATTTGTTGGCACTTGTATTGAATGTGGTATGTGTTGGCACTTGTGCTACTTTTAAATTATGTATTTGATTGTATGTGTTATATTTGAAGAATTGGTATAGTATGTGATGATGAATGTTTTGGAAGGTTTGAATGTGATGATGAATGTAATGGATGTGTTTCTTCTATGTACAAAACTGGTATTGCAAAATTTATAATTAAAGCGTTGTATTTGCCTTATTTTACTATTGCATTTCCTTTTTCCTGATGTTGTATTTGGAAGATAATGGTGTTGCATTCCATAATACAGTGGTGTTGCATTACATAAAATAGTAGTAATTCCACATGGCACGTAGACGCCACAGCTGACGTGGCATGTGACACATCTGCAGCTGACATGGGGAGCTGATGTGTCATGTGACACGTAGGCAACTGACATGGAAAGCGTACGTGGCCCCGCTATCATGACCTGGTAGCCAGGATCTAACTAATTTTCAAGCAACGCTGAATATTTGTTGCATTACGTGCAAATAGTGTTGCATTAGGTCTATAATGCAACACTTTCTTTCCGTTGCGGTAGATGTGCTAAAGCGTTACCTTAGAGGGCTAAGGCAATGGCCGCGGATGCCACGCCCTCCCGGTGTTGCCTATTTAAGAAAAAGGGAAAATGCAACACTTTTTCGATCTAAGGCCACATAAAACTTGTTTTGAATATGCCCTCTTTTGTAGTAGTGATTATTCAGAATGGATAAACCCGGTCTTTCCGAATAACTCACGTATTCTATAATCAATAATCAAGTGCTATAAAAACACATCCTACGCCTTATTCCAATTTAGAATATTCTTTTATTCAAATATTCACATCTTTAGGGAAAGGTTCCCATTAATTTTATCAAAGATAAATTCTTTTAATTTTACTCTTTAATCTTTCTTTGGATATCAATTCAAAACCAAATTAAGGTTTATCAACTAGTCGGGATTATCGAGCCTTACCGAAGTAATCATTTATTTATTAATCTCAATCCTAACCTATTCATCCCATGGAGCAAAACTAGTAGTACTCCATGTCTAACACCCACGGTGTTATTGGTAAAATTAATTATCATTTCACGTTCAAATCTAATTAAAGATTTAACTATCGCCTGGAGTAAACTGGTGGTACTCCATTCTCGATCATTTCCCAAATTTGATAATTTAAATTATCACATTCTCATTTCAATCTAATTAAAGATTCATTAAAGCTCCAATAAGTTTTATTCTTCCAATAATCATTATTTAATGATTATTTAACTTTGGAAACACAAATATGTCACATCGACAATCTACACCGTACCACTGAGTTTTGCCAATATATAACCTCTAAGCTCATACGTCTCAGAGAAGGGTGTTAAGCAAGAGAATAAATTCTCCGCCACTAGACAGATATATATTTAGCATAGATCAGTAATATAGTTCGAAATACATTGTTAGACATGTAATCCTGTCTTTAACAAGGTTAAAGAACCAATGTCATTTAAAACACAGTTCACGATAAACCCAAAATCTCATTCCATTAACTATGGAATCTTCACGGAAAACAGATCAATATTTAATCAATATTAATTTCTGTATCCGACTAATAATATAAATGGAATAATGAAAAAGCCTTTTAAATTCCATATATAGTAACAGTCATCCTCTACAGAAGCTCACTTCGATTATCACTCAACCGAATTCCATTCAATTCCAATTTAATATATTAAATTAGAAACTTTACTTTGGAAAATTCCATCAATCTTAATTAAAAGATTCATAAATTCCAAATCACATTTCACTGTTAATCGGGTTAAAGAATAAATGCCTTTAAAAAGCACAATTCACGATAAACCCAATTCACATTCCATTTTATTCCAATTTATAAATATAACTAGAAACTCTAATAATCATAATTAAAAGATTTATTCTTTTCACATGGGGTTTAAGAATGGTGTTATTTAAGACACCTTTTACGGAAAACCCAAAATCCAATTTGATATTAAATACAAGGGTCTAAATAGAAATTATATCATCTTATATTCAATATCAAATTCTAAAACCAATGGATATCGTATTGAGAATAACGATATTTGTATCTTCCAAATTCCTCAACAATACCCGTATAATCACGGAATCCAATATCAAAATATTCCAAAGATTATTTCCATTCGAAATCCATTCCAATTTATTCTTTGGAAAATTCTAGTTATTATAAAATCATTTTCAAATCAAATTTATTTATTTCTAAAAATAATTGGATTATTATTCTAGTTATTAACTAGTTCATTTCGATAAAAATATATTTATATCTTTCCAAATATGGAAATTTCACCCAAAATCTTTCCAAATCATTTATTATGATTTTACATAAATTTTCCATATTTTTAATAATTTTATCAAGGCTCGTACAGTCGGTTTCCAATAACGACCACCGTATTGCACCCATAGCAACATTTTCCAAATTTGATTTGGACATAACTCCAAATCCAACCGTTAGATTTCAAATCTCTTATATTCATTTGAAATCTTTTTTTGATACGAACCCAATGGTTCCAGTTTTACGAGAATCCGACGGTCGGATCTCCCGTAATGTCAACTTGAAGTCAATGGTCGAAATTCACAAACAGTCGCAGCGCAAAACGTTCTATTCAAACCATTTATATATATAATATATATTTCGTTCAAAACATATTTTATAAATTCGTTTTAAAAACGATTCCCACTTCCGTTTCAATTTTGAATCAAAATTGAATACTCCATATCATTATAATGTTTAAATGATAATATTTTCAAAATATCACATTTTGAAATCATTTCCTTTACGATATTCATTATAGAAATTAGTAAAATCGATATAAAAATCATTCGCGTTAAAATAGCGCATATTTAATCAATACGGCTTCACACATTTTAATATTTTCGTGCCCATCCAAAATCGGACATCAAATTCACATTTTAGTCCTTTACTGAATATTATTTTGAAATATTCTTTATTTTAAAATATTCGTTATTTTAATATATTCGTTATTCCTGAATTGGAATCAGACACAATTAATTACAATATAATGTTACTTATATGGATTTCATACAACACATGTACACAACAATAATGATACACAATCATCCATCATCCAGAGTGCATTACACAACTGCATAAGCAATAAATATAAATAATTAGTGCTTATACAGTCTGTCAACTAATCGATTGACATACAGCTAAACAATTGGGATTAGTGTACGTCAAATATCATCACAATACCCGTGTGGTGTTTCAACTAACAAATACTGAATATTATTTGTGCAGTTGGGCAATGTGTAAAATATATCGTCCCAACTCAGTTAAACGAGTGTACATAAATAAATCGCCCGATTTGTAAATGAATATTTATTTTCATTTCATGAGAATTTTATGTCGTTCATTTATATGTTAAAAAAAATATTTTTAACGATAAAACATTTATTTCGACACTTAACAATTTTATATAGTTCATACATTCTATAAAAATGATATTTTTATTGTTCAAACATTTTATTCAACACATGAATATTTTATGCAGTTTATATACACATTAAAAATTATATTTTTAATGAACAATATTTACTTCAGAAAATTTCGGCTTTATAACGGCACGATATTAAAACCAGAGTAATGTCTAGCATTACCCATCTCCTAATACTGGCTCGCGCCATACACAATAATCAGCCAAACCACAATACAATCATTTCTCAACACAAACAAATTTACAACCACAATTTAATCCATACCAACAAACAAGCCCAGTCTGCAACCTAAGATATATTTAACTGTAAAATAATTTGAGTGAGAAGGAGTTCTCACATTGGGATCCACTCCGCCGTTGTTTTTTGACGTTCTGATTTGTTGTTCTGGTTTAAGAATTTGCAAATGAGTTCCAATCTTCATACAGTCTTTTCACCTAGCTTAAACGCGCCATTTCGGACAACTTTCGCTTAATGGACTTTTGCCCGAAAAGGCTCCATTTCGCCGGAAATCACGAAAAGAAAGTATTTGGACAGCAGACTTTGGATGTGTTTTCTGAACAACTTCGTAATCCAAAGTATAACTTCAATACACTCAAATCAAAGAAAAATCATGGTCTTCGACTTTGGCATTGTGGAGTTTTGGCAAAAAGCGCACTGTTTGAGAGTTATTGGCGAAATAGTGACATGGGGTTATTTGCAAAACGAGATTTTTGTGAAAAATGGGTTTTTGGTGACGGCCCACGGCCGAAGCTGGGGTGGCCAGAGGCGGCGGTCAGGCCTGAGGGAAGCACGGGGGTGCGGCGGTAGGGGTCCACGGTGGTAGTAGTTGGTGGATTCAGGATTTGGGGCTTAAAGTTTTTGCAAATTAAAGAAAAAGAGAGAGGAGAGGAGGAAGGAGAGAGAGAGGAGGAGGGGAGGAGGAGGCCGGCGGCAGTGCTAGGGGGTGATGGTGGCGGGGGGCGATGGTGGCGTGGTGGGAAGGGGGAGGGAGGAACGACGTTTTTTTTTGACCGTGGAGAGAGAAAAGAGGGGTTTGACCATATATATAATTAATTATTTAATTACTTTATTCTCCAAAAAGTTACTTTTTCATTCGCACTCCAAATCATACTCAACGACTGTTGTCCTTAGCGTAATACCCCCATTCTGAATACAATGGGATATGTTCGGTAAGCCAATTCGACTGTTACGATCTGTTTTCATCAAAATTAAAATATAAATTAATATAACGTTCAAAAGTGATTTCAATGTACATTTCAATTTACCGGGGCCACATACTGACTCCAAAAATTCCAGAAAAATAAATCTAGCTATATTTTGACGATACGGTATGATAAGATCTAATTTAGAATCTAATTATATCCCTTCCTTGTAAAATAATTCCATTTTGTGTCCTAACAAAACTAATTTCGTTGAATTTGGAGACCGTTTGAAAAATGGTCATTTTCCAGTCGATTAAATTCAAACTGAAATCACCAAACACATTTAAATTCACCGGGCTCACATATTAATTCCAAAAATTATGAAAATTGGAATTTAGCAATAATTTGATATTTCGGATCCAACAAAAAGGGTTTCGTCGAAAACGGAGATCGTTTACAAAATGGTTATTTTTAAGGGCTATATATTATTCAAAAAATATATAAATTCCATAGCCACTATTTTAAATTTTAAACTGGACATAACTTTCAATTTATATTATGAAATCTGAATTTTTCACACTCGTTAGAAAGATATAATTAAACAAACTCAAATATTTCTTGTTTTACTGAAATCCGATTTATTTTGAATCCTGTATATTCATTTGAAATTTAAAATCGAATTTTCAAACTACTGCGCCATTTCAGGCTCATTTTATAATTAAAATAAATTTATAAGTTTTAACTTCGATTAAAATAAATTTTAAATCGTTATTACTTAAAATAAATAATTTTAAATATTACAAATACATTAAAATAGCTAAAATAAAAATTTTCAATTGGTTCTGAAAATCCAGGTTGTTACATCTAGGGCACATCTCAGGATCCAACCATTTAAAAAAAAAATGCAACATGCAGTAGCTTTAGGTCGAATTTTATGATCCTCATAAAATTCACAGCGGTAGAATAGACGTCCTGCGTTCTTGTCATTTCTACAGACAACTATATCACATTCTGCACCACAATTACAATATATTCGAGGAGGTGGTACGCTATGAAGCGCATGTATGTTGTGATATGATATTACTTCCATCACTCTAGTTGGTAACAACCGTCTTGGATGAACTTATACCACTGCATCTTCTTAAAGATGTTGTAATAGCCCGAATTTTAATAACGTGTTAAGATAAGAATCGAGGCAGAATTAAATTTTAAAATAAGAATCAAGAGAAACGGGTTGTGCCGTTGCGTTCGTCTCGGAATTCTGGTTGGAAACGAGTACGAAATTTCGTAAATCGGAGTCCGTATGACCGACATATGGCCTCTAGAAGTTTCACGAAAAATCAGAAAACGAAAACAGATTTTCAAATTTCGAATTTAGCCCCAAACAGACTGGGCGGGAAAATTTCCCGCCCAGCCCCAGGTCGACTGGGGAGTCGACCCCCCAGGGACCAAATCGACTGGGTAGTCGACCTAGGAGTCGACCTCCCTGGATGAACCAGGTTGGCCTGGTGCACCTGCTTGCTCCTTTGGGTCTGTTCTGTTGGCCTGTGACGAGATTGGATGGTTCAGATCTAAACTAGGGTTAATCTAAGGGCCTAAACTAGTCCTAACTTCTATAAAAACACCCTAAGACCTAGCCTAATTCACTACACACCCTCCTAACAATGAAGTGCTGCCCAAATGTCTCTTGATCATGGCCTCCATCTTCAACTTCAAAGGCTTAAGCATGCAAACTAGATTCAAGTCAAAGGAGCAAGCTTTCTACATCAAATCAAGGAAGTAGAGCATCATCTCAACACCGTTCTACGACAAATGCTTGCTTATAAATCCCTAGCCACGCTTTGTAAGTTCTAGCTACTTTTAGATCTAAATGGTAGTTCTAATGTTGACATGGAATAAAATGAGATGAAACCTAAGTATGTTTGTCTATGTGAATCTAGTCTTGCCCCTCTCTTGAACCTATGACTTTGGGCTATTTCTTAGTGATTAAATCATGCCACTCATGTTGTGTTTTACCTAGTTTATCATGCAAGATTGAATCTTGACTTGTGGAATGTTGGCATGAACCCTTAGAACAATTTGACTTGTGGAACATTCATATGAACTTGACTTGGGGCTTATGCATGTAAAAGAACCTAAACCCCTCATGACCATTTACATGCCTATGATGATGAACCTAGTGTTATGCTATCATACATTTTTGAGGCCAATCCCTTTATGCTATCATACATGTTTGAGGCCAATCCCTTTATGTTATCATACATGTTTGAGGCCAATATTTTGTCATATTATTCCTACTATGTTGACTCGCTTTCACTTGCGTTGGGAATACGCCTTGGGTATTTTAGACAAACTTGAGATGGGCTATGAAACTTAACATGAATTAAGTAATGGGACAATGGGCATAAGTGGAAAACGTGGACTTTGTCGTAGCCTAAATTTGACATGAACATGACAAGTAGGAAAACATGAAAGTGGCCAACTCGAGGTTGGGTTGAGTTTGTAGCATAAATCTGCCCGGAACCGCCCGGCAAATCCAGTAGCTACAGACAATAAGACCCAATGTGAGTAGTTGGTCATATCGCGCTCAAAACCCGAGGTTAGACTAGGTTGTGGTGTAAAGCTGCCCGGATTCGCCCGGCGTACAGTAACCACAACAAAGTCTAATGTGAGAGGTTGCGGTGCATTAATTTACTTAATGCCACATGATAAGGTTAAGTTAGTTTGACTAATGGCACTTAACCGATATGACATGAATGGATAGGTTAAGTAAGACCGGACTTGATTACTGATTGACATAGAAATGTGTTTATTTTATGCTCTTATTTCTTATCTTTTGTATATAAATAAATATTACTTGGGTATTGTTTTGTTATTTTTACAGATAGTCCAACCCAGGCCGCATGCAACCAGAAATGTAGAGAAATAGAGTTCAATTTGCTGTGTATTTGCATTTTGAAGAATTGTAGATGAAGATATCACATCTAGTTGCTGTTGGACAAGAAAAGGAGTGATAAAAAGGCTTTGCACATCACAAATCAATGAAGAAATATCAAGGAAGCAAGAGGAAAAAAGAGAAAAGGCCCAAAATTGCTTTAATTATCAAAGGCCCATTTATATTTTTCGTTGTAAACTAATTAGTGGTGTAATGACCAAGCCCATTTACCATTAGGGTTAGGGTTTGGCTATCTACCCTATATATACCCCTGTAATAACCTTGTAGCCACCATCCTATCTCATCTCTTATTCCATTGTTCTAATAAAAGTTCTTCTTTCTCTTTTATTTTCTGCATTTTTTTAGCAACTAGTGTTGTCTATACGATTAGATTCGGTAGAACACTATTTGTATTTTGCACTTGTTTGCATTAGTGATTTACCGTCTGATTAGATTCAGCGGAAATCCTAATTTTAATTCTTGTTTGTTATTTCAATTTCTGCAGTTCAATTTCTGTTTTTTATTATTTTCTTAGGTCAAATTGGGTTTGATTAGATTCAAATCTAATTCATAGTTTCATTTGCTTTCCATTGAAATTGTGATTTGATCGTCGGTTCAGTTAGATCTGTTCTGAATCAAATTACAGTTTTAATTTTGTTTTGTTTTGCAAAATCGACCTCCAAAGTTCGTCTAACACGCCCACGAAACATATAAATAATAAAATTTAACTTTCCTCCCTGTGTTCGACCTGTATGCTACACACCTGTATGCTTGCAGAATTTATTACAAATGTCGCGCTTTTCTAATTCATAGATTAGCGTCGATCAAGTTTTTGGCGCCGTTGCCGGGGAGGTAACGAATGAATTTTATTGTTTATTTAATTTCCGGTTCGTGTTAGTTTTTATTTTATTTTGTATATATTTTTGTTTCTTGTACATATAGAAAAAAATCTCAATTAGTGATGTGGCGTATTAATTACATTGATACTGTCATGAGCTAAGCAAGAGAAAAAAATAATTTCTTGCTTTTTTTTTCTTTCAATTTCTTTTCCTATTTCAATTATTCCTTTCCATTTTTCAATCCTCCTTCCTACTTTTATATTCATATCATTTTTCAATCCTCCTTCCTACTTTTATATTCATTTCTTCTTTTACAATCTTTCAAAAAAAAAAAATCTTGCCCCTTTTTCTTTTAATTTTCCTTCTTTTTATTTTCATTTATTTCTTTCTTTTTTTGTTTGCATTTCTTCCAATCTAATTCTTTCTTCAAAAAGAAAAATATTTATACAAAAAAAGAAAGTTGCTAATTTTTCTTCAATTTCTTTCTATCTTTCTACCACCTTGCTGATTTTCACATTTTTCTTTTCCCTTTCCTTTTCTTTTTATTTGTTTCCATCTTTTGTCTACAACTTTCTAAAAAAAAAAAAACTTTTGCAATTTCTTCTCTGTCTACTTTGATTTCTTTCTTGTTTTTGTCTGCTTTTATTTCTTTCCTCAATTTCTTCTACCCTTCCTCTCTACTCAAAAAACCTTGCTTTTTATCTTATTTCCTTCCTCTTTTAATTTTTTTTCCTTTTTTGTTTGGGTTTTTACCATTCATTTCTTTCCCTTTCTTCTTGTTCAAATTTTCATAAAAAAAAAACTTGCATTCTTTTTTTATTTTATTTCTTTCCAATTTCATTTCTCATTCACCTCCTACAATCTCTCTTTCCATTTTTTCCCATTTATTTCTTTCCGACTCTCTCCTTCATTGAAAAAAAAAACAACTTTCAATTTTCCTTTATTCTTTCCATCTTTCCAATCATCTACATTCTTTTTCTTTTTACAAATTTCAAAAAAAAAAGATTCCTCTTTTGCAATTTTTTTTTCCTTTCTTCTTTTGTCTTTCTTGTTCTCAATACATTTGATTTCTTTTCTTCTCTTACAAATTCCCTTTCTTTTCAAAATAAAAAAATCCTCTTCTAGTTTTACAACAATAAACAAAAGAAAAAAAAATTCTTTCTGTTTTTGTCTTCTCTTTTATTGCTTTCCCTTCTCAATTTCTTTTCCAAATCTTTTGCAATTACTTTCCTACCTTCCTTTACAATTCTCTTTCTTTCCTGAAATCTCTCTTCCCATTTTTTTTTTTTTTTTGGTCATTTGTTTCTTTCCTATTTGTCCACCTTTTCAAAAATAATAAAAAAAGGGAAGGTCATAAAAAGATTCATTCTTTTTTTTTTCAATTATTTTTCCCTGCTTCATTTCTTCCCTCTGATCAAATACCCCTTCCTCTCACATAATCTCATTTCACCACAGTTTTTTTTTTCAATCCACACTTTAGCACCATCTTCTCCAAAAAGTTAGCTTTTTTTTTGTTAATTCCTTTGTTTCTTTTTCTTGTGTTTTTTTTTGTTATTCAATTCATTCCAAAAAAAAAAAAATTCGAACTAAGGACGAGGTGACTGGAGTTCAAGCAACAAATCAAGATTTCAGAAATCAAAAGAAATTGCAAATAGTGAGATTTCAATCATTGACGCTACTCATTTTTTCTGGATGGACAACCATACCCCACTGTAAATTTCTTTCAACTCTACAGGTGCTCTGCTGCAAAGAAAAATTATAGACAATTGCTTGTAAAATTCTTTTGCAGGGGTAGCGGCTTGCTTGTACAATAATTTAATTTTCTGCAATTATTTTGACTGTTCTATGATTGAAATTTCTGTCTGATTGTTGTGAGTTGAAATTTCCATAACTACTGTCATCACTCTCATTGTTTTCAACAATAAATTAGACGTTGCAAAATAATATAATTGAAAAGTGGTGTTTTGTGAAGTTTACTGTCTCGTATAATTAGATCGCGGATATATAGTAGTTCAATTTATTGAACTATTAGCAAAAGAGGTTGCATACTACCCGTAAAACATTGGTCGTATCCCTTAGTATTTATACTATACGTGAACGACCATAAGACCCTCTTCCCCCTTCTAATTGAGTCAGTTAATTAATAGAGCACGACTTAGTATTTTATACTATTTTGAACTGAGAATAATTTCTATCTTGCCTTGATTTCATTTCAAATGTCTGATTCAAAAAAATCCTTGAGAGAATTGTGGGATAATAATCGGAGTAGACGTCCTCTTGAAGAGTATGAGTATGAATTACAACTCATGAAGCAAAATTTTCCAAATTTTTGTGAGCCCAATGCCAACAATTTTCAAAATTTTCAAAATGACCAACATTTTCAACATCATGAATATAATCGAAATGGCGATTTCAATTCAAATTTCAATAATTTCGATTATGGGCCACATCCGTATCAAAACGACTTTGAATCCCAATATGGCTTTGATCCACAACAATATGGGGTTGGAAACCAATTCGAAAATAATTTTGAAAATGATTTTCAAATCGATCAAAATTTTCAAAACTACAACCCATATCCACATCTTGAGAATGACCAAAATTGGAATTTTCCCACCAATTTTAACAATGTTGGTTACGAATCTAATTTTCAAAATCAAAATGATTTCCAATCTCAATTTCAATTTTCTGAAAATTCAAACTATTTTGAAAATCAAGAATTCCAAAGCGAGAGCTCTCAAATCAAAGACTCTGAAGAATGTAATTTTGATGAGAGGGCGGAAAGGCTAAATAAAAAGATGGATGAACTTCTTTGTTTAATGGCGTCTTATAAAGAACAACGAGAGCAAGAAAATCAAATTCAAACAAGCCTTGAATCAGAAAATAATCCAATTTCTACTAACATTGAAAATTTTCAAATAACGACTTTTGAAATTGAGAATAATCATCTTGATGAAGTTTTTCAAAATTCAACAAATGATTTGGACTTCAACTCTTTTCAGAAAAAAGATTTAAGCTTAGATTTTGACCTTCCTCTTTCACGCTGTGAAAAACTTGAAATTTTAGAAGTTGAACAAAATAAAAATGTTGAATTTTTCAATTCAAATTTGGAGAAGGATTTCAATGAACATGAATTTTTTGGTTTGTACAAGGATGAGTTGCCAAATGAGGAAGAAATAGATTCACGTCACGAGTTCGAAAATTTTAACTTTGAGAAAATTTCAAACGAACTTGAAATTGTCAGTGTCGAAAATACGTTGTCAATTAATGATGAGAAATGTGATCATATAGTCTTGAACAACACTCAGATTTCAAATTTCACTGAATTTATATACGATCACAAATTTTTGACCAATTACACTGATAAATTTGTTGACCACATGAATTATTTTTGGAATGTTGGCTTGATTGAAAAACTTCTTGTTAGGACGACCCTGAATATTTATCTCCTGGACTATAAATCTAGGAATAAAGATGAGATGGTTTTCAAAAACTCTTGCTTGTTAGAAAACATGTCTAGACACAGTGGGAATGGGACTTATAGGGCTAGAACCAAGTGTGGGGGAAAAAGTTGGTGGAATTCATTGCATCGCATACATCGCAAACACATATATCATTGTACATATGATTTTCATTCGCATATAGTGGCTAAACTCCATTTCATTCTTCAAATAATTTTGCATCTCATTCACCTTTGGGTATTGTCTTTCAAATTTAGAAAAAAAATTACAGTGTGGACACTGTATAGTTCTAGTGTGGGGGGGGGGGAGTCTGCATTTCACTCATTTCCATTTTTTTCTTTATTTTTTCTTTTTCAATTTCAGCCATTTAAATAGGATCATCATGCATTTTAGACTGTAATAACATACCATTTTTTTTTTTTTTTTGAAATACGACTCATTTTCAATTGATACAACAAAATAAGTTTACAATTTTTAGCCAATTGATAGTATTTTTCTCTCTCAGCTAAATTCGAATTTGAAATATAATGAAAAGTTTAATTTTGAGGGATAATAGTGTAACCAGTACATAGGGAGATTCTTAGGTGATGGCCATGAAATCTATTCTATATTGTAGACTTTGGTTAAATAAGTGGAGAACTTAAAATACTTATATTGGCTCTTCGAATCTTTAAAACTAAGTTGTGTTAAGTTGAATTCGCGTAACTCTCTTTTTGTGCTTATAAATTCAATAATAATAGTAATCCAAGGGTATCCAACATTGCTTGTATATCAAGCGTTGGTGTGCAAACCCGCCAAGCTCTATCCGACACGTTGTTGACAAAGTCAGCGTTGGAATATCTTGGTCTCATTTTGTGAGATTGGACACCTAAGGATTACCGACACGTTGTTGACAAAGTCAAAGTCGGCCTGCACAATCCGCCAAGCTCTTTACCCACTCTCCGTTAGTCCGTGAGGCAGTGCATGGGTGGTAAACCTTGGTCTTTTTAGTTAGGTGTATGTACTTAATCATAAATCTTAAAATTTTATAGAATAAAGAATAAGCGATGATACCCAAACACTTCTTGACCTTATTGATTTGACTAGCCATACATGAGAAAATTAGAATACCACTTTGCAAACTGTGCCAAGCAAACTAAGAATTTATTTCATGGCTGCACTATGTTATCGACCGAACTAACTGGCCAAACTGGAATTTAACATTTGAAAACTTGATTTATATTGAAAATTTGTTACAAGTCGAGGTATCTAAAATAAAATCAACTGGTTAGAAATTATTAACTTGATTTGTTGTACCACTTTCCTGAAATAAGTCGTGTTGTCATTTTTCGTTTTTATTTTTTGCATATGTCCATTGCATTCATGTAGTTTCATTAGAATCATAGCATACTGCATCTGGATTTTGTGGGTAGTATCCGCTGAAAACCCTCACGAGACACCACTCGTCCTACTAGGGACACCTAGAGGTTTAACGGCTTGTTGCATACGCTCAATGCAATCGTGTTTCCTACGAAAATGCGACCTATCTAGTTAGTTTTTTTCATTTTCTTTTTACTCGAGGACGAGTAAAAGATAAGTGTGGGGGTATTTGATTGACATAGAAATGTGTTTATTTTATGCTCTTATTTCTTATCTTTTGTATATAAATAAATATTACTTGGGTATTGTTTTGTTATTTTTACAGATAGTCCAACCCAGGCCGCATGCAACCAGAAATGTAGAGAAATAGAGTTCAATTTGCTGTGTATTTGCATTTTGAAGAATTGTAGATGAAGATATCACATCTAGTTGCTGTTGGACAAGAAAAGGAGTGATAAAAAGGCTTTGCACATAACAAATCAATGAAGAAATATCAAGGAAGCAAGAGGAAAAAAGAGAAAAGGCCCAAAATTGCTTTAATTATCAAAGGCCCATTTATATTTTTCGTTGTAAACTAATTAGTGGTGTAATGACCAAGCCCATTTACCATTAGGGTTAGGGTTTGGCTATCTACCCTATATATACCCCTGTAATAACCTTGTAGCCACCATCCTATCTCATCTCTTATTCCATTGTTCTAATAAAAGTTCTTCTTTCTCTTTTATTTTCTGCATTTTTTTAGCAACTAGTGTTGTCTATACGATTAGATTCGGTAGAACACTATTTGTATTTTGCACTTGTTTGCATTAGTGATTTACCGTCTGATTAGATTCAGCGGAAATCCTAATTTTAATTCTTGTTTGTTATTTCAATTTCTGCAGTTCAATTTCTGTTTTTTATTATTTTCTTAGGTCAAATTGGGTTTGATTAGATTCAAATCTAATTCATAGTTTCATTTGCTTTCCATTGAAATTGTGATTTGATCGTCGGTTCAGTTAGATCTGTTCTGAATCAAATTACAGTTTTAATTTTGTTTTGTTTTGCAAAATCAACCTCCAAAGTTCGTCTAACACGCCCACGAAACATATAAATAATAAAATTTAACTTTCCTCCCTGTGTTCGACCTGTATGCTACACACCTGTATGCTTGCAGAATTTATTACAAATGTCACGCTTTTCTAATTCATAGATTAGCGTCGATCAATTACTTAAAGACACTTAACCATATAACACGATTAGCGGATGGATTAGTTTAACCTAAATGGGTTGATAACACCCGACTGGGATAACGCGATGCGTAGTAGGGTTAAGTAAACCAACAAGAATGATACTTAACCATTATAAATACGACTAGTGGATGGGGTTAAGTTAACCTACACTTAACCAATCCGACTCGATAATTTGATGGGGTTAAGTTAACTTACACTTAACCAATCTGACTTGATAATTTGATAGGATTAAGTCCGAACCTCTTAAATATACTTAACCAATCCGACTCGATAATTTAATGGGGTTAAGTTAACCTACACTTAACCAATTTTACTCGATGATTTGATGAGGTTAAGATAACCTATACTTAACCAATCTGACGCGGTAGCTTGATGAGGTTAAGATAACCTATACTTAACTAATCTGACACGGTAATTTGACAGGGTTAAGTTAACCTATACTTAACCAATCTGACATGATAATCTAGGGTTAAATCATGAACTTCTTGATATACTTAACCAACTTGATACATGGTTTGTAGGGCTAAGTCTTGAACTTGAATACTTAGCCAATTTTGACATGATTCGTAAGCGGGGTAAGTCATGAACTCGAATGACAACACTTAACCCATTAAGACAAAACCCTAGTTCCGGGGACTAAGGGGAAAATCGTAGTTAATAAGGATAATGGGAAGGGAAACTAGGTGATAAACCTTAGTTAAGGATAACTAAGTAATAATTCTTAGTCAAGAGAATTGGACCAATTCACAAATAGATGATTGACCTGATACGGTAGGTCATCGTTTAAACGAACACACGAGGAGGAGCGAATGTTTATCTGACTTAGATAAAGGCTCCAACGAACTGGGTGACGAAGCGGTAGCTTTGGGGGACGTGAGGGTACTCTTGGTATCCCTCTGTGAGATTGCAGATGATCCGCCTGGGCTCACAGAGGTTAAGGTCTGCGGTAGAAGAACCAAGGGTATGCCTTGGTTGCTGTGCGAGCAACCTAAAGACTGGGGTGGATTAGCGTGGAGTCGGCGATACTTAGTTTAGCCCTGTGATAGCACGTCGTCGACTACCTACCATCTTTAGTCAATCGTGTACGTATGCGGAAAGGCAGAGAACTCCCAACAGACCATATACTTGCTATCTAGTTATGGGTGAGGTTGGCCAATAGGAAAGTGGGGCATGGATGGCCGGAGTATAGTTCTCGTGCATGATTTTCTTGGATTGCCTTTCAGTAGTTGAGGGAGGGGTCACGTGGGACCATAACCACCGCTAGAAAAACAGACCTTGATATATGCATCGGCAGATAACCTAAAGCTCCCGACCGAGTCCTGTATTTCTTGATTAGCCCTGTCACGGGACTCAGATGGCACATTGAGATACATGTGCATCTAGACATGGAAAAACGATTCACGGTACATACGGGGGAAAAAGGGCGTGGTTGACGGGTAGCGTAATCCCTAGCGGTCCTAGGTGGCTTAAACCCAAACCGAGTTACGAAAACGTTTGGTAGGTAGCGTAATCCCTAGTGGTCCTAGGTGGCATAAATCCTAGCCGAACATTCGAGAATTCATGGTAAGAAAATACAGCTAGATCAAGGGTGACAGTCCAAACGATTTCAAGGATAATGGAACTACGTGAGGAAGCCCGTAGGATTTACGGCAAAGGACTAAACATATACATGGAAAGAAACATATGAGTTGGGAAAACCTACATTAGGTTGACGTGGACCATTTCATGACAATGGGCAAGGGACATTTTGTAGCTAACACATGACACGGGTTGGGATACTAGTACGGAAGGTGCAGGGCAAATATACCTGATAGAACCTTGGGGGGTTATACTTGATAGAACCTTGGGGTGTTATACTCGATAGAACCTTGGGATATTATACTCGATAGAACCTTGGGATGTTATACTTGATTCATAGTGACCGTAGTTTATCTTGATACATTAGTTCATCCTGTTACCTTGGTTTAGCTTGTCTATCTTGTCATCATCCTTATGTTTACTTTCAGTTTATGCATCTCATGTTACCTTTACCTGTTTTTATGCTGGAAGTAGATAGGACTTACCAGTCTTTATGACTGACCCCGTTTCTTTCGCCTCTTTGTCTTCCGTCCCCCCCCCCCAGGTTTTCAGGGAGGAAATACTGTTATTTAGCTCGGACTTCCTCTGCTTC
This sequence comes from Allium sativum, assembly GCA_030737875.1. Taxonomy (NCBI): domain Eukaryota; kingdom Viridiplantae; phylum Streptophyta; class Magnoliopsida; order Asparagales; family Amaryllidaceae; genus Allium; species Allium sativum. The sequence continues at coordinate 117,492,832 of CM060918.1, forward strand.
AAGGTCATCAAGTATGGCTTGGATTTTTCTTGGCTATGGCTGCTTTACCGTTTTACTTGGGGAATATTTAATGACCGTGGTTTTATGCTTCTTTAACTATTGCAAGACAGGTTTCCAATGTAATGGCTTTTAAAGGCATTTTGATGTAAAAGGCTTTAGACATTATAATTTTATGAGGTAATGAAATTTAGTTTTTCTTCCGCTGTTTTATATGTCCTGTCTTGTAATATTTCTGTGCATGTTTACCTAGACAACGCCCCTCCAAAGCTAGTGCATTCTCTTGTGAGTGACCCTGGCGGAGGTGGGGTGTTACATTTGGTATCAGAGCAGAAGGTTACCAGACTGGGCAAAAGTTTTTAAAACCTTCTGAAAACTATTTGAAAATCGTTTACAAAGAAGCATTTTTCAAGGAAAGTTTTATTTTTAAAGGCTATTCCCCAAAGGCCATTAGCATTATCCTTTGTTTCCTTGATTGAATCTCTTTTCCTTTCTTTCCTCCACCTGTAGTCATAGTGGTTTGAACTGCGACTAATCCTTTTCTAACTACGTCAGTGTTTTCGGTACGATGGAGGTAGTTCTCGAGAGACCTGTTACCGCGTTATAAGAAAGGATAGTAAGAACCAGGATAAAGGATACAAGCTTAAGGACAAGCAACTTGTTGGTATAGCTTAATCCACAAAGGAGGAAAAGGGTGAATGATAAAACCCATGACAAGAGAGAGTATCTCTAGTAGGGTAAAAAGGGAAAGATAGTCAAGTATTATGAGACGAGGACAAGATCATCCAGAGGGCAATTATATGCTCTCACTGTTAGCATACCTAAGAAGGATGGTAACGTTTCTGTGAAAGGTTTAGCATTTCTTCTATATCATCCCGTCAGGACTTTGCTTTGATCACCGCATCATTTAAGTCTGCTTCGATAGTTGAGTCTCTGCACCTTCGTACTAGCATAGTAGAGGATCCCATTTTTGTCTCAAATCTTGTTGAGGAATCGGTCCATTTATTCATGACTTGTTTGGATTTGAGGACGCCTATGACTTTTGGGAATAATGCTTATGCTTTTAAGCTATGGGTTGAATTCTAGGAATGGAGTGGTTATCCAGTAAGGGTGCCATTCTCGGTTCTGAAAGGAGGGTAGTTAGGCTCTTGACTTGCCTCGGTATTACCCTCGAAGTCTCGTGTAACCTTTAGGGTTATGTCATGATTGGTTACCTAGAACCTCTTGATGCATTTGTTGGTAATCCATTCGAGTAGAGTTCGCCACTAAGGCGGATGGTTCATTTCGCTTGTGCATGAGTTATGGAAATCACTCTAGTAAGTACACTTGGTAACATGGTTGGCATCTGTTTGTTTTCAAGAGATATGTTCTTCTGCATGGAATGCCGTAGAGCGAGTAAACGAGATCCATGATTCACTAGTGAATTTTGGAGAGCTTACATGAAACCATGAGTGCACGGATATGGTTGAGCCAAGTATACTAGAGGGAGAATAAGTAAAAGTGGAATGAGAGGCGACAATGAAGTGAGTTCCAGCTCATATTTGGAAATAGGAGTTAAGAGGCCACGAAATCATGAAGTTAAAGATGGTCAAAGCACAATGGAATTAAGCTTAGGGAAATGCGACTTAGAAGATTGAAGACAAGATACGCGCATCATATCTCTTTTTAAGAGTATATTCTTGATCCCTGTTTTCCTGTAGAGCTTACCCGCATGCTATCTTTTATGCATATCCTCTCGGTCCTATTCTCGATCTTATTTCTGTTGCAAACTCCATAGGGGGTATGACTCATCGGTTAATAATACATGTCAGGTTTTGAAGGTGTCCGTTAGGTTGACTAAACCTTTTGGGCTTTATAGGATATGGGTTGGGTTTAGAGAGGGATTTCTTGTAATCCAAAAGGAGTTTATCTTGCTTATCTTCTCGGTCCTATCTTGAGGACCTTAGGTAGAACCCTGTGGATGTAAACATGTATTTGAAAACATGTTATGATTGATATGGTTGCAAGTGGTTGCTCGTGGATGCGCGAATACACACAAGGCACTAGATCGGCTCAGTCACATTTCGTATTTCATATGTATACGTGTTTATACTTGTTTATGGATGAATTTGAATGTGTTATCATGTGAATATTGCATATGGATGAATGGTTGTGCACACATATAGTAGGATTATTTGCATACATGTGGATTCATGGCACTAAACATATTTTGCATTTAGAAGATCAATCAGGCCTGATCATTTGCATTAGATAAGGAACATATACACACACTTTCTGCATATGTTCATACAACATTAGAAATATCTTAAGGACAATGTTTGCTTGTGGATGATGTTTTGAGTAGATGGATGATGGATGGTAGGATACGTTTTTCCTAACTTAGAGATTTCGGGGACGAAATCCCTAAAATAGGGGAGAATGTAACAGCCCGAATTTTAATAACGTGTTAAGACAAGAATCGAGGCAGAATTAAATTTTAAAATAAGAATCAAGAGAAATGGGTTGTGCGGTTGCGTTCGTCTCGGAATTCTGGTTGGAAACGAGTCCGAAATTTCGTAAATCGGAGTCCGTATGACCGAGATATGGCCTCTAGAAGTTTCACGAAAAATCAGAAAACGAAAACAGATTTTCAAATTTCGAATTTAGCCCCAAACAGACTGGGCTGGAAAATTTCCCGCCCAGCCCCAGGTCGACTGGGGAGTCGACTGGGGAGTCGACCCCCCAAGGACAAGGTCGACTGGGCAGTCGACCTGGGTGTCGACCTGGGAGTCGACCTCCCTGGTCGAGCCAGGTTGGCCTGGTGCACCTGCTTGCTCCTTTGGGTCTTTTCTGTTGGCCTGTGATGAGATTGGATGGTTCAGATCTAAACTAGGGTTAATCTAAGGGCCTAAACTAGTCTAACTTCTATAAAAACACCCTAAGACCTAGCCTAATTCACTACAAACCCTCCTAACAATGAAGTGCTGCCCAAATGTCTCTTGATCATGGCCTCCATCTTCAACTTCAATGGCTTAAGCATGCAAACTAGATTCAAGTCAAAGGAGCAAGCTTTCTACATCAAATCAAGGAAGTAGAGCATCATCTCAACACCGTTCTACGACAAATGCTTGCTCATAAATCTCTAGCCATGCTTTGTAAGTTCTAGCTACTTTTAGATCTAAACGGTAGTTCTAATGTTGACATGGAATAAAATGAGATGAAACCTAAGTATGTTAGTCTATGTGAATCTAGTCTTGCCCCTCTCTTGAACCTATGACTTTGGGCTATTTCTTAGTGATTAAATCATGCCACTCATGTTGTGTTTTACCTAGTTTATCATGCAAGATTGAATCTTGACTTGTGGAATGTTGGCGTGAACCCTTAGAACAATTTGACTTGTGGAACATTCATATGAACTTGACTTGGGGCTTATGCACGTAAAAGAACCTAAACCCCTCATGACGATTTACATGCCTATGATGATGAACCTAGTGTTATGCTATCATACATTTTTGAGGCCAATCCCTTTATGCTATCATACATGTTTGAGGCCAATCCCTTTATGCTATCATACATGTTTGAGGCCAATATGTTGTCATATTATTCCTACTATGTTGACTCGCTTTCACTTGCGTTGGGAATACGCCTTGGGTATTTTAGGCAAACTTGAGATGGGCTATGAAACTTAACATGAATTAAGTAATGGGACAATGGGCATAAGTGGAAAACGTGGACTTTGTCGTAGCCTAAATTTGACATGAACATGACAAGTAGGAAAACATGAAAGTGGCCAACTCGAGGTTGGGTTGAGTTTGTAGCATAAATCTGCCCGGAACCGCCCGACAAATCCAGTAGCTACAGACAATAAGACCCAATGTGAGTAGTTGGTCATATCGCGCTCAAAACCCGAGGTTAGACTAGGTTGTGGTGTAAAGCTGCCCGGACCCGCCCGGCGTAACCAGTAACCACAACAAAGTCTAATGTGAGAGGTTGGGGTGCATTAATTTACTTAATGCCACATGATAAGGTTAAGTTAGTTTGACTAATGGCACTTAACCGATATGACATGAATGGGTAGGTTAAGTAAGACCGGACTTGATTACTTAAAGACACTTAACCATATAACACGATTAGCAGATGTGTTAGTTTAACCTAAATGGGTTGATAACACCCGACTGGGATAACGCATGCGTGGTAGGGTTAAGTAAACCCACAAGAATGATACTTAACCATAATAAATACGACTAGTGGATGGGGTTAAGTTAACCTACACTTAACCAATCCGACTCGATAATTTGATTGGGTTAAGTTAACTTACACTTAACCAATCTGACTTGATAATTTGATAGGGTTAAGTCACGAACCTCTTAAATATACTTAACCAATCCGACTCGATAATTTAATGGGGTTAAGTTAACCTACACTTAACCAATTTTACTCGATGATTTGATGTGGTTAAGACAACCTATACTTAACCAATCTGACGCGGTAGCTTGATGAGGTTAAGATAACCTATACTTAACCAATCTGACACAGTAATTTGCTAGGGTTAAGTTAACCTATACTTAACCAATTTGACACGATAATCTAGGGTTAAGTCATGAACTTCTTGATATACTTAACCAACTTGATACATGGTTTGTAGGGCTAAGTCTTGAACTTGAATACTTAGCCAATTTTGACATGATTCGTAGGCGGGGTAAGTCATGAACTCGAATGACAACACTTAACCCATTAAAACAAAACCCTTGTTCAGGGGACTATGTGGAAAATCATAGTTAATAAGGATAACGGGAAGGGAAACTAGGTGATAAACCTTAGTTAAGAATAACTAAGTAATAATTCTTAGTCAAGAGAATTGGACCAGTTCATAAATAGATGAGTAACCTGATACGGTAGGCCATCGTTTAAACGAACACACGAGGAGGAGCGAATGTTTATCTGACTTAGATAAAGGCTCCAGCGAACTGGGTGACGAAGCGATAGCTTCGGGGGACGTGAGGGTACTCTTGGTATCCCTCTGTGAGGTTGCAGATGATCCGCCTGGGCTCACAGAGGTTAAGGTCTGCGGTAGAAGAACCAAGGGTATGCCTTGGTTGCTGTGCGAGCAACCTAAAGACTGGGGTGGATTAGCGTGGTGTCGGCGATACTTAGTTTAGCCCTGTGGTAGCACGGCGTCGACTACCTACCGTCTTTAGTCAATCGTGTACGTATGCGGAAAGGCAGAGAACTCCCAACAGACCGTATACTTGCAATCTAGTTATGGGTGAGGTTGGCCAATAGGAAAGTGGGGGCATGGATGGCCGGAGTATAGTTCTCGTGCATGATTTTCTTGGATTGCTTTTCAGTAGTTGAGGGAGGGGTCACGTGGGACCATAACCACCGGTAGAAAAAAAGACCTTGATATCTGCATCGGCAGATAACCTAAAGCTCCCGACCGAGTCCTATATTTCTTGATTAGCCCTGTCACGGGACTCGGATGGCACATTGAGATACATGTGCATCTAGACATGGAAAAACGATTCACGATACATACGGGGGAAAAAGGGCGTGGTTGACGGGTAGCGTAATCCCTAGCGGTCCTAGGTGGCTTAAACCCAAACCGAGTTACGAAAACGTTTGGTAGGTAGCGTAATCCCTATTCGTCCTAGGTGGCATAAATCCTAGCCGAACATTTGAGAATTCATGGTAAGAAAATACAGCTAGATCAAGGGTGACAGTTCAAACGATTTCAAGGATAATGGAACTACGTGAGGAAGCCCATAGGATTTACGGCAAAGGACTAAACATATACATGGAAAGAAACATACGAGTTGGGAAAACCTACATTAGGTTGACATGGACCGTTTCATGACAATGGGCAAGGGACATTTTGTAGCTAACACATGACACGGGTTGGGATACTATTATGGAAGGTGCAGGGCAAACATACTTGATAGAACCTTGGGGTGTTATACTTGATAGAACCTTGGGGTGTTATACTCGATAGAACCTTGGGATGTTATACTCGATAGAACCTTGGGATGTTATACTTGATTCATAGTGACCGTAGTTTATCTTGATACAGTAGTTCATCCTGTTACCTTGGTTTAGCTTGTCTATCTTGTCATCATCCTTATGTTTACTTTCAGTTTATGCATGTCATGTTACCTTTACCTGTTTTTATGCTGGAAGTAGATAGGACTTACCAGTCTTTATGACTGACCCTGTTTCTTTCGCCTCTTTGTCTTCCGTTCCCCCCCCCCCCCCCCCAAGGTTTTCAGGGAGGAAATACTGTTATTTAGCTCGAACTTCCTCTGCTTTAAGGTCATCATGTATGGCTTGGATTTTTCTTGGCTATGGCTGCTTTACCGTTTTACTTGGGGAATATTTTATGACTTTAGTTTTATGCTTCTTTAACTATTGCAAGATAAGTTTCCAATGTAATGGCTTTTAAAGGCATTTTGATGTAAAAGTCTTTAGACCTTATAATTTTATGAGGTAATGAAATTTAGTTTTTCTTCCGCTGTTTTATATGTTCCGTCTTGTAATATTTCTGTGCATGTTTACCTAGACAACGCCCCTCCAAAGCTAGTGCATTCTCTTGTGAGTGACCCTGGCGGAGGTGGGGTGTTACATTTGGTATCAGAGTAGAAGGTTAACAGACTGGGCAAAAGTTTTTAAAACCTTCTGAAAACTATTTGAAAACCGTTTACAAAGAAGCATTTTTCAAGGAAAGTTTTATTTTTAAAGGCTATTCCCCAAAGGCTATTAGCATTATCCTTTGTTTCCTTGATTGAATCTCTTTTCCTTTCTTTCCTCCACCTGTAGTCACAGTGGTTTGAACTGCGACTAATCCTTTTCTAACTACGTCAGTGTTTTCGGTACGATGGAGGTAGTTCTCGAGAGACCTGTTACCGCGTTATAAGAAAGGATAATTAGAACAAGGATAAAGGATACAAGCTTAAGGACAAGCAACTTGTTGGTATAGCTTAATCCACAAAGGAGGAAAAGGGTGAATGATAAAACCCATGACAAGAGAGAGTATCTCTAGTAGGGTAAAAAGGGAAAGATAGTCAAGTATTATGAGACGGGGACAAGATCATCGAGAGGGAAATTATATGCTCTCACTGTTAGCATACCTAAGAAGGATGGTAACGTTTCTGTGAAAGGTTTAGCTTTTCTTCTCTATCATCCCGTCAGGACTTTGCTTTGATCACCGCATCATTTAAGTCTGCTTCGATAGTTGAGTCTCTGCACCTTCGTACTAGCATAGTAGAGGATCCCATTTTTGTCTCAAATCTTGTTGAGGAATCGGCCAATTTATTCATGACTTGTTTGGATTTGAGGACGCCTATGACTTTTGGGAATAATGCTTATGCTTTTAAGCTATGGGTGGAATTCTAGGAATGGAGTGGTTATCCAGTAAGGGTGCCATTCTCGGTTCTGAAAGGAGGGTAGTTAGGCTCTTGACTTGCCTCGGTATTACCCTCGAAGTCTCGTGTAACCTTTAGGGTTCTGTCATGATTGGTTACCTAGAACCTATTGATGCATTTGTTGGTAATCCGTTCGAGTAGAGTTCGCCACTAAGGCGGATGGTTCATTTCGCTTGTGCATGAGTTATGGAAATCACTCTAGTAAGTACACTTGGTAACATGGTTGGCATCTGTTTGTTTTCAAGAGATAAGTTCTTCTGCGTGGAATGCCGTAGAGCGAGTAAACGAGATCCATGATTCACTAGTGAATTTTGGAGAGCTTACATGAAACCATGAGTGTACGGATATGGTTGAGCCAAGTATACTAGAGGGAGAATAAGTAAAAGTGGAATGAGAGGCGACAATTAAGTGAGTTGCAGCTAATATTTGGAAATAGGAGTTAAGAGGCCACGAAATCATGAAGTTAAAGATGGTCAAAGCACAATGGAATTAAGCACAGGGAAATGCGACTTAGAAGATTGAAGACAAGATACGCGCATCATATCTCTTTTTAAGAGTATATTCTTGATCCCTGTTTTCCTGTAGAGCTTACCCGCATGCTATCTTTTATGCATATCCTCTCGGTCCTATTCTCGATCTTATTTCTGTTGCAAACTCCATAGGGGGTATGACTCATCGGTTAATAATACATGTCAGGGTTTGAAGGTGTCCGTTAGGTTGGCTAAACCATTTGGGTTTTATAGGATATGGGTTGGGTTTAGAAAGGGATTTCTTGTAATCCAAAAGGAGTTTATCTTGCTTATCTTCTCGGTCCTATCTTGAGGACCTTAGGTAGAACCCTGTGGATGTAAACATGTATTTGAAAACATGTTATGATTGATATGGTTGCAAGTGGTTGCTCATGGATGCGCGAATACACACTAGGCACTAGATCGGCTCAGTCGCATTTCATATTTCATATGTATACGTGTTTATACTTGTTTATGGATGAATTTGAATGTGTTATCATGTGAATATTGCATATGGATGAATGGTTGTGCACACATATAGTAGGACTATTTGCATACATGTGGATTCATGGCACTAAACATATTTTTCATTTAGAAGATCAATCAAGCCTGATCATTTGCATTAGATAAGGAACATATACACACACTTTCTGCATATGTTCATACAGCATTAGAAATCTCTTAAGGACAATGTTTGCTTGTGGATGATGTTTTGAGTAGATGGATGGTAGGATACGTTCTTCCTAACTTAGAGATTTCGGGGACGAAATCCTTAAAATAGGGGAGAATGTAACAGCCCGAATTTTAATAACGTGTTAAGACAAGAATCGAGGCAGAATAAAATTTTAAAATAAGAATCAAGAGAAACGGGTTGCACCGTTGCGTTCGTCTCGGAATTCTGGTTGGAAACGAGTCCGAAATTTCGTAAATCGGAGTCCGTATGACCTAGACATGGCCTCTAGAAGTTTCACGAAAAATCAGAAAACGAAAACAGATTTTCAAATTTCGAATTTAGCCCCAAACAGACTGGGCGGGAAAATTTCCCGCCCAGCCCCAGGTCGACTGGGGAGTCGACCCCCCAGGGACAAGGTTGACTGGGCAGTCGACCTGGGAGTCGACCTCCCTGGTCGAGCCAGGTTGGCCTGGTGCACCTGCTTGCTCCTTTGGGTCTGTTCTGTTGGCCTGTGACGAGATTGGATAGTTCAGATGTAAACTAGGGTTAATCTAAGGGCCTAAACTAGTCCTAACTTCTATCAAAACACCCTAAGACCTAGCCTAATTCACTACAAACCCTCCTAACAATGAAGTGCTGCCCAAATGTCTCTTGATCATGGCCTCCATCTTCAACTTCAAAAGCCTAAGCATGCAAACTAGATTCAAGTCAAAGGAGCAAGCTTTCTACATCAAATCAAGGAAGTAGAGCATCATCTCAACACCGTTCTACGACAAATGCTTGCTCATAAATCTCTAGCCACGCTTTGTAAGTTCTAACTACTTTTAGATCTAAACGGTAGTTCTAATGTTGACATGGAATAAAATGAGATGAAACCTAAGTATGTTAGTCTATGTGAATCTAGTCTTGCCCCTCTCTTGAACCTATGACTTTGGGCTATTTCTTAGTGATTAAATCATGCCACTCATGTTGTGTTTTACCTAGTTTATCATGCAAGTTTGAATCTTAACTTGTGGAATGTTGGCATGAACCCTTAGAACAATTTGACTTGTTGAACATTCATATGAACTTGACTTGGGGCTTATGCATGTAAAAGAACCTAAACCCCTCATGACCATTTACATGCCTATGATGATGAACCTAGTGTTATGCTATCATACATGTTTGAGGTCAATCCCTTTATGCTATCATACATGTTTGAGGCCAATCCCTTTATGCTATCATACATGTTTGAGGCCAATATGTTGTCATATTATTCCTACTATGTTGACTCGCTTTCACTTGCGTTGGGAATACGCCTTGGGTATTTTAGGCAAACTTGAGATGGGCTATGAAACTTAACATGAATTAAGTAATGGGACAATGGGCATAAGTGGAAAACGTGGACTTTGTCGTAGCCTAAATTTGACATGAACATGACAAGTAGGAAAACATGAAAGTGGCCAACTCGAGGTTGGGTTGAGTTTGTAGCATAAATCTGCCCGGAACCGCCCGGCAAATCCAGTAGCTACAGATAATAAGACCCAATGTGAGTAGTTGGTCATATCGCGCTCAAAACCCGAGGTTAGACTAGGTTGTGGTGTAAAGCTGCCCGGACCCGCCCGGCGTAACCAGTAACCACAACAAAGTCTAATGTGAGAGGTTGGGGTGCATTAATTTACTTAATGCCACATGATAAGGTTAAGTTAGTTTGACTAATGGCACTTAACCGATATGACATGAATGGGTAGGTTAAGTAAGACCGGACTTGATTACTTAAAGACACTTAACCATATAACACGATTAGCGGTTGGGTTAGTTTAACCTAAATGGGTTGATAACACCCGACTGGGATAACGCGATACGTGGTAGGGTTAAGTGAACCCACAAGAATGATACTTAACCATTATAAATATGACTAGTGGATGGGGTTAAGTTAACCTACACTTAACCAATCCGACTCGATAATTTGATGGGGTTAAGTTAACTTACACTTAACCAATCTGACTTGATAATATGATAGGGTTAAGTCACGAACCTCTTAAATATACTTAACCAACTCGACTCGATAATTTAATGCGGTTAAGTTAACCTACACTTAACCAATTTTACTCGATGATTTGATGAGGTTAAGACAACCTATACTTAACCAATCTGACGCGGTAGCTTGATGAGGTTAAGATAACCTATACTTAACCAATCTGACACGGTAATTTGATAGGGTTAAGTTAACCTATACTTAACCAATCTGACACGATAATCTAGGGTTAAGTCATGAACTTCTTGATATACTTAACCAACTTGATACATGGTTTGTAGGGCTAAGTCTTGAACTTGAATACTTAGCCAATTTTGACATGATTCGTAGGCGGGGTAAGTCATGAACTCGAATGACAACACTTAACCCATTAAGACAAAACCCTAGTTCAGGGGACTAAGTGGAAAATCGTAGTTAATAAGGATAACGGGAAGGGAAACTAGGTGATAAACCTTAGTTAAGGATAACTAAGTAATAATTCTTAGTCAAGAGAATTGGACCAGTTCATAAATAGATGAGTAACCTGATACGGTAGGTCATCGTTTAAACGAACACACGAGGAGGAGCGAATGTTTATCTGACTTAGATAAAGGCTCCAACGAACTGGGTGACGAAGCGGTAGCTTCGGGGGACATGAGGGTACTCTTGGTATCCCTCTGTGAGGTTGCAGATGATCCGCCTGGGCTCACAGAGGTTAAGGTCTGCGGTAGAAGAATCAAGGGTATGCCTTGGTTGCTGTGCGAGCAACCTAAAGACTGGGGTGGATTAGCGTGGTGTCGGTGATACTTAGTTTAGCCCTGTGATAGCACATCGTCGACTACCTACCATCTTTAGTCAATCGTGTACGTATGCGGAAAGGCAGACAACTCCCTACAGACCATATACTTGCTATCTAGTTATGGGTGAGGTTGGCAAATAGGAAAGTGGGGCATGGATGGCCGGAGTATAGTTCTCGTGCATGATTTTCTTGGATTGCCTTTCAGTAGTTGAGGGAGGGGTCACGTGGGACCATAACCACCAGTAGAAAAACAGACCTTGATATTTGCATCGGCAGATAACCTAAAGCTCCCGACCGAGTCCTATATTTCTTGATTAGCCCTGTCACGGGACTCGGATGGCACATTGAGATACATGTGCATCTAGACGCGGAAAAACGATTCACGATACATACGGGGGAAAAAGGGCGTGGTTGACGGGTAGCGTAATCCCTAGCGGTCCTAGGTGGCTTAAACCCAAACCAAGTTACGAAAACGTTTGGTAGGTAGCGTAATCCCTAGTGGTCCTAGGAGGCATAAATCCTAGCCGAACATTCGAGAATTCATGGTAAGAAAATACAGCTAGATCAAGGGTGACAGTCCAAACGATTTCAAGGATAATGGAACTACGTGAGGAAGCCCGTAGGATTTACGGCAAAGGACTAAACATATACATGGAAAGAAACATATGAGTTGGGAAAACCTACATTAGGTTGACGTGGACCATTTCATGACAATGGGCAAGGGACATTTTGTAGCTAACACATGACACGGGTTGGGATACTAGTACGGAAGGTGCAGGGCAAATATACCTGATAGAACCTTGGGGTGTTATACTTGATAGAACCTTGGGGTGTTATACTCGATAGAACCTTGGGATATTATACTCGATAGAACCTTGGGATGTTATACTTGATTCATAGTGACCGTAGTTTATCCTGATACATTAGTTCATCCTGTTACCTTGGTTTAGCTTGTCTATCTTGTCATCATCCTTATGTTTACTTTCAGTTTATGCATCTCATGTTACCTTTACCTGTTTTTATGCTGGAAGTAGATAGGACTTACCAGTCTTTATGACTGACCCCGTTTCTTTCGCCTCTTTGTCTTCCGTCCCCCCCCCCCCCCAGGTTTTCAGGGAGGAAATACTGTTATTTAGCTCGGACTTCCTCTGCTTCAAGGTCATCAAGTATGGCTTGGATTTTTCTTGGCTATGGCTGCTTTACCGTTTTACTTGGGGAATATTTAATGACCGTGGTTTTATGCTTCTTTAACTATTGCAAGACAGGTTTCCAATGTAATGGCTTTTAAAGGCATTTTGATGTAAAAGGCTTTAGACCTTATAATTTTATGAGGTAATGAAATTTAGTTTTTCTTCCGCTGTTTTATATGTTCTGTCTTGTAATATTTCTGTGCATGTTTACCTAGACAACGCCCCTCCAAAGCTAGTGCATTCTCTTGTGAGTGACCCTGGCGGAGGTGGGGTGTTACAGATGTCTTTGTGGATCCTGCTGCATAACTTCAAATTGGTTCTCAGGAACAATATCAACATCTTGGGTTAAACCATCATCTACCACCGACCAATATGATTTTGTTCAAACTCGTCATATATTTGTATCATTGTCTCATCATCAATCTCCCAATTATGCATTTTTAGCATACAACAAAAGAAAATAGCTAAAAGGTAGAACTAGAGAGAAATAACACGATCTACAACATTTTTAACCCATTATAGAATTTGAACGTTAAATCTTACCTGATTTCCAGCTCAATCGCAAATACTAAGCTACAAATCGATTGTGTTTTGAAATTGAGCATAGTTAGAAAATAAAGTTTCCATTGTTAAAGTTTTGGGCAATGATGAGGGTAAGGGTAAAACCAGCTCAAGAAATCCAGAGAGGCAAATTATGGGCGTCATCTCGGATGATGCCAATAGGGGTTATTTGAGATAACGCCAATAAGTTACATCTCTGACCCCTACGAGGGAAGTGAGAAAATTTAAAAGCGGTATCTCGAATACCGCTTGTGGGTAGTGTTCGAGATAACGTTTTGTCATTTGCTCGCTGCCTCGAGAAGAGACAGTGAGAAAAATTATAAGCGGTATATCGGATACCTCTTGTGAGCGGTATCCGAGATACTACTCTGTTAATTGCTTGCTGCCTCGTAAAGAGGTAGTGAGCAAACTTATAAGTGACATCACGGATACCACTTGTAGGCGGTATCCGAGATGCCGCTTGTAGGCGGTATTAAGAGGTAGTGAGAAAATTTACAATGGTATCCACCAACAAAACAATCAACTGCATATCCACAATAAACATGACTCTCGATACAAACAAAAACTGACATAACAATCGGCATATACTATTATTACAGCAAAACAATCCTAATTACATAACAAACATAACGATCTACATAAAACATGACAACTGCATATCCACCAATAAAACAATAACATATCCAAACAATCCAACACCATAACAACCCAAATTTTTAACAACTAAACAACTACGTTCTACCGACACAAGACAATAACAAACCAAAACATCGTACAGAATCATTACATAGATAAAAAGATAGCAAATTGTTCATTAAAAGTTTAAAACCACTGCCTGATCCATCACATGTCTCAAAAGCCGAGGTGTTTTCCTTTTTGGCCGTGTCTAAAGTCTTCCTTCTTCTAGTGTTGACTCCTCCTCTTCCTCTTCCTGGATCCCTTGCTATATATGTTCTACAGGATGTTGTGAACTTCTAACCGGTACGAAGTGCTGCGAAGACGACAAACCGAACGGTTGACCCTTCTTGCCTTTCTTGCGGCTTTCATGCTTTTCCGTGGTGAGGGAGCTGCAGGTTGTTAAAAAATGTCCAATTGAGCCGTTGGTGGCGGAGATGGTGTAGGAGATCGTGGTCTATCCATTATGTTCTTAGACAAATAAGAACGCAAAATATGTTTAATCGACCAACACTTGACTTCGCTTTTCTCTTGAATTTCTCCATCTAATTCATCCACTAACTCTAGTGCGCGGTAAACACCGTCTGCCAGTAAACAAATACAAGAAGTTAAATCTTTTGGAAGTCTTATGTACCCTAAAAATTGAAAATATGTCGCATTCCTTCCAAGAAGAGCTCAAGATGCGTAGGAAGGAGGAAATGTAGGAGGATGTGGTGGTGGTCTTGACACCACGTACCGACGCGTAATGTTCCAGTACCATGCCATGTACTCTTGCTCAGTTAGCGGGCCATCATATTTTTGTTCCTCATACGTATAACGATTATTCCATAAAGTAATCGTGTTCTCGTACAACTCATCGTTTACTCTAACTTGATAATAAGGAGCAGGATGAAGAAGATGCTGATGTAATCCAAACTGCTTTATGAATCTGTCTGGAAGATGAAAATCATAGTCTGTCAGCAAAAACAAAAGAAATCTGGCTCTTCACAGCCCTCTAGACTCGGTGCACAGCGCGGGTAGTCTTGTAGGTCTTCTTCACTGCAGGGATTCCACGTCACTGCATCGGTGGAAAGAACATCTAATTCATTCATATAGAACAATAAATTGTATCTTCGAGCCCTTTTGGTATTTTTCGGTCCGATCCACTACACATACACAAATGTGTTTACAAATTATCATGAACGCAAATGTTTATCAACCCAAAATAGTAACTAAATTCATACCTTGCTGCATACATCTTCGTATTGTCGACTATCGGTCTCTTCATTAATACACGCTCGATTGGAAGGTAGGTCCAAGACCAAAGCTGCAAAATTATTATGTGTTGTTTTTCATTTTTTTTCATTCTTATAAAACATAATCATTTGGATTAATACCTGAACGAGACTCAAGCATCCACTGGTATCCCTTTGTTACAACAAAGCTTCTCTAGTGAGCTATACGTATGTGGTAGCTAGAACCGCCGCACTCCATGTGTATCTTCCACATGAATCAAAGTCTTCGATCAGAGGGATCCAATGACGAGTGATTCTAGATTTTGACCTATCATAAAATAGGCGTTGAGTAATAATGTGCAATATGATAGCACAGCTCGTTGTTGAATCTATAGTGGAGTTGCATTTGGCCGAATATCACCCACCAATTGAGAATGGTACCATGTAGTCACAACATTCTCATTCCCCCACTAATCCTCTTCCGGAGGAGTCATGCCAACCAAATCCTCAAGCATTTGCTTGTAATCATGTGAAATATTGTATGTAATAATCAGATCACCTCTGTTGGCAAACCGAATAATACCGCCACATCCTTCAATGTTATCGTCATCTCACCAACTCGTAGATGAAATGTGGATGTCTCGGGCCTCCACCTATCACGCAACGCCATGATCAAGTTGTGCATACCCTATCTTGTGCACCAAGCCAAATCCGGCTCTATCTAATAGTGCCAGAACCTCCGGATTATTAGACATAACTTGCTTAAGAGTAGGCTATAGTCGATAGTTCTCTTCGAGTCACTAACCTCCATCTGCAATGAATATAATCGTATATAAATCAATAGACAAACTTCAACATAAACATAATTCTTAAAAAATTAAATCAAATATTGTTACCGCCATCAATTCTGGATTACCAGTCCTATGTTCTGCCTGCATGTAAAGAACGCTTGGATCGACCGGTTCGGGATCCATCTCTTCTACTTTATACACAGTTAAGATGCACAGATTAGTTCATTAGTTAGCCAACAAATACACAACTAACTTACAAAAAGTCATTCCACGTTTCTATACTTATCTAACGTCACATTCTTATATTCTCGCATTCTCGTATTAGCATACAATACACTACCACAAGTCAACCATCTCATTTCACATTCCAAAATACACATTTCTCATTAAAGAAACATTACCATACTAAACTAGTTTAGACCACATTCTCGTATTCTTGCAAAACTTTCACAACCAAAAGTCATCATATTTTGGTATTTTCACAATACTTTAGGATACATTATCCTCCATCACATACTAAATATAAACATACACATGCACATTCTAAACATACACATAATAACATGTATAAATGTGACTTTCAATGTAATTTTATACATAAACTAAACCCTAAATCATGAATTTGTCGATGTGACATTAACTTGCAGATGATAGGAACTACAAATCACATCCATTCCACCAAAGAAGGGATAAGAGTTGAAATCCTTAAACATGAAAAACGCTAAATTTCGAAAATTACCAATTTTAATCACATAAAAGTTAAGAATACTTACCAATAGGAGATGAATTAGAAGAAGAAGAGGCCATTCAACTGAATTTTGTAAAAAAATTAGTTTTTAGGCTAAAATTGTAATGGAGAGAGCTGTTTTTGGATGATGGAAAAAGTAGAAAGGGATGAAATGGGAATTGAAAGAAAGAGGTTCAAGAGTTAAACGTCTTAGAGGGTTATCCCATACAACGCCAACTAGCATTATCTGGGATAACGCCAACGCTATACCAATATAAGCATGATCCGAGATGTCGCCTTTGTTAAAAAGTAATATAATTGACGGTAACTTAGATGCTGCCAGTTAAAAAAAAATGATTTGTTTCTGTAATTACTTTTCAAAGTAGCTTATTGTTGTTATAACTTTTCAAAATTGACCCAAATGAATTTTTTTTTCTTTAACCTTAAAGAGAGTCGAAAATCTCCAATTTCATTTTTTGTCTTTTCTGCTGTATATTTCATGTTTCAACTCAATTTGGTTATGTTCGAAATTCAGTTGAACTCGCATTGATTCAAAAAGAAAATGGGTTAACATTTGGAGTTCCTTCAATTTAGTTTTATTTATTTATTTATTTTTATTACTGAAAAACCATAGGGACGTTGAAAATATTCCATTAATTATTCATTTCTGTGCTTCTTTTACCGAACGTCATTGTCATGCTTCTTTGAAAGATTTTGTGCTTCAGTTAGTACAGGCACGGAGCACCATTAGAGAATTTCACAGGCATGGCAAAACAACAAATATGTCAAACGTGAGCATCTATTCTCCCAAAACTAAAATAGACAAACATCACTGTCCCTTTTCACTCCAACTACCCTAAAATTTCTACCATCACTCCATCCGTCATCTCTTTCTACAAACGCATCAAAACTACAATGAACACTTGTCCAAATTAGCTCTTGGCAACCTACTGTTTTCATGGAATACAAAGGAAAGTAGCACTTTTTACATTTTATCTGCTATCCGAAACCATTTTTATGTGGGTATTTTAGTGCTCTCAAAAGGCCATTTAGTGCTCGACAACAAATTAAAGCTCATCAGCTTTCAGGTAAGTTGGTATGCACATGGTAGCAAACTGAAAATTCTGGAGTTTACAAGCTTGACGTTCTAGCATGCATGATTCTTCTTTTCAAGCCAAGGGGAAAATATTGAATGTATGTCCAACACAAATGATATGTATGTATATACATGTTTGTATATACATACATATACATGATATGTATGTATATACATGATGTGTATATATAACACAAATGATATGTATGTATACACACACATAGTGATTTCCCTTATATTTAACAAGAAATGGGATCAAGAAGCAAGCTTGATGCACATGTCAATATTCATCAAAATTCACATCTTTTATTTAAATAAAGCATGCATGAGAAATATAATTGACCACACATTACAAAAGCTAGCATGCTATCTGTAATCACGCCTTGATCCAGGGAAGGCTGATTTTAGTCTTCCCCCTGGCCTAAAAAGATTTGAAAGTATCCAAGTAGGAGACTGAATGAGAAAGATAACTCATATATTATCTATGCTGGATAGTAACAAGTCAACGAGATCCATGAGAACAGTTCTCTCTTGTGACACGCGCCCCATGCGTATATATTGCATGGTTAAGCTTCTTTGTAATCCGGATTACGTTAGTGTGTTAACAGGTTAACAGGTGTTAGGGTAAAGGAATGTTAGGATTGACGATAATGAATGGTGTTAGTGATGGACAAGTAATTTTAAGCTAGTCGGCATATGTGTGTGTATTGGTTAGTCTTGAATATATCGATCCTTATCCGTTTACTGTGAACAATACGCGTGTGGGTGGATAACGAGCACATGTTTGTTTATAGGTAAACAATATTAAAATAAATAAAATAAAGCAAATGTAAACGTTTTAAGATGCTATGTGATAGCATAGCATATGCTATTTCAACCATCCAGAATATTCCTTTAGCAGCCATGCCCAAGTCAGCCTCATCAGGGATACCATAATAGATCCATAAAAACATGATAAGCATGACTTAATTGGCCGACTTACAATCTATCTCGAATCAATTCATTTATAAACTAAAATCATCCCGTAACGTTCACTATGCTTCTTTAAAAGTCACATTTTCACTTATCGAACTTCCCAAAAGGGGTGCTTTTTCTTGGAGCTTACTGTTACATTTTAATGGCTACATAGAACTACTTTTATCCAGTTTTCTTAATCCGACCCTGCCACGGCTCGACCTTGAATAACCCTGAACTTTGAACTATCACGGTGTGAAACTCAATTAGACTTCATTCATGCACGAAACACTGGTCGGACCTTCAAATCACTCGTCCAATCTTCAATTTTACACGGTTAAATCACGGTTTTGTTTTTCCCTGCTTCTCATTTTGTAATTCCCTCTGGTCATTTCATATTTAGTACTAATTTAAAAATAACAACTAAAATATTTCAAAAAAGCATAACTGTTCCAATATTTAAACCGTAAATTTTACAATTTCGTTTTTAAAAAACATGTGTGTTTGTTTGTACCTTTCCTATTTAATTATATAATGCAATCTAACATTTGAACAAATAAATAACTTTCAAACTTTTTTATTTTATAGTTGTTTGACTACACATAAAACTTGATTATTCATATTTTCACTATTAACAAGCATGTGCGGTTCTACTAGTCAGGCCTTCAAAACTTTGGACCATGAGTCTTCACGGTTTGACTCACGGTCCGGTTATGAAAACAATGCTTTTATCCTCTCTTTTCTCAAAATTATTTACATATTTCTAATAGATTTGAAATATTACAAAAGCATCGGACATGCTCTTCTCCTCATCACCCCTCTTCGGTCACTAACAATCACGATCTTTCACTTTTGCACAAAGACAGACCATCTAATGCGAATGAGGAAGACTACCCTTGTCAAAAATGAAAACAAACAACCCTATTGTAACGACCTACATTTTTTATCGTTCATTTCAACAATAATCTTAACACGTCGACTTAAACAAATCTAAAATACAGATAGTTATCGGGATTAATATAAGAAAAACAATCACATAATCTCACAGCGGAAGGAAAAAATATAATAATCAAATAACAGTTCATGAAGCTGTTAAATTATACATTACAACAAATCATCAGAGTTAACTATCATAAAACATAACGATATATGCAGCCGAATATTATTCCGAGTAATTACGTCTGTTAAGCTTCATATTCATCTTCAATATAATGTAGTCGTCGCTAACTGAAAAATCCAAGTTGAGCCAAGCACCAATGAAAATACAAAAAATACTTGGATCAGAACTAAAATATTTTCATATTAGTTAAATAAAAACCATGTAACAGCATGAGTGTCACGTCGTAAAAGATGTTTACGGTAATTCATATCCCCTATCCAATGTGTTCATGAGCGCAATAACTTAAAAGATGTTGCTGGAATTTCTATCCCTTAAGGATCCATTACACTAGATACTATATAATATAATTTTGTTATCATAATATTGTTTATTCAGTAAAGTATCAAAATAGCATAAGCGGGATTACATTTTTACCTTTACACCGTTCATAAACAGTGTAGTCTATACGGTACTGTAAACTCCACTAAACCGGTGGGCTATCAGGGGCACTCCATATGTATAATGCAAAACAAAATCATAGTGGGCGCAATCAGGATAATTAATATGATAAGGCATCGAGGAAAACCCAACGGTAGAATTCTACCGGATTACCGGACCGGGCTGGTGGTAACGCATAGCGGCTACTACCGCCCACCTCAAACAACACTCCGAAAATCGTGGGCGACCACTAATCAAATTACAAAGTAATAGATACGGTATCGAAGAAGTTTTTTTGATAAAAGGAGCGACCTCCGATTGGTCCGGCCATTCCTCATGTTTTAGTCATTTCAATTATGACTCAAAGATCAAGAATATCCATCATCATTCTCTTACTTCAATCCAGTAGCGTTCATCAAACATTCTACTTCATTTTGGATTCATCCACCACGTACACAGTTGTTAAAGTGGTTTTAAGTATTGGCAGAAAGTATGACAATATCCGATCTCGGTCTCTTTAAGATCGAAACATTTACATTTTTCATACTGGTCAGAATTATACATTTCAAATGGTTCATACTTCATATCAAAATATCATATTTGCTTCTAAATCTTTATATCCAAAAATGAATATACTTTCATATTAAAAACTTTATTTAAATCAAACTTAGCATCTTGAAACAATTCCAATCTTAAAATAAATTTGAAAATTAAATAGTTGAAAGGTATATAAAAATAATTTATATATATATATATATATATATATATATTTGAAATTTTTTGAAAATGATAAGTTAGGAATATAAAAGATTTAAATAGATAGTTTTGAATATAAAAATTTAGTTAAGTATAGTTAAATGTTAAAGAGGTTTATAAAATATATAGTTGATGGTTAAAATAGTTCATTCAAAATAGTGTGTGTCCATATATATGTGTGTGTGTGTATATATATGTTCAAATAAAATAGTTTATAATGTAAAATAATTACTAAGCAAAATAGTTTATATAAAGGTTTAATTAAAATAATTTGAATTAGAATTGTTTCTTCTAATTTTTAAATAAATGGGAATCATATTTCGATTTCAAATCAGTTCAGCCTAATTTCGATATTTCAATTCAATTTGACTCCCATTTCAAATTCAATTCAATTCAATTCACCTATTGGATTCAAATATCTAAAGTTTCTTATAATAATCTCGAGTTCACAATTCAGATATCATTTTAATCAAGTTAAATGAAAGTAAATTTCAAAGATGGATAAACAAATTCAATTTTGATAAATTCAATTCATTTTTAACTTCAGTTAACAACGTTAATAAATTTCAACTAAATTTTAAATTTCAAAATTCCAAGTTCAAATTCAAAGGAAAATGATTTATAACATTATTTATATTGTCTTTAAAAAATATTTCGAGATTCAAGGTTAAAAAAAATTATTTAACCAACCGGTGTCCATATTATTTTTATTAATCCTATGCCAAGTAATACTTAAAATTTAATTTTAGTATTTTGGGAAATGATATATATCATTTCAATCACAATCGGGGGTCATAAATATTTATCATTTCAACCTACTTTCATAATTCATTTTAATGATTAATCCCAGATTTATTTGATGCCCGTAATATTCAGGGTAAATGATTGGGATTAATCAATACAACAATAGTCATATATAATCAAGATAAATAACAGGTAAATTCACACAATTAGACATTAATATGTCAAACATATCAAATCAAGTCATCCATCACATCAATATATCCAAACAATCCAATATCTTATAAATTTACTAGTTATCAGATGTCCTCTTTAAAACTAGCAATTAAATGTCGAATTTTAATTTAACTGTAAAATTTAAGCTAATAGTCAGATTAAATTACACTAATGATGCCAATCAACATAAACATGCAATTTTAACTATCAAACAACAATCAATACAATCGTATCACCGCATGATTTCAATTTAGCTAATAACTGAATGCTTTTGTTAAACGTGAGTGAGTTTAACCACTCAACTTTGGTTTCGAACATGTTTGAAATCATTCCGTAAGGTTCACTATGCTTCTTTAAAAGTCACATTTTCACTTATCAAACTTCCGAAAAGAGGTGCTTTTTCTCGGAGCTTACTGTTACATTTTAATGGCTACATAGAACTACTTTTATCCAGTTTTCTTAATCCGATCCTGCCACGGTCCAACCTAAAATAACCCTGAACCTTGGACCATCATGGCGCGAAACTCAATTAGACATCATTCATGCATGAACCATGGTCAGATCTTCAAACCAGCCGTCAAATCTTCAATTTTAGATGGTTAAATCACAGTTTTTTGTTTTTCCCTACTTCTCATTTTGTAATTCCCTCTGGTCATTTCATATTTTGTATTATTTTAAAAATAACAACTAAAATATTTCAAAAAATCATAACTGTTTCAACATCTAAACCGTAAATTTTACCACTTCATTTTTAAAAAACATGTGTGTTTGTATGTACCCTTCCTATTTAATTATATAATGAAATTTATTAATGTTAGTGAACAAATAGATAACTTTCAAACTTTATTATTTATTTGTTTGAGTACGCATATTCATATTTTCACTATTAACAAGCATGTGCGGTTCTTGACGGTTCGACCGATCAAACTTCAAAACCTTAGACCATGAGTCCTCACGGTTTGACTCACAGTCCGGTTATGAAATCATTGCTTTTATCCTCTCTTTTCTCAAAATTATTTACATAATTCTAATAGATTTGAAATATTACAAAAGCATCGGACAAGCTCTTCTCCTCGTCACCTCTCACTAACAATCACGATCTTTCACTTTTGCACAAAGACAAACCATCTGATGCGAATGAGGAAGACTACTCTTGTCACATAAATGGAAAATAAACAACCCTATTGTAGCGACCTTCATTTTTGACCATTCAAATCGACAATAATCTTCACACGTTGACTTAAAGAAATCTAAAATACATATGGTTATCGGGATTTATAAAAGAAAAACAATCACATAATCTCACAACGTAAGGACAAAATATAATAATCAAATAACAGTTCATGAAGCTGTTAAATTATACATTACAACAAACATCAGAGTTAACTATCATAAAACATACTGATATATGCGGGGGCATAGGAAAGGCGTATGAAATCACAAAAAAAGAGCTTTATCTTCATCTTCAATACAATGTAGTCTTCGCTAACTGAAAAATCCAAGTTGATCCGAGCACCATTGAAAATACAAAAATATTAGGATTAGAACTAAAATATTTTCATATTAGTTAAATAAAAACCATGTAACAATATGAATGTCACAGTGTCGAAGATGCTTATGGTAATTCACATCTCTTATCCAATGTGTTCAGGAGCGCAATAACTTAAGAGATGTTGCGGGAATTTCTATCTCCTAAGGATCCATTACACTAGATTCTATATAGTATAATTTTTCTATCATAATACTGTTTATTCAATAAAGTAAAGTATTAAAATAGCATAAGCGGGATTATATTTTTACCTTTACATCGTTCATAAACATTGTAGTCTATATAGCGCTGTAAACTCCACTAAATTGGTGGGATATCAGGAAGCACTCCATATGTACAATGCAAAATAAAATCGTAGTGGGCGCAATCAGGATAATATGACAAGGCATCGAGGAATACCCAATGGTAGAATTCTACCGGATTATGGGACCGGGCTGGTGGTAACGCATAGCGACTACAACCGCCCACCTCGAACAACACTCCAAAAATCATGGACGACCATCAATCAAATTACAAAGTAATATATGTGGTATCGAAGAAGTGTTTCCGATAGAAGGAGCGACCTCCGACTGGCCCGGCCATTCCTCCTATTTTAGTCATTTCAGTTATGACTTGAAGATCAAGAATATCCATCATCTTTCTCTTACTTCAATCCAGTAGCATTCATCAAACATTCTACTTCGTTCTGGACTCATCCACCAAGTACACAGTTGTTAAAGTAATTTTCGGTATTGGCAGAAAGTATGACAATATCCGATCTCGGTCTCTTTAACAACCAAACACTTACATTTTTCACACTGGTCAGATTTATACATATCAAAATGGATCATACTTCATATCAAAATATCATATTTGCTTCCAAATCTTTATATCCAAAAATGAATATACTTTCGTATTAAAAACTCTATTTAAATCAAACTCAGCATCTTGAAACAATTCCAATCTTAAAATAATTTGAAAATTAAATAGTTGAAAGGTATATAAATATATATATATATATATATATATATATATTTGAAAATTTTTGAAAATAATTATTTAGGAATATAAAATATTCCAATTTCAAATTAGTTCAGTCAAATTTCGTTATTTCAATTCAAATCGACTCCCATTTCAATTTCAATTCAATCCAGTTCACCCATTGGATTCAAATATCTAAAGTTTCTTATAATAATCTGGAGTTCACAATTCAAATATCATTTTAAATCAAGTTAATTGAAAGTATATTTTAAAGATGGATAAAAAAATTCAATTTCGATAAATTCAATTCATTTTAACTTCAGTTAACAATGTTAACAAATTTCCACTAAATTTCAAATTTCAAAATTCCAAGTTCAAATTCAAAGGAAAACGATTTATAACATCATTTATATTGTCTTTAAAAAAATGTTTCGAGATTCAAGGTTTAAAAAATTATTTAATCAACTAGTGTTCGTATTATTTTTGTTAATCCTATGGCCAAGTAATACTTAAAATTTAATTTTAGTCTTTTGGGAAATAATATATATCATTTCGATCATAATCAGGGGTCATAAGTATTTATCATTTCAACCTACGTTCTTAATTCATTTTAATGATTAATCCCAGATTTATTTGATGCCCGTAAAATCTAGGGTAAACGATTGTGAATAATCAACGCAACAATAGTCATATATAATCAAGATAAATAACATGTAAATTCATGCAATTGGACATTAATATGTCAAACATATCAAATCAAGTCGTCCATCACATCAATACATCCAAACAGTCAAATATCTTGTAAATTTACTAGTTATTAGATGTCCAGTTTTAAACTAACAATTAAATGTCAAATTTTAACTTAACTGTAAAATTTAAGCTAATAACCAGATTAAATTACACTAACGATGCCAATCAATATAAACATACAATTTTAACTATTAAACAACAATCAATACAATCATATCACTGCATGATTTCAATTTAGTTAATAACTGAATGCTTTAGTTAAGCGTGAGTGAGTTTAACCACTCAACTTTGGTTTCGAACACGTTTGAAATCCAATTAAAGGCCCAAAATTTAACGGTCTCAAAATCCGATCACAACAGCTCCATATTGTCTTGAATTTCATTACAATCCTAACGAAACAAATCACAGGTCATGTAACACCCCACGTCCATTAATGTCACTCACAAAGGGAATGCATTAACTTCTATGGAGCATTTTAAGTGTGTATAGAACATAAACTTAACAACAAGACATATATAAACAGTACTTAGAATTTTAAAACTTTATTCATTACAGCGGTAAACACATAAGTTTGATTACATCATCAAAAACCAGAGTCAAAGTACATAATATCCATCTTGACCAAATCAAAGTACATAAATTGAAAGACATAACCCCAGTACAGAATAGCCATAAATAAGAGAGGCTGAACTTTACTTCAGCGATCCAAGCAACTTCTAAAAGCAAGAGATACAGCTGTCCAAAATCAAGCTCCACTAGTGCTAGTTCCAACCTGAGCACCTGGAGGGGGGGGGGAAGGAAGAAAAGAGGTAGAAACAAAGGGGGTCAGACATAAAGTCTGGCGAGTGTGATAACTTTAACAATATAATTACCAAAATAACTAGGCTAAGGCATAAGTTGGAAAATAAGGAAATGACTGTGAACAATTGGGTATGACAGAGTAAACAAATAAATAAGATTGAACAAAGATAACGTTAAAGGCACACCTAAACCACTATAAGATAATTACTATACTGTACCACCACTAGTCACCCTAAGGTTGATCTAGCCTATGGAACATAATAATCATATTGGTAGTTTCGTGCACCCCTAGTTGCTTTCATAGGTGCCGCCTGCCCCGATCTCCACTAGGTGTACCCACTACCCCCATGCGATCGACTCCCTAACTCGTAGATACTCGTGCTGGCCCCACAGTGGGGTGTATCACTCCCCAGAGTGGCAACCCAATACCACCAATAATGCACGACTTATACCTACACGATGCAACAACGTCTTACCTACCAGCCCGGACCCACACACGCACATGAACCCGTTGGACTTGCGTTGCCACCGCTAACCCGTTTTGGCCTCTTATAGTCAAGCCCAGTATGCATGTCCCGTCCTCGACTTGGGTCGAGCCCACAAAGATACTTATGGGTTACTGGTTGTAACGGGCCCCCATTACTTGACACAAGCTATCCACCTAAGCTTGGTCCCCTCTAGTACATCCCACTTAACCCTCTTCTTATTTATGTTCACTTACATGTTTCAATTTTTGGTTAAGTGTTTCTAATCGTATTTCAAATGCCACCCAAGGCACCCTCTAAATTCCACATGCCACCCAAGGCACCCACTTAACCCCTATGTCCCACCACATATTTATCTGGTTAAGTGTTTCTTAGTTCATTAACACCGTAACCTTGTAAAGACCTCTCACATTAAACTGGCATTTGTGGCAGCTGGATTGGCCGGGCGGGTCCGGGCAGCCTTACACCACAAACGAGCCTAACCTCGTGTCTTTACAACTGTTAGCATTTAATTTATGCCTAAGACCTCCCACATTAGACTGGCATTTGTGGCAGCTGGATTTGTCGGGTGGGTCCGGGCAGTCTTACACCACAAAAGAGCCTAAACCTCGTGTCTTAGACGATTAATTACACAAAATTAATTATCCCCCAATTTGAATTAATTTCCCTATTCAAATTATCAATCAATTCCAAATTTAACTATGGCCATAATTGACTCAATTATGTCCATCTATTTGTGGTATGCAAAATCATACCAATTATCTTCACATATTTATTTTATGCCATTTAAGGCATTTATGCCAAATTCTCAATATTAAATCTTTTAATATTATCCCATTGCCCCACGTTGTACGTTCGTTCGTTTAACGTAAGATATACGTTAGACTCAAATAGTCTAACTCATGGAATAAAAAGAAAACATCACAACATACATACAGATAAAACTAGATCTAAACATAAGGGGTGAACTTGCATGTGTGAATGAGGTTCTACATCTAAAACTTGCATAGGACAAAGTCACAAACTTCCATAAAACCACATATGTCATAGATCCAAATCTAAAGGTGTGAACTTGTTTAGGCAATAGTCATAAACTTGCATAAATCATGTATGTCATAGATCTACATCTAAAGGTGTAAACTTACATAGGCAATAATCACAAACTTACATAACATGATTCATATTCCAAACACATGTATTTATATAAACTTGCATATGTGATTTATGAAACATAACGATGGTGTAAACTTACATCTAAACATATAAACTAGCATGTAAAATTTAGCATATAACTCACACATGTCATAGCCTAACTTTAGATCTAAAATAGATGTCATGAAACATGTAAGGTTATGCATTAAATTTTCACTAACTTGCATATGATCTATGTCTCAATTAACATCCTAACTTGCATACATACATGTGATTTATCATATGAATCAACATAACCAAACTAGCATATGAAACATCACTATGAATACATAATCATAGAATTACAACATGGATGATAACATCACAACTTTACAACATAGATGATAACATCATAGAATTTACAACATAAATGATAACATGCGGTCAATAATTCACAACATAACCATATAATCCACATCATAGCTTAATCCAATTAAATTGTTAATTATTTTATTAAAGAAATCGAACTCACAACTCAAAGAAGGTCTTGAGTTCTGAAATCTGAGTTCTGAAGTTGAATTAGCTTTCCTTTGAAGAAGATTCATTGTTAGAGTTGAATAGAATTGAATTTGATTAGCTTTCTTCCTCTCTAATTGGTGGCGGCTATTCTAGGTTGCTAAGTGACGGCATGGAGGCCATGAATCTAATTTTAATTTGATTTTAGGGTTTGAGTCTACATGTCTTTTTATAGAGTTTAGGATTAGTTTAGGCCGTCCGATCAACCCAGAATTAATCCCAGCCAATCAGAGTAGATCAGAAACCCTAATGAGTCAGCATACAGTCATTAACAGGTCACCAAACAAATCTGCCTGAGGGGGGGGGGGAGGGGGGGGGGTAGGTCTACCTTATGGTCGACCTGTTAGGGTAGGTCGACCCCCAGATCGACCCTATGGTCGACCTGGCCCTAGTGGGAAATTTCCCGCCTAGCCCATTCTGACTCCGAAATTTGAATTTTTAAAATCTGTTTTGAATTTTCTGAAACTTCCACTGGCCATTACTTCTTCATACGAAGTCCAATTCACGCAAACTCGGACTCTATCTCAACCAGAATTCCGAGACGAACATAATGGCGGAACCTGTTTCCCTTAATTCTCACATCTGAGATTAGTTATTCTTTAATTTGTTACTTTAGTGTTAACAGAAATACGGGGTGTTACATTCTCCCCTCCTTAAAGGATTTCGCCCCCGAAATCTCCAAGTTAAGGAGAATGCATATCCTAACATCCAAACAACCATCTACTCAACCATCAAACACAGACATCCATTGTCCTTATAAAAATCCTAATGCTATATGAACATATGCAAGAAGTGTGTGTATATGTTCCTTATTTAATGCAAAATCAGGCGGTCTACTGATTCAGTTGACCTCATTAATGCAAACCATGATAGTGCCATGCATCCATTATGTATGCGAAAGAATCCTATCGATACATATTATTTCTACATGTGTGCACAATCATTCACCAAAATACAGCATCCATATGATAGTACAACCATTATACATCCATTAACTTAAATATGCACACACATTTATATGCAATATGAAGTGACTGAGCCGATCTAGTGCCTAAAGTGTGTGTATATGCATCCACGAGCAACCACTAGCAAACACTTGCATCCACATGCATCCATCATACATAACACGTCTCAAACACATGTTTCAACCATAAGACTACTCTATCTAAAGGTCAAAGATACTAGCGAGAGGACATACTAAAGATAAAACAAGTACAAGCTAAGCGATAAAGGAGAATTAAAGGATACCCTCGAAAAGAAAAGGGTATAATGAACGCATCTTCTCTTCCGTCTCCCAAGTAGCGTTGCTCTCATCATCTCCCCGTTGCACTTTGACTAGCTTGACCTCTCGATTCCTCAACTTCTTAGTTTTCGACCCAAGAATGCACGTAGGAGCTCGTCGAATCATCGCATTATGCTCTATCTCCACCTCTCTAAGCAAGCTCGGCTCTACCACTTCCACGGTGTCATGTAAGCACTTCCTCAAATGTGATACATGGAATACATCGTGTACACCACTAAGTCTCTCGGGCAACTCCACTCTATACGCCATCTGTCCAATCCTCTCCTTAATAGGATACGACACAACAAACCTTGGTGCTAACTTCCCAATGGACCCAAAGCGAACAACATTCCGTAATGGAGACACCTTGATAAAGACCATGTCCCCAATATCAAATTCAAGATCTTTCCTCCTCTTGTCCGCATACGATTTCGACCTATCTTGTGCCGTCTTCATCCTCCTTCGAATCAATTCAATCTTTTCCGAAGTCTCTCTAATCATATCGGGCCCAAGCAAGATCTTATCTATAGATTCCCACCAACATGTAGGCGAACGACACGACCGTCCATAAAGAGCCTCGAACGGTGCCATGCCAATGCTAGACTGAAAGCTATTATTATATGCGAACTCCACCAACGGAAGATGTTCCTCCCATGTACCTCCGAAGTCTAAGACACACAACCTCAATAGGTCCTCTAGAATACGGTTCACCCTCTCGGTCTGGCCGTCCGTCTGAGGATGATATGCGGTGCTCAAACATAACTGAGTCCCTACCGCCTCTTGCAAGCTCTTCCAAAATTCGCTAGTAAAGATAGGATCGCGGTCGCTCACTATGTTAGAAGGAACACCGTGCAAACGAACTATATTTCGAATGTATACGGAGGCTAACCATGGAGCAGTCCTCTTACTCTTCACGGGAATGAAATGGGTGCTCTTAGTAAGTCTGTCTACCACAACCCAAATCCCCGTATTACCCTTCCTTGATCTCGGTAACCCATCGATAAAGTCCATCGAGACACTTTCCCACCTCCATTGTGGGACCTCCAATGGGTGAAGCAACCCACCGGACTTCTTTTGCTCTGCTTTTACTTGTTGGCACACCAAGCATCTAGCGACAAACTCAACCACATCCTTCTTCATGCCGGTCCAAAAGTAAACTCATCTCATGTCCATGTACATCTTGTCCCCGCCGGGATGGATGGTCATCTTCGAACGATGTGCATCATCAAGAATGGTCTTCCTCAAATTCTCGTCCCGTGGTACACAAAGTCTACCGTCTCTACATAACCAACCCTTATCATCTAGGGTATACGTACTGAGATGGCTCGATGTATCCCCCTTTTGAGCTTCTCTACTAACTCAACCAACTGTGTGTCTTCTCGCTGTGCCTCACCAATCCATCCCAAAAGCGTAGGCCTGACCTCCGAGGATGCTAGTAAACCGGGTACAAAGTCAATGGAAGGTCTAAAGTCATACGTAGAGATGAAATCTAAGCTTTGCTACTCAACAAACAACGGACTCAAGGACAACCTTTTCCTACTTAAGACGTCTGCCACCACGTTACCGTTGCCAAGGGTATATGCTATCTCGAAGTCATAGGATGCTAAGAATTCCATCCACCTTTGCTGCCTTAAGTTCAAGTCCTTCTGAGAGAACAAGTATTTTAGCGATTTGCGGTCAGTGAACAATTCGAATTTTTCGCCAAGAAGATAATGGCGCCAAAACTTAAGCGCCAAAACAATAGAGGCCAACTCTAGGTCATGCGTAGGGTAATTTTTCTCATGCACTCTCAACTGCCTTCCACCATAGGCTATTACCCTTCCCTCTTGCATTAAGACTGCGCCTAGTCCTGTCCCACAAGCATCGGTATAAACAGTAAATGGCTTACTCCCATCTGGCAACACTAAGACTGGGGCTGTGGTCAAAGCCCTCTTTAAACGTTGGAACGCATCATCGCAGTCTACGTCCCATGTGAAAACTAGGTTCTTCTTCGTCAAGCATGTTAATGGGGCTGATATTTTTGTGAAGTCTTTGATAAACTTCCTATAGTAGCCAGCCAACCCTAGGAAACTCCTCACCTCGGTAGCATTTTAGGGACCTTCCAATCTTGGATGGCCACGACCTTTGCAGGATCCACAGCTATCCCTTCTTTTGAAATCACGTGCCCTAAGAATCGCACTTCCTTCCTCCAAAAGTGACATTTAGAAAATTTAGCTTTAAGGATATGCGCTCGAAGGGTCTCCAACACTTCCCTAAGATGTAGGGCACGCTCTTCCTCACTTTTAGAAAAGATCAAGATGTCGTCCACAAAGACTACCACGAATCTATTAAGGTACTCCCTAGACACCCTACTCATCAAGTCAACAAAGTATGTGAGGGCATTTGTCAAACCGAAGGGCATCACAAGCCACTCGAAGAAGCCATCTGGAGTCCTAAAGGCAGTCTTGTCTGTGCAATCCTCAGCCACTCTCAACTGATGGAAACCCGTGGCTAAGTCCAACTGCGAAAACACTGAGGCGCCAACTAACTGATCGAGGAGATCGTCAATACTTGGCAGTGGGTGCCTATTCTTCTTAGTAAGCTTATTAAGCTCCCTATAGTCCACACAAAGTCTAAGGGACCCATCTGCCTTCATGGCAAATACTACTGGAGCACCCCACTCCGATATACTACGTCTGATGAACCCCTTCTCAAGCAATTCTTTCACTTGCTTACTGAGTTCTCTTCTCTCTCTTGGAGCCATGTGGCGCACTGGCAATGCAACTGGGTTTGCATTATCTACTAGATATATTCGAAAGTCTATCTCACGTTTTGGGGGTAAACCCCTCACCTCATTGAAGACATCAACATATTCACGGACTACACGAACAGAATGTAAATCATCATCGGATGTGTCAAGGGATTCTAGGTAGCTAAGCATTACTGGACCTCTAGGGTCACAAGAAATATCAAGGGTCTTTCCACAACGAGTCAACAATCTAACTACCCATCTTTCACAATCTAGGATGGCCTCATATCTAGTTAGCCAATCCATACCTAGAATCAAGCCGTAGCCCATGAAGCCAAGAACAAAGGCGTTGCATTCAAACCCAACGCCCAAAATAAACACTCTCAAATCCCAACAAATCATAGAAAGATGAGCCGAACCACCAATAGGATTTGAGACTACAAAGGGATCCGTAACTAGACTAGTATCTAGGTGCAGTGTTTCAACTAATGATGTAGAGATAAACGAATGTGATGCGCCAGAATCGAATAAAGTATGGAAAGGATGATCAAACAGAAAAACTAAACTTTCAACGGAAATTGCTCTACCTCGTTCTTGCAGCGGTGGGACCACGAGAGCCTGAACTTGTCCCCTTGCCTGCCCTGGTGCCATAAGAGCCTGCACCTGTCCTCCAAAGGTAGACCCTCCCCTCTGCCCTTTCCTTGGGCAGTCCTTAATCAGATGTCCCGCTTCGCCACAGTGGAAACAACCAGTCTTCTTTTTCTTCCTGCAATCTTTGCTTAGATGGCCTGGTGTCCCACAGTTAAAGCATCTTTTCTTTCCCTTACCATTGTTGCCTTTACCACCTTTCTTGTTCTGTTGTTGCTGTTGCGGTTTCTTTTGATCCCCTTTCTTCTCGGGTGCCTTATAAGCATTGGCGCCCTTCTCCTCTTCATGCATAAGCGCCATGTCAACTAGTCTCTTAAAGGTAGCCCCCATTGGGATGTGGGTCATAACTAACCCATGAATCAACTCGTTCAAACCCTTCACAAATCTCAGGGCCTTCTTTTCTGGTGTATTCACCAAGTCCAAGCCAAATCTCGCCAACTGATTGAACTTGTTGACGTATTCTTTCACCGATAGATTCCCCTGCTTCAATGCTAGAAACCTTTCCATGTATAGATTCTCTTCAGCCCGTGAGAGAAACTTTGCCTCAAACCTCCGCCTGAAATCTGGCCTTGTATCAACTGGACGTTCTCCATTAGTGACCTCCCACCAAAACGAGGCCTCATCCTTCATTAGCCGGGCAGCTAACTGAACCTTTCTTCCATCTTCCACTTCAAAGATCCCAAACAATTCTTCCACCTCCTTTAGCCAGTTTCAAGCTTCAACAAATGTCTCCGTCCCGTGAAAAGGTTTTCCACCCATTGCCCGAAAGTCCTTACATATCTTCACATAAGTATCGACACGAGGAGGAGGAGGAGGAGCATTTGCTGGACCTGCAGCGGTGGCCCTGGTCTCCAAATACCTCCTAAACCATCCTAGTATCGGTATCCCCTCGGGTATCTCGGGAATTCCAGACATATTGAAACGAAAAAGGAAAGATTCAATACAAAAGGACCGAAGGAAAGATATATGGCTCTCGGGGTTATGCTTTCTAAAATAAGATTTTCTCTTAAAAATACTTTCCTTAAAACATACTTTTGAAGGTACTTCTTTATAAAAGTGTTTTGAAAAACAGTTTTTCAAAATTCATATCTGTTCTGGTAACCTTCAGCTCTGATACCACGTGTAACACCCCACGTCCATTAATGTCACTCACAAAGGGAATGCATTAACTTCTATGGAGCATTTTAAGTGTGTATAGAACAAAAACTTAACAACAAGACAGATATAAACAGTACTTAGAAATTAAAAACTTTATTCATTGTAGCGGTAAACACATAAGTTTGATTACATCTTCAAAAACCAGAGTCAAAGTACATAATATCCATCTTGACCAAATCAAAGTACATAAATTGAAAGACATAATCCCAGTACAAAATAGCCATAAATAAGAGAGGCTGAACTTTACTTCAGTGAACCAAGCAACTTCTAAAAGCAAGAGATATAGCTGTTCAAAATCAAGCTCCACTGGTGCTAGTTCCAACCTGAGTACTGGGGGGGGGGGGGGGGAGAGGAAGAAAAGAGGTGGAAACAAAGGGGGTCAGACATAAAGTCTGGCGAGTGCGATAACTTTAACAATATAATTACCAAAATAACTAGGCTAAGGCATAAGTTGGAAAATAAGGAAATGACTGTGAACAATTGGGTATGACAGAGTAAACAAAGAAATAAGATTGAACAAAGATAACGTTAAAGGCGCACCTAAACCACTATAAGATAATTACTACACTGCACCACTACTAGTCACCCTAAGGTTGATCCCGCCTATAGAACTTGATAATGATATTGGTAGTTTCATGCACCCCTAGTTGCCTTCATAAGTGCCGCCTGCCCCTATCTCCACTAGGTGTACCCACTACCTCCATGCGATCGGCTCCCTAACTCGTAGATACCCGTGCTGGTGCCACAGTGGGGTGTACAACTCCCTAAAGTGGCAACCCGATACCACCAATAATGCACGGCTTATACCTACACGATGCAACAACGTCTTACCTACCAGCCCGGGCCCACACACGAACATGAACCCGTTGGACTTGCGTTGCCACCGCTAACCCGTTTTGGCCTCTTACAGTCAAGCCCAGTACGCGTGTCCCGTCCACGACTTGGGTCGAGCCCACAAAGATACTTATGGGTTACTGGTTGAAACGGGCCCCCGTTACTTGACACAAGCTATCCACCTAAGCTTGGTCCCCTCTAGTACATCCCACTTAACCCTCTTCTTATTCATGTTCACTTATATGTTTCAATTTTTGGTTAACTGTTTCTAATCGTATTTCAAATGCCACCCAATGCACCCACTAAATTCCACATGCCACCCAAGGCACCCACTTAACCCCTATGTCCCACCACATATTTATCTGGTTAAGTGTTTCTTAATTCATTAACACTGTAACCTTGTAAAGACCTCTCACATTAGACTGGCATTTGTGGCAGCTGGATTTGCCTGGCGGGTCCAGGCAGTCTTACACTACAAACAAGCATAACCTCGTATCTTTACAACTGTTACACATTTAATTTATGCCTAAGACCTCCCACATTAGACTGGCATTTGTGGCAGTTGGATTTGCCGGGCGGGTCCGGGCAGTCTAACACCACAAAAGAGCCTAACCTCGTGTCTTAGACGATTAATTACACAAAATTAATTATCCCCCAATTTGAATTAATTTCCCTATTCAAATTATCAATCAATTCCAAATTTAACTACAACCATAATTGACTCAATTATGTCCATCTATTTATGGTATGCAAAATCATACCAATTATCTTCACATATTTATTTTATGCCATTTAAGGCATTTATGCCAAATTCTCAATATTAAATCTTTTAATATTATCCCATTGCCTCCACGTTGTACATTCGTTCGTTTAACGTAAGATATACGTTAGACTCGAATAGTCTAACTCATGGAATAAAAAGAAAACATCACAACATACATACAGATAAAACTAGATCTAAACATAAGGGGTGAACTTGCATGTGTGAATGAGGTTCTACATCTAAAACTTGCATAGGACAAAGTCACAAACTTGCATAAAACCACATATGTCATAGATCCATATCTAAAGGTGTGAACTTGTTTAGGCAATAGTCATAAACTTGCGTAAAACATGTATGTCATAGATCTACATCTAAGGGTGTAAACTTGCATAGGCAATAACCACAAACTTACATAACATGATTCATATTCCAAACACATATGTTTATATAAACTTGCGTATGTGATTTATGCAACATAAAAATGGTGTAAACTTACATCTAAACATATAAACAAGCATGTAAAATTTAGCATATAACTCACACATGTCATAGCCTAACTTTAGATCTAAAATAGATGTCATGAAACATGTAAGGTTATGCATTAAATTTTCACTAACTTGCAAATGATCTATGTCTCAATTAACATCCTAACTTGCATACATACATGTGATTTATCATATGAATCAACATAACCAAACTAGCATATGACACATCACTATGAATACATAATCATAGAATTACAACATGGATGATAACATCACAACTTTACAACATAGATGATAACATCATAGAATTTACAACATAAATGATAACATGCGGTCAATAATTCACAACATAACCATATAATATGCATCATAGCTTAATCCAATTAAATTGTTAATTATTTTATTAAAGAAATCGAACTCACAACTCAAAGAAGGTCTTGAGTTTTGAAATCTGAGTTCTGAAGTGGAATTACCTTTCATTTGAAGAAGATTCGTTGTTAGAGTTGAATAGAATTGAATTTGATTAGCTTTCTTCCTCTCTAATTGGTGGCGGCTATTCTAGGTTGCTAGGTGACGGCATGGAGGCCTTGAATCTAATTTTAATTTGATTTTAGAGTTTGAGTCTACATGTCTTTTTATAGAGTTTAGGATTAGTTTTGGCCGTCCGATCAACCTAGAATTAATCCCATCCAATCAGAGCAGATCAGAAACCCTAATGAGTCAGCATACAGTCATTAACAGGTCAACGAACAAATCTGCCCGAGGGGGGCAGGTCGACCCCCAGTTCGACCCTATGGTTGACGTGGTTAGGATAGGTTGACCCCGAGATCGACCCTATGGTCGACCTGGCCCTGGCGGGAGATTTCCCGCCTTGCCCATTCTGACTCCAAAATTTGAATTTTTAAAATCTGTTTTGAATTTTCTGAAACTTCCGATGGCCATAACTTCTTCATACGAAGTCCAATTCACGCAAACTAGGACTCTATCTCAACCATAATTCCGAGACGAACACAATGGCGTAACCCATTTCCTTTAATTCTCACATCTGAGATTAGTTATTCTTTAATTTGTTACTTTAGTGTTAATAGAAATACGGGGTGTTACAGTTCAATTCGAGTTCGTATGAGCAAGTTACACACATTTAGAAGCTTAAATTTAAATTGTTATAAATAATAAAACAAATGCCTCACTCCAAAATTCGCCCTCGTCAGCTCCTGGTTCTTCTCTCCTCCGTGTTTCTGAAGTCCAGAA
Source organism: Allium sativum (assembly GCA_030737875.1). Taxonomy (NCBI): domain Eukaryota; kingdom Viridiplantae; phylum Streptophyta; class Magnoliopsida; order Asparagales; family Amaryllidaceae; genus Allium; species Allium sativum. Next base: position 117,530,059 of record CM060918.1, read on the forward strand.
CGCAAAAAAAAAAAAAAAACCACAGCACGTTCAAAATTATCCCCCATAATACGATGCTCTGGAGCCCGATCAACCACTGCCATACAAACCAATGTTTTCGACTTTACCTGTGCCTAGAGCCATGAACCGTCCGACCACCTATAACGCCACTGAATCCTTGAAACTTGTCTTGCCTTTATTCTCCAATTCCGGCGAATCAAGATAAAATCAATATCGACCATCAATATGGATGTGAAGCCCTCGCGAAGTTCTACGATTTTCATGTTGGAAATTTTCGATTTCGTTGAACGGATTGCAAGGAATTGAGGGAGAAAAAACCGAAATCTCGTAGCCATTCAAATTAGGGCCAACCATAGTTTTTTACGGTTTCAGAAATAACAATTTAATAATATAAATGTCTTGTTTTTCGTGTTCTAAAGCTAAAAATGGGCTGGAATCCAAATCAGGTCTGCTCACAACCTATCTATAGGTTTAAAAGCCTCCTGAACGCAATGGTACTAGCGGCAAACCCCAATTCCATCATCTATAACAGTTGCGCTTAAAATTCCATTATTCTAAATAAATTGTACATATAAATTTCTATGCGTTTAAAATACGCACGATCAAATGATAAGTCCAATGACTATGTGTAACAACCCGTATTTCGATAACATGATTAAGACGAGAATCAAGGCAGAATTTAATTTTAAATTCTGAATCAAGTGAAACGGGCTATGCCGTTGCGTTCATCTCGGAAAAATACGCGAAATAGAGTCCGAGTTTTCAAAAATCGGAGTCCGTATGACCAAGATATGGCCTCGCGAAATTTCACGAAAAATTCCCAAATTAAAGTATACTTAATTAAGTGAAATGGGTTGCGCAGAGAAATATATATATTGATATATATATATAATTGAAAATTAAATAAATAAATATGCAAAAATGTTCAAAACAACGAATTAGGAGAGGGGAATAACCGAACCGGCCGATTTTTGAGGTCGACCCGAGCCCGCTGGGTCGACTAGGGGTTAATCCAGGGTGTTTGGCTGTCAACCCATGGGCCGATTCGCTCAAATGCAGATTTTGCATTTGGATGGTTCTCATGGTCCATCTTTAATCTTAAGGCCCTAGATGGTTCCTACACTTGACTTCTTCCCCAAGACATGCTTTGATGGCTTGGATTGAATCTAGGTTTAATCCTATGGCCTAAAACACTTGCCTAATCTATAAAAAGACCCTAAACCTACCCCTAAACCCTCATTATTCACTCATGTAACTAAACTATGGCCAAATTTCTACTCTCATGGCCTCCATCTCAAATCCCTAGAGCCTATGCATCCAAATCAAGTTCAAATCAAAAGATGCAAGCTTGCTACACCAAAGAGAGGCAAAATCAACGTTGCTATGCGAGTTCCATGACGATTCTTCAACAAAGGAGGCACCTTTCTTAGCCAAGATGATTCATGCTTCTTTCCCTAGGCCTAACTATGTAAGTTCTAGCTACTTTTAGATGGAAACGGTAGTTTTGATAATGACATGGGATAAAATGAGGCTAAACATGATTATGCGAACCTATATGAACCTTACCTTGCCTCTTGTGTTCATGTTTATGATTTTAGGCCATGTGAGTGACTTAATCATGCCTCTCATGCTATGCATAACCTAGTTTAACTTGCAAGTTTGGATCTTTATGCATGAAATGCTAGCATGAACCTTTAGGAACCACTTTACTTGTGAAACATTGGCTAAGACAAGATTTTGGGGCTTATGCATGTTTATGAACCCAAACCCCTTATGCTAACATGCAAGTTTGTGGCCAAACCCTTTTTGATAAGATGCATGTTTGTGGCCAAATTACCTTATGACACTATGCATGTTTAGGGCCAATCTCTTTATGATGTTATGCATGTGGAAGCCAAGCCCTTTTGGCATCATGCATGTTTTGAGACCAATATGTGACATAGTATCCTTACTATGTTGACTCGCTTTGCTTGCGTTGGGAAAACACGATTTTGGGTAGCTAGATAAACATGAACATGTCGCAAAATCTTAACTTGAATATGACATGTGTTTATACTTGAAAATATGACTTGAAAGATAACATGGAAGATGACATGTAAGTATGCATAAAAGCATGAGCTTGGGAATTTACCTATTAAGTTAGGTCTACCCTTTGGGAATTTACCTATTAAGTTAGGTCTACCCAAATGCTTGAAAACTTGTAACATGTTTTGGAAACATGATGAACTTAGATAATATAAGTGTGGCCAACTCGAGGTTGGGTTGAGTTTGCAACGTAAAGCTACCCGGAACCGACCGGCCTAACTAGTAGTTGCAAACAATAGGACCCAATGTGAGAAGTTGGTCATGTCGCGCTTAAGACCCGAGGTTAGACTAGGTTGTGGTGTAAATCTACCCGGACCCGCCCGGCTTAACTAGTAACCACAACAAGGTCTAATGTGAGAGGTTGAGGGTGCATTAATTAAATTAATGCCACATAATAGGGTTAAGTTAATTTGATTAATGAGGCTTAACCAAATATGATAGGGACAAATGGGTTAAGTAATTTGATTAGGCTAATGATACTTAACAAAACATGATAAGCTTGGGTAGGTTAAGTAACTTGGTTTGCCTAATGACACTTGACCATTTTTATACGACTAGTGGACGGGATTAAGTTAACCAACACTTAATCAATCCAACACGATAACGTGATAAGGTTAAGTAAATTTTCTTAACGATACTTAACCGTATAATACAGTTAATGGATGGGGTTAAGATTAGGCTTAACTAATCTAAACATGGTAATCGGATGGGGTTAAGTTAGCCTCGACTTAATTAATCCAACTTGGTAATTTAATGGGGTTAAGTTAAACACTTAACTAATTTAACACGATGTTTGGATGAGGTTAAGTGACCTATACTTAACCAATCTAACTCGTTAATTTGATGAGGTTAAGTTAACCTATACTTAACCAATCTAACGTGAAAACATGATAAGGCTAAGTCACGAATCACTTGAATATGCTTGACCGATTTGACTCGGTAATTTGACAAGGTCAAGTTAATTTATATAATTAACCAATCTAAAATGATAATTAGACGAGGTTAAGTTATGGATTGCTTAATATACTTAGCCAACTTGACACATGGTTTGTAGGGTTAAGTCTTGGACTTGGATACTTAGCCAATTTTGACATGGTTTGTAGACGGGCTAAGTTATGAACTTAAGTGACACTTAACCCATTAGATAAACCCTAATTCGGAGGATTAGGTAAATAACCATAGTTAACAAGGATTATGGAAATAAGGCTAAGTGGTAAACCTTAGTTAAGGGAAACTAAGTAATAATCCTTAGTCAAGGAAATTTGGACCATTTCTTAGATAGATTAGTAACCCGATACGTTTAATTATGCGTGTAGGAGCAGGCTATCTGATTTAGATAAAGGCTCCAACGAACTGGGTAACGAAGCAGCGGCTTCGGGGAACGTGAGGATATTCTTGGGATCCCTCTGTGAGCTGCCAGGTCATTATACTAGGCTCACGAGAGGTTGAGGTCTGCGGTAGAAGAACCAAGAATATGCCTTGGTTGCTATGCGAGCGACCTAAAGACTGGGGTGGATAGCAGTGAGTCGGCGAATACATAAGGTGCCCGAGATAGCAAGTTCGTCGATCATCTACCATCTTGAGTCAAGCGTGTACGTACGGAAAGGCAGGGAACACCCAACAGACCATGATTTGCTATCTAATTATGGGTGAGGTAGGCCGTAGGATGTGGGCTGGCCGGAGTGTAGTTCTCATGCAAGATCTTCTCTTGTGTTGCCTTTCGCTAGTTGAGGGAGGGGTCTCGTGGGACCATAGCCACGTGTAGAAAAGCAGACCTTAGCATCTGCATCGGCAGATAAATCTAAAGCTCCCGACCGAGTCCTGTATGTCTTGTTTTGCCCTGTGACAGGACTCGGATGGCACGATGTGATACATGTGCATACAGTTATAGAAAAACGATTCACGATGAATGCGTGGGAAAAAGGGCTGGGTTGAGGGTTAGCGTAATCCCTAGTGGCCTAGGTGGTTTAACCCAAACCGAGATACGAAAGCGTGCAATAGGTAAGCGTAATCCCTAGTGGTGCTAGGTGGCGTAAGTCCTAGTAGTTCAAACGATGATTCATATGGAAGAGCCTAGCTAGAACAAGGGTGACAGTCCAAACGATTTCAAGGATAATACGACATGAGGAAGCCCGTACGAGGTACGGCAAAGGACTGAACTTATATACATGGAAAGAAACATATGATTTGAGTAACCTATATATGCGATATTAGGTTGACATGGAGCATTACACGACTTTGAGCACGGGACATTCATGGTTAACACATGACGTGGGTAGGGATACTAGTGCGAGAGGTGCAGAGCAAATATACATGTTAGAACTAGGAAGAATATACACAATAGATACCGTGGGATGTTAGACGGGATAGATACCTTGGGATAATGCACTCGATAGAAATCTGACGATGTGATACCTTGACTTATCATAACATCGTAGTTTATCATGATACCTTAGTTTACCTTGCCGCAGTAGTTCAACCGGCTACCCTGGTTTATCTATCTTGTAGTTATCCTTATGTTTACTTTCAGTTTATGCATGTCATGTTACCTTTACCTGTTTTTATACTGGAAGTAGATAGGACTTACTCAGTCTTTTTGACTGACCCGTTTTGTTTCGCCTCTTTTCTTCCGTTCCCCCCCCCCCCAGGTTTCAGGGAGGAAACAATGCTGGTTAGTTCGGACTTCTTCTGCTTGAAGGTCATCATGGATGGCTTGGACTTCTCTTGGATATGGCTACTTTACTGTTTTACTTGGGGAATAATTTATTAAAAAGTCTTTATGCTTCTTTACTATTGCAAGACAGGTTTTGATGTACTCTGATGTAAAAGGCTTTAGACCTTATTTATTCATGTTATGAAAGTTTGATTGTACTTCCGCTATTTATATATGTTCTGTCTTGTGATGTTTCTGTGCATGTTTACCAATAATGCCCCTCTAAAGCTAGTGCATTCCTTTGCGAGTGACCCTAGCGGAGGCGGGGTGTTACATTTGGTATCAGAGCAGAAGGTTACTAGACTGGGCAAAAGTTTTTAAAGACCTTCTGAAAATTATTTGAAAAACCGTTTACAAAGAAGCATTTTTCAAGAAAATTTTCTTTTGAAAAGAAAAAGGCCATTCCCCAAAGGCCATTAGCATTATCCTTGATTCCTTGATCGAATGTCTTTTCCTTTCTTTCCTCCATCTGTAGTCACAGTGGTTTTGACTGCGACTAGTCTCTCTAGCTGCGTAAGTGTTTCCCGTACGATGGAGGTGGTTCTCGAGAGACCGTTGCAGAGTTATGCATGAAAGGATAGTAAGAACAAGGATAAAGGATACGAGCTCAGGGATAAGCAACATGTAGGTATGGCTGAGTCCTAAAAGGAGGGAGAAAGATGAACAATGAAACCCATGACGAGAGAGTACCTTTGGCATGGTGAAACGGGACGGATAGTTAAGTATCATGGAACAGGGACAAGATCATTCGGAGGGCAATAGTATGCTCTCATTTCTAGGGTACCTCAGAAGGAGGGTAACGAACTTGTTAAAGGTTTAGCTTTTCTTCTCTATCATCCTGTCGGGACTTTGTTTTGATCACCGCATCTTTTAAGTCCGCTTCGATAGTTGAGTCTCTGCACCTTAGTACTAGCGTAGTAGAGGATCCCGTTTTTGTCTCAAGTCCTATTGGAAGATCGGTCCATTTACTCATGGCTTGTTTGGATTTGAGAATGTCTATATCAAGTGTTGAGCTTGGAAATAATGCTTATGTTTATAAGTTGTGGATGGATTCTAGGGATGAAGTGGTTATCTAGTAAGGGGTGCCACTCTCGGTTTTGATAGGAGGGTAGTTAGACTCTTGACTAGCCTTGGTAATAACCTCGAAGTCTCGTGGAACCTTTTGGGTTTGGTCATGATTAGTTACCTAGAATCCCTGGATACCTCTATTGGAAATTTGAAGCCCGATCGAGTGGTGTTCACCGATAAGACGGATGGTTTATTTCACTTATGCATGGGTTATAGAAATCACCCTAGTAAGTGCGCTTGATAACCTGGTTTGCATCTGTTTACTTCCAAGAGAAAGTTCTTCTACGTGGAATACCTTATGGTACGAGGTCCGAGATTCACTAGTGAATTTTGGAAAGCTTGCATGAGATCATGAGTACGCAGTCATGTTTGCGTCAAGTATTCTAGGAAAAGGATAAGTGCAAGTGGAACGAGGGGTGACGAGGAAATGAGTTCCAACTCATGTTATGGAAACAGGAAGTAAGAAGCTGCGAAATCGTGAAGTAAAAAGGGGCGGTCAAGGCACGATGGAACTAAGCTCAAGGTAATGCGACTCAGGAGACTGAAGACTAAATACGCGCATGATATCTCTTTTTGGGAATATATCCTCGATCCCTGTTTTTCTGTTGAGCTTGCTTGTAGGCTATCTTTTATGGACATCCTCTCGGTCCTGTCTCTGTTACAAACCCCGTACGGAGTTTGTTTTGTTTATCTTCTCGACCCTGTTTCAGGGAATCTTAGGTAGAACCCTATGGATGTAAACATGTATTTGAAACATGTTATGGTTGATATGGTTGCAAATGGTTGCAAGTGGTTGCTCGTGGATGCGCGAATTTACATTAGATATTAGCTCGACTCGGTCACATTTCATATTGCATATGCACAAGTATTTATACTTGTTTATGGATGAAATCGAATGTATTATCATGCGGTTGTCGCATATGAATGAATGATTGTGCACGCATATAGTATCTATATGACTAGGACTATTTGCATACATATTGGATTCATGGCACTATACATATTTTTGCATTAGAAAGATTATCCAGGCCTGATCATTAGCATTAGCTAAGGAACATGTACACACACGTTTTGCATATATTCATACAACATTAGAAATCATCTAAGGACAATGGTTGCTTGTGGATGATGTTTTGAGTAGATGGATGATGGACGGTAGGATATGTTCTTCCTAATTTGGAGATTTCGGGGACGAAATCCTAAAAGGTGGGGAGAATGTAATAACCCGTATTTCGATAACATGATTAAGACGAGAATCAAGGCAGAATTTAATTTTAAATTCTGAATCAAGTGAAACGGGCTATGCCGTTGCGTTCGTCTCGGAAAAATACGCGAAATAGAGTCCAAGTTTTCGAAAATCGGAGTCCGTATGACCAAGATATGGCCTCGCGAAATTTCACGAAAAATTCCCAAATTAAAGTATACTTAATTAAGTGAAATGGGTTGCGCAGAGAAATATATATATATTGATATATATATATATAATTGAAAAATAAATAAATAAATATGCAAAAATGTTCAAAACAGCGAATTAGGAGAGGGGAATAACCGAACCGGCCGATTTTTGAGGTCGATCCGAGCTCGCTGGGTCGACTAGGGGTTAATCCAGGGTGTTTGGCTGTCAACCCGTGGGCCGATTTGCTCAAATGCAGATTTTGCATTTGGATGGTTCTCATGGTCCATCTTTAATCTTAAGGCCCTAGATGGTTCCTACACTTGACTTCTTCCCCAAGACATGCTTTGATGGCTTGGATTGAATCTAGGTTTAATCCTATGGCCTAAAACACTTGCCTAATCTATAAAAAGACCCTAAACCTACCCCTAAACCCTCATTATTCACTCATGTAACTAAACTATGGCCAAATTTCTACTCTCATGGCCTCCATCTCAAATCCCTAGAGCCTATGCATCCAAATCAAGTTCAAATCAAAAGATGCAAGCTTGCTACACCAAAGAGAGGCAAAATCAACGTTGCTATGCGAGTTCCATGACGATTCTTCAACAAAGGAGGCACCTTTCTTAGCCAAGATGATTCATGCTTCTTTCCCTAGGCCTAACTATGTAAGTTCTAGCTACTTTTAGATGGAAACGGTAGTTTTGATAATGACATGGGATAAAATGAGGCTAAACATGATTATGCGAACCTATATGAACCTTGCCTTGCCTCTTGTGTTCATGTTTATGATTTTAGGCCATGTGAGTGACTTAATCATGCCTCTCATGCTATGCATAACCTAGTTTAACTTGCAAGTTTGGATCTTTATGCATGAAATGCTAGCATGAACCTTTAGGAACCACTTTACTTGTGAAACATTGGCTAAGACAAGATTTTGGGGCTTATGCATGTTTATGAACCCAAACCCCTTATGCTAACATGCAAGTTTGTGGCCAAACCCTTTTTGATAAGATGCATGTTTGTGGCCAAATTACCTTATGACACTATGCATGTTTAGGGCCAATCTCTTTATGATGTTATGCATGTGGAAGCCAAGCCCTTTTGGCATCATGCATGTTTTGAGACCAATATGTGACATAGTATCCTTACTATGTTGACTCGCTTTGCTTGCGTTGGGAAAACACGATTTTGGGTAGCTAGATAAACATGAACATGTCGCAAAATCTTAACTTGAATATGACATGTGTTTATACTTGAAAATATGACTTGAAAGATAACATGGAAGATGACATGTAAGTATGCATAAAAGCATGAGCTTGGGAATTTACCTATTAAGTTAGGTCTACCCTTTGGGAATTTACCTATTAAGTTAGGTCTACCCAAATGCTTGAAAACTTGTAACATGTTTTGGAAACATGATGAACTTAGATAATATAAGTGTGGCCAACTCGAGGTTGGGTTGAGTTTGCAACGTAAAGCTACCCGGAACCGACCGGCCTAACTAGTAGTTGCAAACAATAGGACCCAATGTGAGAAGTTGGTCATGTCGCGCTTAAGACCCGAGGTTAGACTAGGTTGTGGTGTAAATCTACCCGGACCCGCCCGGCTTAACTAGTAACCACAACAAGGTCTAATGTGAGAGGTTGAGGGTGCATTAATTAAATTAATGCCACATAATAGGGTTAAGTTAATTTGATTAATGAGGCTTAACCAAATATGATAGGGACAAATGGGTTAAGTAATTTGATTAGGCTAATGATACTTAACAAAACATGATAAGCTTGGGTAGGTTAAGTAACTTGGTTTGCCTAATGACACTTGACCATTTTTATACGACTAGTGGACGGGATTAAGTTAACCAACACTTAATCAATCCAACACGATAACGTGATAAGGTTAAGTAAATTTTCTTAACGATACTTAACCGTATAATACAGTTAATGGATGGGGTTAAGATTAGGCTTAACTAATCTAAACATGGTAATCGGATGGGGTTAAGTTAGCCTCGACTTAATTAATCCAACTTGGTAATTTAATGGGGTTAAGTTAAACACTTAACTAATTTAACACGATGTTTGGATGAGGTTAAGTGACCTATACTTAACCAATCTAACTCGTTAATTTGATGAGGTTAAGTTAACCTATACTTAACCAATCTAACGTGAAAACATGATAAGGCTAAGTCACGAATCACTTGAATATGCTTGACCGATTTGACTCGGTAATTTGACAAGGTCAAGTTAATTTATATAATTAACCAATCTAAAATGATAATTAGACGAGGTTAAGTTATGGATTGCTTAATATACTTAGCCAACTTGACACATGGTTTGTAGGGTTAAGTCTTGGACTTGGATACTTAGCCAATTTTGACATGGTTTGTAGACGGGCTAAGTTATGAACTTAAGTGACACTTAACCCATTAGATAAACCCTAATTCGGAGGATTAGGTAAATAACCATAGTTAACAAGGATTATGGAAATAAGGCTAAGTGGTAAACCTTAGTTAAGGGAAACTAAGTAATAATCCTTAGTCAAGGAAATTTGGACCATTTCTTAGATAGATTAGTAACCCGATACGTTTAATTATGCGTGTAGGAGCAGGCTATCTGATTTAGATAAAGGCTCCAACGAACTGGGTAACGAAGCAGCGGCTTCGGGGAACGTGAGGATATTCTTGGGATCCCTCTGTGAGCTGCCAGGTCATTATACTAGGCTCACGAGAGGTTGAGGTCTGCGGTAGAAGAACCAAGAATATGCCTTGGATGCTATGCGAGCGACCTAAAGACTGGGGTGGATAGCAGTGAGTCGGCGAATACATAAGGTGCCCGAGATAGCAAGTTCGTCGATCATCTACCATCTTGAGTCAAGCGTGTACGTACGGAAAGGCAGGGAACACCCAACAGACCATGATTTTCTATCTAATTATGGGTGAGGTAGGCCGTAGGATGTGGGCTGGCCGGAGTGTAGTTCTCATGCAAGATCTTCTCTTGTGTTGCCTTTCGCTAGTTGAGGGAGGGGTCTCGTGGGACCATAGCCACGTGTAGAAAAGCAGACCTTAGCATCTGCATCGGCAGATAAATCTAAAGCTCCCGACCGAGTCCTGTATGTCTTGTTTTGCCCTGTGACAGGACTCGGATGGCACGATGTGATACATGTGCATACAGTTATAGAAAAACGATTCACGATGAATGCGTGGGAAAAAGGGCGTGGTTGAGGGTTAGCGTAATCCCTAGTGGCCTAGGTGGTTTAACCCAAACCGAGATACGAAAGCGTGCAATAGGTAAGCGTAATCCCTAGTGGTGCTAGGTGGCGTAAGTCCTAGTAGTTCAAATGATGATTCATATGGAAGAGCCTAGCTAGAACAAGGGTGACAGTCCAAACGATTTCAAGGATAATACGACATGAGGAAGCCCGTACGAGGTACGGCAAAGGACTGAACTTATATACATGGAAAGAAACATATGATTTGAGTAACCTATATATGCGATATTAGGTTGACATGGAGCATTACACGACTTTGAGCACGGGACATTCATGGTTAACACATGACGCGGGTAGGGATACTAGTGCGAGAGGTGCAGAGCAAATATACATGTTAGAACTAGGAAGAATATACACAATAGATACCGTGGGATGTTAGACGGGGTAGATACCTTGGGATAATGCACTCGATAGAAATCTGACGATGTGATACCTTGACTTATCATAACATCGCGGTTTATCATGATACCTTAGTTTACCTTGCCGCAGTAGTTCAACCGGCTACCCTGGTTTATCTATCTTGTAGTTATCCTTATGTTTACTTTCAGTTTATGCATGTCATGTTACCTTTACCTGTTTTTATACTGGAAGTAGATAGGACTTACTCAGTCTTTTTGACTGACCCGTTTTGTTTCGCCTCTTTTCTTCCGTTCCCCCCCCCCCCCCCAGGTTTCAGGGAGGAAACAATGCTGGTTAGTTCGGACTTCTTCTGCTTGAAGGTCATCATGGATGGCTTGGACTTCTCTTGGCTATGGCTACTTTACTGTTTTACTTGGGGAATAATTTATTAAAAAGTCTTTATGCTTCTTTACTATTGCAAGACAGGTTTTGATGTACTCTGATGTAAAAGGCTTTAGACCTTATTTATTCATGTTATGAAAGTTTGATTGTACTTCCGCTATTTATATATGTTCTGTCTTGTGATGTTTCTGTGCATGTTTACCAATAATGCCCCTCTAAAGCTAGTGCATTCCTTTGCGAGTGACCCTAGCGGAGGCGGGGTGTTACACTATGAAATTTGAAAACTTACAATAGTTCAATATTATAGGTTCGATGAAACTGGTTTCGTCAAATTTTGAGATTGTTTGGAAAAAGGTTAATTTAAATTTTAATTCATTAATCGATATACCCATTTGTGTCACGCACAAACACATAACAACTCTGATTGACTCGAAATTTGAAACCGCGCAATAATTTACTATTCATGTTTCAATGAAACAAATTTCATTGAATTCCGAGTTTGTTTGCAAAATAGCTATTATAATAGGTTCATTAATAAATTAGAATATTCAGTTTTCGTTTATTCACTTTAAATTAAATTCAAAGTTTGTTAACTTTGTTTCACATGAGATTTATGATTTTGTTAATTGCCAAAGTGGTCAAAATCAGAATAATCATTTTGTGCATAAGTGACATGATGATTATTGATAGAAATTGCCAATTATGATTATACCAAAAAAAAGGCATCACTACTAATAGAACCTGAGAACTTACCCAAAGGAAAGTCTTGTTCTATAGCTAGTTGACATGTTGAGGTTTAATAGATATTTTAATTAAATAAATATTGATCATCCAAAGTTGTCAGTTTTGTTTAAATGAATATATTTATTACCCACTTATGTTTTTGTATTTAATTATGTTAAGTGTAAGATGGTATCTACCCAAAGGAGTGTTATATTATATTGTTATGTAATCTGAATCCCGTTAGTTATGAGCTTATAGTTATTCCAATTTTTATTTGTAGTAGTTCCCATGAATACACATGCTTCATCTATTACATTGTTCACTGGTGCGAATTTTTCTAAATGGAGAGAACAAGTCAATTTCCATTTAGGTGTTCAGGATCTTGACTTGGCTATCCTTGAGAATAAACGTGTTGCTCTTATAGCAACTAGTACTGAGGTAGAAAAATCACACCATAAAGCGTGGGAACGTAGTAATAGATTGAGTCTTATGTTTATCAAGATGATTGTTGCTAACAACATCAAGTCAACAATTCTGCAAACAGAAAGTGCTTAGAAATATATGCAGTTTGTGGAAGAGCGTTTTCGTTCAACTGATAAGTCACTCGTTGGTACTCTTATGGAAGAGCTCACGAACATGATATTCGATAGGTCGCGAACTATGCAAGAGCACATTATAGAGATGACTAATCTTGTAACAAGGTTAAACTCCCTTGGGCTTACAACAGAGGATTCTTTTCTTAGCCAGTTTATTCTAAACTCGCTACCTTCTAAATATTGACCTTTTCAAATTAGCTACAACACTATAAAATATAAGTGGAATACTAATGAATTGGCCAATAGACTTGTTCAGGAAGAAGGACATTTGAAAAGTCAAGTGAATCTCTTAATAAGTTTTGTGAGTAATAAAGCTGGTAAAGAAAAGAATGGAAAATCAAGTCATTTCAAGAAGAAAAAGGCCCTGCTAAGAATGGGCAGGATAAGGAAAAGAAGGAACTGAAGGACGCTTGATGTCATTTCTGTAAAAATAAAGATATTATCAAAATGACTGTCCGAAAAGGATGGCTTGATTCAAAAAGAAAGGTAATTATTTATCTTTCATATGTTTTGAATCAAATTTGATTGAAGTTCTTATTAGTACATGGTGGCTTGATACTGATGCTACAACACACGTTTCCAATAATGTGCAGGGATTTCTTATTATCCAAAGTATAAACCCAAATGAAAGACATTTTATCTTTATGGGAAACGGAATGAAATTCACAATAGAAGGCATTAGGTCTTATCGTCTAATCCTAGAAAGTGAATATGTATTTGACTTATATAGCATCCTTTATGTACCTTCATTATCTAGAAATCTTATTTTCGTAAGTAAATTGGATATTCCTAGTTTGAGATGTATGTTTGGATCTGGTTGTTTTGATTTATATAAGAATACAGATAATGTTGGTTCTGGTATTCTAATTGATGGTCTATATAAATTGAAACTAAATGACAATTATGCAAATTACTTGCTGGATGTAGTAAATGATGTTGGATGCAAGCGTAGCATGTTAAATGAAAATTCTGCTTTCTTATGACATAAAAGACTAGGTCACATATCCAAAGAAAGAATGATGAGATTAGTAAGTAATGGAATTTGTCAAATTTGGACTTTAGTGATATACAATTATGTGTGGATTGTATTAAAGGTAAACAAACCAAACATAATTAGAAAAAAGCCACAATAAGCAACCAGCTCCTTGAAATAATTCACGCTGATGTTTGTGGACTTGTGGACACTCCAGCCTTTAATGGAGAAAAACATTTCATCATTTTTATTGATGATTTTTCCCATTATGGTTATGTCTATTTATTTCATGAAAAATCTTAATCTGTGAATGTCCTTGAGACGTTTATAAAGGAAGTTAAGAGGCAATTAGATTAAAAAAAGATGAAAATCATAAGGTCTGATAGAGGTGGTGAACATTGACAAACATAATGAGTAAGGCCAGTGTCCAGGTCCATTGCAAAATTCCTTGAATGTCATGGCATATGTGCGCAATACACAATATCGGGTACACCACAGCAAAAAGGCAATAGGATGTTAACAGCTATGGTTAGGAGTATGATGTCAGATTCCACACCACTTGAGAATTTGTGGTTGGATGCTCTCAAAACCACTAATTATTTGTTGAATGTTGTTCCTAGTAAAGCTTCTCAAAAGACTCTTTTTGAATTATGGACAAGGGAATGCGGAATGGATCGTTAAGGCAAAACAAACACTAGAGGGAGGTAAGGGTGAACAGTGTTTGTGAAAATTTAAACAAAATCTAAAACTTATGTGAACTATGAGATGAATCAAACACCTCAAACACAATCACATACACAGATTCAAACACAGGTACAAAATAAAAAGAAATAAAGATGTAGAAAGGGAAAGAACACACCAGGTTGTATACTAGCTCGGATTACTCCTACGTCTAGTCCCGCACAGCGCTGGATTGTGAAAAGTTTTATTATTATATCAATAGTCAAGTACACCCTCCTTGATTTCACGGCTACAAGGGATACCACCGATTTCTACTTCCCTGATTTCTCAGCTACAAGAAAACGCCGATTCTTACTTCTTGGATTTCTCGGCTACAAGGATACCACCGATTCCTCTTTTACTCAACTCAAACAATTACAAACAGCAATAGAACTCTTCAATAGTAATTGTTTTAGAGAGAGACGAGAAGAGAGTGTAAAGAGAAGAAGTTTATCAAAACAGAATTGAATTCGGAAGAGTATAAGTGTAGAAGTCATGAAAATGATTAAGAATGATTATGTAATGAAAGAGGATGAATGTGGAGAAGAAGATATATTTAAAATTCGGTTTTAATCCCTTTTTATAGTGTGTAAAAGGTTGCAACGTTTCTAAGTCGTTTTAAATGGTGAAAAGACATTTCCTTTCAAAATTGAAAAAGTGACAGCTATATGTCGACATGGTGTTTTTGTTATGTCGACATACCCTAGTGTATTTTTGAATTTTACAACATTTTTTCAAGTGTTTTGATATAAATATAATTCTGGAAATTCTTGAATCAAAATATAGTATTGTAAATTAATATTATAAAGTAGAAAATCATAGGAAAACATAAGTTTAAACCATATAAACATATTTATAAAATTAAAGGTTTTAAATTATATAAATATAAATTATAAGAATATAAATATGTAAAAAATAAGTTTAAAAAATAAAGAAGAAAAAGAAAGGAAAAAATAGAAAAGATAGAAAATAAAATAGAGAGAATTGAGGATAGAATTAAAAATCAGAATTTGAAAATTTGAATTTGAACTTGGAGTGCTTTTTAGAGTCTTACACAATCTAGACTTTATAACTATATTAATCTTGAACTCTAGAATTCTTGAAATCTTGAATAATCACGGTCTTGAAATTTCTCTGATCTTTGAATCTCTATCATCTTTAAACTGTACAGTCTTCGGTAATATTTCCTGTATATAACTCCCGCATATGTGTGTGTGTATATATATATTATATACAAAAATTATTAGTATATATTTTATAATCAATGATAATTGAAATAAGGTTGTTTTCATCAAATCTTCATTCTCCAACAATCTCCCCCTTTTTGATGATGACCGCCTTAGTTTATCAAATATTATACCTGTATATACCTGTTGATGATGATCCTTCTAATGCTCCTCCTGTCTGTAAGAATCCTATAAACTATTCCTATATTTTATAGTTTCTCCCCCTTTGGCATTATCAAAAAGAAATTCTAAGAGAACTCCCCCTAAATTGTAAAACATTTTGAATAAAACAAATAACTAACTAACCTATAAAGATACTTCCACTTAATCTTATATCCATATTTTAGAGAGTTATAATTAACTAAACCATATTCACAATGACAATTTTATTAAACATGAATTTGTACAAATACACGAATTTATAAAAATACAATTTATCGTAGGAACGCAATAAAATGAAAGAACAAGAATACCCTTAAACACTTAATTATTTGACATTGGGATATTTGTGAATTCGACAATTTGGATAATGGAGATAGATTTCTCCATTCTTTTCAATCACATTCCCATTTTCGTCAAATACGACTTCTCCTACACATTCAACCTTATCATCTTCATCTGTAATCATTTGTTGCATCTCCTGATGCTTCACTTCCTCTATCAATTCTTCTTCCTCTTCTGGTTCTTCCTCTGGTTCCTCTTTTGGTTCTTCCTCCTCTTTCGTGGCTTGATTATCATCATCGGTGATTATCGAATTAGCCTCGTTATCCATTATAAACTTTAAGAGGCTTCTCATTACTTTCCCTTTCCTGTTTTTCTCTTAACTCATCCTAATCTGGAGTACTTGTTTCTCAGCCACCATTTGCAGTATATACTCCATTTTTTTCTTTGACTTTGATAACCGTAGATAGCATAGATCGTTGAAACGGACCCTCAGATGGTCTAGCGTGTGAATTAGATTAGATTTGAGTATTTAGATTAGTGGAGGCCATTGTATTTTTTGATTTAGAGTTTTTACGGAGAATAAGAATGGGAAAGAAGAAGAAAAGTCGAAATAGAAGGTTTAAATAATTGAAATAACTAACTTTTGGTGGGAATTTAATTTAAAATTTTGGCAATTATATGTCGACATACCAAAAACTCTATGTCGACAGACTATTGTTTTGAATGTTATTATTTTAATTTCTTATGTTAATTTTATATATTCAATTTATTTAATTATTCTAACTCACTTAATGAACATGTACTTAATTCTCTCCTAAATTTAGTGAATGTTGCTTCATTTAATGGTTTAGTTAATATATCTGCTATTTGTTTACCAGTTTCTTTAAATTCAAGTGAATTTTTTTCTTTACTTACATTATCTCTTAGAAAATGATGTCTCACATCAATATGTTTAGTTCTCGAATGATGAGTTGGATTTTAGAAATATTAATAGCGCTTGTATTATCGTACTATGTAGGAGATTTATTTATATTTAAACCAAAATCATTTAAGTTTGTTGCATATATATTTTACTTGCGAACAAGCCAAAGTAGTAGAGATATATTCTGCTTCAGGTTTTTGACAAAGATACAGTACTTTGCTTTTTACTGAACCATGATACAAGGGAATGTCCTAAGAAGTGACATGTTCCACTGGTACTTTTACGATCAGATTTACATCCCGCATAGTCAGCGTCACAGTACGAAACTAAATCAAATGAATTAGTCTTAGGACAAAATAATCCAAAATCTAATGTATGCTTTACATACCTCAGAATACGTTTTACGGCTTTTAAATGTGTTTCCTTAGGTTGTGATTGATATCTTGCACAGAGACATACACTATGCATTATATCTGGTATACTACCGGTGATATATAATAAGATCCCATCATTCCTCTATATAGTTTTTGATCAACGTCTTTTGATATATCATCTTTACTTAAAGCAATAGTAGTTGCCATAGGTGTTGGTCTTCCATTTGTTGTTGTTAGATTATATTTATTAATTAAATCTCTTGCATACTTTTCTTGATTAATAAATATTCCATTCGTTAATTGTCAAATTTGTAACCCTAAAAAGAATGATAATTCTCCCATATAGCTCATTTCAAATTCTTTGGTCATAATATCTGAAAATTCTTTGTTTATTTTATCATTTGTTAACCCAAAAATTATATCGTCAACATATATTTGTACTAGTTGTATATCTTTGCTATTCTTCTTGATAAATAAAGTATTATCTAAGTTTTCTATTTCAAAATTTGATTGTAATAAATAATTTCGTAATCTATCATACTAAGCCCTAGGAGTCTTTTTTAATCCATATAACGCTTTTTTCAGCTTATATACGTGATTTGGTAATTTTTAATCTTCAAATAGGGGTGGTTGCTCTACGTATACGTCTTCTTTGACAAATCCATTTAAAAAAGAATTCTTGACATCTATTTGATATAATTTGAAATTATTATAGTTTGCAAAAGCTAGTAAAATTCTAATAGCCTCTAGTCTTGCTACAGAGGCAAAAGTTTCATCGTAATCTACTCCTTCTCGAGTATAACCTTGTGCTACAAGTCGTGCCTTATTTCTTTCTACCTCACCATGTTCATTCATTTTATTTTTATAGACCCATTTCATTCCTATTATTATTTTATCCTCTGGTCCAGGAACAAGTTCCCATACTTCATTCCTAGTAAACTGATTCAGTTCTTCTTGCATAGCAAGTATCCATGAATCATCAGAACATGCTTCCTTTGGAATTTTGGGTTCAATAGTTGATATAAATGCAGTATTACTCATATTATTTAATTGATTACGAATTCTAACAATGGATTCAATATCTCCTTAGATATTTTCTACAAGATGGTCTCTAAGTAATCAAATTCTTTTATTTGGTTGATTATCTTCATAATTTATTTCATTAATTTCATTTTCACAATCGTTGTCATTGTTCTGAGTTATCTTTTATAGTTTTTGTCGAAAGATAAGTTTAGTGTTTCTTCTATGGTGTTAGTTAGAGTATTGAAAACTCTATAAGCCTTGCTTCTTTCTGAATATCCAATTAAAATTCCTTTATCGGATTTTGAATCAAATTTGTCTAAATTATCTTTTGTATTTAGTATAAAACATTTACTTCCAAATATTTTAAAATATGATACTTTTGGTTTCTTGTTATACAAAAGTTCATATAGTGTTTTATGAGTTAAAGGTCTAACTGAAATCTATTAATAATATAATAAACTGTTGCAACTTCCTCAGCCCAAAAATTCCTTGGTAAATTACTATCGGATAACATAGTTCTTGCACATTCTTGTGTTGTTCTATTCTTACGTTCAACTACTCCATTTTGTTGAAGGGTTCTTGGAATTGAAAATTTGTGAGTTATTCGCTTTTTGCTACAATATTTTTCAAAATTGTCATTTTTGAATTCTCCACACCATGATCACTACATATTATTTTTTAATTTTTAGTGATAATAAATTTTGAATTCTTTTAGAAAAGGTTTTAAATTGATCGAAAGCATCACTTTTATTCTTAAGAAACAAAGTCCAAGTAAATGTAGAAAATCCTATGCATATCTGTTATGATTTATTGATTGAACTTGGGATGGACCAAATAAATCCATGTGTATTAACTTTAATGGTTTTGAAGTAGCAATTTCTTCTTTTCACTTAAATGAACTCTTCTTTAATTTTCCAAATTGACAAGCATCGCATAAATTATTAACTTTAAATTTCATTTTGGGTAATCCTTTAATTGGATATAATTTGTAAATTCTAGAAATGTGTTTGAAATTTGTATGACCGAATCTCTTGTGCCAGGTCCAGGGATCACTTGTATTGGCCATAAGACATAAAATATCGTTGGAGATTTTCATACTTAATATATAGATAATTTTCTTTCTATCTCCTTCGAATATAACTTTTGAATTCCTATATTCTATAAAACATTTTTTCTTTTCAAAATTTATCTTATAACCCTTATCGCAAGGTTGACTTATACTTAACAAGTTGTGTTTTAAATTCCTAACTAATAAAACATTAGAAATAGTAGGAATTTCAGAATTACCGACATTGCCGATTCCAATAATATATCCTTTAGAATTATCTCTGAAGTTTACCATTCCACCATCTTCATATTTCGTATTATTGAGTAGTTCTGGATTTCTACTCATATGTCTTGAACAGCCACTGTCCAGTATCCATTTGTCCTTTTTCATTTCCACCAATTGCTTTCCAAAATTTGAATTTTCAATGGCCATGTAACAACACCAGTTCAGGATTTGAATTTCCAACAACCACCTTTTCAGAATTTGAATTGCCGACGGCCACTTTACCCATCTTTTCAACTTTTGAATTTTCAAAAGCCATAGAACTCATACTTTTCTGAATTGAACAATATTTCAACAGATTACTTGCCTCTTTAACATTATTATATGCAGACTCTTTCAACATTAATGCGATGCATGAACTGACACTAGTATTAGCAGAGATTCAGAACTTTCCTATCATCACCATTTTCAAATATTAGATTATGAACTTTTTGAAAGACCTTGCTCTGATACCAATTGTTAGTGAATGCGGAATGGACCGTTAAGGAAAAACAAACATTAGAGGAGGGTGGGGGTGAATAGTGTTTGTGAAAAGTTAGACAAAATCTAAAACTTATGTGAACTATGGGATGAATTAAACACCACAAACGCAATCACAGACACAGATTCAAACACAGATACAAAATAAACAGAAATAAAGATGCAGAAAAGAAAAGAACATACCGAATTTTATACTGTTTCGGATTACAACTACGTCCAGTCCCACACAACATTGGATTGCATAGAGTTTTATTACTATATCAATAGTCAAGTATGCCCTCCTTGATTTCACGGTTACAAGGGATACCAACGATTTCTACTTCCCTGTTTTCTCAGCTACAAGGAAACACCGATTCCTTCTTCCTTGATTTCTCGGCTACAAGGATACCACTTATTCCTCTTTTACTCAACCCAAACAATTACAAACAGCCCTAGAACTCTTCAATAGCTCTTGATTTAGAGAGATATGAGAAGAGAGTGTAGAGAGAAGAAGTTTGATCAAAACAGAATTGAATTTGATAGAGTATAAGTGTAGAAATCATAATAATGATTTAGAATGATTATATAATGAAAGAGGATGAAAGTGGAGAAGAAGATATATTTAAAAATTTGGTTTTAACCTCCTTTTATAGTGTGTGAAAGGTTGCAACATTTCTGATTCGTTTCAAATAGTGAAATGACACTTCCTTTCAAAAATTGAAAAAGTGACAGTTAAATGTCGACATCGTGTTTTTGTTATGTTGACATACCCTAGTGTATTTTTGAATTTTAAAACATTTTTTCAAGAGTTTTGATATAAATATAATTCTGTAAATTCTTGAATCAAAATATAGTATTGTAAATTAATATTATAAAGTAGAAAATCATATGAAAACATAAATTTAAACTATATAAATATATTTATAAAATTATAAGGTTTTAAACTATATAAATATAAAGTATAAGAACAAAAATATATAAAATTTAAGTTTTAAAAATAAAGAAGAATAAGAAAGGAAAAAATAGAAAAGATAGAAAATAAAATAGAGAGAATTGAGGATAGAATTAAAAATCAGAATTTGAAAATTAGAATTTGAACTTGGAGTGTTATTTAGAGTCTTACACAATCTAGACTCTATAACTATATTAATGTTGAACTCTTGAATTCCTGAAATCTTGAATACTCATGAGTCTTGAAATTTCTCTGATCTTTGAATCTCTATCATCTTTAAACTGTATAGTCTTTAGTAATATTTCCTGTATGTAATTCCTACATATGTATATATATATATATATTCTATACGAAAAGTGTTAGTACATATTTTATAATCAATGATAATTGAAACAAGGTTGTTGTCACGAAAACTCCATTCTCCAACAAAACCTAGCTTAAGACATCTACGTGTATGGGGTTATTTAGCGGAAGCGAGAATTTATAATACACATGAAAAGAAATTAGGTTCTCGAACGATTAGTGGGTACTTCTTTGGTTACCCTGAAAAATCTAAAGGGTATGTGTTTTACTGTCCTAATCATAGTCCAAGAATTGTAGATATTGGTAATGCTAGATTCATTGAGATTGGTTAAGTCAGTGGGAGTATTAGAAGAGAAATAGTAGAAATAAAGGAAATAAGGATAAATGTTGCACTGCTTAGAGTAGTTCCTCTACCTACTATTACTCCAAATGTTGTTCCAGTTGTTGAAGAACAACATGATGATGAACAACATATAAATAAAGAAGCACTTCCTAAAGGAAATGACTTATATAATGCTGATACGCGTGAACCACAACAAGTAGCATTAAGATGATCTCAAAGAGATTGTAGGTCAGCTATTTCTAATGATTATGTGGTTTATATGCAAGAATCGGATTATGATATACGAATCAATAAGGATCCAGTTTCATTTTACAAGCTATAGAAAGTAAAGAGCCAAAGGAATGGATTAGTACCATGAAAGAAGAACTGAAATCCATGCAATAGAATGAAGTTTGGGATCTCGTTAAGTTACCACATGGGTGTAAAAGAGTCGAATGCAAGTGGGTTTTTAAAACCAAACATGACTCTAGTGGTAATATCTAACAGTATAAAGCTAAATTTGTTGTTAAGGGATACACTCAGAAAGATGGTGTTGACTACAAGGAGACATTTTCTCCTGTTTTGAAAAAGGACCCAGTAAGAATTATAATGGCATTAGTAACTCATTATGATTTTGAATTTCATCAAATGGATGTGAAAACAGCCTTTTTGAATAGAGATCTTGATGAGGAAATTTATATGGATCAACCTGAGGATTTTTCTGTAGAAGGTAAAGAACAATTGGTGAGTAAACTTAAGAAGTTAATATATGGACTTAAACAAGCATCTCGACAATGGTATATGAGACGACCCAAATTCTCCCTTATAGGAAAGCCCGAATTGAATTGAGAACATGACAAATCAGAAAACAAACATAAGAACATTTCATTGCTATTACAACAAATTACATCAGAGTACAAGAATATATCAGAGTAGGAATAAATAATATACAACGCAAAGTATCAGAGATTAAAATACATAGCAACGGAAATTTAAATGTATAAATACAATGCGTAGTGGAAAACACAATAACTAGCATAACTGAATGAAATATACGGATACAAAGCTTTCCGAATATAGCTCCAGTTGTAATCCAAGATTCTGGAAAAGAAATATCTGCGAAAACCAAAACTACTAGCTGCCGTGTGAAAAATACGGGCACCCAGAGTTTAGGTTAAAACAATAAACTTCGAATTAGTCATGGGACTGGTGTGAGAACTAAAACAGTTATTTAAAACTTTACTTTAAAAGAAGGTAAATCTAGGGACCACGCCGTATAACACGGAATGGGTTTACCCCCAAGAATACCAATGCCTAAAACAAACAGCGCAATGCTAATTAAAGAAAAATGAAGCTATTATAAGATTCAGGTCCCATCACACATTGCAACGCAAGTCAGAGGATAGAGTTTTACCTTATATTAGCTAAACAAGCTTGGTACGTTTTTAAAACAAATCTTTTATTATCACTATAAGTGTATAGTGTTAAAAACAACTTCAAATATAAATATATCAATCCTAGACGACATGAATGTACCATACCACTATGCCACCAATAGTATACAACTAAAACCGTAAAATTTGTACTGGAAGTTGGATTTCCATCATGATGTCTACTGATCTGAAAGATCGATCGTGTGGTGCAATTCCCTACGGTTTACGTCCCAGGCATGAGAAAACGCCGTATTGCACATTCGCACAATATCCAGGATATCGAGTATCTCCGCGACTTACGTCCCATGCATGAGGAAACGTCGCTTACTCTATCCTTTTGGGAATCGGGGGATGTGCCCTATCCCTACCAGGTGTGTAGCTACCACATCCAGCCTATCTTGGTCGACAAAATCCATCCTTATATCGAAAGTATACTGAACGAACTATCAGTTCCCCATCATACCGATGTGTGAGGCTCGCGAATTAATGCTACACAAAGCTATTATAATTAAAGCTATGTTTTGATCATCATCCACCAAGCTATTCTTTACAACAAGAGCTTGGATCACTGCATCCCAGCATGTCACAGTGTCAATCCGTACCATATCATTGATCTCAACCAATATATAACCTCTAAGCTCGTACGTCTCAGAGAAGGGTATTAAGCAAGAGAATAAATTCTCCGCCACCAAACAGATATATATTTAGCAGAGATCAACGAATACAGCATAACAGAATACAGTATCAGACACACCATCCATTTACAAGTCTGTTCTGGGTCTGAACGAAACCGGAGGCACCTTATTCCTCATCCTGTATATCCAATACAGGAGAGAGGCCCTCGCATATCCGAATAGTCAAAAATTACGTTCGGACGGTTACCACTGTAGCCCCTTCATGGTAGCCACTCCAATCATGGGCATCAGTAGCAACCCGTCCATTTGATGTGAAGATCGTCGGTCTTGCACCGTCTTCAATCTCTTCGACTGTTAGTCGTCGTACAATTATTCAGAATGGGTTAAACCTGATCTTTCCGAATAACTCGCGTATTTTATAACCAAGTGCTATAACAATACATCATACGCCTCATTCCAATCCGGAATATTCTTTTATTCGTATTTTTTTATTCTAAAAAGGTTCTCATTAATCTTATCAAAGATTATCACTCTTAAACACACTGTTTAATTCATTTCTTTGGAAACCATTTCAAAAGATTTTATAGTATCTTTTCATGGTTCAAATCAAATTATGGTTTATCAAACTAGTCGGGATTAATGCCTTACCGAACTAATCATTCATTTTAATATCTCATCCCAACCTATTCATCCCATGGAGAAAAACTGGTAGTACTCCATATCTAACACCACTATGTTATTGGTAAATTCAATTACCATTTCACGTTCAAATCTCATCAAAGATTTACTTATCGTATGGAGTAAAACTGGTGATATTCCATTTTCGAACATTTCTCAAATTTGGAAAATTTATTTACCACATTAACATTTCAATCTAATTAAAGATTCATTAGAACTCCACTTAGTTTTAATCCCCAAAAATAATTATTTAATGATTATTCAAATTTAGGAAATAAATCATGTCTTTACTGGGTTAAAAACCAATGTCATTTAAAACACCGTTCACGGTAAACCCAAAATCATCTTCCATTAAAGTGGAATCTACACAGAAATCATAACAATATATAATCGATATACCCGTATCATACTAATAATATAAATGGAATAACGGAAAAGCCTTTTTAATTCCATATATAGCAACGGTCTTCCTTCACAGAAGCTCATCTCGATTATTACCAAATCGAATTCCATTCAATTCCAATTTAATATACTAAATTGGAAAACTTTACTTTGGAAATTTTCCATTAAATCTTAGAGTAAAGATTTATAAATTCCAAATCTTAACGTCATTGTTAATTGGGTTAAAGAACAATGTTATTTAAAACACAGTCCATGATAAACCCAAAAATCCAATTTTTTATTCAATTCCAATTAAATATTAATTAATTGGAAAACTACACTAAATCTTAATTTAAAGATTTATTTTTTTCTCAACTGGGTTAAGAACAATATTAGTAAAGACACCATTCACGACAAACCCAAAATCCTATTTCATTCCAATTTAATTGGTAAATTTTACTAAATCTTAATTAAAAGATTTATTCTTTTCTCAAATGGGTTTAACAACAGTGTTAGTAAAGACACCATTCACGACAAACCCATAATCCAATTTAATATCAAATATAAGACTCTGAATAGAAATTATATCGGCTTATATTCAATATCAAATTCGGAAACCAACAAATATCGTATTGGGAATAATGATATATATATATATCTTCCAAATTCCTCAACAATATCCAAATAATCATCGAATCCAATATCAAAATATTTCGAAGATTATTTCCAATCCAAATACATTCTAATTTATACATTGGAAAATTCTGATTATTTTAAAACCATTATCAAATCCAATTTATTTATTTCTAAAAATAATTGGATTATTATTCTATTTATTAACTAGTTCATTTTGATAAAAATATATTTTTATCTTTTCAAAACTGGAATTTTCCATTCAAATCTTTCCAAATCATTTATAATGATCTTACATAATTTTTC
Organism: Allium sativum; assembly: GCA_030737875.1. Lineage (NCBI taxonomy): Eukaryota > Viridiplantae > Streptophyta > Magnoliopsida > Asparagales > Amaryllidaceae > Allium > Allium sativum. Next base: position 117,555,759 of record CM060918.1, read on the forward strand.
CATATTTTTAATAATTTTATTAAGGTCTTTGCAGTCAGTTTCCAATAACGGCCACCGAACTGCATTCATAGCAACCTTTTTCGAAATTGATTTGGACATAATTCCAAATCCAACCATTATATTTGAAATATCTTATATTCATTGAAATATCTTTTCGATACAAACCCAACGGTTCTTGTTTTAGGATAATCTGACGGTCGGATCTCCCGTTACATCAGTTTGAATCAATGGTCGAAATTCGTGAACGGTCTCTACGCCGCGTGTTCTATTCAGGCCATTTAATATATATATATATATGTATGTATTTCGTCGATTTCCATTTAAAATGTATTTTATAGATTCGTTTATAAATTCATTTCGAAATGATTTCAACTTCATTTTCAACTTTAAATCAAAATTGAATATTCTATATCATTATAATGCAAAAATGATAATATTTTCAAAATATCAGATTTTGAAATCACTTTTTGATATTCATTATAAAATGGATAAAATCGATCGATAAACCCATTCGTGTTAAAATGGCGTTTAACTACTTAACACGGCTTCACATTTCAATATTTACTGAATACTATTTTGAAATATTCGTTAATTCTAAACTGGAATCAGACTCAATTAATTACCATATAATTTCCGTTATATGCATTTCATATATCGCATGTATACCACAATAAGATAAACAATCATTTAAAATTCATACAACATCGAGAGTGCACTTTACAACTGTATAAGCATTAAAATAAACAAATAAATAACGCTTATACAGTCTGCCAACCCATCGATTGACAACCACACGGAACAATCGGGGTTAGTGTATGTAGAATATCACCCCAATACCCGTATGGGGTTTTCAAACAACAAATACTAAATATTATTTGTGCAGTTGGGCGATGTGTAAAATTTATCGTCCCAATCAATATCAGTTAAATAGGTGTACATAAACAAACCATCCGATTTGTAAATGAATATTTATTTTATTTTCATTTCACAATAATTTTTATATACAGTTTATATAAATAATTTTAATATATAACAATATCAATCCATGACAATCCCAATCATAATCCAAACAAACAATCAACCATGGTTTGTACAAAAAAATAGTGTCAGGAGCTACTAAGCCCTGTCTGCAACCTATTATATAATAACTGTAAAATAATTTGAGTGAGAAAGAGTTCTCACTGTTGGTTTCCACTTCGTCATTTTTGTATTTCTAAATTTCTGTACCGCTAGGATTTGAATTTGCCTGAAATTCTGATTTACTCCAAATTTGTCCCAGTTGATTTCATTGTGAAGTGCTCGTCGATGAGATTTCAGCGTATCTGAAATCGTCCGATATGGACCTCGTACGAAGGAGATACTGATTTTTAAACATTTGATAAATTTAATTAATTAATAAATTTAAAATCCCTTAGTAACCAAATTAATAACGTTTCTAAAACGTTGTCGGTTCCCACTCCTATTCTTCGTTCGTACTCCAGGAAAGAACCCATTGTTCAATCAGCAGATTTCCACCGCGCAGTCGCCAGAGTCCCTCCGCCGCCCATTGGAGATTCCCCCTCGACGTGCTTTGGCGTCGCTGGCCACCACCCAAAAACCCATGCAGCTCCCCCCAATGCTCCTGAAATCGCCACGAAAGCCAACAGCTTTGAGCTGCAAATTCGCCCAATCCAGGCGATGAAACCCGATCAACACCATTATATGTGTAGAGCTCAATAAGATCTTCGATTACATCTTTGGAGTTGTCTGATTTCGATTTATGGTTTGGGAGAAATTAGGGATTTCAGTTTCGAAAAATCTGGCCCTTCAATCGGTTTATACAGCGGCGGCTCCGAGAGGTTAATGAAGCTAGGGTTTAGTTATTATTATTATTATATATATATATATTTAATTAAATTAATTTCAAAAATACTCATTTATCAATCCGAACTCCAAATCAAACCAACGACTGTCGCTCCTAGCTAATTACCCCATTACAGACACAATGGGATGTATTTTGTAAGCTAATTCGACTATTTCAATCAATTTTCATTGAAATTAAAATATAAACCAATATATATTGAATTCAAATGCACATTTTAATTTACCAGGGCCACCTACTGACTCCAAAAATTTCATAAAATTAAATCTAGTTATGTTTTGACAATACGGTCCTAACAAAACTAATTTCATCGAATTTGGAGATCATTTGAAAAATGTCCATTTTCTGGTCAATCCAATTCAAACCGAAATTGTCGAAACACATTTAAATTTACCACGCTCACATATTGAATCCAAAAATTATAAAATTTGAAGCCTAGTAATAATTTGACATTCCGGATCCAACAAAAGTGGTTTTGTCGAAAACGGAGGTCGTTTGCAAAATGGTTGTTTTTAAGGGTTATATATTATATTAAAAAATTTATAAATTCCATAACGACTATTCTAAATTTTAAACTGGACATAAGTTTCAATTTATATTATGAAATCTGAATTTTTCACATTCATTAGAAAGAATAATTAAACAGATTCAAATATTTCTTATTTTACTGAAATCCGATTTATTTTGAATTCTGTACATCCAATTGAAGTTTAAAATAGAATTTTCAAACTACCGCACGATTTCAAACTCCTTTTATAATTAAATTAAATTATTACGCTCTAATTTCAATTTATATAAATTTTTAGTTGTTATTATTTATAATAAACCATTTTAAATATTCAAAATCCATTAAAATTGCTAAAATAAAAATTTTAAATTAGTTCAGAAATTCTGGGTTGTTACGGTAAATTAAGTTCAATACCATTATTTCGTCTTTTGGTTTTAAGGAAAATACGGTTGTTCACTGTTTATATCAAAAGATCTGTAGGAGCATGTTTAATAATCTAGTCCTTTATGTTGATGACATCTTACTTGCTGCAAATAATTTAAGCATATTGCATGAGACTAAGGAATTCCCCTCAATGAACTTTGAAATGAAAGATATGGGAGAGGAATCCTATGTGATTGGAACAGAAATATTTCGTGATCGTTCACAAAGAATATTGGGATTGTCGAAAAATGATATATCGAAAGGATTCTAGAGAGATTTGTAATGAGTAAATGTTCATCTGGAAAGTTCCTGTACATAAAGGTGATAAATTCAATCTCATGCAATGCCCTAAGAATGATGTTGAATGAAAGGAAATGGAATCAATTCCATACGCATCTATAGTTGGTAGCTTAATGTATGCTCAAACCTGTACTATACCAGGTATCACTTTTGCAGTTGGTATGTTAAGGAGCAGAGCCGGCCCTGGGAATAGGCCCACTAGGCGGCAGCCTAGGGCCTCGGGCCTCAGGCTGGCGAAGGGCCTAAAAAAATTGGTATTATATTTGTTATGTTAGAAGTATAATTTCAATTGTAGTAGTGGCTTAGTGGTTAAGGCACATGGCTTTCAATTGAAGATCCCAAGTTCGATCCCCGGGAAGCACACATATGGAGGTTAATTTTTTTTTTCATTGAAGGCTGCCACCATTTTGACATGGGGCCTCGCCTGACTGAAAGTTGCCATCATTTTGGACTTGGCCCTCACCGGCTCACGACCGGCTCTGTTGAGGAGGTATCAAAGTAATATAGGAAGGGAACATTAGCAAGCTGCAAAGAAAATTTTGAGATACTTACAAGGCACGAAAGATTACATGCTCATGTATGGTGGATCCAATGTACATAAGGTAATTGGATATAGTGATTTAGATTTTGCTAGATGCATCGATACTAGAAAATCGACTTTTTGTTACCTGTTTGTGTTTTCTAAAGGTGCCATATCATGAAAAAGTGCAAAACAAACTTTCGTTGCTTCATCTCTTATGGAGGCAGAATTTATGGCATGTTACGAAGCCATAATTCATGCATTATGGTTGCAGAACCTTATTTCAGGACATGCGGTTGCCGACACCATTAGCTAGCCATTGAAAATTTATTGTGATAACTCTACAACAGCGTTTCTCTCAAAGAATGACAAGTACTCTAAATATGCAAAACATATGGAACAAAGATGAGGTTCAGAAACAAAGAGTTTAATCATGCACATCAGGACAAAACTTATAATTGCAGACTCTTTGACGAAAGGGTTACAACCAAAACAATTTGAAGAACATGTTCAGACAATGAGTCTTAGTTGTATTAATAATGATTGAAGCTTGACATTCTGAGTTTTATATGTGTTTCTGATATACAATTATGTGTCTCTTGTTTTAATGTGGTAGTACGTACTTTATGTAATTTTAAATAAGAAAGAGTCTTATAAAGATATTATGGTTAATCATTATGATATAAGACATTATGCAGACCATTATGTTGTTTTATATAAATTATGAGTGTAAATTGATGGATTGCTGGTATTATAGTATACAGAAAGGAATGCATTGAATTAATAATCCACAACTGCCATAACTCTCAGTAATTTATCAAAGTATGATGTTCAACGCTTGATATTATGAATAATCTGGTCAAGTTGGAGAATGTTAGAAATCTTCTATTAGAAACTACAATAAAATTTTTCATTACCTTTAATGTTATGCAGTTTCTATTCTTAATGTGACCTTATTAATTGGGTCATAAATAGAATATTTCATTTTCCATTATGCAATTTCTAATCTTATTGTAATCCTATTAAGTGGGTCATAAATAAAATGTTTCATTTTCCATTATGCAATTTCTTATCTTAATGTGTCCCAATTAATTAGGACATAAATAGACCGTTTGTATTTAGAACGTTAGGTCTGTGATTAATCTTAAGCGTTGAATTGCTATATGATGGACACACCAAATTTAGAGTTAAATGCTATATAAAGGCTTGGGTCCTTTCTCTCCCTAAAAAGAGTTGTATTCTTCACCGTCTAGAAACACATAAGGAAATAGGGTAAGAGAGAGAAACTGAATTCTGAGAAGAAGGGTAAACAGTAGAAGTCAAAGAAAGAAGATGACAACCATTACTTCTTCCGCTGCTAACCAAGGTACGTCATCTTAAACAATAGATCATATTAAGTTTTTCCCTTTTGTTTGTGAAATATTCGGTATTGGTGATCCTAGGACTATTTAGTTGAATTGTACATCACTAGTCATGAAAGATCGAATAATAAAGAAAATTCTAACCCCGAAATGGGGTGCTTCTTCTCTGAGCTTACCATTACATTTATTGGTTATATAGAACTATTTTTGTCCTCTCTTCTCTCAAATTTATTTACATAATTCTAATAGATTTGAAATATTACAAAAGAATCGGACATGCTCTTCTCCTCATCGCCCTTCTTCGGTCACTAATATCCATGATTTTCTCTTTTGCACAAAGATGAACCATCCGATGCGAATGAGGAAGACTACTCTTGTCAAGAACAGGAAAACAAACATCCCTGTTTCATCACAAAACATCATAGCACACTCTTCCAAAAAAAATCTATGATCAATAATCAAGAAAAGTTCAATAGAAACCAATGTCAAATTTGAAGAAGAATTAAAATTCATATTTAGGCATGAGTAAGGGATTCTATCAATCAGCCTAGGTCAAAAAATAATTCAGATACAAAAACAGAGACAAACAAAATCAAGTTCATGGAAAATTCAATGATAAATCCTCTACCTGGGATAAAATGATCAAAACAGGGAGTGCCCGTTTAGCATTTGACTTAGAGTATGTTGCATCTCTCTGTTTAATTATAAGAAAAATTATTGCTATGAAGTAGGCCATTAGCAGACGAACATAAAACAAATAGGGATAGTCGATTATTCCCTATGTTTTTGGCAATCGTTCTTAGCATATCATCATTTGCAAACTACATCTCTAGAGTGTGGAACCCCTCAGGTAATTTTAATATTTTCGACAGAAGTGATGGTTTTTATTAATAGATGTACAAAAAATATATTGCGAAAAGGTCCTCAATGGTTGTCCTTATTTTGTAAAAAGTGACTCATTATTTTGAAAAAAAATGGACCAACTCGATTAAATTTGATAAAGAACTATTTTCTTAGCTTCTATTTGGATTAGACATTTATCATACGAATAATTGCATAAATTTATCTAACCAATATGTTGTGCAAAATATTGATTTTATTTGCACAAATTCCAAAACTGCACAACGGAATACAAAAGGCGTAGGAGTAAAACAAAAAAAAGAATCTAGCTTATCGATTAATTATTAACAGCCAGTTCAATGAAAAATAATCACCAAATGAAACAAAATAGGATAAGAGATGAAGACATAAAGATTAACGTGGTTTGGTTATGCCTACGTCTACGGATCCAACAATTATTGTTTATTTCACTGAAGAGAGTACAAAAGAGAACACAAGACAGAAATTACAAAATTATAGGTAGTAGATGGAAAGACTAACCTATAATTACAAATTGAATAATCAATTTCAATAAAGACTTATATGCACTCAAAAACCAAAATTGATTGACAATAGAAATTAGGGTAACTGAAGAAGAAGATAATGGTGGATGCTCTCTCATGTTCACACTCCACAAATATGAAGATTTAAATAGGCTTCACGATGAAAGGTTGCTTGGAGATGAAGAGAATTAATTTCTTGAATTTCTTGAAACCTTCTCAAATGTCCATAATTTGATTGCGGTATAAATAGAAAGTAAGTTTTCGGTTTCACTACAACAAAAACACCATATTACAACTTTAATTTTACAACTGTCACAAAATGTCAGTTGTAATAGAGGTTATTTACAACTGTAATTTCCTACAAGTTGTAATAACCATATTTTTAACAACTCTTTTATTTTGCCAGTTGTAATAAATGTCGGTCACAAGCTTACTTTATTGGTAGTTGTAATAGATACCTATTTTTAATTATTTTTATTTTCAGCAGTTCTTTTTTCTATTTGTTGCAATAGAGACCTATTAAATATTAATAACAACTAATATTCAATAGTAAGTAATATTAACATTTAATAATAGTAAATAATTAATATTCAAAAATAATTTTACAAATTAATACTAATTATTTATTATTAGTTACTGTTACATAATTAATAAATAGTAGTTTTTTTTTAATAATTACTGTTAAATATTTAATAGTAAATAATCAGTAATACGTACATGATAACTAACTTTTAATAGTTAAAATTCAATTATAACTAAAAAGAAATTAGTGATACTTAATAATAATTATTTATAAGTAATATTTAATATTTTAGTAAAATTTAATTCTCAAGAAACTGATATTATATTTAACATAAAAATTTACTTATTAGTTCTAACTTATAATTTTTTACTTCTTTAAATTTTGGTACTGGTAGTTCAATTTGCATGAAAAAACTAGATTGCATAGACAATTGAAAACGCATCCTAGGACAAGTCCTAGGTGGAAGCCAGAGAGAAAATTGAGACATGTATAGTTTACTCCAGAGTGTAAAGTTGCAATATTCTTATTTTTTCTAATAGAAAAACGCGTTTTTATGCAGAACGATCGAAAAGTGGCGGTCTGTGTTAATGCAAATGGATGAAACTCAAGGCGGCAAAACTTAAATTTTAGCTCCAAAGCAATTCACCTCGTCTTGTATTTCTAGAGCCTTCCGTAGGTCGACCTCTCCTGTTTTCGTCAAAAAACTAACGCCCCCTCAAAAAATCGATCCCCGATTCCTTCTCCTAAAAAAACTTACGCTCAACAAATCTCAATTTCACCTGTCGATCCACTGATTAGTGATTTGATGGCGATGGAGCAGATCCATGATTTGATTTGCTTTCGCCTACCTTCGGTTACCAACCGTTTTGCCTGGACTTGCCGTCCACCTCTAGGTTTTCTTTTACCTACCTTCAATTATTAATGGCATTTGAGGCAACAAGAATTCTAGAAGAAACCTTTTACCAGAAGTGGTAGATAGAAAGGAGCATGTTTTCATCTCTGTCGGTGTTCCCCTTTTTCCTTCATTCTAGATCTGCTTGTTCGCGCCACCTCGTGAGCGATGATCCCATCACCAAATTTCCCTTCCTTCGCCCTTATTGTGTTGTGCCTTCTGCTTTCAGCGATTCGCTCATCGTCTTTGATTTAGGCTAGCTTCGCGACTTCGCCTTCGACCTTCTTCTCTGGTTTCCTGCTTTAATCTAAATTCCAAGGTTTAGAGTTTGTTAACCCCTTAATAAGCATAAAAATGAGTTTATGGTTTTTTTTTTTTGAGGTTATGTAGCTTGTTCTCCTCTGCTTGGTGAGTTATATGTCCCGTGCTTCTTTTTGTATGGCCAACGCTGGAGTAGATGTCGTTTCTTGGTTAATTGTGGTGCTTTCCTGAGTCTTTGATTATTTAAGTGTCTTTTGGTGGCAGTCATTAGGTTATCAACTTGATTGTGGTGTGGTTGTCTTGTCTTGAACCAAGGTGTCCCCTTCTGTCTTCATTTGTGTCCTCGTCATCCCTTCTATGTTTTTCTTTGGGATTTATTCATTTTCTTATTTCTCTGGTCTATCTACTGATCTTCTAAAGCCTGTTTTTATCCAAATTTTCTTTATACCCTAATGTTATCACAGCTGTGTGGGCGACATATGGTCTGAGGGTGGTTAGAAATGTGCCGAGTTATCTCCTCTGCTTGGTGTGTTGGATTGTTTGAGGCCAGGAGTTTCTCTGTTTGATGTGTATTGGTTTGTAGTGTTGCTATGTTGAAGTTGTGGTTCTTATGCTATTGAACTGGACATAACTTTCAATTTACATTTTGAAATCTCAATTTTTCACATTCCATAGAATGATATAATTAAACAGATTCAAATATTTCTGGTTTTACTGAAATTCGATTTATTTTGAATCATGTACAATCATTTAAAGTTTAAAATCGAATTTTCAAACTGCCGCGCCATTTCAAACTCTATTTATAATTAAAATAAATTTATATGTTCTAACTTCTTTTAAAATAAAAAATTTAGTTGCTATTATTTAAAATAAATCATTTTAAATATTAAAAATACGTAAAAATAGCTAAAATAAAATTTTAAATTTGGTTCTGAAACTCTGGGTTGTTACAATATAGCTATGTCGACACCAAAAGAAGGAGATAAGTTCTTGTTTCTCCTATAACTTTCGATTGATGAGAGATCCAGTACTGAAACCACTTCCATTAGATTCAGATAATTGTTTCCCATTCCGTAGAGTGGTCAAATTAAGCAAACTGACTTATCGTTTGGGAATAATAGCTAAAACAAGTTTTGCAAAGGTTGTTGACGAAAGGCTGTTGACGAAAGGGTATTGACGAATGGCTGTTGGAGAAAGGCTGGTGACGAAAGACTGTTGACGAAAGGCTGTTGTTGATGAAAGGCTGGTGACGAAGGGTTGTTAACGGAAGGCTGTTGACGAAGGGCTGTTGACGAAAGGCTGATGACGAAAGGTTGTTGACGAAAGTCTATTGATGAAAGGTTGATGAAGAAAGGTTGTTGACGAAAGGCTATTGATTAAAGGCTATTGATGAAAGGCTAGTGAAGAAAGGATAGTGACGAAAGGTTGTTGATGAAAGGCTGTTGACGAAAGGTTGATGACGTAAGGCTGATGACGAAAGGTTATTGACGAAAGGTTGTTGACAAAAGGCTATTGATGAAAGGCTATTGACGAAAGGCTGACGACAGAAAGGGTAAAGCCATAAAAAGGCAAAAAATGAGACCAGAATGGTACAAAAAGCTGGAGAAAGGAAGAAAAAGACAAAAACACAAAAAGCCAAAAACGAGAGCAAAATGGTAACACAAAAAAAGTGGCCAAAAAAGAGCGGGAAAAGAAGCAAAAAAAAGGAGCCCAAAACCTCTATAAATATGACCTCAGGGGTCACATTTTGAGGGACTTTCTGCTCATTCCACAATCTTCCTCTCTTATTATAGAGAGTAAGCCCAAATTTGTAAATCAATTTGGGAATTTCTTATGTAACCTCCTTCATGAATAAAATCATCAAATTCCTTAAAGTGGATGTAGGTTCAAGTTGAACCAAACCACTATAAATTGTGTGTTCTTACTTTTTCCACATGCTATGCTACTTTTCAGTATATTTTTGTGTGTGTGTTTTGCTATGCGGTTGGGTCATCAGAATATTCCTGCTCAAGCCGCTAGTTTCTTAGCAACCTGACGCTTTCTCCATGGTCCATTTCCAAAGACCTATCTCGAGTGTTGATGAAAAATATCATCAACATCAATTCCAATGGTGCATAATAGTTGTGGCAGATATTATTACAATAGTGCATAACTGTTGTAATAAAGTTTATTACAATGGTGGAAAACAGTTGGACAATATACATATCACAACGGTGTCGCAACGGTGCAACGCAATTGTAAAAGATTTTAGTATATTACTACGTAATGTACGACGGTTACTCCACTATTGTAATATGTATTTTACAACTGTTTTCCACTGTTTTAATATGGTTAATTTGTTGTAGTGTTTATATATGTTTCCTCCTTTGCATGATTCTCCAAGCCTTATCATTTATTTCTTCATACTACAAAATCAATGAATTTATAAATATACATCTTTTCTCATTCATAAATCCATTAGTTAATTAATTGATTATGTAGTCAATTTGTTTCCTTCCAAAATGTCCTTTCAAATATTTCCATATATAGCATAATTAATTGATTGAATCAATCAATTCATTTCTTTCTCTCTTGAACAAATAAATGAATCATATAAATTCAACACTCTGCCTTGATTCAAATATAACCAAATCTCTAAAATTGTTGGATCTACACCATCAAGCTCAAGGTGAACTACTTTAGGCAATATTGTCCAAACAGAGCTTCCAAATCTTTCTCAAACATAAGAAAGGCGGAAAATATAAAAAATTCTTTAAAAAATTTCGATGAAGGAGACAAACTTGTAGATATAGAAATCTGAGAGACTAATAGAGAGGTCATAGTATGCTTCACCTTCTCCATCCTATATTGAGTAAGGACATACTCAATATTATCTACTTCAACCTTCTTCTTAAAAATTTTATTTGACTTCACCAAGTCTATGTTATCAAACTCAACACAAGCTCTGCACAACAAATAGCATAAGAAGTTAATTTATCACCTCTATTTTGCTCACAAACAAGACCAATAGAAGCAAAAGGCCTTAACTGCAACTGAGTTCCACCTAGAGTCTGAATAAATGAAATCTTCTCATCAACCATGATACCATTGAAAATATGTCTTTCTCTTTAAATATGGAAACAATCTGATGAATCCAAATGTGTTTGGAAATTTTCTACCCTCTTAATATCATCACTTGGTAGAGGCTTCACCTTTATTAAAGACCTTTCATTAAATATTGCATGTATGCTAGTCACAGTTCTCTTGGTTGTTTTTCACCACAACCTATACTGCTTCATTCATTCTCCATAGCATAACAAAAATATGTTTGCTTCATCTAGGCTTCAGGTTATCATATCTGTAATATTCAACACGTGCTCTTCGTCACTCCCAAAGAATGCGACTTAGTAGAAGTATCTCTAAATACATGCTCAAATGCACAATAGTTAGTGAATTCTTGCGACGCAAATTCACTACTATTGCCAACTCTAAGTACTCTCAACTGCTTTCCTGACTTCTTTTCAACTTAGGTCTTCCATTTTCGAAATTGGACAAATATTTCGGATCTAGTCTTCCTGAAATAGACGCATACCTTCCATGAGAAATCGTCAACAAATAAGACAAAGAAACTGGCTCCACCTTAAAACACAACTGGGGTGGGTCCCCACACATAACAATGAACACACTCTAGAAACATTGTTGCTCTAGGTCTTCCAACATCAAATGTGACATGCTACTTTTTTCCAAAACAACAATTTCCACAAGAATTAGGCTTTAATTGAGAATCACCAGCAATTAACCTACGCTTGTTTAGTAATTCATGACTCTCCTCATCAACATGACCTAAACGAAGGTGCCATAACTGAGTAGAATCTGGAATGCTAGAATCAGTAAAAACTACTGAATTTCTCGAGAATGTGTCTCCATGAAGAATATAAATATCATCGACTCACACCCCTTTCATCACCACCAAGAAACTATTTGCCACTCTTAAAGTGATTATTCGCCATCTACTATTATCCTCATACCAAGTATACTCAAAATTCCAATTGACAACAAACACTTATGCAGCATCGGAACATGTCTAACATCAATGATAGTTCCAATAACACCATCGTGCATCTTAAGCCTCACAATTCCAACGTCCACAACATGAAAAGATATGCCATTATCTAAACGAACCACTCTGCCATCTCATAACTGAAAAAACAACTCCTATTTAATGTCATGTAAAGAGAGGCCCCAGAATCATTCAACCACCTTGTAATATCTAAAAGTCAAATACTGGCTGAAAATAATGATGTATCATTATCTCATCCATCTGCATTAGACCTAACTGCTACCAAAATGGAAGCTTAATCCTTCTTTTCTCTCTTCTTTCTAAGGGCTCAATAATTCGTATGAAATGACCCTTCTTCTTATAATAATAGCAAGCATCTTATCTAAAACCCATTAAGTGGGACCTATGCATGTCCCCTCCAAGGCGCTTTTGCATCTAATCTCTTTCTTTAAGTGAATGAAGTTGTTGCTTAAGAACACCATCATTAGTCGTCACTTTGACCTTTTATATCCCAAAAACTTCTCTTATAACAAATTTGGTGGCGCCATAAGTTTTCATACCACTACCAAAAGAATTAGCCACTGTTAACTAATTCAGAACAAGACAATTTGCTTTGATACTAATCTATTGTGCGAAAAATCAATTTCTATAAAGACGTAACTTATATGCACTCAAAACCCCTAATTGATTAATAACCAAAATTAGGGTAACTGAAGAAGAAGATAATAGTGTATGCTCTCTCACATTCACACTACACAAATACGAAGATTTAAATAGACTTCAAGATGAAAGGTTGCTTGGAGATGAAGAGAATTAGTTTTCTGATTGTCTTGAAACCTTTCTAAATGTCCATGATTTGATTGCGGTATAAACATAAAGTGAAGATTTTGATTCCCATTTATTTTCTCCCTTGCATGATTCTCCAAGCTTAATCATTTATTCATCATATTACAAAATCAATGAATTTATAAATATACATCTTTCCTCATTTATAAATCAATTGACTAATTAATTGATTATGTAATCAATTTGTTTTCTTCCAAAGTATCCTCTTAAATATTTACACATATAGCATAATTGATTTATTGAATCAATCGATTTATTTCTTTATCTCTTAAACAAATGTTTGAATCACATAAATTCAACAACTTCCAGATTTAAGTCTTACATGATGGGACAAGAAGGTTGTTTAATGTCATTGCTAGTATCGTAGGAAAAACCATAAAACTAGACGAGCATACCGCTTGAGAAATAGGATTATATTTTTCTAGATTATTTCTTGAAATAAATGCTGAAATTGGACCAACTAGTGAGGCTATAATATCTATATGTGACGAAGAAACTATTATGCAACCTGTAGAATATAAATGGGTTCCACAGAGATGTAGGGTTTTTAATATTGCGGTCATAATATAGAAATTTGTAAAGTAAGCAAGAAACAACAGTGTTGTTGGAGAATGGAGTTTTGATGACAATAACCTTATTTCAATATTAATTGATTATAAAATATATACAAACATCTCTATCTAGAATATATATATATAGCTATATGCAGGAGTTGTATATAGGAATTAATACTGAAGACTGTACAGTTTTAGAGATTCAGAATTCAGAGAAGATTTAAAACTCATGAGTAATAAAGACATCAAGAGTTCAAGATAAATATAATAATAGAGTTTAGTTTATATGTAAGACTCTGGATAACACTCTAGGTTCAAATTCAAATTCTGATTTTCAAAATTCAAATTTTGTTTTTCAAATCGTAATTTCAGATTCTGTTTTCAAAATTCAAATGCTAAATTTAATTAGTCTTTCTATTTTACCATTGAACTTAGATTTTAGACTTAAGTTTCAAAATTTATAAGTTTATATATATATATATATATATATATATATTAATATACTTTTATATTTATATAGTTTTAAACTTTATAATTTTATAAGTAAGTTTATATAATTTATATTTATGATTTTGTATGATTTTCTACTTTATAATACTTATTTATATCACTATGTTTTAATTCAATAATTTCCAAAATTGTATATACATATATATCAAAACACTTGAAAAATATTCAAATTTTCAAACACATATGTCGATATACATATGTGGGGATGTCGACATACAACTGTCATATTTTCAGTTTTGAAAGGAAGTGTCTTTTCACCATTGGTAACCTTCCAGAAGTGTTGCAACCTTTAAATTCTTAAAAATACGGGTTGATTTCGAATTTTTTATTCATTTTTCTTCTCCATATGCATCCCTTTTCATTCCTCCATTATTATTTCATGTTTTTATGATTTTTACACTTCTACTCTGTCGATTTCAATTCTAATATATGAAACTTTTTCGCTTCTCTCTCTACTCATTACTCTCTGAATCAAAGTGCCATTGAAGAGTTATAAGGCTGTTGTAATCATTTGGGATTGTTTCGAGATAGTCTTGGAAAGAGTGTGTTCCTTGTATCCTTGAAATCAAGGAAGGGGAACGGTGTTAATCTTGTAGTCGAGAAATCAATGGTAGTGGAAACGAAGTGAACCTTGTAACTGTGAAAATAAGGTGTAACACCCCACATCCGTAAGTGTCACCCACAAAGGGAATGCACTAAGTTTTGTGGAGCATTTAAGGTAAAAGATGCAGATAAATTACAAGACAGACAAAATTTAAAACAACGGAAAATAAAACTTTACTTTATTGATAATATAGTTTGTACAACTTGCTTTCCAATACCAAAGTATCATCTGTCTTACAAAATAAAGAAGCATAAAATAACATTTATATTCCCCAATGTAGCTTAAGCCAGCCATAGCAGCAGAAAAGAGATTCTGAAGCGATATATCCAAGAGTCTTTAAGCTTGGAAAGAGTAACAGTCCATACTAAGCAGAGCTATTCCCTCCCTGACTACCTGGAGGGGAGGGGAACGGAAGAAAAGAAGACGAAATAAATACAGAGTAAGACATAAAGCCTGAGTAAGTCTAGTGGCTTTTAGCATGTGAACAAGATAAAGTTCATGACAGGATTAAACTGGAAAAATGGGATAGTACTAGAATAACGGACTAATATAAACTAAAGCAAGATAGTTTAAACCGAATATACTATCACACCCCATTCTATATCTCTGCACCACCAAACTAGTATCCCAACTAGTAATCTGTATAAAGATGATAACGTGATCCCAATCCCTGTAATTGCGGTTGCCTTTAGGTGTACATCTATTATTTATTACCTGGATCTAATCTAGGGTTTTCTTATCGAGCGCTTCCTAGATTCAAATAGGGTTTATGCGACTTATCTAATACTTCTCGGATTCAGGATTTATGCCACCTAGGTCAACTAGGGATTATGCTACCTGTCGAACGATGCCCCTAGTATAGGACACAATACCTATAGTGGTATATGTTCCTAGACTTTCCCCACATATGTGTCGCGAATCATTTATCGCTGTCTAGATGCACATGTCATGAAATGTGCGACCCGAGTCCCGTGGCAGGGCTATTCTAGAAACACGGAACTCTTTCGGAAGCTTTCAGATATCTACCGATGCAGATGCTAAGGTCTGTTTTTCCGGTGGCTATGGTCCCACCTGACCCATCCCTCAACTAATGAAAGACCACCCTTGAAAAATTGAGAACAATACGCAGGCCCCCCTATGCCACACTGTCCTATGGCCATCCTCACCCATAACTAGTTAGAAGGTATATGGTCTTTTGGAGTTCTCCGCCTTTCCTCTTTACGTATCTCGATTGACTCAAGATGGTAGGTAGACGACGAGTTCCTATCACAGGGCTACTGGTCTCGCCGAATCACGCTGGTCCATCCTAGTCTTTTGGTTGCCTTATATTGCAACCAAGGCATACCCTTGGTTCTTCTAACGTAGACCTTAACCTCTGTGAGCCCAGGAGGATCATCAGCAGCCTCACAGAGGGATACCAAGAGTACCCTCACGTCCCTCGAAGCCTCGGGCTTCGTAACCCAATTCGTTGGAGCCTTCTTTAAGATTAGATGGACGTTCGCTCCTCCTCGTGTTATACTAAGAATTTCTACTTAGTTTTCCTAACTAAGGTTTACCACATAGTTTCATGAATCGTCATTTTCTTAACTAAGGTTTACTACTTAGCCCCTTTCAACTAAGGTTTACTACTTAGTTCTCTTTCTTGTCAAGTTGGATTGGTTAAGTGTCATTAGTCGATACAAGTTAACTTAACCCATTCATTTGTCATGTTAAACTGGTTAAGTGTTATCAGTAATTCACGTTGACTTAACCTTGCCCATCAGTTTTAACTAACATGTTATAACGGTTAAGTATTCCCTTAGTTAACTTAACCCTAACATCCGTTTAATTAGCATGTTCTAATGGTAAGTATTGTCCCTTCATGCTTTAACTTAACCCTATTCATTTATCACACTATGATGGTTAAGTGTTCTAAGTTTACTTAACCCTACGCTCTAGTCCAACTAACATACTAATTTGGCTAAGTGTATTAATTTTACTTAACCCCAACCTCTAGTCTAGTTAACATGTTAAATTGGCTAAGTGTATTAACTTTACTTAACCCCACCTTTTAATCTAGTCAACATGTTAATTTGGCTAAGTGTATTAAATTTACTTAACCCTACCAATCCTAGCTTAGCTTTAATTGTCTTGTTAAAGCACCAACCACTCACATTAGACAGGTATTGTTGTGGCTACTTGTATGCCGGTCGGTTCCGGGCAATCTTACGCCACAACTCAGTCTAACCTCGGGTCTTTATCAAACTCAATGCCTTAACCTCTCACACTGGATATGTATTGTTATGATTACTGGACAGCCGGGCGGGTCCGGGCAGGTTTACATCACAACTCAATCCAACCTCGATTTAAGCATATTCATATTGTCTAAATTTACATTTTAATTATGTAAATTATTCATGTCACATATTTTATTTCAAAACTAACGGTGTATAAATTTACACCATTCGTGGCCTTAACCAATTTCATGGTTTTGGGCCCACCTATGTATTAACATGTTTTAAACTAATAATTTATACCGTTTCATACCATAAATCACCTATGTGATTATTAGCCAATTTATGTCAAGTTCCCTATAATTAAGTTTTTACCCAACGTTACCCCCGTCTAAATATTAGGCTAACAACTTAGCCTAATTTACCGTTCGCATGATTTCACATAAAGTATTAGGCTAATAACTTAGCCTAATTTAACGTTCACAAAATTGGCATGAAACCAACATTAACTATAAACTTGCAATTTTTGACAAAATCAACATGAACATAAACATATAGGTTTGAACTTGCAACTTTAACATGTACATAGGTGTGAACTTGCAACTTTAACATAATCAACATAAACATGTACATAATTAGCAACTTGCATAGGTTTATGAATTAACAACATAATTAACAACTTGCATATGTTCATGAATTAACAACTTAATTAACGACTTGCATAGGTTCATGAATCTCAACCTAACAACTTGCATAGGTTCATAAATCTACAACATGATTAAGTTAACATTTAGGAACATGTATGAACTTGCAATACATATGTATAACATAGATCTAACAATAAACTTATATAAATCATATAAATCATAAACGGATCTTTTAACATGGATCCAATTATAAGTTTTCACTTGCATAAGAATTTGTGAATATTGACCTATTCTAATCATGTAGGTACAATTGGTTTAACATAAACATATATACATAGAACCTACATGAATCATATACGTATATGTGTAAATCTAACTTGCAACCTATAACTTGCATAAGCACATATATCGATCTAACAGTATACATACAGTTCACATAATAGATAATGGATCCAATCACCACAAACATTCAAATTATCAAGATAAACAAAACCAAAAAAACATCTTCTATATTTTACAATACTGATATAATTCCATATTACAATTTAAATCATGTCTTAATCATATTCTCATCTAAAGAGTCACTATAATTACAACGATCGATGAACTTGAGTTCTGGATTCTGAGTTCTGAAATTGGGATGCTTTTCTTTGGGTAGATAAACGTTGTTTTGATTCTTAGTTTTGAATTAGATTTGTTCTAGCTTTGTTTGTCTTTAAGCTTTAGGCGGCGGCCATTCCAAGCTATCTTACAGCAGCGTGACGACTCCAAGTTTAATTGTGTGAATTAGGTTAAGAGCTAGGTTGTATATATATAGAATTTTAGGATTAATTTAGGCCGTTTGATTAACCCTAGAAATGACCACAACCGTTCAGTCAAGATAGAATTATCCTATTGACTCAGCAATGAGTCAGAAATGACTCAGCATATTAAATGTTCATTTTTTTCATAAATGACACATTGGTTCTTTCCTAACATATCATAACCAAAAGGACATTTTTTTATTTAAAACAAAACATTAGCTAAATGAACATTTATTAACTGAAATGTCAATTTAATCTGAATAAACATTTTAATCTAAATATACATTTCTTAACGAAATGTTATTCTAATGTTAACATAACAAAAGTGATATTCTAATGTTCATCTTTTCTTTTTATTATTTATTGTCAATCAATTCAAACGTAAATACGTATTTAATAGATACATTTTCCCTTTACTGTTTACATTAATTACCCATATATAAATATTTATATATATATATGAATAAATCTTTTCTTACTTTTAATTTGTCATAAATCCAATTGGGGAGGGCCATTTAAAAAAAACAATCCTTGACAACCAAAAATGCGCAACGTACGCTACATGATGCGTACACGTCATATATATATATATATATGTGTGTGTGTGTGTGTGTGTGTGTATATATATATTTATTTATTTATTTATATATATATATATATATTCACTTTTTTTCTTTTTATCTATCTTCCCAATTACCCATTTTCACACTAAACCACTTTTTGAACTGCGTTCACATTAGGCTATTTTAAGCCATTCCCCTAAAACAAAAATAGGGCGCTGGCGGAGATCGAACTCTGTACCTCTTGTATGCAAGTCATGTGTTCCAACTAAATAAGCTACTAAGTCTTTTGCTTACAAAAGTTAGAACAATGATAAACATTATTCTTTTCTCATTACTCATTTTTCATGTTTTGCTGCAATATTTAATTTAAGGATATCTTTTTCATACGGAGTCCAATTTACGCAAACTCGGACTCTATCTCAAGCAGAATTTCGAGATGAACGCAATGGCGTAACCCGTTTCCTTTAATTCTTCTTCTAAAATTTAATTATACTTTAATTTGTGAAACTTAATGTTACAGAATTACGGGGTGTTACATTCTCCCTTTCTTAAAAGGATTTCGTCCCCGAAATCTTCAAGTTAGGAAGAATGTGTCCTACCATCCAATCACCCATCTACTCAACCATTCAATCACAGGCATTCATTGTCCTTAAAACGATTTCTAAATGCTTTCATATTTATATGCATAGTGTGTGTATATGTCTTTATCTAATGCAAAATCAGGCGGTCTACTGATTCAGTCGACCTCCTTAATGCTAATTATGTCAGTGTCATGCATCAAATCATGTATGCAATCCTAATGATACATATCATTTCTATATGAGTGCACAACCATTCACTCAAATGCAACGTCCATATGATAACACATTGAGTTCAATCTGTAAACAAATACATATATGCGAATGCAATATGAAAGTGACTGAGTTGTCTAGCGCCTATGGTGTGTATATGCATTCACGAGCAACCACTTGCAACCATCAATCATAACATGTTTCAAATACATGTTTACATCCATTGGCTTCTACCTAAGGATCGACGATACGTCCTAAAGGATATACCTTAAAAGCTAGAAAGTATGCATAAAATTCCTAGAAAAAGAGATAAGGGATATACCCTTAAGAAAAAAGGGTATGATGCTCGTGTCTAGTCTCCAATCTTATATGTCGCACCTTCTTGAGCTTCACTATACGTTACCTTATCTGATTTAACTTCATGATTGCGAAGCTTCTTCACCTCCATTTCCAAGATAAACAGATGTTAACCTTGATACTAGTGTATATACTAAGATGATTAGAGATCTCTCCTCTACTTAGCTTATCCATCATGTTACAAATCTGAAGGTCTAAAGCTAAAGGTTGCTATGTACTTTTTACCTCTCTTAAGGTCAGTCTTTATTCCTACCAAGGGCACCTGCCATAATTATTCATCTCCCACCTTTACCATCCTTGTGTAACATGTTTACAGTTCTCTCTAAAGCTACATCTATCGCACAAAGAACCCTACAAAGTTTGGAAGAAAATTAGCCGCAGGTGAAACTACCGCGACTATAGATGGAAGTCGGGAACTAATTCGCCCTTCGATAGGTATCGTAGTCTTATCAAGCTTACAGAACCATGCTGCGATGAGGTTACCTCCCAGAAAGCCAGGAGCCCCGAAGACTCAAGAAAGAAGGGGACAAGAATTCAAACAGAGAATCAGAAGATAGTGCGTATGGCTTTAGGGAATATGCCTTTAAACCAAATATTTTCTTTTGAAAATGCTTCTTTTTTTATAACCGTTTTGAAAATAATTTTTCAAATCTTTCACCTGATCCGGTAACCTTCAGCTCTGATACCACGTGTAACACCCCATATCCGTTAGTGTCACTCACAAAGGGAATGCACTAAGTTCTGTGGAGCATTTAAGCTAAAAGATGCAGATAAATTACAAGATAGACAAAATTAAAACAGCGGAAAATAAAACTTTACTTTATTGATAAAATAGTTTGTACAACAATTGCTTTTTAAAACCATAGTATCATCTGTCTTACAAAATAAACAAGCATAAAATAACATTTATATTCCCCAATGTAGCATAAGCCAGCCATAGCAGCAGTAAAGAGAGTCTGAAGCGATATATCCAAGAGTCTTTAAGCTTGGAAAGAGTAACAGTCCATACTAAGCAAAGTTATTCCCTCCCTCACTACCTAGGGGGGAACGGAAGAAAAGAAGACGAAAGAAATACAGAGTCAGACATAAAGCCTAAGTAAGTCTAGTGGTTTTTAGCATGTGAACAAGATAAAGTTCATGACAGGAGTAAACTGGAATAATGGGACGGTACCAGAATAACAGACTAATATAAACCAAAGCAAGATAGTTTAAACCGAATATACTATCACACCCCATTCTATATCTCTGCACCACCTAACTAGTATCCTAACTAGTAATTTGTATAAAGATGATAACGTGATCCCAATCCCTGTAATTGCGGTTGCCTTTAGGTGTACATCTATTATTTATTACCTAGATCTAATCTAGGGTTTTCTTATCGAGCGCTTCCTAGATTCAACTAGGGTTTATGCGACTTATCTAATACTTCTCGGATTCAGGATTTATGCCACCTAGGTCCAACTAGGGATTATGCTACCTGTCGAACGATGCCCCTAGTCTAGCACACACTACCTAGAGTGGTAAATGTTCCTAGACTTTCCCCACGTATGTGTCGCGAATCGTTTATCGCTGTCTAGATGCACATGTCCTGAAATGTGCGACCCGATTCCCATGGCAGGGCTATTCTAGAAACACGGAACTCGGTCGGGAGCTTTCAGATATCTGTCGATGCATATGCTAAGATCTGTTTTTCCGGTGGCTATGGTCCCACCTGACCCCTCCCTCAACTAATGAAAGGCCACCCTTGAAAAATTGAGAACAATCTGCATGCCCCCCTATGCCCCCACGGTCTTATGGCCATCCTCACCCATAACTAGACATCATGTATATGGTCTTTTGGAGTTCTCCGCCTTTCCTCTTTACGTATCTCGATTGACTCAAGATGGTAGGTAGACGACGAGTTGCTATCACAGGGCTACTGGTCTCGCCGAATCACGCTGGTCCATCCTAGTCTTTTGGTTGCCTTATATTGCAACCAAGGCATACCCTTGGTTCTTCTAACGCAGACCTTAACCTCTGTGACCCCAGGAGGATCATCTGCAGCCTCACAGAGGGATACCAAGAGTACCCTCACGTCCCCTCGAAGCCTCGGGCTTCGTAACCCAATTCGTTGGAGCCTTCTTTAAGATTAGATGGACGTTCGCTCCTCCTCGTGTTATACTAAGAATTACTACTTGGTTTTCCTAACTAAGGTTTACCACTTAGCTTCCTGAATCATCGTTTTCTTAACTAAGGTTTACTACTTAGCCCCTTTCAACTAAGGTTTACTACTTAGTTCTCTTTCTCATCAAGTTGGATTGGTTAAGTGTCATTAGTCGATACAAGTTAACTTAACCCATTCATTTGTCATGTTAAACTGGTTAAGTGTTATCAGTAATTCACGTTGACTTAACCTTGCCCATCAGTTTTAACTAACATGTTATAACGGTTAAGTGTTCCCTTAGTTAACTTAACCCTAACATCCGTTTAATTAGCATGTTCTAATGGTTAAGTATTGTCCCTTCATGCTTTAACTTAACCCTATTCATTTATCACACTATGATGGTTAAGTGTTCTAAGTTTACTTAACCCTACGCTCTAGTCCAGCTAACGTACTAATTTGGCTAAGTGTATTAATTTTACTTAACCTCAACCTCTAGTCTAGTTAACATGTTAAATTGGCTAAGTGTATTAACTTTACTTAACCCCACCTTTTAATCTAGTCAACATGTCAATTTGGCTAAGTGTATTAAATTAACTTAACCCTACCAATCCTAGCTTAGCTTTAATTGTCTTATTAAAGCACCAACCACTCACATTAGACGGGTATTGTTGTGGCTGCCTGTATGCCGGTTGGTTCCGGGCAGTCTTACGCCACAACTCAGTCTAACCTCGGGTCTTTATCGGGCTCAATGCCTTAACCTCCCACATTGGATAGGTATTGTTATGATTACTGGACAGCCGGGCGGGTCCGGGCAGGTTTACATCACAACTCAATCCAACCTCGGGTTAAGCATATTCGTATTGACTAAATTTACATTTTAATTATGTAAATTATTCATGTCATATATTTTATTTCAAAACTAACGGTGTATAAATTTACACCATTCATGGCCTTAACCAATTTCATGGTTTTGGGCCCACCTATGTATTAACATGTTTTAAATTAATAATTTATACCATTTCATACCATAAATCACCTATGTGATTATTGACCAATTTATGTCAAGTTCCCTATAACTAAGTTTTTACCCAACGTTACCCCCGTCTAAATATTAGGCTAACAACTTAGCCTAATTTATCGTTCGCATGATTTCACATAAAGTATTAGGCTAATAACTTAGCCTAATTTAACGTTCACAAAATTGGCATGAAATCAACATTAACTACGAACTTGCAATTTTTGACAAAATCAACATGAACATAAACATATAGGTGTGAACTTGCAACTTTAACATGTGCATAGGTGTGAACTTGCAACTTTAACATAATCAACATAAACATGTACATAATTAGCAACTTGCATAGGTTCATGAATTAACAACTTGCATAGGTTCATGAATTAACAACTTAATTAACGACTTGCATAGGTTCATGAATCTCAACCAAACAACTTGCATAGGTTCATAAATCTACAACATAATTAAGTTAACATATATGAACATGTATGTACTAGCAATACATATGTATAACATAGATCTAACAATAAACTTTTATAAATCATATGAATCATAAACGGATCTTTTAACATGGATCCAATTATACGTTTTCACTTGCATAAGAATTTGTGAATATTGATTTATTCTAATCATGTAGGTACAATTGGTTTAACATAAACATATATACATAGAACCTACATGAATCATATACATATATGTGTAATTCTAACTTGCAACCTATAACTTGCATAAGGACATATATCGATCTAACAGTATACATACAATTCACATAATAGATAATGGATCCAATCACCACAAACATTCAAATTATCATGATAAACAAAACCAAAACAACATCGTCTATATTTTACAATACTGATATAATTCCATATTACAATTTACATCAAATCATGTCTTAATCATATTCTCATCTAAAGGGTCACTATACTTACAACGATCGATAAACTTGAGTTCTGGATTCTGAGTTCTGAAATTGGGATGCTTTCCTTTGGGTAGATAAACATTGTTTTGATTCTTAGTTTTGAATTAGATTTGTTCTAGCTTTGTTTGTCTTTAAGCTTTAGGCGGCGGCCATTCCAAGCTATCTTACAACAGCGTGACGACTCCAAGTTTAATTGTGTGAATTAGGTTAAGAGCTAGGTTGTGTATATAGAATTTTAGGATGAATTTAGGCCGTTTGATTAACCCTAGAAATGACCACAACCGTTCAGTCAAGATAGAATTATCCTATTAAATCAGCAATGAGTCAGAAATGACTCAGCAATGACTCAGCATATTAAATGTTCATTTTTTTCATAAATGACACATTGGTTCTTTCCTAACATATCATAACCAAAAGGACATTTTTTTATTTAAAACAAAACATTAGCTAAATGAACATTTCTTAACTGAAATGTCAATTTAATCTGAATAAACATTTTAATCTAAATAGACATTTCTTAACGAAATGTTATTCTAATGTTAACATAACAAAAGTGATATTCTAATGTTCATCTTTTCTTTTTATTATTTATTGTCAATCAATTCAAACGTAAATACGTATTTAATAAATACATTTTCCCTTTACAGTTTACATTAATTACCCATATATAAATATTTATATATATATATATGAATAAATCTTTTCTTACTTTTAATTTGCCATAAATTCAATTGGGGAAGGCCATTTAAAAACAACAATCCTTGACAACCAAAAATGTGCAACGTACGCTACATGATGCGTACACGTCATATATATATATATATATATATATATATATGCGTATATATTATATATATATATATATTCATTTTTCTTCTTTTTATCTATCTTCCTAATTACCCATTTTCACACTAAACCGCTTTTTGAACTGCGATCACACTAGGCTGTTTTAAGCCATTCCCCTAAAACAAAAATAGGGCGCAGGCGGGGATCGAACTCTGTACCTCTTGTATTCAAGTCATGTGTTCCAACCAAATAAGCTACTAAGTCTTTTGCTTACAAAAGTTAGAAAAATGCTGAACATTATTCTTTTCTCATTCCTCTTTTTTCATGTTTTGCTGCAATATTTAATTTAAGGATATCTTTTTCATACGGAGTCTAATTTACGCAAACTCGGACTCTATCTCAAGTAGAATTTCGAGGCAAACGCAATGGCATAACCCGTTTCCCTTAATTCTTCTTTTAAAATTTAATTATACTTTAATTTGTGAAACTTAATGTTATAGAATTACAGGGTGTTACATAAGGGGATTGTACTTGGATATTAATATAGTAATAAAACTCTGCACAATCCTGCATTGCATGGGACTGGATGTAGGAGTAACCTGAACCAGTATAAAATCCAGTGTGTTCTTTTATTTTCTACATTTTATTTCTATTTATTTCCGTGTTTGTGCTTAATTTCGTGTCTGTGATTATCTCTGTGGTGTGTGATTCACATAGTAGATCATATAAATTTTAGATTTTCTTAAAATCCTTGGAAACACTATTCACCCCTCTCTAGTGTTAGTTTTGCCTTAAGATCCATTCCGCATTCCCTAACATGTAGTATCAGTGCTTGGTCTTTCAAAAAATTCATAATTTGATTTTTGAAAATATCAGATGGAAAATTTTGAAATGATTTATAACACCAGTTTAAACTCAAAATCTAATTTTTGAAATTTGATTTTTTTTTTAAAGTTTAAAATTTACAAATTTGTTAAATTTTGAAATTTTTGATATACGGATATGTTACAAAACCACCATGTTATTGTTGTTTAAAATTATATTTAGTTATTTTGAAAAGTTATTTGATTATTTGAAAGTTGTTTTGTTTTGCAGGAGAAGAGCAATGACGCTTGGTGAAAAGACATCAAGAAGAAATGGACATATAAATATAATGTACATCAACAAAGAAATGGGTATCAGATCAATGTACAACTTTGGATTTTCATCTACAACTTAACTTCATACTATACTCTTCAATTGCTTCATAATACCGCCGGTTTCATGAGAATCCGTCAAGAATTGACCAAGTAATGATCAAAAGAAGTTTTGGTGAATAAAGGGAGAAGGAAACCAAAATTGTCGACAATTATCTTCAAACTGCATCCACAGCACCCCAATACCATCCAAATTCATCCTGAAACCATTACTAGATCGTAGCCCTTGAATTCCTCTTCGATTTTCCACTATTTCCATCCAATTCTGTTAAGAAACGAAGAAGTTATGGCTCTTGCAAGATTGATTGAAAATGGAAAATCGGGAAGAAGAAGAAGAAGAGAGAAAAAATTGTGAAGAGACATGACTTTTGGGCCTTTATATAGTGGTTGAAGTGTCCATTCATTCAAAATTAAAAATTCAAATTCAAAATTTTGATGCCAAGCTGGTTGAATTACTAAATCATCAATATCATTCTAATACAATTTTCAAATTCAGCAAATGAATATATGATGCTGATCAGAAAAATGAGCCCGCCGCAAAGAGCATATCTCATCGTCAAATTCTGAAAGTTGTGAACGTATGATTCATCACAACGGAAGAACAAGAAAAAGAAGGATTGCGAAAATTGGTATGCCTTACAATTGTTTCATAATTATCATAGAATATAGGAATATATATCTATGCATGTAGTTAGGTATAGAAATTCATCGCTTTTATAATCCTAGATATCTTGGTTCATATGTCAATATACAATAGTATACATATCAATATACCAATTTAATTAAAATCTAACTACTCTTTGATTTGGTGTTGAAAGAACATCTTTTCAAATATGAAATTGTTAGTTCAAACTCTAGTTATCAATTTTGATCATCTAATTATGTTCATTTTATTTCAAAAATATATTGAAAGTATATATACATTTATATATATATATATATATAGTACATAGATATGTTAATAATTTGTTTATTTTAAATATTTGATATTATTATAAAATCTAAATATATCTTTTATATGAAATTTAGGCATATATATTTTTCATAACAACTTTGGATTACATTATCACAAATACTATTTGTAATTTCATACTAATTTTCATTTATTAAAACTTGTATATTTAAATTAAAATTTTGACATAAAGAAATATATATATATATATATATATATGATTTTTTTTATATTAAATATGTAGTTTAATATAAGAAGTTATAATTTTATAGGTTACTTTATATTTCCAAAAATAATTTTTTATATAACTATAATTTTTTTTAAAAGTTTTAACATATAAGTGGTTTTTTAGAAAATTAATATATTTTGATTTGTAAGTTTATATTTAAAATTGACTTGTGTCAGAATATTTACGTATATCTCGTAATAAATTAAATTTTAAGTCCTTTTTTAAATTAGTTTTATATATACTTATGAAAATATGTTTTTGTAAAAATAGTTTACTTTATATGATACAATTTTTATATTCTCTTTAAAAATAACTTCAATTTTTATTATAAGAAGTACCCTACTAAGATTATTTAACTCCATATTTCTCATGGAATTATCCTGAATATTTTACTACTTATCATAAATATTTTTTAATTAAACTCTTATCTTTATTATTCTTTCAATCATTTTCATTAGTATGATTAACCTATGTCTAGAAATTAACATTTTCTTTGTTTGATTCAAATAATTTATAATATATATGTATATGTTAATAGCTAGATATTACTTTAAATATCTTTTACAGAAATATATATCATCATCAAATCATTATTATCATAATATCATTACACATCTTATTTCATATCATGTCTCATTTATTACAATGCATGTCAAAATAAAATCATTTACATCACAAGTTACATATCATTCAATATATCATCTCCTATTGCTTTACATATGACACATAGTTCATACTGCATTATAACCAACATACTATACACACTGCGTTACATGTTAACTTTTAACTCTACACATAACAAGTATACTATATAGGGAATTATTATCTTAGAAATATATAGGATTATTAATACACAATGTATTTACTTAGACTAGATTAACTTGATTGATTTGTTTGATTTGATTGACTTATTTGAATTGTTAGACTTAATTGACTTGTTTGATTTGTTTGACATAAATAACTTGTTTGACATGGTTGAATTTCATTAGTGGTATATTAGAAATATACTTATGCATTTTTGGTTAATGGAGTTTTATAAGTTTTTAAGAGAGATAGAAGTTACAAGAAATGTTTGGCTTTATGTTTGAGTTTAGTTGAATTCATGTTTTGCAACAACAAAACTTGAATTGGTTGATTATTTGGATTAAAATTGTCATTACTTAAATTATATTAATTTAACTTATATCATAATTTTAAGATATCTTTTCGGAGTTATTTCTTAGTCTAGATTAAAAAGTCTTATTATAGTGTTAAGGGAATTAGAGTTTAGGACAGGTCT
The DNA here is from genome assembly GCA_030737875.1 of Allium sativum. Classification (NCBI taxonomy): domain Eukaryota; kingdom Viridiplantae; phylum Streptophyta; class Magnoliopsida; order Asparagales; family Amaryllidaceae; genus Allium; species Allium sativum. Next base: position 117,584,239 of record CM060918.1, read on the forward strand.
AGCCTTGTATTAGATTAAGGATTTTTTTTTTAGTTTTTAGGATTAGTTGAAGATTCAAGAAATGTTTTTAAATTAACATATATTATTTTGGTTGATTTGGTTGTTTAGATTGATTGTTTGAATTGTTTGCTTGAATTGCTTGTTTGAATTGATTGTTTGATTTAATATTGATTGGATTGCTAAGTTTATTATCCTTCTATTTAGTATAGTCATAATTTTAGGGGAAGTTATAATCATCTAGGCTTAGAATCATAAATTTAGAGGGAGATATAAGGATATTAGGGTATAACAAAATAAGGATATAACAGAGTAAGGATATAAGAATAAGGACTAGGATATAACCATATATTTAGCTGAGTTATATATACTTTAGTATATAATCAAATATTTTAATCATAGGATATGTATAGATAGATATAGGATTTAGGGGGAGTATTTTTAGAATTTCTTTTTGATAACGCCAAAGGGGGGGGGGAATTATAAAATATAGACCTAGTTTTAGTAGAATATACAAGATTCATAGTGATGTAGGAGTATTAGAAGGATCAATAGGAATGAATATTTTATAAACTAAGGTTGTCATCGCCAAAAATGGGGAGATTATTAGAGAATGGAGTTTTGATGACGACAACCTTATTTCAATATTAATTGATTATAAAATATATGCTAACATCTCTATCTAAAATATATATACAACATATGCAGGAGTTGTATATACGAATTATTACTGAAGGCTGTACAGTTTTAGAAATTTAGGATTCAGAGAAGATTCAAGACTCAAGAGTAATCAAGATATCAAGAGTTCAAGAGGTCAAGATAAATATAGTAACAGAGTCTAGTTTATATGTAAGACTCTAAATAGCACTCCAGGTTCAAATTCAAATTTTGATTTTAAAATTCAAATTATGTTTTTCAAATCTTGATTTCAAATTCTATTTTCAAAATTAAAATTCCAAATTTAATTAGTCTTTCTATTTTACCTTTAAACTTTGATTTTAAACTTAAGTTTTAAAGTTCATAAGTTTATATATATAGTTATATACTTTTACATTTATATAGTTTTAAACTTTATGATTTTATAAGTATGTTTATATATTTTGAATTTATGATTTCATATGATTTTTTACTTTATAATACTTATTTATATCACTACGTTTTAATTCAAGAATTTACAGAATTATATATATATATTAAAACACTTGAAAAATATTCAAATTCCAAAATTTCAAACACATATGCCGACATACATATGTAGGGATGTCGACGTACAACTGTCATACTTTCAATTTTGAAAGGAAATGTCTTTTCGCCATTTGTAACGTTCCAGAAGCATTGCAACCTTTCAAATCTTATAAATAGGGGTTGATTTCGAATTTTTTATTCATTCTTCTTCTCCTTCTTCATCCATTTTCAGTCCTCCATTATTGTTTCATATTTTTGCGATTTCTACCCATTTACTCTACAGATTTCAATTCTAAATATATAAAATTTCTTCTTTTCTCACTCTCTGCTCATTACTCTCTGAAAAAAAGTGCTATTGAAGAGTTATAGGGAAGTTGTAATCATTTGGAATTGTTTTGGGATAGTCATGGAAATGGTGTGTTCCTTATAGTTGTGAAATCAAGCAAGGGGAACGGTGTTAACCTTGTAGCCGGGAAATCAAGTATTGGTGGAAACGGTGTGAACCTTGTAGCCGTGAAATCAAGGGGATTGTATCTGGATATTGAAATAGTAATAAAACTCTACGCAATCCAGCGTTGCATGAGACTGGACGTAGGAGTAATCCGAACCAGCATGAAATCCAGTGTGTTCTTTCCATTTTTGCATTTTATTTATTTATGCTTCTATGTTTGTGTTTGATTTTGTGTCTGTGATTATCTCTATGGTGTGTGATTCATATAGTAGATCATATAAACTTTAGATTTTCTTAAATTCCTCGAGAACTCTATTCACCCCCCCACCCCCCTCTAGTGTTAGCTTTGCCTTAAGATACATTCCGCATTACCTAATAAGAGCAACTAAACTCAAGCTGAAAAAGAGGGTCAAATGCAGAAGAAAATCATGCTGAAGAAGAAAAGAATAACACAAAACACAAGAAATCCAAACTTGATGTGCAAGAAACTAATATTGATGGTCAGGAAACTAATGATCCTAATAAGAAATTTCTAAAACAATCGATATACAATTTCTTGAACCAAATCCTAAAATTATGCAAATTAATGAAGTAGATCTGAGAAAAGCAATAGAAAAATCAATCAATTTTGAAGTTAACGATGCATCAACTGTTAAGGAAATGGATCTGGAAGAAATTTCAGAAAAATCGGATGAGGAATTCTCAAATGATGATAATTCTGCTTAAATCATGATCAACCAAACATTGACACAACTAATGAAGAAGATCTTGTGATTGGAGCAATAAAAGCACTCTCAAATTCTGTCTCTTCAAACAAAGTCAAGATGAAAAGCAAGAATAGAAATAGAATCGAAATCCTTAGTAAGTTAAATATCAATACTAAAGAGGCAGCAAGTTTAGAATGTATAAATGTTGTAAATGATTACTTCAAAATTAGATATTTTTCAGAAAATCCAAAGTAGAATTCCATCAAAGGCAAAGTCTCATGCAAGAAAAAAGGAAGAAAGAAGCAACTAGTATTGCTTCTTTCTTATATGTAGTCCTTCATGAAATTAATAAATTTATAACCGACGATCATTTCTTGAAATACCAGAGTTCTAAATTCCCGTGAAAGGCAATTAGATCCCTCTAATTTGATTTACTCTCATAAACCTTATATTATAGGTTGTTAGAGAACAGACTTAGTAATAAAAGTATTTTAGATTTGCAATTAAAACTTTTTTAAAAGTAGAAGTTTGTTAATAACAATAGCACGGGAGGCAACGGCAGAATTATTGTGGCATAGGACGCCAACATTTGGCATTTAGACCATTTTTCTTACTGATTTTCAGTACATACATTGTAGTTTCATAAACAAAGATCGATTATGAATTGATATGATCTTTGTTTATTCCTCAGATTTTGGAAATATAGGGTTTATCTTTGGAACCATATTGAATTACTTAATAGGAGTAATTGCAAATCTTGGCATATAATGGGTGACTTCAATATAGTCATGATGCTTCTGAAAAGAGAAGGGTAGTCGTATTCCTCTCAAAAATTAGAATTTTTTTCTAGTTTTATTTTTAAAACTAGGCTAATTGAGCCAATTATTTCTGGTAATAAATTTGCTTGGAATTAAGGAGAGTATACATTGCAAATTAGATAGAATTTTATTAAATCAAAATTTACTCAACTCTTTTCCTAATTTCAAGTGTACCATTTTGGCTAAAGCAACTAATGACCAAACCCCTTGCTTATATCTTCTTCTCAAAATAATTCTGCCATTACAAACTCTCGTTTTAGATTTGAAAATGATTGGTTTGGCAAGGTGTTAGACCAAAAATGGTACTAACACCCAAATGAAGATCACATATCATAGAATGCAGAAAATAGTAAATTCAGAGGGAACACACAAGGTTTTTATAGTGGTTCGGCTGTGGATATAGCCTACGTCCACTCTATAATCTTGTTGTTATACCAACAGATTACAAGAATCAGTTACATGTAAACACACAATCCATGTGTTTAATGGAATTAAAAGAGTTTATACATGCAACTCACATGTTAATTGTGTAGAGAGGATGGGAATTTGGATGTAGGAAGGTGCAAAGTCCTTGCCCCCGGTAATGGTGGAAGCTGTAGAGAAGAATGGCCAAAAGCTCCCTTAAAATGCCCTTAAATGGTGTATTTATAGGCGTTTCCTGACACTGGTTCGTGAGGCATGTGGCACGCATCCCAAAAATCTCAAAATAAGGTGGAAAACATCCAGAAATCCTCTGGAAGTCGTCATATATCATGTGTGATCAGATCTGGATTGACAGGAGTGAAAATAACCATGATAATAGGTCAAAACAGTGCGAGGCTGCAGGCGGTTCGTGGTCCTTATGTGCTCCACCATCCCTAGGGGGGCGAGCCCTAGGACGAGGGCGAGCCCTAAGAGGGCGACCCCGAGGACGGTCACGAGCCCTAGGATGGCAACCCCTAGCATGGACACGGAACTAGGGGCGAGCCCTAGGATGGCCACGGTCCCTGGGGGGCAAGCCCTAGAAGGGCGACCCCTAAGATGGCCACGAACCCTAGGGCGGCGAGCCCTAGAATGGCCACGATCCCTGGGGGCGAGCCCTAGGATGGCGAGCCGGTCCAGGAGGGTAAGATCCGATCCAAATTCCAAGCTAGCGATGCTTTTTCACTTCATCCAAGTGATTGCCAGTCCACACTCCTGTAAAGAGATAAGACAAACGTTGCAAGAATAGCTCCGAGGCAGCCTTACCAGAGTAAGATGACCAAGGAAGTGTTGCATGGTCCCAAGACAGTCTTACTGGGGTAAGACGACCAAGGAAATGATAATGAGGTTCCGAGACGGCCTTACCGGGGTAAGACGACGAAGGGAAACCAATGAAGGTTCCAGGATAGGCTTACCGGAGTAAGACGACCGAGGAAAAGCTAATGAGGTTTGTTTATACTGGATGGGTCCAACTCGAAGCCGGAGCTCAATGCTTATTACTAATTCATGAAAATGTAGCGATCATTTGCCAGACACGACTGGAGACCATAAGTCAGTTCCGTGCGTATATGCCGATGTGACTGCTTTTGTTACATGTAGAGAAGAAAAAGAGGGGCGAGTGGTCGCCTAAAAGCCTAAAAACATGAACTGCGGACCGAAGTCTGGCAAACTGAAGAGATCCGCTAAGTGGAATCAGTTAATGATAACCCCGTGATTGCTCAATCCAGGATCGTTCCCTCTCCGAGGAATCGGTGGTGGCAGCGCCGGGGTAGATGCAGGCATTGTAGGGTGAGTTACATATTCGGGTAGCTCTCCCCGTCTGACCCTGTCCTCAATAAGGTTTCGTAAATGTCTACAGTCGTCGGTGTTATGACCGTCTATGTCATGAAATATGCAATGTCTTCCGGAATTGCATTGTGCTAGTGTTGGTTCCCTCTTGGGAGGCCTTGCATAGGGGGTGGCACCCCTTGTGTCCATGTTGTTGTCAGTCAGCGTTGAATTAAGTTCAGTGTACTTTTCATATCTGGGCCCTCTTCGGGGCTGAGCATTGAGGTCATTCTTTGCAGCGGCTGTTCCTTTGCCCTTATCATTGCCTTTTCCTGAATCATACGGTGCTCTGTATTTAAGCATGTTGACGTCGAGAATAGCCTTCTCGGATTTTTCATCTTCCTCACGTAGAAATCTATCTGCTTCAATGTAGAATTCACCGAGATCTCGTGGCGGGTCCCAGTACAAAGAGGTCTTGAACTCCGATGTATCCAGAACACCGGATACTGCCGCTGTCAAAACCATAGATGGTTTAGGTATATCCACGGATGCTACTGCAACATGGAAACTTTCCAGGAATGAGCGCATAGTTTCTCCAGATCTTTGCTTGATTGAAGTTAGTGACATGACATTCTTGGATCAGGATATGTGGACCCGAAACTATTCAATAAAGCGAGCAATCAACATGTTCCAACTGTTAATTGATTCCGGGGCTAGCTGCCGAATCCAAATAGCAGCTATATCAGTCAGAAAGAGAGGAAACCACTTTGCCATGGCGTTTTCCGACACCGATTGAACTTCCATATATCATTTGTAACGCATCTGATGCACGGTAGGATCCGTCCTGCCGTTGTAAGGCTCCAGTACTTGGAGTTTGAAATCCATGGGATTACGGGAATTCCTGATTTCTTTAGTGAAAGGAGTGTGGTTGACGTCATCCACGTCGTTTTGAGAAGTACGACCTCTCGATAAGCGTTGTATCAGATGTGCTAGTCGATTTCCGTCAAAAAGCTGTTGCAAATTGCCTAAATCAAAGCCGGTGACCCCATCTTTGTGAGAAAGAGAATGAGGAAGCTGCTGGTGAACCGCTGCCTGGGGTACGTGGCTCACGGTTCAAGGGAGGCGACCCGACCCGGTCGTGATCCCTACCACGAGCCGACCCTAGCTCTCTATCACGAGTTGTGTCCTACTGCTGAGTGGAAGCTTGCATTCTGAGATCCATTCAAACCAAAGATGAATTCGGTTGATCCTGACCATTTCCAAGAGCAAGGGGGTTACCCCTGAGTCCATGTGATGTATGAGCCGCTTTGGTGGCTTCCTTTCTAGTGTGTTGTTCATTACCGCTTGGCCTGCCATCCATCCGAGCGAAGAATCCATCCATCATCTCCTGTTGTTTCCGGAGGATATCGTCTTGCCTTGCCACTTGAGCTCTCAGTTGAGTGAGAACACTATCCATCTCTTCTTTGGTCAAGTATGCAGATGGGTTTTCGTGAGAGGAAGCCTCCTGGCTTGCCTCGTTTCTTGTGCCTTCGACCTCAACACGGGAAATCTTTCGTTTGGTCATCGATCCAATAGCCAAATAATTTGCTTTCCTTCAACCTAGAAGAAGAAATTATCATGTGTCCCCTTCCAGGTTCGCCAAAATGTTAGATCAAAAAATGATACTAACACCAAGATGAAGATCACAGATCACAGAATGCAAAAAATAGTAAATTCAGAGGGAACACATGAGGTTTTATAGTGGTTCTGTTGTAGATGTAGCCTACGTCCACTTTATAATCTTATTGATATACTGACATATTACAAGAATCACTTACATGTAGACACACAATCCTGTGTTTAATGGAATTACAAGAGTTCATACACGAAATTCATGTGTTAATTGTGTAGAAAGGAGGGGAACTTGGATGTAGGAGGGTGCAACGTCCTTGCCCCTGGTAATGGTGGAAGCCGTAGAGAAGAATGACCAAAAGCTCCCTCAAAATTGGCTCAGATGGTGTATTTACAGGCATTTCTTGATACCGGTTCGTAAGGCACGTGAACGCATCCCAAAAATCTAGAAATGAGGTGAAAAACGTCCAGAAATCCTCTCCAAGTCGTCCTATGCCATGTGTGATCAGATCCGGGTTGATAGGAGTAAAAATAGCCATGATAATAGGTCAAAACAGTGCGAGGTTGTAGGCGGTTTGTGGTCCTTATGTGCTCCACGATGCCTAGGTGGCGAGCCCTAGGAGGGCGACCCCTAGGATGGTCACGAGCCCTAGGGAGCGACCCCTAGGATGGCAGGCGAAATATGGTAATACATAACACAGATAACAACATAAGTATAAGAAGACTACATCATAACAACATCATGGCTGCGAAAATAGATGTCAACAAAATATAGAATCCCACAGTCACAGAAGTTCTAATTATTACATCAAAACCAAATAGAATGTAACATGTCTCAAAACCCAAAGTACAGAATTAAAACTGGATAAGTCTAAATGTCTCATGAACTCAGAAAATGTCTAAAGGAAAATGAAATGAAGAAAAGGAAAGATAGTAAGTCTTCATACTCCAAGTCACCTCAACAATAGAAATCTCCAATCAAGAACTCCAAGCAAGCTAAATAGAAACCTGTCAATTGGCTGCCCGTGTGGAGAGAGGGCACCCGAGTTTGCAAAGTGAAACAAACTACGAGTCAGTCATGGGACTGGTATGAGAAATATATATTAACTACTGAATATGACAAATCTAAGAACCATGCCACTTTCGTGGAACGGGTATACTCCAATAGATTGTCTGTGCATATATTTATCAAATAAAAAGAATAACGCAATGCTTTTGTAAAAATGAAATCATTGTAAGACTCAGGTCCTATCACACAATGCAACGCACACCAGAGGATAGAGTTTTACCTTATAATGATCAAAAATGCAGAGTACGAGTCAATTACTATTTTAATATCATAAGGGTGTAATATGTTTTAAAATACTTCAAAATAAATGTATTAATCCTAGACGGCATAGTACCCCATCCTACTATGTCGCCATAATAAGTATACAATCAAGTCCGTTATATCGTATTGGAAAGTTGGGTTTCCATACTGAGTCAAGGCTAGGAGCGAAATCCTTACCGATTCGAGACACTCTAGCAATGCCCCAGGATTGGTACTCTGTCCAACCCTTGGATCCTGCAGGGCCGGTCCATTCGTTAACGCTTAATGGATTGGCAAATTCCTGAACACACGTTTCCCGATCCTAATGGGTCTTTAAATTGGCCAGTAGCGACCAATATACCGAGGTACCTCAAATCCAACAACCACTTAGTAAATATCAGTGCTGGTAGGTCACTGACACCACTTTTAGCTAGAAAGAGACGTGCGCACTCCCTGCGTTCCCTTGCTCCGTTTTAGACTCTACCGGGGTGTGAGGCTCGCGAAGTAACGTATACACAAAGTTGTGTCCATACTAGACTATGCTTTGATCATCCTACAAGGCTCTGCTTTGCAACAATAAGCCTTGTTCGAGTGCAACTTAGCATGTCACATCAACAACTCATATTGTTAGCCTGCTTTGTGACCAGGCCACCCAAAGCAAAGATCATGTTGACACACCTCTGGGTAAATGCTGTCTCATATGGAATCTCTGGATAACATCACTCTCCGGCATTGGAAGCATCATCAGAAGACACAAGGCAGTTTGGTCAAAATCACAACATCAGTATAAACTGGCCCAAAACCCCTATCAAATGACCTCATTTGGATCTATTCACATCATATACTTGTAGCCCTTTGAATTAGCTTCAATTTGAGCTTTGGTTTGGCTCAATCGGACTTACGGTTTGAAAGTTATGCCCATTTCTGTGAACGGGTGTAAGCTGGCACATGACCGCGATCCGTGGACCGCGATCCGTGAACCGCGATCCATGGACCGCGATCCGTGAACCGTGTTCCATGAACCGCGATCCGTGAACCGCGATCCATGAACTGCGATCCGTGAACCGTAATCTGCGATCCGATCCCCTAGGCTGATGGATGATGACCAAGACCAAGTCCACCACGATCCGAGAATGCAGGATCTCGCGACACGTGTCACCAACTGTCATATTGACCAATTCTTCATCAAGCTACGAACCAGTCCGAGATCTTCGGGATGTGGGCCACGTATGACCGCGATCCGACCCATGACCACGATCCGACCTTCGGACCTGTTCACACGCAGCTTGTTTTGACATATTCTCAAGGGTACTGGCTCTCCTATTTTTCTGGATCGCCTGCCACGTACCCCATCACGAACCAGTCCTCCCAGGAGCTTTCCTACAGCTATAAATACACCTTCAGAGGGCATTTTCAAGGGACTTTGGAATCTCAACATCCATGGCTGCCATAGCCAACACTTCTCCATGAATAACCACCATCTTCCTCAATAAATTCAATGGACTCGGAGAGAATTATTCATTGAATTCAAGTGATTGAAAGACAATATTCATTGTCATTGTAATCCATGAGTGAAATGAGAAAATATGAAGTGGACGTAGGCTCATTAACGCCGAACCACTATGAAAATCCTGTTGTCTTGCTTTTCTCTTATTTTTTCAGTTATTTCTTCATATCCTATGCTCTAAATACGATAATTTGGGTGTTAGGACCATTTTTTGGTCTAACATTTTGGAGCTTTCACTGAGAACCGAATTCTCAACCTATCGGATTGCTATTCTACTATTTGGATTTGAAAGTTCGAAGAAAACAGTCCGCGTTTCTACCATTTTTGAATATTTCGTTGATTTCAGAAAATCAGAGCTTCATACCTTCGAAAAAAAATGCTAAGGGTTCACAAGCTTCACGACCAAATGAGGATAATAAAGAAAATGTGCTGGAGCAGGTCGAGGGGCTCGCGGATCGCGGATCGCGGGGAGACCACGATCCGGTCTCAAGATGAACCCACGACCCTACCGAGCAAGGAAGTCGCGATCCGACCCGGTGATACTTCCACGTCCCGACCTGGAGCAATTGTTGTGAACATATCCACGAACTAGAGAAGACCACGAACCGATCCGAAGCTGGAAGGTTGGAGTATCCCGATCGCCAAGCAGGACCACGAACCGGAGGATGGTAGCGAACCGCGACCCGGAAAAATGACGATGAACAAGGGTCACGACCCGATCCAGAAAAGTGACAATTTTTGGAAAAAGGACTGCGGGGCCCCGGACCCCCGCCGGCGCTGCGCCCGGACCCGCTGACGGCCTCGCCTTCGTCTTGGAGCACGGCCTCGCCTTCGGCTCGGAGCATGGCTCATCTTCAGCTCAACATATATGTTGGCCAACAGCATTCATCAAAGCTTGTCAATGAAGAATAAACGGATTGTCAAAGAATTTGACAACGAAATGGCAACAATTAGAATTCCTCCAGAAGCCATGACCTCTATCTACCGATGTTATTGAATGTGAGGAGTTGATGAAAAGATTCGACACGCTGGCTATGGCAGTATACAAAATAATGATGGTCTCATAACAGCCTCCTCTTCCAGAGCTCCGATGGTGTAAAGATCTCCCCAATGCAACCGATGATGTTCCTGAACAAGTAGTGATCACCTAGTTAACGTGACTTAAACCTATCCAACATTCCGGATACCAGATGACATTGACATAGAACAATCCGGACACTATTCTGAAGATGACTCAGAAGATCCCAATGACCATGATTCTCAATAATGGGATACCCAACAACAAAGATTGATTGCCATCGAATAAGGTTTGGATCAACACGCTTTGGTGCCCAGAGTCAGATACCAGTTGAATCATTGCAAACCATGATTGGACCTAGGGATCCTTGCCCGGATGATAGCAACATTGACTGCTCACCAGCCACTATATGACCTTGGTCAAGAGACGAGAGCTCGAGATCAACGCAAATATGAATCAACCATTAGCTCTCCACTTCATACAACAGTTGTGACAGGATATACGAACATTACTTGAAGCCTCACAAGCTATGCTATCATGTTCAAGCTCATCTGATCAAGGTTCATACAAACCAGCTCCAACAGAATTCAGAGCCTACATTGCACCGTAGTGCCTAGTGCTAAATAGGCCAACCGAAGATGGAGCGGGAATGGTCTATGGTGACCAAGTTATTGGAGAAGCTGATTATTTGTCTGGATGGAATATGCTACGCAGTAGAGATGGCGTGAATCCTAAGGACACTTCCCCTCCAGACGAAATGGAGTGTGAAGGAGGTGTCAATATTGCGAATAATGGGAGCATCACAAAAGGAATTGCCCAAGGATCTGTCTGAAGATCTAGATCCCAGCAAGAATCATCATTCGGGATGCAGAAGGGTGACATCTAATGACGCAACTACACGTGTTCCGATTGGTGACGTCGACCTGACTAAGGTTTTGAAATCGGATCTCATTTAGACCTCTTCCGAATGAAGAAACTGACATGCTTTCTACAGGCGAACCTGGATGTGTTCGCTTGGACCTATGCTAATATCCGCAGGATTTTACCATAGTTTATGCGTCATTTGTTGAGAATAAACCTAAAGTGTGTTCTTGCCAAGCAAACAAGACGTATGCTCGATCCAAGGAAAGCATCTACCATGAAAGAGGAAGTCGGAATGTTGAGAGGCAATGGTTTTATATGATGTGCCACACATCCCGCTTGGATATCAAATCCTGTCCTTGTCAAGAACGCTAATGGAAAATGGCGCACACGCATTGATTACTTAGATTTGAAAATTTTTTGCCCAAAAGGAAGCTTCCCGTCAATCAGAATTGACCAGCTTGTGGATTCAATGACTAGACATGAATGTATCCCTCTCATGGACGTGTGCGCAGCTTACAACCAAATTCTTATGCATGTGCCTGATCATGAATAAACATGTTTTATCATTGACCTCGAACTGTACCATTATATGGAATTGGCATTCGGACCGAAGGATGCCGAGGCAACTTACCAGTGCTTACTGAATTATATGGTCCACAACCAAAGTGCAAGGCCCATGGAAGTCCATGTAGGTGATAGTCTTATGGAGTCCGAGCGGTCAACCTACCACGTTTCGAATCTGACAGAGATGTTCAATATCTGGAATGAACCTAAAGGCCTCATAGTTAGCCATGAACAACAAAGAATTAAAGGCGTCTGAAGCTTGGCATGAAAGTTGGCACCACTTGTGTGTAAGGAGGATAAGGTCTGGACACTAGTCAATAATGTGAGCAAGAAAGTAGTCGTGGTATACCCAAAGATTGAAAAACTCGTCTACAGCTTGCTGATTGCTCTAAGAAAGCTCCCCCATTACTTCTAAGTTCATCCGATGGTATGCACCCTCACTAACTGCTACGACAGGTCCTGCAACGACCTGAGGCATCTGGAAAATTGCTTGATCGGGACATAGAGCTAAACCAGTTTGATCTCAACTCCCTCCTAAAGAAGTCCATACGAGGGCAAGCATTAACCAACTACATCGCTGAATGTACCACTCCCGAAGAGGATGTGGCAGATGTAGAAGATGCACCTGGAAGATGTAATCAGATTGTGCAAAGAATGATTGACTGTCCGACGCCGGTGTCTTATAAATAACCCCTAAAGGGCGGTCAATTTACTATGCCTTGCGGTTGAAATTCTCCGCTACTAACAACGGCTCCGAAGACGTCACCCTGATTATCGAATTGAAACTCGCTAAGGAGTTGGGAATAGTGGCATTAAGCATATTTTCTGACTTTCACATTGTTGTTCGCCAAGCTCGAAAGGAATTCCAGACGAAGGAACCACCACTCGCAGCTTACCTAGAACCGGAAGAAGGGTTGTTGGACGAATTGGAACGTTACAATATATCTCATGTCCTGCGAGCAGAAGATCAGAATGCGAATAATCTGACCAAGTTAGAAGGGTCCGACAATATAGAAAAGATAGAGATGATCCCCATCAAGACACTATGAAATACAACCATTGATCAGATGGAAGTTGATCCAACGTTGGAGACCAAACCCGGAAGAGAGTCATGGTTAACTCCATGATAAACTTCCTACAGCATAGGATGCATCTGACAAGGTGAAGTGAAAGGCGTGCAATCATTCTTTATGCCTCGAGATATGACATGCAATTCGACATTGCCTATTTTTCTTGGAAGGTTGTCCCAAAACAAACACCAACGAGTGCAATTGCCGAATTCACTGCCCTGAATGATTCGACCAAATCACCAATCAGCCACCCATTAGATGGGAGATGTACATGAATGAAACTTCTGGCGAATGGCGTTCTGAAGTTAGAAAGGGAAGACTCATACTTCCACTCTTTTCATCGATTATCTGCCAAGTGACTCACTCCCCTACGGCTGGGGGCAACTACAGATTTGAGCATAAATTGCTCGAGATTACATCATCTAATTCAGAACTGATACATCAAGAATTTGCCTGGCCAATTGACTTAGTCTTGCCTAAAAGTTAGCGAGTTGAAGATCTAGAACGCTTACGCATGAATGATGGTTGATTGTCGGCGCACCAACCCTTGTCCCCGATATGGGATCGAGGGTATATCAGCAAATTTATGTGATATGATTATCCCACCAGCAGTAATATCCTATTTCCTAGCATGGAAATTGCAAAAATTTCTATAAGCATGAATCCATTGTTCTCATGCTAATTTACAACCTAACACCAACGCAAAGATGTGCTACCATTAGCAATCCAGTCATGACTTCCTGACACTCTATCCTTACTCTCAGCACGGGGGCAAAAAGGCGATTTGAAGGAGATACGACCTCATCACTCGCTTATAGTACCTACCAAGCCACCTTTGCCATCTCAAGACCCCGATCAAGGTCTATTCATTTTTTGGGACTGCCGCCTCCGTGATAGTTTGAAAAGATACCCCTCATCAACTAAAGGACTTTGGCAGCCCTTTATTGACAGAGATAGGGCGAAGCAAAATGGACCTACAATGAACATGCAACGCCATTTTTCGCTCAGAACGATACTCATTCCTTTAACAGGATTATTCTCTAACCATGACTATTATATTTGCATGCTTTATGAGTTATTGATGTAATTAACTCAGATGAATTAATATGTGGATGGTATAGGTACCCCGGATTTTATGCCGAACAAATTTCTAACACCCACATATGGAATTATGGAACAGAACTATAACGAGCTCGACCGAACTGCTCGTCTACAAAGCCGTGCTTTCCATCTAACGAAAGCTGCATAGCTCATGATGGATCTGAGATGACCGTCCAATTCTTGGCTCACACATGGCAAATCACAAGACAATTATACATGAATCATTGAGTTGCTAACTCAGAGTCCTACTCCAGATGGACGCGGTGTGACCGTCTATATGGCTCGATCCTATTCTCAATGCCACCAGATTACATGAATTCAAATAAAGGAGGCAGCATTGCCCCTTGATATGCATATTCCTCAATAATGCAATTTTCTTTTACATGTTTCCTGAGTCAATGACATGAATAACTCAAGCAATATGAATGATGCAGGTACCCAAAGTTTGGTGCCAACCAATCCTCCCACAGATGGATCGGAGGAACCCAAAGCCTTGGCGAATATTTTCCAATAAACTCTAATCCTCGGAGCTTGGATATGAGTATATATCTAGGATGAGTGTGATGGGCACGCCATGATTGAAGGCCACTCGATCCGTAACTCTAACTCTCAAGAGTCGAGAGAGTATAAAGGACGCGAAGATGACGTCCGCAAGGCGTGACGATGCATCATGATAAGAACCGCCTTGACATCACTCTAACCTTAGCGACCGCCAGGAGAGTATAAAAGCGTCTCCGATTGAGCGCTGAGAAAGAGCTCTTACCCCGCTGAAGGATCGGGGAGCGACAGAACTGCTGAGCTCGAACTCTAACCTCGGCGACTGCCAGGAGAGTATAAAAGCATCCCTGATTGTGCGCTGAGAAAGAACTCCTACCCTGCTGAAGGATCGGGGAGCGACAGAACAGCTGAGTTTGAACTCTAACCTTGGCGACCGCCAGGAGAGTATAAAAGCGTCTATGATTAAGCGCTGAGAAAGGTGCTGGAGACTCAGCACCCCCCATAATTTCTGCTCCGCTGAAGGATCGTTGAGCATATCATGAAATAAGCTAGAACTCCTACCCCGCTGAAGGATTGGGGAGCAGATTGAAAGCTGAGTTCGAACTCCAGAGAGAGTATAAAGGCGCTAGAGACTTAGCGCCACAAGGGCTCCTACCCCGCCAGAGTGTCGGGGGACTGACTGAACTCCGAGCCCGGATCCTCCATGTTCGGACATGGGGGAAAAATAGTTAAGATCCTAATCAATCCTCAACAAAGTCCTGGCCAGGCACTAAGTTAATGATTGATTGGGAGCATACCTATACACACATACTACTTTAGTGCATTTTCATTTATAATTGCATTGACTACTTATAATGCTTCATGACTTATTTGCCCATTCGCAGGTACAAGACAATGAGAAAGGAACAAAATTTTTATTAGTAAACGCAGGTTTACAAAAGATAACTAGTCAAGAACGCGAGGGCCTCACTCGTAATGATGGCAACATGCTAATGGAAAACGAACAAAGGGTCGTGTCCAGAAGGATGATGCAGGCCCCTTGAAGACCAGAAAGCAGATGCAAAGAGAACGTCCATCTACTGATCCCAACTTACTTCCAGAATGGGAAGCTCAGATAAGGTTGGATATATCCTACGTAATAATTGAACATGATGCAACCATTTCGTCCCCGACCTTTCCCTTGATGCAAAGAGCAAACGGGAGCACTCGAGGCGACTACAATCTGAACCTTCACCGCTTGATTTCTGTCCTCGGAGCTTGGATGGGAGACTAGGGCTTAGCATGGGCTGAATACCAACAATTCATTTTTGCACTCAACTCCGGCTCTTGATGCGAGAAGTGAACATGAATCCAGAGAAGACATGAATTCGAAGTGTACTGCTCAACAAAACCCCCTGTGGATAGGGGGCACATGATATGAGCCTTGAGCAGCATAGTTCAATTACTCGATGCCTCCGTTCCCAGCCAAATGACAAAAGCCTGATTGACGGCTAATGCTCGTGTAGAATCAAGAAGCCCGAGGCCGACCTTCACCTATTTCAGGAATGAACTGGAAGGCCGAGCAACAATCATCAATTCGCTGGAAATGATAAAATTGAAGTTCAGGTAGTGACGAACTTGGCACAGTCAGATATCAACCATCAGCTTGGGTTGAACACAAACCAATCAGCAGGCGCGCAGCATGTGGTTTCGATTCAGAACATCGCAGATGGAAACATGGGCAGTGGAACAGCTACCTGCAACATCCTAGATGAAAATGCAAAAATGGTAACAAACTTAGGTCATGCACGACCAGCTTCAGCTCCAACCCGAATGGATATTCGAGCGATATTCCATACTCAGCTCCAAGCAATAAATCGGCAAAAGACCCATTCATGATCTCAGATTCAATGCTGAGGGCACCAGTCATGATATTGACGATATGCAGCAATTCTTTGATGGCAACCTGCTCGCCAGTTTGATTCAGCGCCTCTCGAGAGGCGGCACTTCTCAAGATGATATGAACAACGATAGCCAGCCCTTACACGTGGGACGTCAGGATCCCCTGTTATTCCCCTAGACTTTAAATTTTCTCTCTAACGAGAGTTTTTTAGAAGCTTTGATGAATTCAACCCTGAGGTGGACATACTTCTATGATAAGAAGGTGTTAATGTCGAGATAGAAAATCTCAATGCTTTTATGATAAAGGATGGAGCATCATCCGACTCCCGAACTGATAAGGATAAAGAAAAAACCTTGGAAATGAATGATTAGAATGTGCAGTTCTAAAGAGAATCTATATCACTTATCGGGCCCACGATATTGTTTGTCAAGCTCAATTGAACCGATCATGACAAAGAGATTCAACAAGACTATGAAGACCATTTTGGATTATCTTGAAGTAGGAGCGGAGGGGCTCGACTAATCCGCTTACATCTTTGACGAGCCTATTTATCACCGTGATTGATCCGATAAGAATGCTAATGTTAGCTAACACCAAATGGGTAAATTCCCGCCTTCTGACTAAAGGGAAGGGATGATATCAAAGAAAATGTGATTCGACCATTCGCATGTACAACTCGAACTCTTGCTGACTCAAGAAGAGCACAGGACAACTTGGGTCAACTAGAATAGCTGAACTTGCAACTCAGCTACGGCCTGAATCAACTGCAGAGGGTATAAGAGCTTAAAGACGTATGCCCCATTAACTTAGCTCACCCCCACCGACGCTGGGGGCATAAGCACTAACTTCGCTTGTCCTCCAGTGGCCCTTATAGCATGAATGCCGATTCGCAAGCTGACATTGAATATGACCCTGGCCTGGCACATGACCCGAAATGTATACACTATATCTTCAGAATGTGACAGAATGCATCTTGCTCGTTCAAACGAGTCAGTTTACGGGTCAAATGTGACTTCAAAGGTTTAAATCGCTGCTGCACCGGATGGAAGGTGTGACAAATTCCCCCACTGCCTTATGATAGTGACGATCGCACAAGCACTGGTTCACATGGTGTCAACTACGTCTCTTACTGACTTGCATATGATTATTGAATTGCGGAGCAATCCAGAGCGATCGCGGATTCCTATGACCACGATCCAGAGTGATCATGGCCTTCAGATTCCCTACTGTTACGATTCAATGCGATTTTAAGATCCTGGATCAATACCAAGATATCAAGATAATCCAAACTTGAGTACAAATGACAAATTCATACGTTGATTCTGATATGCTTCGTCCCAATAGTCCAGTTGTTAGCTCAGAGCCCAAAGATTCTTGCATTGCCCCATGATTTGGTTGGCTACTTCATACATTGGCTCATATGAAAAAGAAAGTCCTACCCTACCACGCGCTTGGCTTGCATAGAATGATGATGTTGTTTGGCAACGACCTGTGCGTGTAGAATCACGCTCGGGAGCCAATGATTTAGCATGACATCTGACGGATGAATTAGATCTTTTGATCCGACAAGGTTTAAACAATTTCATGATCATCTCGAATACTCCTTCCGTGGAACTTGGCCTGATTAGCTCCCAGGGAAGCAATGCAATAGTTGGATGAAGCCTTCTCAAGGATAAATGACGTTCCAGAGAGATTTAGCTCAACATATTCAAAGCACATCTCATCTTCGATAAGATGTACTTTGGGGGGCAAAATATTAGCCTGCTTTGTGACCAGGCCACCCAATGCAAAGATCATGTTGACACACCTCTGGGTAAATGCTGTCTCATATGGAATCTCTGGATAACATCACTCTTCGGCATTGGAAGCATCATCAGAAGACACAAGGCAGTTTGGTCAAAATCACAACATCAGTATAAACTGGCCCGAAACCCCTATCAAATGACCTCATTTGGATCTATTCACATCATATACTTGTAGCCCTTTGAATTAGCTTCAATTTGAGCTTTGGTTTGGCTCAATCGGACTTACGGTTTGAAAGTTATGCCCATTTCCGTGAACGGGTGCAAGCTGGCACATGACCGCGATCCGTGGACCGCGATCCGTGAACCGCGATCCGTGAACCGTAATCCGCGATCCGATCCCCTAGGCTAATGGATGATGACCAAGACCAAGTCCACCACGATCCGAGAATGCAGGATCTCGCGACACGTGTCACCAACTGTCATATTGACCAATTCTTCATCAAGCTACGAACCGGTCCGAGATCTTCGAGATGTGGGCCACGTATGACTGCGATCCGACCTTTGGACCTGTTCACACGCAGCTTGTTTTGACCTATTCTCAAGGCTACTGGCTCTCCTATTTTTCTGGATCGCCTGCCACGTACCCCATCACGAACCAGTCCTCCCAGGAGCTTTCCTACAGCTATAAATACACCTTCAGAGGGCATTTTCAAGGGACTTTGGAATCTCAACATCCATGGCTGCCATAGACAACACTTCTCCATGAATAACCACCATCTTCCTCAATAAATTCAATGGATTCGGAGAGAATTATTCATTGAATTCAAGTGATTGAAAGACAATATTCATTACAATTGTAATCCATGAGTGAAATGAGAAAATATGAAGTGGACGTAGGCTCATTAACGCCGAACCACTATAAAAATCTTGTTGTCTTGCTTTTCTCTTTTTTTTCCAGTTATTTCTTCATATCCTACGCTCTAATACGATAATTTGGGTGTTAGGACCATTTTTTGGTCTAACACATATCATGCGATCGATAATTATTTAACATACAAAAGGGTGTTAAGCTGGAAAAATAAATTTCCCACCACCAAGCAATTATATATTAAATAAAAACCAATTTAATTACATGAAATAAATTTCAATGTCAGACATGCGATCCATTTACAAGTCCGTTCTGGGTCTGAACGAAACCGAAGTCGTCTTATTTCGTGGGAAATAAAGACACTCGCAAATCCGAACCATCAGTAAGAACGTCCGGACGATCACTACCATCAACCCATCAAGGTAGCTACTCCCATCAAGGCCAACAATAGCAATACAACCATCCGCCTTGAACATCGTCGGTCTTCGACCGTCGTCTTCAACTCTTCAATTTAATGTCGCCGTATAATTATTTGAAATGAGATTAAACTCGGTCTTTCAAATAATTTTCGTAGTTGTATAAATTACAAAACCAATTTATATCGCTAGAAATACTTTATAACGATTTCACTATTTTTGTTTAATCAATAATAGTCTTATTTCACTTAACGACGCTTCAGGTCAATAGGTGGCCGTGGCGCTGTTTTCCCCAAATGTTGATTTACACCTAGCTCAAAATCTGACCGTTGGATTTTGACAAAATTTATACCGTTGGAAAGATTTTCCCAAAAAGGTCCTAACGGGTCCGGCTTTGGAAAAATCCAACGGTTGGATCTTTCCATATGACCGTTTAAAGTTATGTTTTCGAAACGCGAATTACCGTGTGCGATTCGTTTTAATTTAATTAATATTTATATTTATAAATAAATATAAATTCATTTGGCGATTCACACAAGTCAGTCAATACGAACAAGCCAGTGCAGTCAATAATAACATGATTCTGTTTATGGTTTTTGTCTTCTCTTTTATCATATGTAGATTTTGATAAAAACGACATTTTCAGTTCAAATCCTTTTTATTTGTATATGAAAATGTATTTCATAACTTTATCTTTTATTTGCATATGAAAATGTATTTCATAACTTTATCGTTTTTTATTTGTATATGAAAATGTATTTCATAACTTTATTTTTTTTTATTTGTATATGAAAATGTATTTCATAACTTTTTTTTTATTTGTATATGAAAATGTATTTCATAACTTTATTTTTTTTATATGTATATGAAATACAAATAAAGATGTATTTCATAATCTTGTCTTTTTATTTAATCAAAACAATGTAAATAAAAATGTAATTTTAATCTTGTCCTTTTATTTAACACATACAATGCAAATCAAAGTGAAATCTTCTTCCTATGCTTTATCTGCATCTAAAAATGCAAACAAAGATATGTCACATTCATATCTATACCAAATAGTAAATTCACATAATCTCCCTTTTTCTTACAATAGGTTCACATAATTTGATCTTTTATTTACAATAGAAAAATGCAAATAAAAGTGATTCACATAGTTTTGTACTTTTTATTTACACTAGAAATGTAAATACAAGAGGTTCACATAATTTGCACTTTTTATTTACACTAGTAAATGTAAATAAAACAATTCACATATTTTGTTCTTTTTCTTTACATAGAAAATGTAAATAAAAACCATTCACATATTTTGTTCCTTTTGTTTACATTAGAAAATGTAAATAAAAACCATTCACATATTTTGTTCTTTTTGTTTACATTAGAAAATGTAAATAAAAACCATTCACATATTTTGTTCCTTTTGTTTACATTAGAAAATATAAATAAAAACTATTCACATATTTTGTTCCTTTTGTTTACATTAGAAAATGTAAATAAAAACCATTCACATATTTTGTTCCTTTTTGTTTACATTAGAAAATGTAAATAAAAACCATTCACATATTTTGTTCCTTTTGTTTACATTAGAAAATGTAAATAAAAACCATTCACGTATTTTGTTCCTTTTGTTTACATTAGGAAATGTAAATAAAAACCATTCACATATTTTGTTCCTTTTGTTTACATTAGAAAATGTAAATAAAAACAATTTACATCTTTTGTTCTTTTTCTTTTACCAAGAAGATGTAAATAAAATGATTAACATAATTTTGGTCTTTTCATTTTCAAAGGAAGGTGTAAATAAAATGATTAACATATTTTGTTCTTTTTCTTTTACCAAGAAGATGTAAATAAAATGATTAACATAATTTTGGTCTTTTCATTTTCAAAGGAAGGCGTAAATAAAATGATTAACATATTTCGTTCTTTTTCTTTTTTTTTTTTTTACTTTTTTTTCTCTTTTTATTTACAATGGAAATTGTAAATAAATGATTTAAATGTTTTTGTTCTTTTTATTTACAATAGAAATTGTAAATAAAATGATTCATAAAATTTGTTTATTCTTTTACTTGATATATTTCAATAGATCTATACAGATCTACAATTTCAAACACAGATCTACAACGATACATGCCAAATCAACCATACAACACAAGTTATCAAATCACGTCGCAAATCTATTTCATTAGCGTACATCGATTGAATAAACAACGAGAATATTATTTAAATAAATAATTTATCTAAAGCAGAGATCTCACCTCGATCAGATCAGATCTAAAAATCCTGTCGACTTCAGAAATCGTCCAAATCAGTTTTGAAACGAAGTACTCTGAATCACGGTCGCAACGGATCTGAAAATTTTGTAATTCGGATCACGTATGCATTAGTTATCATCAATACGAGATAAATTTCCAATTTGCAACGCTTTTAGATGTAGAAAAATCAATTTTATATACATCTCAATTTCGGCCAAGTATTTTCAGAATTTGTTCAAAAATTCAAATCGATTTTTCTTGAGCTATAGTTGACGGTTTCACGAACCGTTTGTTGGAGGTTGTCCGCCTACGAGAGATCTACAGGAGCCCAGAAGAGGAGGAGGTGCGGCTGGACCTACAGGGGGTGGCGCAGATTCAAAGACAGCGGGTTCGAGGAGGTGGTTCTTTGCGTACGGTTGGCGATAGGTGTTGAAACTTGTCGGAGATTGAAGATGATGAAAAGATCTTTAAAAAAGTTCAACTACGGCCAGGCTAATTCTTCATGGATTGGGAGGAATTTGAGTTTTAAATTTCGGTTGTTATGGGTTTACACGACGTGAAGCAATCGGGGAAGAAAGTGATGAACAGTAGCCGCCTCATTATATAATATTATATTTAGGGTTTTAATTAATTAATTTATTAATTATCCATTTAGGTCCAATTACCCATTAACCCCGTTTTCAGCCCAATGACTGTCCTTCCTACCTAATAGCCCCTATTCCGGATTCATCCGTCTATGCCCCGCATGCCCAAGAGGTCATCTCAGTCTCCGTTTTCAGATTTAAAAATAATTCTTTTATTTCAATTTTCTGACGTATTCAAAAATCCACCGGAGCCACATACGGACCTGGAAAAATCCAGAAAAAATATTTTTGGCTATGTTTTGACGATACGAATCCAATAAAATTATTTTCGTCGAATTCTGAGGCCGTTTGAAGAATGGCCATTTTTAAGTCGTTCAATTTTGACTGTATTGACCCAAACATAGTTTCTTCTGCCACGCTCACATACTGATTCTGAAAATTGAACCCTAGCAATAATATGACATTCCGGATCAAACAAAAGTGGTTTCGTCGAAAACGGAGTTTGTTTGCAAAATGTCTATTTTTCCATAATTAAAAGGGTCCATTAGGCACACATCCCTATAAACTTTTAAAATTAATAAAAAACCCGTCCATAAACATAATACAGAATACGTCCCTATTTTTGAATCGTGCGCACTAAAATTCCTGTGTTGCCCTTCACGCATGTCTTAAACACTCAAAGCACGATTCGTCTTCCTTTCATTTTTCATTTCGATCTGCTAATCTGAATCAAAACCCTAAACCGACGATTTTAGAAAAAACTTCAAGCGAGAACTCATTTTCAAAAAAAAAACAGCCGATCGTCAACAACTTAATCGCTATCTAATATATTTGTTCAGAATTGTTTTCGTCGTCTTCAAATTGCAAGAAATGGCTAAAAAGAAGGTATAACTTTGATTATTTTAATACCTATCTGAATTAATACATGATTGCTAGAAGGAAAAACGAATTATTGCATGATTATATGCTATTAATTTGTTGCTTACCTATTTTATTCCGTGTTAGTATGAATTCATAAAGTTTTCTTGCGTGATTGTATAATTTGTAGTAAGTAATTTTGTATGTTTGTATGATAAAGATTATTTGGACTAGAAGAAAACTGGTATGTTGATATTCGAAATACTTGCATAATTGTCTGCTTAGAGTTTAATATGTTGCATTTTTTTATGCATATTTTCAAAACATATGCATGCAAGGATGAATATATTAAAAACAGTGGCATATACGAATACATGCATAGGAATAGTAAGGTTAATGTTTATTGTAAAATGTTGAGAAGAAGAAAGATTTTTTCATCAGTTCTGAAAAAGTGGTATAAAGTAATTTAGAAATCTTGCATAATTATATGCATGTATAATGAATAATTGTATACTGGTATGCAAATATTGCAAAAATGGATGCATATGTTCAGAAATCTTGCACAATTCTGTGCATATATTGAAAATAGATGAAATTAGTTTCCAGTATTTGAAATATTAGCACAAAAAAGTGCTTATTATCAGAATAATTGCACAATAACGTGCTAATATTCAAAATAATTGCACCTTAGTGCTACATGTACAAATATTTTTACATCTTTGTTCTTTTTTGTTAAGTATTATATGCAGAATTATGTGAAATTATTGACAATATTTGCACACAATTGGTCAAGTATTAAAAGTAATTTCCATAATTTGTACATTTACCCAGAATACACGCACACTTGTATGCATTCATTCTGAATTATTGCACAGTTCTACGCATATAGTTAAAACACTTTAAACCCGAT
Organism: Allium sativum; assembly: GCA_030737875.1. Classification (NCBI taxonomy): domain Eukaryota; kingdom Viridiplantae; phylum Streptophyta; class Magnoliopsida; order Asparagales; family Amaryllidaceae; genus Allium; species Allium sativum. The sequence continues at coordinate 117,608,185 of CM060918.1, forward strand.
TATTATTTTATTTCTACTCCTTTATGCAGAGAATTTCAGCAGAAGATGATAGTATAGAAAAGATTGAACAAAATAAAGCAATAGTAGTAAAAGAACAGCCATCCTATTCTGAAATACTATGCAAGGAAGAACACGTTGAAGAAGTACAAAAGGTTAACAAGAAAGAAAACGTTTATAGGAATAATCTCAAATCATTCCTCAAGCTGATTGAAAGACTGAATGAAGATAAGCTATTAACTCATAACCATTCAATATTTCTTGAAAAAATACCATTAAATGGATTCATTCAGATGATCATAGATGGCTTAATCTCACCATCTGAAGCTGTTAAAACTTCAACAACCTTAGATTTCATAATCAAAAGTTACAGAAAGAATCTGAAATATTTTCAGTTCGGAGAGTTATTATTGACATTTACAGAACAAGATGTTGCATTATTATTGGGAGCTCCTTTGCAAGGACAGCTGATTAAGACCAGTGCACACTTAAAGAAAGAAGATAAAAATGATCAAGATTTCAAAGAATTCATTGAGCGACATTTTAATGGAGAAGATACAGTCAACAAGAAAAATATTGAAAGAGAAATATTTGCTACAATTAAAGACAACTCAGAAGTAGCATTTTTTGATACTGTAAAACTTTTGCTACTCTACTTAGTAGCAACTTTTCTCATATCCACTCCTAATTATGCTTTACCATGGGCGTTGGTACCCTATTGTGTTTGTGATCAGAAGTTAAATACAATTTCATGGCCAAAAACTGTGCACCACCATCTAATCAGCCAAGTAGACAAGTATTGTGAGACTCCCCGCAAAATCAATGCTTGTGTGACACTGTTTTTGGTATGTTTTTAACAAAATGTATTAATTTTTTTATTAAATTATTGTTCATGCTATGCATAATGGTTTGTTATCATGTAAATTTTGTAGTGGTGGATTTGCGAAAAGACTCATGTTCTATCAACATCAAAGGCAGAGTACAGTGAACATTTTCCACGTGCAGGAAAATGGGATATCAAATTGTTAAAGCCTACAATGCTTATGGATATCAAATTCAACCATGTAAGTATAATGTATATCTGCATCATTTTTATTGAAATACTTAAGTATCATGATTACCTGAATAAATATATGATTATATATGCATGCTTGTATGCAAATATTTTTGATTTTTTTCACACTCGTATGCAAGTATGTAGTATAAATGCTTTAATGTATTCTGATGTACTTATTTATGCTTACGTTTGTGAACAAAAAAAATAATTAATATTTGCATGCTTTTATGCATATATTGTGTATTATTGCATGCTTATATTGCTATATACTCCATATCTGCATACTTGTATTCAAATATTATCAAAATTTGCATAATTTTATGCTAATATCAATTTATTCTTTTTTCCTTGTTGCAATCTAGAAGAATATTTGCGTGTTTGTATGCACATGTTTACATTATTTGCATTTTTGAAACCTGATATTTATAATATATGTATAACTACATGAAGATACTAAAAATATTTGCATATTTTTATGCATAAGTTGACAATAGTTCCATACTTTTATGTACGTATTTTAAATATATAAACGCATATATGAATGTATCAACATTTGCATACTTGTATGAAAAGTTTATCGATACTTGCATGCTTGTATGCTTTTATTGCCAATTTTTGCACAGTTGTAAGAAATTATTCTCAAATCTTCCTAACTAGTGTGCAAATCAAGACATTTTTTGCATGATTTTGTGCAGATTTTCCATATGCATGTTTACAAAAATGCTAATTACTGTATTGTTAGTAAAAAATTAAGTGTGAAATTTTTATTTTCAGGACTTACAAGGAAAAGAATTGAAATTAATTCAACAAAATGTGGACAAAGATGATGAATATGAGGAATTTTACAAAAAAAAGGAACGAAGATTGAGAGATCTGATAACAAAATTAAAACAAGAGAATAGGCAATTAGCAGAAGAGAATAGAATGCTAAAATTAAGAATTCAGGAGCTTACTGCCGATACGACATCCGAAAGTGTTGAAGATGAACAGTTACAATTAGGGAAAAATGAAGTTGAGTTTAATACAGACTGTGATGATAATGATGAAAATGAAGAAAAAGAATACAAAGAAAATGATGAAATTATGGATAAGGAAGATTCTGAAGAAACTGAAGGCGAAAATGAATTAGACGAAGAGAAGATTGACAAGGAGAGAGAGCAATACAGCATTAGGTTGATAATAGATGAAATGGGAAAAAATGATGATGGAATAAACGAAAAAGCAGATGAAGTTATTGAAGATTGTAATGAGGAACTGGAGAAAGAAGAGGAGCAAAATAAAATGGATACTGACATCGAAAAAAATTACAATGACAGCAATAGCAAAGAAAAACCTGAAGAAGTAAAAGACAATGAGATTGAAGATGATCAAAATAAGAACATGGAAAAGCATGAGGATAAATCACAAGAAAAGAATGGTCCTGAGAAGACTGTAGAAGAAGCAGAAAAGAAAAACGATAAAGGAATAGAAAATAAGCAAGACAAGATGATAGACAAGGATAAGGACAATTCAATTGAAGAGAAGCAAAAGAAGATTAAGAATGCGAACATTGGTACCAGTAATGCTGAAAGTCTAAAAGATCAAAAACAGAAGGAAATTGTTGAGTACAAGGAGCAGGTTGAAAAGCAAGGGAAAAACAAGAGACATTTAACTTTAAGAAACAGAAAAGTTAAACAAATTTTTTTTATTGTACCAATATTTGTATTGTGTAATTTACAACATTACATGGCTAATAAATTTGATTTTATTCTTAGTTGTAGATAAAAGAAGAAAGAAAGAAAGAGAAACGCTGGAAGTAGATGACTTTGACGAAGGACCAAGGGATGTAGAAATGAGTACTAAAGCTAAAGTGAAAGTTCGAAAGTATAAGAATGTTAGAAAATTAGAGGAGTGGCAAATCCAGAGACTAGACCAATTTTTTACACTTTCAGATCTAAGGTAAAAGTATTCAAAAATTTAATCAAATTTACTTTAACTATTAATGTATCATAGCAGTAGCAAAAGTGAAGCAGAATACTACATATATCTACATGAATGTATGCAGATATTGACAATATATGCATATTTGTATGATGATATTCGAAATATTTTTATGATTCAGTGCATACAAATAGTATTTTTGCATGAATGTATGCAGATATTGACAATATCTGCATATTTGTATGATGATATTCGAAATATTTTTATGATTCAGTGCATACAAATAGTATTTTTTGCATGAATGTATGCAGATATTGACAATATATGCATATTTGTATGATGATATTCGAAATATTTTTATGATTCAGTGCATACAAATAGTATTTTTTGCATGAATGTATGCAGATATTGACAATATATGCATATTTGTATGATGATATTCGAAATATTTTTATGATTCAGTGCATACAAATAGTATTTTTGCATGAATGTATGCAGATATTGACAATATATGCATATTTGTATGATGATATTCGAAATATTTTTATGATTCAGTGCATACAAATAGTATTTTTGCATGAATGTATGCAGATATTGACAATATATGCATATTTGTATGATGATATTCGAAATATTTTTATGATTCAGTGCATACAAATAGTATTTTTGCATGAATGTATGCAGATATTGACAATATCTGCATATTTGTATGATGGTATTCGAAATATTTTTATGAATCAGTGCATACAAATAGTATTTTTGCATGAATGTATGCAGATATTGACAATTTCTGCATATTTGTATGATGATATTCGAAATATTTTTATGATTCAGTGCATACAAATAGTATTTTTGCATGATTTCATGATATATATTGACAATATTTGAATAATTTTGCCAGTAAAAGTGCTTACTTGAATGGTCCTGATGGAATATGCATAATTGGTTCTTCTTTGGGAGATTTAATAACTGGAAGATTTATTGATGGACAGGTATAAGTTCATTCAAACTCAAATATAATAATACTAATTTCATTGATATTTTATTACATAAGTATTAATTGACCTTTCTATATCACTTACAATCTACTAGTGCAAATAGATAATTGACTTTGTTGCACACAATCTGCAAAAAATACATCCAGAAATTTTATTCATCAGAACATGGGCTTCTGTAAGTTTCCTTCATTTTTTCTCTTGATGAAAATAATGAACATCTTTACACTTTTCCACTAAAATGATTACAATTACAGGCATATGTCGATCCACATAGAGAAAAAGAGTTGGAGCATTTCATTGATAAACCGATGGAAACAGGCTTCCAATCATGCACAAAAATATTCATTCCTATCCACGATGACAAACATTTTTCATTTTTGGAATTTATTAAAGATAGTAGACGATGGATTCACTACGATTCCAACAAACCACGCCGTGAAGGAAGACATCAAAGAAGAGCAAAACTAATTGTACGTAGATTGAAAATATTTCATATGCAAGTTGGTATATAAAACTTTAACAACGTATATATATATATATACATATATATATATATATATATATATATTATATGTGTGTTTTTGTTTTTAAGCAGAGACTGTACATAAATGAAGTGATCAGAAAAATTGAGAAGAGGAGTTTTCAACAACCTAAAGAGCTTGAAATTGCTAATTGCCCACAACAGGGTGCTACGTAAGCAAATAAACTCTATTCACTTGCAAGTATCCATATGCATATATGTATGTTTCTGCATGATTGTTGCTAGTTATCATGTATATTTGCATGCTTGTGTGCAAATAATTAAGTTATGTGCATGCTTCTATGCATTTATTGATAATATTTTCCATGTTTATTTGCAGATATTATTAATATCTGCAGGTTTTAATGCATTTTTTAAAAAAATCTGCATGTGTTAATGCAAATAACAAGTACAGTTGCATAATTTAAGTCAAATATTAAAAAATTGATAATGTATTATAAATTTTTGCAGTGTTGATTGTGGCATGTTTGTTATAAACATCATGAAGCAGAGATGTGAAAACCAACAAATCGTTGAAGATGATAAAGTGTATGGTGCAGAGGCTGTTAATGATCAACGTGCAGAACTTGCTAACGAAATACTGAATTGCAAATTCTATAGTTGGACTGTAGACACTTACATGACGCAGAAGTTTATGGATTCAGAATTTAACGGACTAAAAGTTTAAAATGTTGAAAACTGTTGTGTATATATGTCTGCTAAAAATATTGACTGATATAATGTTTTTCAATCACGTAGTCCAGAATATGTAGTGTCTGAAATGATTTAGCTTGAAAATTTTTGTACTGTATTAAGTTCTACTACTTTTTCTAGATGTTATGAAATGTTAATTTCGTGTGTGCTGTTATAAATGATGTATAGCATACTTTTATCCATTTTTCAATATTATTTATTACTCAGGTGCTAATTTTTGCAGCATTGAAAATTAAAAAACTTGCATGCACATAATAAGAAAATGTTGCATACATATAAGCAACAATATATAATACTTCCGTATATTACCAGGAATAAAAATACTTGAAATGAATACAAGCAAGCAAACAGAATTTAAAAAGAAATGAACATAAGTATGCATATAAACTAAATATATGCATACTTAAATGCAAATTTTCGTGAACATATGTAGAACATCATGCACATTTCTACCAGTAATTCCATACTAATAAATTAATATAAAATGTATGTATGCAGGATATTAAACAATTATTCAGAATTACAGCAATAAAACCTCCAGTGAAAAATTAATAAACACAATCGAAATGAAGACTGGATACATATACTAAGAATTAAATAATACTGAATAATTGCGTATATGTATATAATTAAACTGAATAATAGCATATGTATATGCAACTATATTGAATAATTGCATATATCTATGCACCTATTAAAAAGATGCAAATTTGATTCAATTATTCAATATAACTGCATATATATATGCAAATATGCTGAATAATTGCATACATCTAAGCTATAAACAAAAATGTAAGATAAAAAACACAGAATTAACCTTAAAAAACTGTACCAACTTTATTGCAGCAAGGAAAAATTCACAACAGTAAACAGTATAACCAAGTTTAAAAAAAATTAAAAAAAACATCTACAAGTCTTTTGAAGAGCACGTCCTTCTATTATGACCCAACTTCTTGCACAAAGCACATCTAGTAGTCTTGGTAAATTCTCCTGCAGATTTCAATCTTTTAGAAGATGATGGACGACCAGGCATTCTTCTACCTTTTGGAGGAGCTATAATTGCATCTTCAACAGCCACATCTTCACCCATATAGTTTATAATAGGATTGATTGGATGAGAATAGGATGATTGAAAATAACTAACTTTGAAATAATCTTCAATGTAGTCATACACATTCAACTTTTCACAACTTAGAATACATCTAACAGCATGAGCACAAGGAAAACCACTAATTTGCCACACATGACAAGAGCAAGCTCGATTATATAAATCAACAAATTGATGAATGGGAGAATGAACTTCATAATTATATTCACTTGATTTGATAACAAACCACGAACCTCCTTCCAAATGAAGATTTCTCAACCGACTTTCATTAACAGGACATAAAACACTATTCCAAGTAGAAGCAACTTCACGACGATCGGACATAAGTTTCATTAACTTCAATCTAATTCTATCCAAACATGCAGTGATTGGTAGATGTCTGTCTTTCAATATCCACTTGTTAAAACTTTCTGAACAATTTGAAGACATTTCACCATAACGGCAACAAGGGAAAAATACATTAGTAAACTTCTCAAAAGGTATTCCATTCAAGAAGTTTGAAACAATCGATCCACCAACATCTCTTAAATTCTTCAATGCAGCATTAAAATCAGTCAAGTTGTATGCATAAGCAAGTCTTGCAAATGTATCCAACAACAACCTCTTATTTGTTTTGGAAAAATGAGATTTTAAAGCAACCTTTAAATTGTTGGTCAAGTGATAAAAACAAGATCCATGAACAGAATTTGGAAACACCTTTGGAATAGCAACAAGAATACCAGGATGACGATCAGAAATGAAAACAAACCGTCTACTATCATCGTGAAGAAACTCTTTAAGCTGTTCACAAAACCAAATCCAATTATCTTCATCTTCCCCAGACACAACAGCAATAGCTAGCGGGAAAAAACCTATAGAAAAAATAATAGATAACAAAAGAGTAGACTAGAGAACAACAATTATACAAACAATTTCAACTAATATTATTACCATATGTAATATTAATTTCACAATTGTATGCATTTTTTAAATATATTAGCATACCTGAATGCACATTAACATAACAATTGTATATGTCAGAATAATAGCATTCAGGTATGCATATGTCTAAAATATTTGCATACATTCGTGCAGTTTTTCAAATATTTCAGTACTATATGTCAGAATAATTGCATTCAGGTATGCATATGTCTAAAATATCTGCATAAATTCGTGCAGTTTTTGAAATATTTCAGAACTATATGCCAGGATTAATGCATAAATGTATGCAGTTATTTAAAATAATTGCATTCTTGCACGCTAGAATTAAACAGTAGAAAAATAATAGAATGAGTATACAAAGCATGCAAATTTATTCATAATAATTGCATATATTAATGCATATATTTTACAAAATTGCATAAATTTATGCATAAAAATAGTTCATTTGCTGTTATTAATGAAAACTAAAGTGCAAAACAACATAACTTCATTGTATGCAGATATTAATAATATTAGCATCCCTGAATGCACATTAACATAACAGTTGTATATGTCAGAATAATAGCATTCAGGTATGCATATGTCTAAAATATTTGCATACATTCGTGCAGTTTTTCAAATATTTCAGTACTATATGTCAGAATAATAGCAGTCAGGTATGCATATGTCTAAAATATTTGCATACATTCATGCAGTTTTTCAAATATTTCAGTACTGTATACCAAGATTAATGAATAAATTTATGCAGTTATTTAAGATAATTGCATTCTTGCATGCTAGAATTAAACAGTAGAAAAACAATTGAATGAGTATACAAAGCATGCAAATTTGCTGATAATAATTGCATATATTAATGCATATATTTTACAAAATTGCATAAATTTATGCATAAAAATAGTTAATTTGCTATTAATAATGAAAAATGAAGTGCAAAACAACATAACTTCATTGTATGCAGATATTAATAATATTAGCATACCTGAATGCACATTAACATAACAGTTGTATATGTCAGAATAATAGCATTCAGGTATGCGTATGTCTAAAATATTTGCATACATTCGTGCAGTTTTTCAAATATTTCAGTACTATATGTCAGAATAATAGCAGTCAGGTATGCATATGTCTAAAATATTTGCATACATTCGTGCAGTTTTTCAAATATTTCAGTACTGTATACCAAGATTAATGCATAAATGTATGTACTGGATTAAAATAATTGCATTCTTGCACGCAAGAATTAAACAGTAGAAAAACAATTGAATGAGTATACAAAGAATGCAAATTTGTTCATAATAACTGCATATATTAATGCATATATTTGATAAAATTGCATACATTTATGCATTAAATTACTTAAATTTGCTGTTAATAATGAAAACGGAAGTACAAAACAACATACCTTCATTACCATTTTTACCAGTAGCAGCCATTAAACATCCTTGAGCTCTTCCCTTCATAAATGTAGCATCAACAAAAATTAATGGTCGACAAAATTGAAATCCAAATGAACAAGCTTCAAATCCAATAAAAACCCTCTCAAATTGCCTTGTAGAATCATTGCACTCCAAAACAACTTTACTTCCAGGGTTAGTAGTACCAATTGCATCACAAAATGACTGCAAATGATGATACGACATTACATCACTTCCATGCAAATCTTCTAGAGCCAACCTCTTCCCACTATAAGCATAATAATATTTCAAGATAACATTGTACTCGGTTTGAAACAAGTTAACAATGTCTTTCGTCTTCATTAATGGATTAGCTTGAATATGATCAGCAACCAACAACTTAATCAATTTACTAGATATAACAGGATTGTTGATGTCATGAATTCCAGCACCACAAGAATGTTCCGGTTGAAATTTCTTTACAACAAAATATCCAGGAAGATTAAATTTCAGAGAAGCATGAATCCTGAAACTACAATTTTGTTTAGAACAAATAGCTGTTACTCGTTCTTTGTCATTCTTAACCAAAGTAAGTTTATATCCAGTCTTCATACTGTACATCATAATATACAGTCTAAATTCAGTAACACCTCCGGGAAATTGCTGACCAACACCAGAAAAAACAGGTTGTTGCATATCACTTCTCAACAATTGCCTAATTTGATTATTTGAATCACTAGTACTCGCAAACGACGAATCACTACCAAAAGAACAATCACTACAATTATTAACTGAAGAACTACTATGATTGGTGTCAACAAAAATAACCAAATAATCCTCTCGATTATGTGCAGCCAACAAAAGAATAGATTGAAGATCAGAATTACTTTCAATGTTCCTTTTCAAACCATCTCTGAGATGATATAATTCAAACGACAATGGACTTAAATCAGTCCACTTACCACAAACAGCTTCTCTTACCATAGAAACACAACTATCAAAATATAAACGAATAGAGCAACTATCACTACCAAACTTCAACAACACCAATACACCAATATCAGGCGGAACACTGTTATACAAACAAGAAATTCAACATTAATTAGACAAATTATGCAGTAAATAATGTATAAAATTATGTAAACGCCTTCAGAATAATAATAAATAAATCAATAAATGTCTGCAGATATCAATAATATCTGCATACTTGTATGCAAATATTCAAGAAATTACACATAATTATGTTCATAATATATGAAACAGACGTATAACAAACATATATTACGAATATATGCATATTTGTATGCAACTAATCATCATACACGCAATCAAAAAAAAATTACAAAACAGCTGTACATAAGCATGCATATATTCAGAATATATGCATACTTATATGCAACTTTCATGAACATATACCAACAAGTACGCACGTTTCTTTCAATAGTTGCATACTTCTCCGCTAATATTAAATATATATGCACGATTTTATACACGTATTCATATTTAAAAAACAAACATATTGAAAAATTAATAAATACGACTGCTCAATAAATAAAACCCAAAAAAAAAAAATTACGTAATTACATTATCCATCGATGAAAAAAAAAACAATAAAATAACATCAGAATTAATAATTAATTAACAAACATCGAAAAAAAATTATGATATCGCAACACATTATTTTTTATTTAAAACTATAAATTACCTTGAAGAAGAAACAGCCATTATATTACCAAGAATTCAAGATCGACAGACTCCAAAAGAGCAACCGAGCAGCAAGAATTTTAGATCAAGGAACGATCAAGGATCGATATAATTAAATATCGGAAAAAAGAACCGAGTAGTAACAAATTTAGATCGATCGATTACAAAATTGATAAAATTGTAATTGATTACTGCGCCGCCATGGACACAGAAATTTTAGATCGAGAGAATGATTAAATCTTAATTACGGATATTCAGACATCTTAATTACACCGTTGATTATACGAAGGGCAGTTTTGGAAGAAAAAAACCCGCTGCACGCTTAATTTCAAAAATAAGGATGAAATTTATACATTTTAAAATGGGAGGATGTGTGCTTAATAAAGTTTGCTTTTAAGGACGTGAGCCTAATATATTATAAAAAAATGGAAATTTTAAATTCTGGCAGATTTTTCTATAAAATTCTTAAAAATAAAATTTTTAAATTGGTTCTGATTTTCGGGTTGTTACAATCGCCCCCACTTAAAAGCTTTTCGTCCTCTAAAAGGAAAAGTAAAGTAGGAAACAAAAACGGGAAAATGTGAAGTATTGAAAATGTACCTCAGACAACAATCAGTCGGAGATATCCATTTTGCACTTGGGGTAGGCTTGCTTGATACTCTCCTCTGTCTCCCAGGTGCAGTCTCTAGGGTCTCCACTCCATTGCACCTTCACAAGATTGATTCTTTTATTTATTAGCTCATGAGTTTCTCTACCCACTATTTTTATTGGTTCTCTTCTCACTTGCAAGGTCGGTGTAATTTCCAAATCCTGCTGTGCAGCTTCCTCTACAACAAGATCTGGATCATGGACATGTCTACGCAGCTGGGATACATGAAAGACATCGTGTACGCCCAGCAGCCAATCGGGCAACTGTAATCTGTAAGCAAGTGCGCCAATCCTTTCAGTAATGGGGATGGGCCAATTAATCTAGGTGCCAGCTTGCCAGTCTTCCCAAATCGTATTACACCACGTAATGGGGAAACTCTAAGATATACCATATCACCAACAGAGAATTGTAAGTCTCTTCTTCTAGTATCAGCATAACTCTTATGTCGGCTTTGAGCAGCTAATAATTTCTTCTTAATAAAATCAACTTTATCTGCTGCCTCTCGAATCATGTCAGGCCCCAATACTAGAAGATCACCGGATTCCACCCAACAAACGGGGGATCTGCATGGTCTGCCATAAAGAGCTTCAAAAGGCGACATCTTTATACTTGCTTGGTAACTATTGTTATAAGAAAACTCGACCAAGGGTATATGATCCTCCCATGAACCACCAAAATCTAAAATGCAAGCTCGCAACAGATCTTCTAAGATGCGGTTCACCCTCTCAGTCTTCCCATCTGTCTGAGGGTGATATGTTGTACTAAAATTCAGCTTGGTTCCCAATTCTTCTTGAAAGGCTTCCCAAAATTTGCTATTGAAAATTGGGTCGTGATCACTGACGATGCTACTAGTTACACCATGCAACCTGACAATTTCTTTCACATACACCTGCGCCAAACTTCTAGCTGTACGGTTGGATTTGACCGGAATAAAATGGGCAGTTTTTGTAAGAAGGTCAACAATCACCCAGATACCGTCGTTCCCCTTTCTAGAACGGGGTAAGCAATCTATGAAGTCCATGGAGACCTGGTCCCATTTCCAACCTGGAACCTCTAGCGGCTGTAATAATCCCGCTAGCTTCTGCTGATCACTCTTTACTAGTTGGCAGGTGGGACATCTAGCAACATACATAGAAATATCTCGCTTCATGGATTTCCACCAAAATGTACGCTTTAGATCCTTGTACATCTTGCTAACACCTGGATGAACACTAATTTTTGATTTGTGACTCTCATCCATGACTTCCCTTTTTAGCTCTGGAATATCAGGCACACAAATACGCCCTTGCATTCTGAGAATTCCTTTGTCATCAATTGAAAAGCTTGATGCTTCACCTTTGTGAACACGCTCAACCATCATTAGAATAAATCTATCATCTTTCTGAAGAGCGGCAATCTTGTCTATCAGAGAAGGAGTGATAATAAGATGGGCGAGAATGAGATTAGTGTTGGCAGCATTCTTTCGACTTAGCGCATCTGCCACAACATTCGCCTTTCCAGGCGTATATAGAATATCCAAGTCATAAGCTGCAAGGAATTCCACCCATCTCTGCTGCCTCTAATTTAGATCATTTTGAGTAAAGAGATATTTCAGAGATTGATGGTCAGTGTAAAGCTCGAACTTTTCCCCCAATAAATAATGTCTCCAAATTTTCAAAGCGAAGACAATAGCCATAAGTTCAAGATCGTGGGTGGGGTACTTCTTCTCATGGACCTTTAATTGGCGACTAGCATAAGCGACAACTTTGTCTCTTTGCATAAGCACCACGCCAATACCTTAAAATAAAGAAAAAGCATAACATGTTAAAATGAGTTTTGAACAAAAGGGAAAATGTCACCTCAAACATGTTTATTTAAAATAAAATAGAGACAACCTTCTTTGGAAGCGTCTGTCCAAACTTTCAAATCCTGATTGCCATCGATGATGGTCAAAACAGGAGCAGTGGTCAGCCTCTTTTTAAGCTCTTGGAAAGATGCCTCGCATTTTGGTGTCCAAATGAACTTCTTATGCTTTTTAGTCAGCTCAGTCAATGGACCAGATAATTTAGAGAAATCTTTTACAAATTTGCGATAGTAGCCAGCCAAACCCTAGAAACTTCGTACTTCAGTGGGAGTAGTAGGCTGTTTCCACTCTTGGATGGCTGAGATCTTTCCAGGATCAACTGAAATGCCTTCTTTGGAAACTACGTGGCCGAGGAATTTCACCTCTTCTTGCCAAAACATACACTTAGAGAATTTGGCTTTCAGTACATTTCCGCGAAGAATTTCTAAGACTTCTCTCAAATGTTTTTCATGCTCCTCAACAGATTTTGAAAAGATAAGAATATCGTCAATGAATACAAGCACAAATTTATTAAGGACATTTCTAAAAACGCGATTCATCAAGTCAACAAAATAAGCTGGAGCATTGCACAGTCCAAAAGGCATTACTAGCCATTCATAAAATGTGTCAGGCCCTCTAAAAGCAGTGAGAGGAATACACTCTTCTGAGATGCGCAGTTGATGGAAACCTGTGGCTAGATCCATCTTAGAAAATACACGAGCTCCATGCAAGCTATCAAGAAGATCATCAATGCGGGGCAGAGGGTATTTGTTCTTTAATGTCTGTTTGTTGAGATCACAGTAGTCCACGCAAAGCCTGAGGGTACCGTCGGATTTTGGCACAAACACCACTATTGCGCCCCAGCTAGAAAAGCTTGGTCTGATTAGACCCTTCCATAAAAGCTGTTTGGTTTGGTTGCTCAGCTCTTCTTTCTCTTTTGGAGACATTCTCCGTATAGCATGAACAACTGGTCTAGCATCAGAAACTAATTCGATTTTGAAATCTATTTCTCGACGAGGAGGTAAGCTATCCACCTCTTCAAAAACATCAGCATAATCTCTTACAATAGGAATATCTTTAATAGAAGTCGGGGTGACTTCTAAAGAAGGCCAAAATTCTTTTCTGTCGGTGGCAGAACCATGGCAAGGAATGGTGATAATATCGCCAAATTTGGTTTTGATTCTAACCACCCTTTCAGCGCAAATTAATTCAGCTTCAAAATTTTCAAGCCAATCGAGTCCAAGAATTACATCATATCCAGAAAAACTCATGATAATTAAGTCAAATGGGAATTGGAAATAGGAGTAAGAAATGGGTACTCGACAATACTGGTCTAGATAGAGTGTACCACCTATCGGACTATGTGCATTGAATGGTTCTCTTAATTTTCTTGGTTTTAATTTCAGCTTCTTAATTGTGTCGACAGAAATAAAACTTCTAGAAGCACCAGTGTCAAAAAGAACAGTAACGGGGATATTCTTAACATTAATGGAACCACTGAGAACATCAGGTTTACCTGTACCTCCAGAAGTAGAAGCTGATGCAGCAGGTTCACCATAAACATGAGCCACCTCTGATTTCTTGAGCAATGGGCAATCTCTGGCAATGTCCCTTGGCTTGTGACAGTTGTAACACTCCCTTGCTTGATGCGAACTCTTGCTAGGCCCGGACTCGTTTCTCTTTGGCGTCTTGTTGGCCCAGCACTCTCTATCATAATGGCCCATCTTCCGACATTTACGGCACTTGATCTTTGAATTGTCCCTCTTTTGCCCCTGTGGCTTTGCTGAAGAGGAACTCACTGTTTCTGGCTTTTTATCCGCCTCCTTCTTCATGGTATTGGATTGCTTCTTCTCCTTATCTTGTTGGCTTGCTTTTTGGTCAATCTCTTCAAAGAGACAAGCCATCTCTATAATCTTGGCGAAGGGACGCTCTATGTGGTTTGTGACACGATTGTGATACTTCCTTGCCAAGCCATTGATAAACCTTTTATTCTTTTGCGTTGCATCCTGCACCAACTCTGGAGCATACCTTGAGAGCTCTTAAAATTTCTTTACATATTCAGCAACCGTCATTCCTCCTTGCTGGAGGTTGGCAAACTCATCATACAATCTTTCCACTTCATGAGGTGTGACATACTTGGCATTGAATAACTCCTTGAATTTGGCCCATGTAACTTCATCTTCCACAACTCCTATCATACTGAGCTCCCACCAAATTTGGGCCCGTCCTTGCAAAAACCATACCGCCATGAATCGCTTGCGGTGATCCTCTAGCTCCAAACCTTCCAGAATCCTCTCTATAGTCTTTAACCAAGCTTGAGCCTCCGTGATAGATTCTTGGCCCATGAAATGGACTCCCCCCAAATTATTTATTTTCTTCTTAACTTTATCAAGATCGAAAGCAGGTGGAGGTGGTGGTAGTACTTCCTCCTCTCTATCTGGTTGGTTGGGGGCCATTGGAGCGGTATTTCTCCTCACTCTAGCTGCTCCACCCCTAGCTCTAGCCCTTGTTCGAGTTGCCATTTTTCTTAGTCTGTGCGATCAAGAAACAGGTGTCAGACCAAGTGAAATGAAAATTCAAAGGAAAAGATGGAAAAGATAGAAATGGATAAACGACTGTAAAATATGTGCTAAACTGTCATACTCATTCTAGGACTAAATAATCCCATCTCTAATGAGGCGTATTGCTATAAATATGTTATATTCCAAAACTAAGGTTAAAACCTGGCTCTGATACCAACTGTGATAACCCCTAACTTCCGCATAACGAAAGCAAGGATGATCATTTGGAATACAACATAAATATGGTAATACATAACACAGATAACAACATAAGTATAAGAAGACTACATCATAACAACATCATGGCAGCGGAAATAGATGTCATCAAAATATAGAATCCCACAGTCACAGAAGTTCTAATTATTACATCAAAACCAAATAGAATGTAACGTGTCTCAAAACTCCAAAGTACAGAATTAAAACTGGATAAGCCTAAATGTCTCATGAACTCAGAAAATGTCTAAAGGAAAATGAAATGAAGAAAAGGAAAGATAGTAAGTCTTCATACTCCAAGTCACCTCAACAATAGAAATCTCCAATCAAGAACTCCAAGCAAGCTAAATAGAAACCTGTCAATTGGCTGCCCGTGTGGAGAGAGGGCACCCGAGTTTGCAAAGTGAAACAAACTACGAGTCAGTCATGGGACTGGTATGAGAAATATATATTAACTACTGAATATGACAAATCTAAGAACCATGCTTTTGTAAACGCATATATTTATCAAATAAAAAGAATAACGCAATGCTTTTGTAAAAATGAAATCATTATAAGACTCAGGTCCTATCACACAACGCAACGCACACCAGAGGATAGAGTTTTACCTTATAATGATCAAAAATGCAGAGTACGAGTCAATTACTAATTTAATATCATAAGGGTGTAATATGTTTTAAAATACTTCAAAATAAATGTATTAATCCAAGACGGCATAGTACCCCATCCTACTATGTCGCCATATTAAGTATACAATCAAGTCCGTTATATCGTATTGGAAAGTTAGGTTTCCATACTGAGTCAAGGCTAGGAGAGAAATCCTTACCGATTCAAGACACTCTAGCAATGCCCCAGGATTGGTACTCTGTCCAACCCTTGGATCCTGCAGGGCCGGTCCATACGTTAACGCTTAATGGATTGGCAAATTTCTGAACACACGTTTCCCGATCCTAACGGATCTTTAAATTGGCCAGTAGCGACCAATATACCGAGGTACCTCAAATCCAACAACCACTTAGTAAATATCAGTGCTGGTAGGTCACTGACACCACTTTTAGCTAGAAAGAGACGTAAGCGCTCCCTGCGTTCCCTTGCTCCATTTTAGACTCCACCGGGGTGTGAGGCTCGCGAAGTAACGTATACATAAAGTTGTGTCCATACTAGACAATGCTTTGATCATCCTACAAGGCTTTGCTTTGCAACAATAAGCCTTGTTCGAGTGCAACTTAGCATGTCACATCAACAACTCATATCATGCGATCGATAATTATTTAACATACAAAAGGGTGTTAAGCTGGAAAAATAAATTTCCCGCCACCAAGCAATTATATATTAAATAAAAACCAATTTAATTACATGAAATAAATTTCAACGTCAGACATGCGATCCATTTACAAGTCCATTCTGGGTCTGAACGAAACCGGAGTCGTCTTATTTCGTGGGAAATAAAGACACTCGCAAATCCGAACCATCGACAAGAACGTCCGGACGATCACTACCATCAACCCATCAAGGTAGCTACTCCCATCAAGGCCAACAATAGCAATACAACCATCCGCCTTGAAGATCGTCGGTCTTCGACCATCGTCTTCAACTCTTCAATTTAATGTCACCGTATAATTATTTGAAATGAGATTAAACTCGGTCTTTCAAATAGTTTTCGTAGTTGTATAAATTACAAAACCAATTTATATCGCTATAAATACTTTATAACGATTTCACTATTTTTGTTTAATCAAGAATAGTCTTATTTCACTTAACGACGCTTCAGGTCAATAGGTGGCCGTGGTGCTGTTTTCCCCAAATGTTGATTTACACCTAGCTCAAAATATGACCGTTGGATTTTGACAAAATTTATACTATTGGAAAGATTTTCCCAAAACGGTCCTAACGGGTGCGGCTTTGGAAAAATCCAACGGTTGGATCTTTCCATATGACCGTTTAAAGTTATGTTTTCGAAACGCGAACTACCGTGTGCTATTCGTTTTAATTTAATTAATATTTATATTTATAAATAAATATAAATTCATTTGGCGATTCACACAAGTCAGTCAATACGAACAAGCCAGTGCAGTCAATAATATCATGATTCTGTTTATGGTTTTTGTCTTCTCTTTTATCATATGTAGATTTTGATAAAAACGACATTTTCAGTTCAAATCCTTTTTATTTGTATATGAAAATGTATTTCATAACTTTATCTTTTATTTGCATATGAAAATGTATTTCATAACTTTATCGTTTTTTATTTGTATATGAAAATGTATTTCATAACTTTATTTTTTTTTATTTGTATATGAAAATGTATTTCATAACTTTTTTTTTATTTGTATATGAAAATGTATTTCATAACTTTATTTTTTTTATATGTATATGGAATACAAATAAAGATGTATTTCATAATCTTGTCTTTTTATTTAATCAAAACAATGTAAATAAAAATGTAATTTTAATCTTGTCCTTTTATTTAACACATACAATGCAAATCAAAGTGAAATCTTCTTCCTATGCTTTATCTGCATCTAAAAATGCAAACAAAGATATGTCACATTCATATCTATACCAAATAGTAAATTCACATAATCTCCCTTTTTCTTACAATAGGTTCACATAATTTGATCTTTTATTTACAATAGAAAAATGCAAATAAAAGTGATTCACATAGTTTTGTACTTTTTATTTACACTAGAAATGTAAATACAAGAGGTTCACATAATTTGCACTTTTTATTTACACTAGTAAATGTAAATAAAACAATTCACATATTTTGTTCTTTTTCTTTACATAGAAAATGTAAATAAAAACCATTCACATATTTTGTTCTTTTTTTTTACATTATAAAATGTAAATAAAAACCATTCACATATTTTGTTCCTTTTGTTTACATTAGAAAATGTAAATAAAAACCATTCACATATTTTGTTCTTTTTGTTTACATTAGAAAATGTAAATAAAAACCATTCACATATTTTGTTCCTTTTGTTTACATTAGAAAATGTAAATAAAAACCATTCACATATTTTGTTCCTTTTGTTTACATTAGAAAATGTAAATAAAAACCATTCACATATTTTGTTCCTTTTTGTTTACATTAGAAAATGTAAATAAAAACCATTCACATATTTTGTTCCTTTTGTTTACATTAGAAAATGTAAATAAAAACCATTCACATATTTTGTTCCTTTTGTTTACATTAGGAAATGTAAATAAAAACCATTCACATATTTTGTTCCTTTTGTTTACATTAGAAAATGTAAATAAAAACAATTTACATCTTTTGTTCTTTTTCTTTTACCAAGAAGATGTAAATAAAATGATTAACATAATTTTGGTCTTTTCATTTTCAAAGGAAGGTGTAAATAAAATGATTAACATATTTTGTTCTTTTTCTTTTACCAAGAAGATGTAAATAAAATGATTAACATAATTTTGGTCTTTTCATTTTCAAAGGAAGGTGTAAATAAAATGATTAACATATTTTGTTCTTTTTCTTTTTTTTCTCTTTTTATTTACAATGGAAATTGTAAATAAATGATTTAAATGTTTTTTTTCTTTTTATTTACAATAGAAATTGTAAATAAAATGATTCACAAAATTTGTTTATTCTTTTACTTGATATATTTCAATAGATCTATACAGATCTACAATTTCAAACACAGATCTACAACGATACATGCCAAATCAACCATACAACACAAGTTATCAAATCACGTCGCAAATCTATTTCATTAGCGTACATCGATTGAATAAACAATGAGAATATTATTTAAATAAATAATTTATCTAAATCACAGATCTCACCTCGATCAGATCAGATCTAAAAATCCTATCGACTTCAGAAATCGTCCAAATCAATTTTGAAATGAAGTACTCTGAATCACGGTCGCAACAGATCTGAAAATTTTGTAATTCGGATCACGTATGCATTAGTTACCGTCAATATGAGATAAATTTCCAATTTGCAATGCTTTTAGATGTAGAAAAATCAATTTTATATACCTCTCAATTTCGGCCAAGTATTTTCAGAATTTGTTCAAAAATTCAAATCGATTTTTCTTGAGCTGTAGTTGATGGTTTCACGAACCGTTTGTTGGAGGTTGTCCACCTACGAGAGATCTATAGGCGCCCAGAAGAGGAGGAGGTGCGGCTGGACCTACAGGGGGTGGCGCAGGTTCAAAGACAGCGGGTTCGGGGAGGTGGTTCTTCGCGTACGGTTGGCGATAGGTGTTGAAACTTGTCGGAGATTGAAGAGGATGAAAAGACCTTTAAAAAAGTTCAACTACGGCCAGGCTAATTCTTCATGGATTGGGAGGAATTTGAGTTTGAAATTTCGGCTGTTATGGGTTTACACGACGTGAAGCAATCGGGGAAGAAAGTGATGAACAGTAGCTGCCTCTTTATATAATATTATATTTAGGGTTTTAATTAATTAATTTATTAATTATCCATTTAGGTCCAATTACCCATTAACCCCGTTTTCAGCCCAATGACTGTCCTTCCTACCTAATAGCCCCTATTCCGGATTCATCCGTCTATGCCCCGCAGGCCCAAGAGGTCATCTCAGCCTCCGTTATCAGATTTAAAAATAATTCTTTTATTTTAATATTCTGACGTATTCAAAAATCCACCGGAGCCACATACGGACCTGGAAAAATCCAGAAAAAATATTTTTGGCTATGTTTTGACAATACAAATCCAATAAAATTATTTTTGTCGAATTCTGAGGCTATTTGAAAAATGGCCATTTTTAAGTCGTTCAATTTTGACTGTATTGACCCAAACACAATTTCTTCTGCCACGCTCACATAGTGATTCTGAAAATTTTGAAAATTGAACCCTAGTAATAATATGACATTCTGGATCCAACAAAAGTGGTTTCGTCGAAAACGGATTTCGTTTGCAAAATGTCTATTTTTCCATAATTAAAATATTATAAAAAATGGAAATTTTAAATTCTGGCAGATTTTTCTATAAAATTCTTAAAAATAAAATTTTTAAATTGGTTCTGATGATCCGATCCAAATTCCAAGCTAGCGACGCTTCGTCACTGCATCCAAGTGATTGCCAGCCCACACTCAAGTCCTAAGTTGTTCCTAATGGTAAAAATTCATGTTGAGACGATCTTTGCCAAAAGATAGTGTAACACAAGGCAAAATGATTGGGTTTTGATAAAGAATATAAGGACATAGTGAATAAAAACATGCATATAAAATGCTTGGGTACAACTCAATTCCAGTTCAGAATTTCCTTTCAAAACACTCAAAATAGTTTCAAAATGTGGAATAAAACAAAAATAATAATGAAATCAATAATTTTAGACATGAATGTTTGGGACTACAAAATAATATAAATTTAGATAGCTCAGACTCTTTGCTTGTTAATAATTTTTTTTAACTTGCAAAGAAAGTCAATTGACGAATTACATATTGAAGTAATAAAACTTAGGTAAAAAGCCAAGATTGAATGGCTTACATATAGAGACACCCCTAACAAAATTTTCTATGCCGAAATGTCTAGTAAGAAGACAGTAATGACATAGGAAAATATATAATGACAAGGGGAAAATTATGAATGATTCAGTTCAGTTAGTTAATGAGGTTGTTTATACCTTACTGAGCTATATAATACTAATGATAACCCATTACTTTTTCTCAAATTGATAGAAAATTCCTTCTGAAACCAAATAGTGAAGAAATTCTCTTTGCTTAAGTCTATATCAATGATATTTAAAAAAATGTTTCTAATGCTAAAGATGATAAAACCCTAAATCCTAATGGTGTCGGTGCCAAATTTTATAGAACACGTTACTGGATATTAAATCTTCTTTATTTAGTGTTGTTAACGAATTTTTTCTACCTTATAAAATTCTTAAAAGATTAAATCATACATCAATTACATTGATTCCCAAAGTTAAAGTCCCTAATAAAAAAACTGGCAAGGCCAACCGATTTTTATAGTGGTCCATAACACTTTTTATTATAACAAATGATAAACACAAATATATATAAAAGCTATACATATTCTCTAATTACTACACATAGTTTTTATAGTGGTCCGACCACATAAATGGTTTTTAGAGTGAACCGACCACTACCCAACACAACACACGGTGTACCCTTAAACTTCAATTTACCATTCATATTAGACGATCTTCATAGGCAATCACATAACAAAAAGAAAACTCCATGCAAGGAGAAGACTCATTAAACAGATAACTTGAACGTATACAGACCAATTGCATTACAAAACTCACTTCAGTAGTTAACCTACTTTAAGATTACAAATCCATAAAGTAACTAATGTAAAAAAGCCATAGGAAACCCGACCTGAAACTCGGAAAAACAATCAAATGAGTGGAAAAACTCCATTCAATACAGCAACCAAATATCCTGAAATATCCATGGTCTTCACAAGATAAGTTCGCCTATGCAAAATCAAACCAAACACTGACATTACATAATACATTGACCATGTGGAGCGCATGACCACAATATCAAAGTACTGCATCCTCAAACACCAGTCAACCGCAGTGGCATGACAATCGTGGTTAATGGTGAGGGATCAGGAGCACTAATAGAAAGAACATACTATCACTGGCCAACCCGATAACACCACCAAACCAAAGACATAGCCAAAAAACAATTAGTGCTCATCCACCAAGATACAAAGGGAGACGCAATGCAAATCAATCAAAACATATAGAGCTCACCAATCCAAAAATATAACTAAACAGCCAAAAAATTACCAACCGAACCGCAATAGTTGTAACTAGTCATGTATGAAGGCGTGGCTAATAGGAAGAATGACAGGAAGATAAATGATTTGGACAATGAATTCGCGCTAAATCTGATTTTCTAGAATCATTAAAGCTTTAGAAAATTGGCATTTGAGTAGATTTGTGATTCAGATCTGGGTAATTCAATGCGAGGGGTTTAAGTGGTGTGCTGACAGCCAAGACACAGGCAAGGAGAGAGCTAGGGTTATGAGGGAAAGAGTACGTGATGAGAAGAGAGGCAGAAGGGAATATTAGTGAACAAAAAGAAAGGGGCGACATGAGAAAACCCTAGTCTCCATTTCCATGTTTGGATGTCTCCATGATGATTTAATACTAACTAATTAGTTGAAGTACCTAATACTTTACAAGATTACAGACCTATTGCTTGTTGTAATTTCATTTATAAAATCATTGCTAATATTCCTAGTAGCAGAATTAGAATACATTTTAAATAGGGGATTTTTACTTAAAGGGCCTCCGTTATGTTAAAAATTTATTTCTAGGACATAGGCGGTGAATAATTAGTTTCTAGGACAATTTAAAAAACACTTGCTCATCTGCGTCTCATTTTTCTCAAAACAGGCGATTCCATAAAACCCTAGAACCCTAATTCGATCTTCTCAAATGATTTGATCTTCTCATTTAAGTCGACATTCTAAAACAGGGTAAAATCGCTAATACCCTACAGGTCAGAATCTAGTTTCTCAATTTTTACCATTCAACATTTACCGAAGCATCTAAGCATTATATATCACTACTTCTCAACTATTTTTTTCTTGTGTGCTTGTAATTCCTTTTTTTGGTTGTTTGATTATTACTGACGATTTTTCCTCTTTGATTACTGAAAAGATAAATAAAAATATCTTTTAAGTAATTGTGAGTAATTTTTATGTTTAACTAAACTAGAACTAAGATTTTAGTGTATGCTTGTCTTACTTTATACCAAATAGACAACTTAGATTATGAAAATTATCCTGAACTGCCAGTTTTAACAACACTGCTTCAATATGTTCAAAATGGATTGTTACATCACTACTTCAGTATGTACAAACTCCATAAACATATTTAACTAAATAACTGATAGGGATATCATTTTATCTTTTATTATAAAAAATATAAAAGAATTTATCTTTATGTTTTTATAGCTGATATAATAATTATAATTACTTTATAGCAAGATAGTGATCATCATTATAAAGTTATCATATTTATCTTTATACCAAGATAAACTTGTTTAGAGTCTAAATCGTTATTATATTCAATCAAATTACTATATGATTCTCCAACACCAACAACTAAGATTGATTTATCTTTCTATACTGATACATTAATTGAAAAGATATACTTGTTTATCATTCTATACAGATATTATATTTTAAATTATTATTAACTTTACAAGTTATAAAAGAAGCTTTGTTAAATTAGTAAGGGAATTTTTTTTAAAGGGTGCGTTTTTTACAGGTTCCTATTATGTTTTAAAATGTAAAAAAAGTCCGGCCATAAAATTTATACAAATTACATCCCTTTTTTCAAAACGCGGCGGATAAAATTCCAATTTTATCCTAAAAAACCCTTGTTACAATCTATGCAGAAATATCATCGCCTATTTATTGGAGACGATTCACAGCCGACTTTCATCTTTTAGTGTCGATCGAAAAAAATAACCATAATCGTTGCCGAAATCAACTGAAATTTTGCACAAATTGGCGATTTCAACAGAAGATATCTGTCGATCTGACAAAAATCTGTAAAATCGATGACGATTTCATCTGATGGTTCCACGAAATGTCGAGATCTAAGGTATAATGTTGATTTATTTATTTTACCTTCCACATTCATAATTGTGCGTATTATATATTGAAGTAAGAGTAAAAGGTTAGGTTTGTAGCAAATATTATACAATTTTTTTTAATTTCAGTAGTTGCAAAAAAATACTAAAGTGGGTTTTTATTCATAATTATTGAATAATTATATGAAATTATCAACTGATTTTTGAATTCATGTACTCGGAATACTTTTACATTTATCAACCGAATAGATGCAATTATCAAATGAAAAAGTGAATATAATAAGAAATTATGCAGGCAAGTATGCATGTATTCAGAATAATTTTGTTTGCATACATGGATTCATTTATGCAACATAGTTGTATGTAATCAAAAAATTATGTAGAGTAGTTACGTACAGTAATGAATGTAATAAAAAAAATTGCATTCTTGCAGACATTATATTAAAAATGTTGCATAAATGTGTGCAAATTTAATCTGTTTGTTGCATGGTTTCGTGCATTTAATTAGGAATGTTGTAGGCATGTGTGAAAATATCAATAGATTATTGCATAGTTCTATGAATTTAATTAGAAATGTTGCATTCATGGGTGCAACTATTGAATGATTGTTGCATAATTCTAGGCTTTTAAGTAGAAATGTTTCATACAAGCATGCAACTATTAATGTATTATTGCATTAATCTATGCTTTTAAACAGAACTATTGAAGACAAGTGTGCAACTATCAAAAGATTGTTGCATGATTATATGCATTTAATTAGTATTGTTGTAGGCAAGTGTGCACCTATCAACAAATTGTTACATAGTTTTATGCCTTTACATGGAAATGTTGCATTCAAGAGTACAAATATAAACATATAGTTGAATGGTTATATGCATTTAATTAAAAAATTTGCATGAAAGTTTGCAAATATTAACAGATTGTTGATATATTTTATGCATTTAAGTAGAGTTGTTGTATGCAAATGTGCAACTAGTTGCATGGTTCTATATAGATAAATTTTAATGTTGCTGAATAAACGTGTATTAAAAATTTTATATTTCTTATTACAGAAACCTATGATGGACGAAGTCGATGAAGTAGACAGTAAACAGGAAAACGCATGAGTTACAAGCATGCAAAAGAAATTTGCAAGCAGGAGTGTTTAAAATTGGAAAAGTTGGTGTTAAAATTTTTTGTAATTTTGTTTAATGATATTCTGTTTTCTATGTATTGGCAAATTATTATTACCTTTGAAATGGAAGCACTGTTGAAATTTATGTTGTAACAACCCGGAAATTCTGAGCCAATTTAATTTTTTTTATTTTGGCAATTTCGATGAATTTTGAATATTTAAAATGAATTATTTTAAATAATAATGACGAGAAATTTATTTTCAATAGAAATAGAAGTATATATTTATATAGATCGTCATTAGAATATAAACAATTTATATTAATTATAAAAGGAATTGAAAATAGCGTGGTAGTTTGAAAATTCGATTTCAAAGTTCAAATGAATGTACAGGATTCAAAATAAACCGGATTTTAGCGAAACCAAAAATATTAGAATCTAATTGAGAATATCTTTCCAACAAATCCGAAAAATTGAAATTTCATAGCGGGGATAAAAAGTTATGCCCAGTTGAAAATTCATAATAGTCGCTATGGAATGTTGGCCCTTAAAAATGGAAATTTTGCAAATGACCTCGGTTTTCGACGAAACCACTTTTGTTGGATCCGGGATGTAGAGTTATTGCTAGATTCCAAAATTCGCAATTTTCTGAATCAATATGTGAGCGTGGCGAAGGAAAACGTGTCTTAACAGTTTCAGTTAATTTTGATCGACTGGAAAATGACCATTTTTCAAACGGTCTTGGAATTAGACGAAATTAGTTTTGGTAGAACCGTTTCATCAATACGAAGCTAGAAAAAAAAATTGGGAATTTTTAGAGGGGTCCGTTTGTCACAGGTCCCTATTAAGTTTCAAAATTAGGCTCACATCCTGTCCAACTTTTCATGTAAATTAAGTCCCTATTTTTTGAAAATTCAAAAAAAAATATAAAAAAATCACATAAATTCATAATTAAATAAAACATGTTCACGCCAAAAAAATCAGGTGGAAAATCAATCAACAAACACGTCAAAATCAAAAAATACACAAAACAGCGAAAAATGCAGTAAAATGCATGAAAACATGCACATATTTCAAATAGTTGCATACATGTATGCATCTATTTCAATTCCGCATCATACAGCAGCATATATGCATACATGTATGCAGATTTTCCGAAATACATGCATGATTTCATGCACCTATTCGATTTCTGCATGGAAAGCACACATGCTTGCATATGTGCATGCAAGTATACAGTTATGCAGAAAATATGCATTCAAGTATGCACATATTGTCATGCCTTCGGCTTTCAACGCATTACTGCATACAAGTATGCAGCAATTTTGAATAACAACATACTTGTATGCAATTATTCAGCAGGCTTGCGGATCTTTTTTGCATGTGTATTTAAAAAGTTGCATACATGTATGCAACTATCAGTAATAGTTGCATACATGTATGCAACTTTTTTTTTCCAGTTAGCGTGGGCTCCTGGGATTATTTCCAGAATTTAGAAAAAAAAATTCTAATGCATGAGCGCATTTTTTTTGCCAGAAATTGAAAAAGGCGAAGGGGACTTGAGGAGTAGGCGAATGGACCAAAATTTTTGGGCGGCATCTAATTTTAGGGACCGGAAACATATAAAAAAAGCGGGGGTGCGTGGCGTGAATTAACTTTGGTTTTAGGGACGTGTCCCTAATTTTCACTTTTTAGAGTCCGTATGTGGCCCCGGTAAATTGAAATGTACGTTCAAATTCAATATATATATTTATATTTATATTTTGATTTTGATGGAAATTGATCGAAACAGTCGAATCAGCTTACGAAACATATCCCATTGTGTTCGGAATGAGGATATTACGCTAGGGACGACAGTCGGCAGGTTCAATTTGGGGTTCAAATGAAAAGGGTACTTTATATGGAAAATTAAAATAAAATATAAATATATATTTATTTCTCTGGTCAACCCCCCCCCCCCCCCCTCATTACCTACTCTTCCCAGATCAATACAAAGGAAAAAAAACAGGAATCGGATCCCGTCGCTCCCCCTCGCAGGCCACCGCCTCTCCCTCCGGCGCCGCCTCGCCGGGCGGGCACCCCCCTCTGGTCCTCTCTCCAACTTCCCTCTCCTGAACCGATCCCCAAATTAAACCGCCCCAAATCAATTCCAAAAACTCGACGCCACCGCAACCTGGGCCCACCGCACCCCCAGCGCCGCACCACCACCTCCCCGTCCCTGCGTCGACAACCTCCATCCTACCAGCGATGCCAACCCTCCTCCATTCGAAATATATAATGAGTTTTTCTTTTTTTTATTTTTTTTAATTCTTTTACATTGTTTTAGAACTCTGATTTGTATAAAAATAACTTAGATTAAAAATATGGGTTTTATAAAAATAGTTTTAGATTAAAGAATAGATCTTTATATATATATATAACGAGTATATGAGATTTGATTTTCAAACAAATAAAAATGTAATTTTTATTCATACGGCGTTAAAATAGAGAACTGATTTTGTTTTTGAATACAGAAGATGTAATTTTTGATTAGAAAAAGATTTGATTTTTAAATAGCAAAAGATTTGATTTATAAATATAAAAGATTTGATTTTTAAATAGAAAAGATTTGATTTTTAAATAGAAAAGATTTGATTTTTGAAATTGAAAAGATTAGATTTTTTTAATGCATAGAAAGGTTAGATTTTTACAACAAAGAAAGATGTGATTTTTATATGACCAAAGAAGTGATTTTTATACATATATTGAGATAATAAAAATATGTTTTTATATTATAGAGATAATAAAAATATGATTTTTATATACATAGCAACAATATAAAAATGTGATTTTTATTTATGTAGTGGCTACGGACAATGAAATTGATAAAAGGCGAGCATGACGATGATTTCTACATATGAAGAGTCGTGGTGTATTGGTTTAGCTAATCGGTGAGAACTTCTCACTTTAAATCTTGTTTTCTAGTTAAAATATATACTAGGATGTAGACGGTGCTTAGCAGCACCGGACACCCGTCGTCCACAGACCATGGACGATTTGTATGCTTGTTTGATGTGTTGTGAAGTTTGTTTGTGATGTTGATGTGAAATGGATAATAAAAGATTCATGTGTCGAAATAAATTATTTATCGTTAAAAAAATATAAATTTTAACGTGAATAAATATATATTCATTTACAAATCGAACGATTTGTTTATGTACACCTATTTGAAGGATATTGATTGGGACGATAAATTTTACACATCGCCCAACTGCACAAATAATATTCAATGTTTGTGGATTGAAACCCCACACGGGTGTTGGGATGATATTTGACGTACACTAATCCCAATTGTTTAGTGGTATGTCGACCGTTTGATTGATAGACTGTATGAGCGTTAATTAGTTATATTTAATGCTTATGCAGTTGTGTGGTGCATTTTGGATGATGGTTGATTAATTATCATTGCTATTATATACATGTGTTGTATGGAATCCATATAATTAACATTATATGGTAATTGATTGGGCCTCATTCCAATTTAGAAAATAAAGAATATTATAAAATAAAGATTCATGTGTTAAATAGAATAAATAGTCATGTGTTGATGATGCTCATGTGTTGAGAATATTCATGTGTTGAAAATATTCATGTGTTGAGTAAAATATTTTAAACAATAAAATTTACATCTTTATCATAATTTTATAAAATATATTAAATAACAAAAATAGTCATGTGTTGACGATACTCATGTGTTGAGAATATTCATGTGTTGAAAGAAATATAGATTCACGTGTTGAATAGAATAAACATTCATTTGTTGAATAAAATAATGAAGTTATTGAAATATAAAAAGTCGTGTTGATTAGAGATGCGCCATTTTGACGCGAACGATATTTATATCGATTATATTCATTTTATACTGATTATAGAAAAGGAAGTGATTTCAAAATATAATTTTTGAAAATATTATCATTTGTATATCGATAGTGTGGAATATTCAATTTTGCTTTGAAATTGAATATGAAGTTGAAATTGTTTTGAAAACGAATTTAAAATGATTTATAAAATACGTTTTGAATTGAAATCAACGAAATATATATAATATATATTATATATATTAATGGCTTGAATAGAACGCGCCGCGCCGCGGTAGTTCGCGAATTTCGACCATTGACTTCGAATTGACGTTACGGGTGATCCGACCGTCGGATTCTCCTGAAACTGGAACTGTTGGGTTCGTATCGAAAAGAGCTTTCCAATGAATGTTAGAAATTTGAAATCTAACTGTTGGATTTGGAATTATGTCCAAATCAAATTTGGAAAAGGTCGCTGTAAGTGCAGTTCGGTGGCCGTTATTGAAAACCGACTGTACGGGCCTCAATAAAATTATTAAAATATTAATAATTTGTGTAAAATCATAATATATGAATTGGAAAGAATTAGGGTGAAAAATGCCATATTTGTAAGGATAAAAATATATTTTTATCGAAATAAACTAGTTTTGAACTTGAATTATAATCCAATGTTTTTGAATAAATAAATTGGATTTGAAATGGTTTTGAAAATAATCAGAATTTCCAATACGTGAATTGGAATGGATTTGAATCGAAATTATCTTCTGAATATTTCGACGTTGGATTTCTGATTATACAGATATGGTTGAGGAAATTTGAAGGATATATTTATATCGTTATTTCTAATACGATATTTGTTGGTTTCAGAATTTGATATTGAATATAAGCTGATATATTTTCTATTCAGAGCCTTGTATTTAATATCAAATGGGATTTTGGGTTCGTCGTGAATGGTGTCTTAAATAACACTATTCTTGGACCCAGATTAGAAAAGAATAAATCTTTCAATTAAGATTTAGTGAAATTGTCCAATTAATTAGTATTTAATTGGAATTGAATTTAAATTGTTTTTTTTGGGTTTATCGTGAGTGGTGTTTTGAATAACACATGTTCTTTAACCCGATTAACAATGGAATGTGATTTTCGGTTTATCTGAACCGTGTTTTAGATGACATTGGTTCTTTAACCCAGTTACAGACAGGATATTGATTTTTGGGAAGATTAAAACTAAGTGGAGTTTTAATGAATTTTTAATTAGATTAAAGTGATCGAGAATTGAGTACCACTGTTTTGCTCCAAAGCGATAGTTAAATCTTTAATTAGATTTGAACGTGAAATGGTAATTAATATTTACCGATGACACCGTGGTATTAGATATGGATTATTACCAGTTTTGCTCCATTGGATGAATAGATTGGGATTGGGAAATAAAATAAATAATTACTTCGGTGTGGTTCACTAATCCTGACTAGTTTGGAAAACCTTAACATGGTTTGAAATGATATCCAAAGGAAGATTAAAGAATAAATTTAGAAGAATTTATCTTTGATAAAATTAATGGGAACCTTTCCCTAAGAATGTGAATATTTGGATAAAAGAATATTCTGAATTGGAATGAGGCGTATGTTGCGTTTGTGTAACACTTGTATATTATATACGCGGGTTATTCGGAAAGGCCAGGTTTATACCCATTCTGATTAACCGATTCGACGATAAGTCGAAGGTGAAGACGGTGGTTGAAGACCAGAGGTCTTCACATCGTTTGGATGATTATTGATGATCTTGATTGGGTTGTACACCCAAGAGGAGGGAATCAGTTGGTGATCTTCCAGACGTACTTGAAGATCGATGTATATGCGTGGAATAAGTTTCCTCGGGTTTCGTTCAGACCCAGAACGAACTTGTAAATGGACTGTGTGTCTGACATTGGATTTTATTCTGTGTGATTGATTTCTATTAAATATATATCTGTTTGGCGGCGGAGAATTTATTCTCTTGCTTAATGCCCTTCTCTGAGACGTAAGAGCTTAGAGGTTATATATCGACAGATATCAATCGCATGGCATGAATTGCCTTTGTGGCATGCCTAAGTGGCAGATGATCAACGCTTTTGTTGAAAAGCAAAGTCTTGTGGTTGATGATCAAAGCATGGCCTGTGTGGCATAGCTTTGTGTATAGCGTTAATTCGCGAGCCTCACACATCGGTAAGAGTCAAAAACGGGATAGTAACTACAGGGAGAGCACGACGTTTCTTTCTAGCTATGGGTGATGTCAGTGACCTACCAGCCGTGACATTTATATAATTTTTACCTGTGTGGTTGTTGGAATGCGAGGCACCTCGGATATAGGTCCTATAGGACCGGGAAACGTGTGCTCAGGAATAACTAATCCTCAAAAGTAAGAGAGGACCAGCCCTGAAGATCCAAGGACCGCTGTGTGTGGTCCTGAGACAATTGCTAGAGTGTCTCGAACGGAGAGAAGCTTGCCCCTTGCCTCGATTCATGACGGAAGTCTAATTTCCAATACGACCTTTGCGGTTTTATTTGTAGAGCCTAGTATGGCGACATGATATATGGTACCCATGCCGTCTATGATAGATATTTATGATTGAAAGTGTTTTGACATTATACACTTATAATAGTATCAAATGATTTGTTTTAAACGTACCAAGCATGTTTGGCTATTATAAGGTAAAACCCTATCCTCCGGCTTGCGTTGCATTGTGTGATGGGACCTGGGTCTTATAATAGCTTCATTTTTCCAAAAAGCATGGCGCTGTTTTGTTATATGAACTATTGTTCTTAGGAGGAAACCAATTCCGTGTTATACGGCATGGTCCCTTGAATTACTCTCTTTTAAAGTAAAATTTTAAATAACTGTTTTAGTTCTCACATTAGTCACAAGACTGACCTAGTGTTTATTGTTTTAACCTAAACTCTGGGTGCCCCTATTTTCCGCACGGCCAGCTAGTAGTTGGGTTTTTTGTAGATTTTTATTCACAGGATCCTGGTTTATAGCTGAAGTGATATTCAGAAATCTCTGTATCCGTGTATTTCTTTCAGTCACTTTTGTATTATTTTTCCGCTGCAATGTAATTTGAATCTCTGATATTTATCAAATGTGTAATATTTATTCATACTCTGTATATTCTTGTATTATGATGGAATTGTTGTAATAAACAAATGAAATGTTCTTCTGTTTGCGTTCCGATGTGTGTCGTTCTCTAAGAAATCCGTGCTTTCCTTCACAGGGAAGTTCGGGTCGTTATAGAGTGGTATCGGAGCTTTGGTTTGCAGAGCTCGAGAACAAGACACATTAGAACCAAACGAAAGAATTCATCAGAGATTGGATTAATAATATCCAATGAGAATGACTCGTTAGAGATAGGATCAGTAGTATCCTAGAACGAGTGTGAAGAGTATTATTTTTAAAATAAGAATTAAAAACAAATTTTGTTTTGAAAGTTAAAATCAAGTATACGTATTTGAATATTTTATTTGTATTGAATTTGGACAATCAAGTATATAAAGGCTTTGCATATACGCGCCATGAACGTATATTCGAAGTTTTAATATACTGGATAGATATAGAATCACACTCTAGTCGCCCAGAGATGATTCTGATGATTGATGCATCGTCATCAGAGTTGATGTTCGAGTGCCGAAGGTGAGATGTCTATATATTTCCATTATATTGGTGTGAGAACCAAAAAAACTAGATAGGGCTATTGTTGTGATTTGGCATCAAAAACATGATTTTCTGTATATATATCAAAATTATGAATTTGAAACGATAATTCACTAATTGATTGATGGTTGTATTGTATGATTATTGTTTTGATTAATTAAAATTTTGAACCATTTAGGACAAATTGAATCAAATATTGAACTGTGTTGAAAAATGATTACAATTGCATGCATATACATGTATATCCATTGAACAGATCATAGCAAGGAGACTAGAGCAGAAGAATAAAATTGTTTGCCCGACAAATAGGTACATGTTTATCATATCTCCTAGGTTTTGGATGATTTTATGAGCCGATTGGCCAGCCGCTTGGCTTTTTCTTTTTCTTTTGGATTGATGAGGGCCATGGGAGGCTGTTTGAAATATCTCGAAGCTCCCGGTGCATGGGAAGTTATGGCGAAAATTTTCAAAAATTTAGGGTGTTAGCCAAATTTTTGAAAAATTTGAAAAGTTCTTAGAAACTGAAAAGTTGAAGAACATAAGCCGTAATGAAAATATTGGAAGTTGAGTTGATTAGTTAAACAACTTTCAGCTTCGTTCCTTTTCGAGGACGAAAAGTTTTAAGTGGGGGAGATTGTAACAACCCGAAAATTCTGAGCCAATTTAAAAAATTTATTTTAGCAATTTCGACGAATTTTGAAATTTTAAAATAAATTATTTTAAATAATAACGACAAGAAATTTATTTTTAATAGAAATAGAAGTATATATTTATATAGATCGTCGTTAGAATATAAATAATTTATATTAATTATAAAAGGAATTGAAAATGGCGCGGCAGTTTGAAAATTCGATTTCAAAGTTCAAATGAATGTACAGGATTCAAAATAAACCGGATTTTAGCGAAACCAAAAATATTAGAATCTATTGAGAATATCTTTCCAACAAATCTGAAAAATTGAAATTTCATAGCAGGGATAAAAAGTTATGCCCAATTGAAAATTCATAATAGTCGCTATGGAATTTTGGCCCTTAAAAATGGACATTTTGCAAACAACCTCAGTTTTCAATGAAACCACTTTTGTTGGATCCGGGATGTAGAGTTATTGCTAGATTCCAAAATTCGCAATTTTCTGAGTCAATATATGAGCGTGGCAAAGGAAAACGTGTTTTAACAGTTTCAGTCAATTTTGATCGACCGGAAAATGGCCATTTTTCAAACGGTCTCGGAATTAGACGAAATTAGTTTTGTTAGAACCATATCGTCAACACGAAGCTAGAAAATATTTTTTGGGAATTTTTAGAGTCCGTGTGTGGCCCCGGTAAATTGAAATGTGCGTTCAAATTCAATATATAGATTTATATTTTGATTTTGATGGAAACTGATTGAAACAGTCGAACTAGCTTACGAAACATATCCCATTGTATTCAGAATGGGGGTATTATGTTGGGGACGACAGTCGGTGGGTTCGATTTGGGGTTCAAATGAAAAGGGTACTTTATATGAAAAATTAAAATAATATATATATATATATATATTTCTTTGGTCAACCCCCCACCCCCTCATTACCTTCTCTTCCCAGATCGATACAAAGGAAAAAGAAAAGAAGAAACCAGGAATCGGATCACGTCCCCCCCCCCCCCCCCCCCGCAGGCCACCGACGCTCCCTACGGCGCCGCCTCGCCGGGCGCGCACCCCCTCTCGTCCTCTCTCCGCCTTCCCCCTCCTGAACTGATCCCCAAATTAAACCGCCCCAAATCCATCCCAAAAACTCGACGCCGCCGCAACCTGGGCCCACCGCACCCCCAGCGTCGCACCACCATCTCCCCGTCCCTGCGTCGACAGCCTCCACCCCACGAGCGATGCCAACCCTCCTCCATTCGAAATATATAGTGAGTTTTTTTTTTAATTCTTTTACATTGTTTTAGAATTCTGATTTGTATAAAAATAACTTAGATTAAAAATATGGGTTTTATAAAAATAGTTTTAGATTAAAGAATGGATCTTTATATATATATATACAATGAGTATATGAGATTTGATTTTCAAACACATAAAAAGGTAATTTTTATTCATACGGCGTTAAAATAAAGAAGTGATTTTGTTTTTGAATAACAAAAGATGTAATTTAGCAAAAGATTTGATTTTTAAATAGAAAAGATTTGATTTTCAAATAGAAAAGATTTGATTTTTATATAGAAAAGATTTGATTTTTGAAATTGAAAAGATTAGATTTTTTTAATGAGTAGAAAGGTTAGATATTTATAATAAAGATAGATATGATTTTTATATGATCAAAGAAGTGATTTTTATACATATACTAGAACAATAAAAATATGATTTTTATATTACAGAGACAATAAAAATATGATTTTTATATACATAGCAACAATATAAAAATGTGATTTCTATTTATGTAGTGGCTACGGACAATGAAATTGACAAAAGGCGAGCACGACGAAGATTTCTACATATGAAGAGTCACGATGTATTGGTTTTGCTAGTCGGTGAGAACTCACTTTAAATCTTGTTTTCTAGTTAAAATATATACTAGGATGCAGACGGTGCTTAGCAGCACCCGACACCCGTCGTCTACAGACCATGGACGACTTGTATGCTTGTTTGATGTGTTGTGAAGTTTGTTTGTGATGTTGATGTGAAATGGATAATAAAAGATTCATGTGTTGAAATAAATAAATTATTTATCGTTAAAAAAATATAATTTTTAACGTGAATGTGAATAAATAAATATTCATTTACAAATCGAATGATTTGTTTATGTACACCAATTTGAAGGATATTGATTGGGACGATAAATTTTACACATCGCCCAACAGCACAAATAATATTCAGTGTTTGTGGATTGAAACCCCACACGGGTGATGGGATGATATTTAACGTACACTAATGCCAATTATTTAGTGGCATGTCGATCGTTTAATTGACAGACTATATGAGCGTTAATTAGTTATATTTAATGCTTATGCATTTGTGTGGTGCACTTTGGATGATGGTTGATTATTTATCATTGCTATTATATACATGTATTGTATGGAATCCATATAATTAACATTATATGGTAATTGATTGGGCCTCATTCCAATTTGGAAAATAAAGAATATTATAAAATAAAGATTCATGTGTTGAATAGAATAAATAGTCATGTGTTGACAATGCTCATGTGTTGAGAATATTCATGTGTTGAAAATATTCATGTGTTGAGTAAAATATTTTAAACAATAAAATTTACATCTTTATCATAATTTTATAAAATATATTAAATAACAAAAATAGACATGTGTTGACGATACTCATATGTTGAGAATATTAATGTGTTGAAAGAAATATAGATTCATGTGTTGAATAGAATAAACATTCATTTGTTGAATAGAATAACGAAGTTATTGAAATATAAAAAGCCGTGTTGATTAAAGATGCTCCATTTGGACGCGAACGATATTTATATCGATTATAATCATTTTATAATGATTATAGAAAAGGAAGTGATTTCAAAATATAACGTTTTGAAAATATTACCATTTGTGTATCGATGGTGTGGAATATTCAATTTTGCTTTGAAATTGAATATGAAGTTGAAATTGTTTTGAAAACGAATTTAAAAAGATTTATAAAATATGTTTTGAATTGAAATCGAAGGAATATATATAACATATATATTATATATATTAATGTCTTGAACAGAACGCGCCGCGACAGTTCGCGAATTTCGATCATTGACTTCGAATTGACGTTACAGGAGATCCGACCGTCGGATTCTCCTGAAACCCGAACCGTTGGGTTCGTATCGAAAAGAGCTTTCCAATGAATGTTAGAAATTTGAAATATAACGGTTGGATTTGGAATTATGTCCAAATCAAATTTGGAAAAGGTCGCTGTAAGTGCAATTCGGTGGCCGTTATTGAAAACTGACTGTACGAGCCTTGATAAAATTGTTAAAAATATTAATAATTTGTGTAAAATCATAATATATGAATTGGAAAGAATTGGGGTGAAAAATGCCATATTTGTAAGGATAAAAATATATTTTTATCGAAATGAACTAGTTTTGAACTAGAATTATAATCCAATGTTTTTGAATAAATAAATTGGATTTGAAATGGTTTTGAAAATAATCAGAATTTCCAATACGTGAATTGGAATGGACTTGAATCAAAATTATCTTCGGAATATTTCAATGTTGGATTACATGATTATACAGATATGGTTGAGGAAATTTGAAAGATATATTTATATCGTTATTTCCAATACGATATTTGTTGGTTTCAGAATTTGATATTGAATATAAGCCGATATATTTTCTATTCAGAGCCTTGTATTTAATATCAAATGGGATTTTGGGTTCGTCGTGAATGGTGTCTTAAATACACTGTTCTTGGACCCAGTTTAGAAAAGAATAAATCTTTCAATTAAGATTTAGTGAAATTGTCCAGTTAATCAGTATTTAATTAGAACTGAATTTAAATTGTTTTTTTTTTTGGGTTTATCGTGAGCGGTGTTTTGCATAACACATGTTCTTTAACCCTATTAACAATGGAATGTGATTTTAGGTTTATCTGAACCGTGTTTTTAGATGACATTGGTTCTTTAACCCAGTTAAAGACAGGATATTGATTTTTTTGAAGATTAAAAGTAAGTGGAGTTTTAATGAATCTTTAATTTGATTAAAGTGATCGAGAATGGAGTACCACCAGTTTTGCTCCAAAGCGATAGTTAAATCTTTAATTAGATTTAAACGTGAAATGGTAATTAATATTTACCGATAACACCGTGGTGTTAGATATGGAGTATTACCAGTTTTGCTCCATGGGATGAATAGGTTGGGATTGGGAAATAAAATAAATAATTACTTCGGTGTGGTTCGCTAATCCCGACTAGTTTGGAAAACCTTAACATGGTTTGAAATGATATCCAAAGGAAGATTAAAGAATAAATTTAGAAGAATTTATCTTTGATAAAATTAATGGGAACCTTTCCTTAAGAATGTAAATATTTGGATAAAAGAATATTCTGAATTGGAATGACGCGTATGTTGCATTTGAGTGACACTTGTTTATTATATACGCGGGTTATTCGGAAAGGCCGGGTTTATACCCATTCTGAATAACCGATTCGACGATAAGTCGAAGGTGAAGACGGTGGTTGAAGACCGGAGGTCTTCACATCGTTTGTATGATTATTGATGATCTTGATTGGGTCGTACACCCAAGAGGAGGGAATCAGTTGGTGATCGTCCAGACGTACTTGGAGATCGATGGATATGCGAGGAATAAGGTTCCTCCAGTTTCGTTCAAACCCAGAACGAACTAGTAAATGGACCGTGTGTCCGACATTGGATTTTATTCTGTGTGACTGATTTCTATTAAATACATATCTATTTGGCGGAGGAGAATTTATTCTCTTGCTTAATGCCCTTCTCTGAGACGTACGAGCTTAGAGGTTATATATCGATAGATATCAATCGCATGGCATGAATTGCATGTGTGGCATGCCTAAGTGGCAGATGATCAAGGCTTCTGTTGAAAAGCAAAGTCTTGTGGTTGATGATCAAAGCACGGCCTGTGTGGCATAGCTTTGTGTATAGCATTAATTCGCGAGCCTCACACCTCGGTATGAGTCAAAAACAGGATAGTGACTGCAGGGAGAGCACGACGTTTCTTTCTAGCTATGGGTGATGTTAGTGACCTAGTCCTATAGGACCGGGAAACGTGTGCTCAGGAATAACTAATACTCAAATGTAAGAGAGGACCGGCCCTCAAGATACAAGGATCGCTGTGTGTGGTCCTGAGACATTTTCTAGAGTGTCTCGAATGGAGAGGAGCTTGCCCCTTGCCTCGACTCATGACGGAAATCCAATATCCAATACGACCTTTGCGGTTTTATTTGTAGAGCCTAGTATTGTGACATGAGATATGGTACCCATGCCGTCTATGATTGATATTTATGATTGAAAGTGTTTTGACACTATACACTTATAATAGTATCAAGTGATTTGTTTTAAACGCACCAAGCATGTTTGGCTATTATAAGGTAAAACCCTATCCTCCGGCTTGCGTTGCATTTTGTGATGGGACCTGGGTCTTATAATAGCTTCATTTTTTTTCAAAAAGCATGGCGCTGTTTTGTTATATGCACTAGTGTTCTTGGGAGGAAACCCGTTCCGTGTTATACAGCATGGTCCCTTGAATTACTCTCTTTTAAAGTAAAGTTTTAAATAACTGTTTTAGTTCTCACACCAGTCACATGACTGACCTAGAGTTTATTATTTTAATCTAAACTCTGGGTGCCCCTATTTTCCGCACGGGCCGCTAATAGTTGGGTTTTTTGCAGATTTATATTCACAGGATCCTGGTTTATAGCTGAATTGATATTCGGAAAGCTCTGTTTCCGTGTATTTGTTTCAGTTATGTTTTGTATTATTTTTCTACTGCAATGTAATTTGAATCTCTGAAATTTATCAAATGTGTAATATTTATTCATACTCTATATATTCTGGTATTCTGATGGAATTGTTGTAATAAAAAAATGAAATGTTCTTCTGTTTGCGTTCCGATGTGTGTCATTCTCAAAGAAATTCATGCTTTCCTTCACGGGGAAGTTCGGGTCGTTATATATGTACTGAATTAAGTTCTTTTGAGTTTACATGATATTGCGAATTGTTGCTTACTTTTGTACATTTATCTAAAATCCTAGCATGCTTATATGAAAATATTCTTCTTAGTTGCACACGTATTTGAATACTTGAATATATTTATTCATTTATTCTAAATAATTGCTTACATAATCACAAAATTTTCCAGTATTAAACAGGCTGATGATGCTCAATTTGTATATTAAAATACTTTATGTACGATAAGAGTTGCAAAAGATTTAAGGAGTAAATCGAAAAATTATAACTGAAGTATAAGCAGAATAAATAAAAGAATTAAAGTTTTAAAATAGGAACAAATATTCAAGGTTAAAAGATAGAATGCGTATATGTGGAATATTTGCATATTTGCATGCTGTGACGACCCCAAATCCCGTACCGACGGAGACAACGGTAATCTTTGGAATATAACACATGAACAGATAATAGCAGAACAGAAATAAATAAATACACCAGATAATGCAAAAATAATTCACTGGATAATCGTAATCATCAGAGTTACACAATATACAGGATCATACTTAGTACAAATACAGTTCAGCTATATATAAATGTCTACAGCGGAAAACAAACATAATATGTACAATAGGAGCTGAACAGCATAAAAAGAGATAAATGATAGAATCCATCTTCATCTCTAGCTATCCAGAAAGAGCCTGCTAAAACCTGAATACAAGGCTGCCCATGTAGAAAAAGGGGCACCCGAGTTTGCAAGTGAAACAAACTACGAGTCAGTCATGGAACTAGTATGAGAAATCTACTTAACACATTTTATAATTGGCTAATCACAGGACCACGCCACTTTCGCGGAACGGGTTTACTCCAATGGACTTCCAGTGCATAAAACAAGTAAATCTTTTAAACATCGCAATGCTTTTTATAACCATTATAAGACTCAGTCCCCATCACACAATGCAACGCAAACCGGAGGATAGAGTTTTACCTTATAATGGCCAAAATATGCTTGATACGAATAAAACAATAGAATTTGGTATTATTGCTAGAGTTTATATGTTTCAAAAACAATTTCGAATCATAACTATTAATTATAGACGACATGGGTACCATATATCATGTCACCATATATAGGTATACAATTAAAACCGCATAGTCACGTATTTGGAAATTGGATTTCTGTCATGAACCAAGGCAAAAGATAGTCCTTACCGACTTCGAGACTCTCTAGCCCGAGCCTCCGTAACAGCCGCAACTACCCCTTGGATCGTCAGGGCCGGTCCACACGGAGTGGATTATAGTACCTGAACAATGTGTTTCCCCGCCCTTTGGGGCGTAAATGAGCCAACGAATGACTCTATCGATCCCGGATCGACCGATATAACCGAGGAGCCTCGCACCAGCAACAACCACACAGGTGAAAATAATATAAATGTCAGCCAGTTTAAGCACTGACACCACCTCTAGCTAGAAA
The DNA here is from genome assembly GCA_030737875.1 of Allium sativum. Lineage (NCBI taxonomy): Eukaryota > Viridiplantae > Streptophyta > Magnoliopsida > Asparagales > Amaryllidaceae > Allium > Allium sativum. The sequence continues at coordinate 117,649,059 of CM060918.1, forward strand.
GAAACGCATGCCCTCCCTGATGTCCTCTCCCGTTTCTGGTTCATTCCGGGGTGTGAGGTTCGCGAATTCACGTTATACAAAAAGCTACACCACACAGGCAGTGCTTTGATCATCAACCACAAGACTTTGCTATTCAACTGAAGCCTTGATCACTGCATCTTATCATGCCACACAGGTAATTCACACCATGCAACTGATGGCTATCAATCACACAGAATGAATTCTCATGTCAGACACACAGTCCATTTGCAAGTCCGTTCTGGGTCTGAATGAAACCGAAGGCACTATATACCTCGCATACCCATCGATCTCCATGTACGTCTGGACGATCACCACTCATTATCCATATATCGGGATGCCTCCCAATCAGGACATCAGTTATCATCCAACCGAGGCGAAGATCTCCGGTCTTCAACCACCGTCTTCATCTTCGACTTCTTATCGTCGATTCAGTTATTCAGAACGGGATAAACCCGGTCTTTCTGAGCATCTCGCGTATATAATAAACCAGTGCTACACAAGCACAACATACGCCTTATTCCAATTCATTAGTCACTAACTGTGAATTAGCAAGAGAACGATTTTCCAAATATTAACCCCGAAGACCGAAACCAACATCAGATCAACATCCAGGAAACCATTTGACTTAGCTAACCTTCAGTTAGTTTCTAAATTTCACATTCCATATCATTTATAATATTTTATAACGATTTATCGCTATTTTTATTTATTTTAAAATAGCCAATTTATTCAAACGACGCTTTGGGCTATAACGCGGCCGTGGCGCTGTTTTTCTTCAGATTTGATTTACACATATCTGAAAAAAATCTAACCATTGGATCTTCGCAAAATTTATATCATTAGAAAGATCTTTTCAAAACGAATCCAATGGTACCAGTTTTGGGGAAATCCGATGGTCGGATCTCCCGGTATACTCATTTGAAGTTTCGATTTCAAAATACGAACTGCAGCATCGTTATTCGATTTAATTTAATTATACTTATATATATATTTATAAATAAAATTGATTTCGGCGCTGTTTTTCTTCAGATTTGAATTAAACATTCCAGACAATCCAACCGTTGGATCTTTACAAAGTTGGTGTCGTTGGAAAGATATTTCCAAAGCGAACCCAACGGTTTCGGTTTCGGGAAAATCTGATGGTCGGATCTCCCGCACTAATCGTTTGAAATCACGGTTTCAAAACACGAACTACAGCTTCGTTATTCGATATATTTTTAATATATATATTTAATCGATTCTTCGATTTCAAAACTATTTTCTTTTCATACATTTGATAAAAATGATATTTTTATCAAACCGACTATTATTTCAACACTTCGCTATTTTTAACAATTCATGTATATAATAAAATTGTGGTTTTTATTGTAAAACAACTTATTTCAAAACCCGACTATTTTATATAGTTGATATAGATGATAAAAATATGATTTTTATTATAAAACAATTTATTTCAAAACACGAATACCAATCAACACATGAATTTCTATTCAACGAATGAATTTCTATTCAACACATGAAGCTTTTCTATAGTTCGTATATATATAATAAAAATGTGATTTTTATTGTTAAAGCGATTTATTTAAAACATGAATACCATTCAACACATGAATTTCTATTCAATGAATGAATTTCTATTCAACACATGAATGTTTTCTATTCAACACACGAATATTAATTCTAAAACATGAATATTATTCAAAATTTCGGCAGCATAACGGCAGGGTAGTTAAAACTGGGGCCGTCCCTAGTACGGCTCCTCGCTCTACCTTAAAGCCTCGCAGCTTTTTACAATGGGGATTTCATGCATCTAGTTCGCACGTAGGCGGCATGTATATTTTTTTCATTTCCACAAACTAATCCTATGTGGTTTCAACCAAATAATTCTCAACCACTAACGGGTAATTTTTCAACCACAATCAATCAATTTCAACCATTCGCTATCAACCAATTTTCACACCAATCACAACCAATAAATATCGTCCATGGTTTGTGGACGAGGGGTGTATATATATAAATATATTTATATTTATATATTTATATAAGTAAATTTCACTTCTATTCAACACATATATAATTTTTACAACGCATATATAACTTATACATCGACCGTACAACTTATACAACGCTTATACATGAGGTGTACAAAGCTTATATAACTCATACATCGACTATATAATTTATGCATCATCGTTTTCCATATCGTTTATAGTTTAGAAATCTCACATTGGGTTCCACTCCACCAAAAATAGCAGAAGGATCAGAAAAATACGCGGTCTCTTCTAGAATGTAGAAGACATCCACACGAGTCCACTGTCTCTTGTTTCACCGAATTTCGTCAACAAATGAAAAAGATATGATTTTTACAGTGAAATCAAAAACCATAGCACTTTAAACTACTATAATATAGTTTAAAATAATTTAAACCGTACCTCGGCCGTTTCGTTCAAAACTAGGTTTCAATTTTACTCGAAATCCGTGAAGCTTGAAGAGGATCGGGCTACGAAATGTCGAAGGGGGAGGAGAGGCGCTCAGGCGCCGGGGGAAGTGGGCCCACTCGGTGGTGCCAGCTGTCGGCGGTGGTGGTTCAAAGGGCTCAACTTTCGAGCTCGAATTCTCCCCCAATTCTGAACGAAAAAATCCAAACTATATATGGATTTGAAGATCTTCTCGAGCTCTTCAAATCTTCAACTGGAGGAGGGGCTAATTTTGCCTGGTTTGGTCGGAAAGTGGATGGGAACGGAGGGAAGCAGTTCCGTCGTGCGATTGATCGGGGAGAGAGAATGTCGGGGGGGAGATCTGATGTGGACCAATCGTTTTTTTTAATTTATAAAGTTTTAAAAATCCAAAAATACCCCTTGCCTCCTACGAACTCCAATCCAAACCCAACGACTATCGTCCCTAGCCAAATACCCCCATTCCGAACACAATGGGATATGTTTCGTAGGCCCATTCTACTATTTCAGTCAGTTTTCCTTCAAATTAAAATATAAAACATTCAATATTTAATTTGAACGTACATTTCAATTTGCCGAGGCCACATATTGATTCTAAAAATTCCCTAAAAATAATCTAGCTATGTTTTGACGATACGGTCCCAATAAAACTAGTTTCATCGAATTCTGAGACCGTTTGAAAAATGACCCTTTTCTGATCGATCCATTTTAACAGAAATCGACCAAACACATTTTCCTTTGCCATACTCACATACTAGCTTCAAAAATAATGAAATTTGAAACCTAGTAATAATTTAACATCCGAGATCCAACAAAAGTGGTTTCATCGAATTCCGAGGTCGTTTGCAAAACGGCCATTTTCACGGGCTATATAAACTCTATAGCGACCTTTCTGAAAATTCTTTTGGCCATAACTTTTGCTTCCTGCTATGAAACTTCGATTTTTCAGATTCGTTAGAAAGATATTCACTAACAGATTTAAATATTTTTGGTTTCACTCAAATCCGTTTTGTTTTGCGCCCGGTACAGTCAGTCAAAGTTTGAATTCAATTTTTGAAACTACCACGCCATTTCAGGCTTTGTTTACAATTAGAATTAATTATATTTATTTTCAAACGTCGATTCAAACTTACTTTTCATCGTTATTATTTAAAATATTTATTGTAAATATTTAAAATCCACCAAAATAGCCAATTTAAAATTTTTAAATTGGTTCAGATTTTCCGGGTCGTTACAATCTCCCCCACTTAAAACTTTTCGTCCCCGAAAAGGAACAAAGTCATAAGTGGTTTGATTAATCAACTCTACTTTCATTCTAGCTTCCATTCTCCAACTTTTCAGTTTCTGAGAATTTTCAAATTCTTCAAAAATTTGGCTAACACCTGGAATTTTCGAAAAATTTCGCCATAACCTCCTTTGTACGGGGAGGGGTTTGGAAATTTATTGGGCCGTATTAGGTACCCAATAAATCCTATAAAGCATACACATATTTATAGTGATATATTCTGGTGTTTACAGGGGAGCATGTATAGATAATAACTCCAGAGAATAAATTCTTGTCACCCTGTCTAAGCCTGAGGGAGTGTGTATTTTTAATTACTCTAGAGAATAAATTCTTGTCACCTCGTCCCGTGTGGGAAATAAATAATCCATGTGTCGTATCTAATAACTAGAGAGACGTGATTATTGTCAACTCTAGACCCGTGTGGGGTTTTTATTAATCTGGCACTTTATTGTTACAATTTTATATGGTCCATATCAGTCATCAGTTCAACCTGTAATATATAGTCATCGCCATACAAGCCTCTCGCTCGTATGGTAAATCTTCAACCTCGTCACACAAGCTCCAAATGCTTATGTGGTATATGATGAAGTATGCCTATCTTCCTGAAGTATGCCATGTAATGTAGTTCAAATATTAATTGTTACTATCCTATGGCGACGTTTATTATTACACACAGAACAACCAGCACTTCGCATCCAATGGCATTAACAGGAGGTGATATAATAACAAAATTGTGCATCCAACTCATTAAGGTTTACCTATTTGTCGGGCACGCAAATAAAATCTTTACTCAACAGCTAATCCATTTACCTGTTCAAACATATATATAATGCACATGTATATAGTTCTATCTATTTTTAACTCAGTTCAATGTGTGATTTAATCAAATAAATTCTACCATTCATTCTCTTATTGATTAAATTAACTATCGTTCTAATAATTTAATTAATCAAACCCACCATCACACAACACAAACAACAAGCAATTTGTTTTTAACTTTTCAAAATCATGCAAATTAATTCATACACTCCTTTTAAAATAATCAGACTATAGAATTAAAAGTGCACATCCATGGAAAGAAAATAACAACAAAGTATAGAACTAAATGGTAATGCAAAGTATGGTAAATGTACCTTGCACCGGAGTCAATCAGAGATATCCACTCGACACTTAGGATAGGCTTTCTGAATGATTTCCTCAGTTTCCCAAGTACAATCTCGCGGATCTCCACTCCATTGCACTTTGACCAAGTGAACCTTCTTGTTCCTCAGTTCTTTGGTTTCTTTGCCAATGATCTTTAGCGGCTCTCCTCTCACAGCTAATTCTGGAGTAATTTCAATATCCTGTTGCGCTGCTTCTTCCGTGATCAAGTCTGGATCATGAACATGCTTTCGAAGTTGAGATACGTGAAATACATCATGCACTCCAGGCAACCAATCAGGTAATTGAATTCTATAAGCGAGAGTCCCAATCCGTTCAAGAATAGGGAATGGACCAATAAACCTGGGCGCCAACTTCCCAGCTTTGCCAAATCGAATTACTCCTCTCATCGGAGATACCCTTAGATACACATAATCACCAACAGAAAAAGCCAAATCCCTTCTTCTCGAATCAGCATAGCTCTTCTGTCGGCTTTGAGCAGCGAGTAATCGTTTCTTAACGAAATCGACTGTCTGTAGCTTCGCGAATCATACCTGGTCCCAATACAAGCCTATTACCAGGTTCGACCCAACAAGCAGGAGATCGACACGGTCTACCATACAATGCTTCGAATGGTGACATTGTCAAGATCGATTGGTAGCTGCTGTTATATGAGAACTCGGCCAAATGTAAATGGTCTTCCCATGATCCACCAAAGTCAAGAACACAAGCCCGCAATAGATCTTCTAAAATACGATTCACCCTCTCAGTCTGACCATCTATTTGAGGATGATAGGCGGTGCTTAGATTCAGCTTTGTTCCCAGTTCTACTTGAAACGCCTCCCAGAATTTGCTAGTGAATATTGGATCTCTATCACTAACTATACTGTAACACCCCACCTCTGCTAGGGTCACTCACAAAGGGAATGCACTAGCTTTGGTGGAGTATTATCTAGGTAAACATGCACAGAAATATTACAAGATAGAACATATAAAACAGCGGAAGAAAACATGATTTTATTACTTTATAAAAGTAGTAAGGTCTAAAACCTTTTACATCAAAGTGCCATTAAATTACTTCCATCGAAACCTGTCTTGCAATAATAAAGAAGCATAAAACCATAGTCATAAATTATTCCCCAAGTAAAACTGTAAAATAGCCATAGCCAAGAAAAGATCCAAGCCATACATGATGACCTTGAAGATGAAGAAGTCCGAGCTAAATAACAGTATTTCATCCCTGAAAACTTGGGGGGGGGAACGGAAGACAAAGAGGCGAAAGAAACGGGGTCAGTCATAATGACTGGTAAGTCCTATCTACGTCCAGCATAAAAACAGGTAAAGGTAACATGACATGCATAAACTGAAAGTAAACATAAGGATGATGACAAGATAGACAAGCTAAACTAAGGTAACAGGATGAACTACTGTATAGAGATAAACTACGGTCACTATGCATCAAGTATAACATCCCAAGGTTCTATCGAGTATAACATCCCAAGGTTCTATCGAGTATAACATCCCAAGGTTCTATCGAGTAATACACCCAAGGTTCTATCAAGTATATTTGCCCTGCACCTTCCGTACTAGTATCCCAACCCGTGTCATGTGTTAGCTACTAAATGTCCCTTGCCCAATGTCATGAAATGGTCCATGTCAACCTAATGTAGATTTTCCCAACTCGCATGTTTCTTCCCATGTATATGTTTAGTCCTTTGCCGTAAATCCTACGGGCTTCCTCATGTAGTTCTATACTACTTCAACGTAGTTCCATTATCCTTGAATCGTTTGGACTGTCACCCTTGATCTAGCTATATTTTCTTATCATGAATTATCGCGTGTTCATCTAAGATTTACGCCACCTAGGACCACTAGGGATTATGCTACCTATTGGACGTTTTCTAGATTCGACCAGGGTTTATGCCACCTAGGACCACTAGGGATTATGCTACCTATCGAACAACGCCCTTTTTCCACGTAACGATCTAATCGATCGGCTCCCTACAAGTCCTAGCTCGTCGTGTGTCGGTGTCATACGGCCCAATCACGAATGTAGCTATCTGTGCTAGGTCCACCCTAGGGTGTATCAAGCCCTAGGGTGTCAACCACTGACACCATTCCAAGCACGCACAGTGTACAACTACTGGTGCCCATGCCTGCTTTTTCAACTCCGGACTACGTGCACGACCATAGCCCGCCTGAACCTACGATGGCGCACCAAACTCAGCCGTCGTTTTGGTCGCTTACAGTCAGCCCAGTAATTGTGCCCCACCCTAGCCTAGTCCCTAGGGTATCGTGATACATCCAAGAGGGTTACTGCTGAAACGGACCGCGTAACTAGGGTTTCCGTCTAGCAGGTTAAGTGTTGTCATCTAAATTCAAGACTTAACCCCTATCAGTCTAGCATGTCAAGTTGGTTAAGTGTGGTCATTCCCGTTCGTGACTTAACCCGTCTACATGTCATGTCAAGTTGGCTAAGTGTTGTCATTCAAGTTCATGACTTAGCCCTACGAATCACGTGTCAAGTTGGTTAAGCGTATTCCAGCGGTTCATGACTTAACCCTATCCAAATCATCATGTCAAATTGGTTAAGTATATTTAAGCTTAACCCCATCAAATTTCCGTATTAGATTGGTTAAGTATATTCAAGCGATTCATGACTTAACCCCATCAAGTTGTCATGTTAGATTGGTTAAGTATATTCAAGCGATTCATGACTTAACCCCATCAAGTTATCATGTTAGATTGGTTAAGTATATTCAAGCGATTCAAGACTTAACCCCATCAAGTTATCATGTTAGATTGGTTAAGTATATTCAAGCGATTCATGACTTAACCCCATCAAGTTATCATGTTAGATTGGTTAAGTATATTCAAGCGATTCATGACATAACCCCATCCAGTTATCATGTTAGATTGGTTAAGTATATTCAAGCGATTCATGACTTAACCCCATCAAGTTATCATGTTAGATTGGTTAAGTATATGTTAACCTAACCCCATCCACTAGTCAAATTATAATGGTTAAGTGTTACCCCCGTGAGTTTACTTAACCTTACCATGCATCGCGTTATACTAGTCGGGTGTTATCAACCCATTCAGGTTAAACTAACCCATCCTCTAATCGTGTTATATGGTTAAGTGTCATCAAGAAATCAAGTGCGGTTTTACTTAACCCACCCATCCACGTTATATTGGTTAAGTTTCTTTAGTCTAATCAAGTTACTTAACCCACCCGTCCATGTTATATTGGTTAAGTGTCATTAGTCTAATCAAGTTACTTAACCCACCCGTCCATGTCATATTGGTTAAGGGTTATTAGTCTAATCAAGTTACTTAACCTTATCATGTGGCATTAAGTAAATTAATGCACCCTAACCTCTCACATTAGACTTTGTTGTGGTTACTGGATATGCCTAGCGGGTCCGGGTAGCTTTACACCACAACCTAGTCTAACCTCGGGTTTCAAGCGCGATATGACCAACTTCTCACATTGGGTCCTATTGTCTGTAGCTACTGGATTTGCCGGGCGGTTCCGGGCAGATTTATGCTACAAACTCAACCCAACCTCGAGTTGGCCACTTTCATGTTTTTCTACTTATCATGTTCATATCAAATTTGGGCTACGAAAAAGCCCACGTTTTCCACTTATGCCCATTTTCCCCTTTACTTAATTCACGTTAAATTTCATAGCCCATCTCACGTTTGCCTAAACTACCCAAGGCATATTCCCAACGCAAGTGAAAGCGAGTCAACATAGTAGGAATAATATGACAACATATTGGCCTCAAATCATGTATGATAGCATAAAGGGATTGGCCTCAAACATGCATAATAGCATAAAGGGATTGGCCTCAAACATGCATAATAGCATAACAATAGGTTCATCATCATAGGCATGTAAACGGTCATGAGAGGTTTAGGTTCTTTTACATGCATAAGCCCCAAGTCAAGTTCATATGAATGTTCCACAAGCCAAATGGTTCTAAGGGTTCATGCCAACATTGCATAAGTAAAAATTCAATCTTGCATGATAAACTAAGTCAAACACAACATGAGTGGCATGATTTAATCACTAAGAAATAGCCCAAAGTCATAGGTTCAAGAGAGAGGCAAGACTAGATTCACATAGACTAGCATACTTAGGTTTCATCTCATTTTACCCCATGTCAACATTAGAACTACCGTTTAGATCTAAAAGTAGCTAGAACTTACATAGTGTGGCTAGAGATTTATGAGCAAGCATTTGTCGTAGAACGGTGTAGGAATGATGCTCTACTTCCTTGATTTGATGTAGAAAGCTTGCTCCTTTGACATGGATCTAGTTGAATGCTCAAGCCCTTGAAGTTGGAGATGGAGGCCATGATCAAGAGAGATTTGGGCAGCACTTTGTTGTTAGGATGGTTTTTAGTGAATTAGGCTAGGTCTTAGGGTGTTTTTATAGGAGTTAGGACTAGTTTAGGCCCTTAGATTAACCCTAGTTTAGATCTGAACCACTGAAAATCATCACAGGCCAACCAACCAGACCACACAAGCAAGCAGGTGCACCAGGCTAACCTGGCCCGACCAGGGAGGTCGACCCCCAGGTCGACACCCAGGTCGACTCCCCAGTCGACCTGGGGGGGCCAGGTCGACTCCCCAGTCGACCTGGGGCTGGGCGGGAAATTTTCCCGCCCAATCTGCTTCTGGCTGAATTTGAATTTCGGGCTGAATTTTGAATTTTCTGAAATCTTCTATGGGCCATATCTTGGTCATACGGACTCCGATTTACGAAATTTCGTACTCGTTTCCAACCAGAATTCCAAGACGAACGCAACGGCGCAACCCGTTTCACTTGATTCTTATTTTAGAATTTAATTCTGCCCTGATTTCTTGTTTTAACATGTTATAAAATTCGGGTTGTTACATTCTCCCCGCCTTAAAGGATTTCGTCCCCGAAATCTCTAAGTTAGGAAGAACGTATCCTATCATCCATCATCCATCTACTCAAAACATCATCCACAAACAACCATTGTCCTTAAAAGATTTCTAATGCTGTATGAACATATGTAGAAAGTGTGTGTATATGTTCCTTATCTAATGCAAATGATCAGGCCTGATTGATCTTCTAAATGCAAAATATGTTTAGTGCCATCAATCCACATGTATGCAAATAGTCCTAGTCACATAAACACTATATGTGTGCACAAACATTCACCCATATGCAATATCCACATGATAATACATTCAATTTCATCCATAAACAAGTATAAACACTCATGCATATGCAACATGAAAATGTGTCTGAGCCGATCTAGTGCCTAATGTGTATTCATGCATCCACGAGAAACCACTTGCGACCATTTGCAACCATTTCACAAACATTAATCATAACATGTTTCAAATACATGTTTGCATCCATAGGGTTCTACCTAAGGTCCTCAAGAAAGGATCGAGAGGATAAGCAAGATAAACTCCTTTTCGGATTACCAGAAATCCCTTTCTAAACCCAACTCATATCCTATAAAGCCCAAAAGGTTTAGTCAACCTAACGGACACCTTCAAACCCTGACATGTATTATTAACCAATGAGTTATACCCCCCATGGAGTTTGCAACAGAAATAAGATCGAGAATAGGACCGAGAGGATATGCATAAAAGATAGCATGCGGGTAAGCTCTACAGGAAAACAGGGATCAAGAATATACTCTTAAAAAGAGATATGATGCGCTTATCTTGTCTTCAATCTTCTAAGTCGCATTTCCTTGAGCTTAATTCCATTGTGCTTTGACCATCTTTAACTTCATGATTTCGTGGCCTCTTAACTCCTATTTCCAAATATGAGCTGAAACTCACTTCATTTTCACCTCTCGTTCCACTTTTACTTATTCTCCCACTAGTATACTTGGCTCAACCATATCCGTGCACTCATGGTTTCAAGTAAGCTCTCCAAAATTCACTAGTAAATCATGGATCTCGTTTACTCGCTCTACGACATTCCACGCAGAAGAACTTATCTCTTGAAACAAACAGATGCCAACCATGTTACCAAATGTACTTACTAGAATGATTTCCATAACTCATGCACAAGCAAAATGAACCATTCGCCTTAGTGGCGAACTCTACTCGAACGGATTACCAGCAAATGCATCCAGAGCTTCTAGGTAACCAATCATGACAGAACCCTAAAGGTTACACGAGACTTCGAGGGTATTACCGAGGCAAGTCAAGAGCCTAACTACCCTCCTTTCAGAACCGAGAATGGCACCCTTACTGGATAACCACTCCATTCCTAGAATTCAACCCATAGCTTAAAAGTATAAGCATTATTCCTAAAAGTCATAGACGTCCTCAAATCCAAACAAGTCATGAACAAATGGACTGATTCCTCAACAAGATTTGAGATAAAAATGGGATCCTCCACTATGCTAGTACGAAGGTGCAGAGACTCAACTATCGAAGCAGACTTAAATGATGTGGTGATCAAAGCAAAGTCCTGGCGGGATGATAGAGAAGAAAAGCTAAACCTTTCACAGAAACGTTACCATCCTTCTAAGGTACGCTAACAGTGAGAGCATACAATTGCCCTCTCGATGATCTTGTCCTCGTCTCATAATACTTGACTATCTTCCCTTTTTACCCTACTAGAGATACTCTCTCTTGTCATGGGTTTTATCATCCACCTTTTTCCTCCTTTTTGAATTAAGTCATACCAACAAGTTGCTTGTCCTTAAGCTTGTATCCTTTATCCTTGTTCTTACTATCCTTTCTTATAGCGCGGTAACAGGTCTCTCGAGAACTGCCTCCATCGTACCGAAAACACTGACATAGTTAGAACAGGATTAGTCGCAGTTCAAACCACTGTGACTACAGGTGGAGGAAAGAAAGAAAAAGAGATTCAATCAGGGAAACAAAGGATAATGCTAATGGCCTTTGGGGAATAGCCTTTAAAAATAAAACTTTCCTTGAAAAATGCTTCTTTGTAAATGGTTTTCAAATAGTTTTCAGAAGGTTTTAAAACTTTTTCCCAGTCTGGTAACCTTCTGCTCCGATACCAAATGTAACACCCCACCTCTGCTAGGGTCACTCACAAAGGGAATGCACTAGCTTTGGTGGAGTATTATCTAGGTAAACATGCACAGAAATATTACAAGATAGAACATATAAAACAGCGGAAGAAAACATGATTTTATTACTTCATAAAAGTAGTAAGGTCTAAAACCTTTTACATCAAAGTGCCATTAAATTACTTACATCGAAACCTGTCATGCAATAATAAAGAAGCATAAAACCATAGTCATAAATTATTCCCCAAGTAAAACAGTAAAATAGCCATAGCCAAGAAAAGATCCAAGCTATACATGATGACCTTGAAGCAGAAGAAGTCCGAGCTAAATAACAGTATTTCCTCCCTGAAAACCTAGGGGGGGAACGGAAGACAAAGAGGCGAAAGAAACGGGGTCAGTCATAAAGACTGGTAAGTCCTATCTACTTCCAGCATAAAAACAGGTAAAGGTAACGTGACATGCATAAACTGAAAGTAAACATAAGGATGATGAAAAGATAGACAAGCTAAACTAAGGTAACAGGTTGAACTACTGTATAGAGATAAACTACGGTCAATATGCATCAAGTATAGCATCCCAAGGTTCTATCGAGTATAACATCCCAAGGTTCTATCGAGTATAACATCCCATGGTTCTATCGAGTAATACACCCAAGGTTCTATCAAGTATATTTGCCCTGCACCTTCCGTACTAGTATCCCAACCCGTTTCATGTGTTAGCTACTAAATGTCCCGTTCCCAATGTCATGAAATGGTCCATGTCAACCTAATGTAGATTTTCCCAACTCGCATGTTTCTCCCATGTATATGTTTAGTCCTTTGCCGTAAATCCTACGGGCTTCCTCACGTAGTTCTATACTACTTCAACGTAGTTCCATTATCCTTGAAATCGTTTGGACTGTCACCCTTGATCTAGCTGTATTTTTTTATCATGAATTATCGCGTGTTCATCTAGGATTTACGCCACCTAGGACCACTAGGGATTATGCTAACTATTGGACGTTTTCTAGATTCGACCAGGGTTTATGCCAACTAGGACCACTAGAGATTATGCTACCTATCGAACAACGCCCTTTTTCCACGTAACGATCTAATCGATCAGCTCCCTACAAGTCCTAGCTCGTCGTGTGTCGGTGTCATACGGCCCAATCACGAATGTAGCTACTCTGTGCTAGGTCCACCCTAGGGTGTATCAAGCCCTAGGGTGTCAACCACTGACACCATTCCAAGCACGCACAGTGTACAACTATCGGTGCCCACGCCTGCTTTTTCAACTCTGGACTACGTGCACGACCATAGCCCGCCTGAACCTACGATGGCGCACCAAACTCAGCCGTCGTTTTGGTCTCTTACAATCAGCCTAGTAATCGTGCCCCACCCTAGCCTAGTCCCTAGGGAATCGTGATACATCCAAGAGGGTTACTGCTGAAAAGGACCGCGTAACTAGGGTTTCCGTCTAGCAGGTTAAGTGTTGTCATCTAAATTCAAGACTAAACCCCTATCAGTCTAGCATGTCAAGTTGGTTAAGTGTGGTCATTCCCGTTCGTGACTTAACCCGTCTACATGTCATGTCAAGTTGGCTAAGTGTTGTCATTCAAGTTCATGACTTAGCCCTACGAATCACATGTCAAGTTGGTTAAGCGTATTCCAGCGGTTCATGACTCAACCCTATCCAAATCATCGTGTCAAATTGGTTAAGTATATTTAAGCTTAACCCCATCAATTTACCGTATTAGATTGGTTAAGTATATTCAAGCGATTCATGACTTAACCCCATCAAGTTATCATGTTAGATTGGTTAAGTATATTCAAGCGATTCATGACTTAACCCCATCAAGTTATCATGTTAGATTGGTTCAGTATATTCAAGCGATTCAAGACTTAACCCCATCAAGTTATCATGTTAGATTGGTTAAGTATATTCAAGTGATTCATGACTTAACCCCATCAAGTTATCATGTTAGATTGGTTAAGTATATTCAAGCGATTCATGACTTAACCCCATCAAGTTATCATGTTAGATTGGTTAAGTATATTCAAGCGATTCATGACTTAACCCCATCAAGTTATCATGTTAGATTGGTTAAGTATATGTTAACCTAACCCCATCCACTAGTCAAATTATAATGGTTAAGTGTTACCCCCGTGAGTTTACTTAACCTTACCATGCATCGCGTTATACTAGTCGGGTGTTATCGACCCATTCAGGTTAAACTAACCCATCCTCTAATCGTGTTATATGCTTAAGTGTCATCAAGAAATCAAGTCCGGTTTTACTTAACCCACCCATCCACGTTATATTGGTTAAGTGTCATTAGTCTAATCAAGTTACTTAACCCACCCGTCCATGTTATATTGGTTAAGTGTCATTAGTCTAATCAAGTTACTTAACCCACCCGTCCATGTCATATTGGTTAAGGGTTATTAGTCTAATCAAGTTACTTAACCTTATCATGTGGCATTAAGTAAATTAATGCACCCTAACCTCTCACATTAGACTTTGTTGTGGTTACTGGATATGCCTGGCGGGTCCGGGCAGCTTTACACCATAACCTAGTCTAACCTCGGGTTTCAAGCGCGATATGACCAACTTCTCACATTGGGTCTTATTGTTTGTAGCTACTGGATTTGCCGGGCGGTTCCGGGAAGATTTATGCTACAAACTCAACCCAACCTCGAGTTGGCCACTTTCATGTTTTTCTACTTATCATGTTCATATCAAATTTGGGCTACGAAAAAGCCCACGTTTTCCACTTATGCCCATTTTCCCCTTTACTTAATTCACGTTTAATTTCATAGCCCATCTCACGTTTGCCTAAACTACCCAAGGCGTATTCCCAACGCAAGTGGAAGCGAGTAAACGTAGTAGGAATAATATGACAACATATTGGCCTCAAATCATGTATGATAGCATAAAGGGATTGGCCTCAAACATGCATAATAGCATAAAGGGATTGGCCTCAAACATGCATAATAGCATAACAATAGGTTCATCATCATAGGCATGTAAACGGTCATGAGAGGTTTAGGTTCTTTTACATGCATAAGCCCCAAGTCAAGTTCATATGAATGTTCCACAAGCCAAATGGTTCTAAGGGTTCATGCCAACATTCCATAAGTAAAAATTCAATCTTGCATGATAAACTAAGTCAAACACAACATGAGTGGCATGATTTAATCACTAATAAATAGCCCAAAGTCATAGGTTCAAGAGAGAGGCAAGACTAGATTCACATAGACTAGCATACTTAGGTTTCATCTCATTTTATCCCATGTCAACATTAGAACTACCGTTTAGATCTAAAAGTAGCTAGAACTTACATAGCGTGGCTAGAGATTTATGAGCAAGCATTTGTCGTAGAACGGTGTAGGAATGATGCTCTACTTCCTTGATTTGATGTAGAAAGCTTGCTCCTTTGACATGGATCTAGTTGAATGCTCAAGCCCTTGAAGTTGGAGATGGAGGCCATGATCAAGAGAGATTTGGGCAGCACTTTGTTGTTAGGATGGTTTTTAGTGAATTAGGCTAGGTCTTAGGGTGTTTTTATAGGAGTTAGGACTAGTTTAGGCCCTTAGATTAACCCTAGTTTAGATATGAACCACTGAAAATCGTCACAGGCCAACCAACCAGACCACACAAGCAAGCAGGTGCACCAGGCTAACCTGGCCCGACCAGGGAGGTCGACCCCCAGGTTGACACCCAGGTCGACTCCCCAGTCGACCCCCCAGTCGACCTGGGGCTGGGCGGGAAATTTTCCCGCCCAACCTGCTTCTGGCTGAATTTGAATTTCGGTCTGAATTTTGAATTTTCTGAAATCTTCTATGGGCCATATCTTGGTCATACGGACTCCGATTTACGAAATTTCGGACTCGTTACCAACCAGAATTCCGAGATGAACGCAACAGCGCAACCCATTTCGCTTGATTCTTATTTTAGAATTTAATTCTTCCCTGATTTCTTGTTTTAACGTGTTATAAAATTCGGGTTGTTACATATACTTTGCGGCACTCCATGTAGCCTAACAATTTCCTTGAAATATATCTGCGCCAGACTCTGAGCAGTTCTGTTCGATTTGACAGGTATGAAATGGGCGGTCTTCGTGAAGCGATCTACGATCACCCAAATACTATCATTCCCTTTCCTGGTTCTGGACAAACCATCTATTAAGTCCATGGAGATATGTTCCCACTTCCAACCTGGAACGTCCAGCGGTTGCAAAAATCCAGCCAGTTTCTGTTGGTCGCTTTTGACTAGTTGGCAAGTAGGGCATCGACTAACATATAAGGAAATGTCTCTCTTTATCGACCTCCACCAGAAAGTGCGTTTGATGACTGAAACACCCCACCTCCGTTAGGGTCACTCTCAAAGGGAATGCCCTAATTTTGGTGGAGGTTTATAAGGACACATATTTGTAAACAGCGGAAAAACAACAAACTTTTATTTCATAAAAGCAAATACGTGTTACAAAACATCACCATGATTGTCTTACATCTTTTTTTCAAAAACATAACATAACACTTTCATAATCTGTCTTGAGTACATTATTTAAAGAAGCATAAATAAAGCATAGATAAACTGCAAAAGTCCCCATAGTGGATTGTCCAAAGCCATAGTTCAAAACAGGAAAGTCCAAGCAATACATTTCTCTTCTTCAAGTTGGATGTTAAGGTTGGTCAAGCTGCTGTGTTCCCTCCCTGAGGACCTTTGGGGGGGAGGGAAACGGAAGAAAGAAGACGAAAGAAAAACAGAGTCAGACATAAAGCCTGAGTAAGTCTAGTACTGTTTTGTCTATAAATAAAGAACTGGGTATGATAAGTATAAACAAGAAGTGGGCATGTACTATAAACTTGGTTAAGTTGTCTAGGGTCGGATATACTATCGCACCCCATGTTAATCTCTGAACCCATATAAACTAGTTTCCAATTTGCACCCCATAATCAGGGTGATGTGATCCATTCTATGATGATCGGCTCCTACTCGCATAGTTACATGTGTCTTACGGCCCCCGATGTCTGTAGTTACCTATGCTGGTCCCACCATGGGGTGTATCAAGTCCCATGGCAGCGGCCCGACACAACCTTAGAATGCACAGGTATGCTACTGGTGCCCAGTGCTTTATTTTTCTGCGCCGGAGTGCGTGCACGCCCGCACACCGTTAGAACCTACACTGCTACACCACCGCCGTCGCTTTGACCTCTTACAATCAGCCCAGTAATCGTGCCCCACCCTGCCTAGTTTCAGGGTATCCTGATACACCTTCTAGGGTTACTGCTGAAAAGGGTCCCCCGTTACTAGGTTTTCTATCTCTAGCCAACATGCTAAGTTGGTTAAGTGTTTCCCTAACCTAACCCCACCAGTCCGTTTAGTTTAGCATGTTCCATTTTGATTAAGTCTTTAGTTCACTTAATCCTAACAATCCTGACTCAGCCTTAATTGTCTTATTAAGGCCCTGACCTCTCACATTAGACAGGTATTGTTGTGGCTGCCTGTTGCCGGTTGGTTCCGGGCAGTCTTACGCCACAACTCAGTCTAACCTCGGGTCCTTATTGGGCTCCATGTTTAACCTCTCACATTGGATAGGTATTGTTGTGACTACTGGACAGCCGGGCGGTTCCGGGCAGGTTTACATCACAACTCAATCCAACCTCGGGTTAAACACATCGTATTTTCTACTTTTACATATTTTGTCTTTCTTCTTTATTTATATGTAAATATTTGCGGCCCATTATTAAGTTAATGGTGTAAAGGTTACACCAATCATGGGCCCAACCCATACTTGAATTTGGGCCCTTCTATTTTATATTTTCATTCATTAATTAATTTTAACCCAACGTTATTTTCCCCCGTTTTACACGTCCGTTCATATATATTGGGCTTAGCCTTTTAAAGCCCAATTTAGCCATGCGAAAAGGGGAGGCTTAAAGCGTGATTACATACACAAAGAGGGGAAGGTGAGCGTATGAACTTGCAATACGACGTTGGAAATACAAAATAGAAATTGGTGTACTTGAATAGTGGTAACATAGGTGACATGAATCAAAGCATGTGAACTTGCATAAGTTTAACTACAACATGAACCTACATTCTTATTTAGGCATAATGTCAAACATAAGCATGGCATAAATACTTTTAGCATAAACATGACATAATATCAAACATAAGCATGGCATAAGTAAAGTTAAATTTGTCCATGGCATAAACATAAACAAGTCATGTTCATAAGGTTTCTACATGTTTACAAAGGGGATACTTTGTTACTAACACAAAACATAGTTCAACATAATCATGATTTAAGTCTAATCACATAACGATAGTATAAATATACTTATGCATAAATATTCCTAATCATGGTGTTTGCTTTAAACTTGCAAAAAGGGATTTTTGAGTCTAACCTAGCCATGTCTCACATATGTCATCATATAATTCTTGTAAACAAGATAGACTTAATCATGGATTTCAATTATGCCAAATATCATTCATAGCCTAGCCATATTCATAAGTTTGCAAAAGCATGACTTAATACATGGATTATGGTGTCAAAATTCCAACATAGTTTAATATGAGCTATAACAACCAAACTTGTTTCAATTACTTGCAAAATGATTTATGCACAAAAATATACATCATGATGACATAATAACAAAACCCCAAACTTGCATGAATTTCAATCAACTACATACATGTAGCTTCAACATAGATTACATAATTTGCGCAATATTCCAAACGTATACTTGCATAGAACTACCGCATGTAGTTCTTTATAATGAATAACATAATTCATAAATATCCAAACGTATATAATATTTCAAATTGATAAGAACGCACAAATATGAATAACTTTATTTTCCCAATTCAAGCATACAAATCAATACAGTTGTTTATTCATACCAAAGTAATACTCTACTTACAATGGTTGCGGCGAATTCTCTAATTAAGAGATATGATTCCTTTGTTGAATTGATTGGCTTTAGGTTGCTTGAATTGCTTTAGGCTTTAGAACTTTCTTTCTAATTCTCTCTCTAGTCGGCGGCTACTCTTAGTCGTTCCTCAGCAACATGGCGGTTATGTTCTTAATTTGAATGAATAGATTAGGGTTTAGTCTAGGGTTGTTTATATAGAGGTTAGGAATTGATTAGGACCGTTGATGTTGCTAGGTTAGATCGTAGCCATTCATTAGATAGAGAGACCAATTAGAACCCGCCACCTAGCCCTAATGACAAAGCAGACCACAGAAATTCGACCAAACACAGACCTGGCCAGCCAGGTTGACTGGGCTCGACCAGGTCGACACCCCTGTCGACAGGGCTGTCGACAGCCCTGTCGACATGGGTAGCCCAGGTCGACAGCCCAGTCAACCTGGGTGGCCTTGGCGGGTGTTTATCCGCCCTGGCCCATTGGGCCCCATTTTCGAATTATTTTATTCTGTTTGAATTTTAAATTTAATTCAAAACTTCCGAAGGCCATATCTTCTTCATACGGACTCCGTTTTTCGAAAACTCGGACTCTATTTCGCGTATTTTTCCGAGACGAACGCAATGGCGTATCCCGTTTCCCTTGGTTCTTTGATTTCAAATTAATTATACTTTAATTTGTTAATTTCACAGTTATAGAATTTTCGGGGTGTTACAATGACATTATACATTTTGCTTACTCCCGGATGGATACTAAGTTTTGACTTGTGGCATTCATCCAGCACTTCCTTTCGGAGCTCAGAAATGTTAGGAACACAGATTCAACCTTTTAGCCTTAGAATCCCATCATTATCAACCTGAATGCTGGAGGGCTCACCTTTCTGAATTATCTCTCTGATCTTCTGAATGAAGTGATCATCCTTCTGAAGAGCAGATATTTTATCAATCAATGAAGTTGTAATGACAAAACTGGCGATCATTACATTCTTTCTACTTAACGCATCGGCCACGACATTGGCTTTCCCCAGAGTGTATAGAATCTCAAAATCGTATGCTGCAAGGAACCCTAGCCAACGTTGTTGCCTCATATTTAAGTCTTTCTGGGTGAACAGATACTTTAACGACTGATGATCTATAAACAATTCGAATTTCTCACCCAAAAGATAGTGCCTACAGATTTTCAAAGCAAATACGATAGCTAACAACTCAAGATCATGAGTGACATAGTTCTTTTCATGTGGCTTCAGCTGACGGCTAGCATAAGCAACAACTTGACCTCTTTGCATTAATACTGCACCAAGGCCTTCTCTAGAGGCATCTGTCTAGACTTTCAAATCCTGATTACCGTTAATAATCGTTAACACTGGAGCCATCGATAATCTGAACTTTAGCTCCTCAAAAGCCTCCTCGTATTCTGGAGTCCACTTGAATTTTGAGTGCTTCTTTGTAAGCTTCGTTAAGTGACTAGATATCTTCGAAAAATCTTTAACGAACTTCCGGTAATAACTAGCCAATCCAAGAAAACTTCGGACTTCTGTAGGAGTACTAGGTTGTTTCCAATTTTGAATAGCGGTGATTTTACTTGGATCCGCAGCAATTCCTTCTTTCGATATGCCGTGGCTAAGAAACTTCACTTCATCTTGCCATAATATACATTTGGACAGTTTGGCTTTTAATACATTCCTTCTCAGAATTTCTAGAACTTGATCCTAAATATTTTTCATGTTCGTCTTTTGACTTAAAGAAGATTAGAATATCATCGATAAAAACCAGAACAAACTTATTCAGGACTCCTCTGAACACTCGATTCATCAGATTGACAAAATAGGCAGGAGCGTTACATAAGCCGAACAGCATTACTAACCACTCATAGAATAAGTCTGGACCTCTGAATGTTGTCATATGAACACACTCTTTGGCAATACGAAGCTGATGGAAGCCTGTAGCTAGGTCCATCCTTGAAAATACTTGTGCTCCATTCAGACGATCCAATAAATCATCGATTCGCGGTAATGGATATTTATTCTTTATTGTCTGCTTATTCAAATCACGATAATCCACACATAGTTGCAAAGTACCTTCAGATTTTGGGACAAACGCCACTACTGCTCCCCGATCAGAGAAACTATGCCTGATCAGACCCTTCCATACAAGTTGTCGAGTTTGATTGTCTAGTTCTTCTTTCTCCTTTAGAGTCATTCTCCGAATAGCGTGCACTACTGGCCTTGCGTTCGGAATTAAAGCGATCTTGAAATCAATTTCTCTCTGCGGAGGTACACTAACAACTTCTTCGAACACATCTACATAATCCTTTACGACAGGAATATCTTTGATGAGGTCTGGAATATTCTCTATGACTACAGGGATATTTTCTATTTGAGCAGGAGAAACATCCAAAGCTGCCCAGAAGTCTTTTCTATTTGAATTCTGACCTTCACAGGGAATGGTTATATAGTCACCGGATTTAATCTTTGCCCTAACAACTTTGTCGGCGCATCTAACCTCTGCCTCATATTTGGTTAACCAATCCAATCCCAAAATAAGATCGAATTCAGTAAAATTCATGACGATAGAGATGGTAGGGAACTTATAACAGGAAAAAGAGACAGGCACCGCACAAATCTAGCTAAGATCGAGAGAACCCCCAACCGGATTATGGACAGTGATGGGTTCTTTAAGCTTTCTCAATTTCAATTCCAACTTCTTAACCGCATTCTTTGCAATAAAGCTTCGCGACGCGCCTGTATCAAATAGTACTTTAACTGGAATATTTTTGACATTAAGCATGCCTTCTAAAACATCAGACCTTCTCTGACTAGCTGAGGGTGCTGAGGTTTCTGCCACTTCAATTACATGAGCCTCTTTGGTCGCTTTTAACAGCTGGCAATCTTGCTTTACATGGCCAAATCGATGGCAAATGCTGCATTCTCTGGTCTCTTGAAACTTCTTATTAGACTTAGATCCTTGCTTTCTTTGTTTCTTCAAAGATCTGCAATTTATTGACAAATGTCCTTGCTTATTGCAGTTAGAGCATGTGGCAGTCGTTATTGGTTCTTTCTCAGATTTAGCCCTTTTTCTCTTGGCACTGGGCTTCTTACTGACCTCAGACACTATACTGGCCTCAGGACGATCAGTTTCAGACTCACCTTTATTACTAGAACTAACTTCCTCTTCGTAACGCAACATACCTTTCTTGTCGAGATCCTCATACTGGTAAGCCATGTGTATCATTTCAGGAAAAGGAAGCTTCACATTTCTCATTACACTATTCTGATATTTTCTTTGCAGGCCATGAATAAACCTCAGATTCTTCCTCTTTGGATCTTTAATCAGGTGTGGGGCAAAATGAGAAAGTTCATTGAATTTCTTTGATATTCGGGAATGGTCATATCTCCTTGTATCAGATAAGAGAATTCATCACATAACCGCTCAGTTGCTTCTGGAGGAGTAAATCTTTCTAAAAAAATCACTTTAAATCTATCCCAGGTGATATCACCTTCTGGATTTTCCTTAATAATCGAATCCCACCAGAACAAAGCTTCTTCTTTGAGTGCCCAAGAAGCCAGTAATCTTTTCTGATCATCTCTCAGCTTTAGACCTTCAAAGATTTTCTCAGCAGAACGAATCCAAGCTTGTGTTTCCATAATGGACTCTTTGCCAAAGAACGGTGATCCACCCAGATTTCGATATCTCTTGAATAGAACTTCTATATCTGATTCTGGCTGCGGGAGCACAACTGGCTCATTAGCTTGTCGAGCCATACGATTATTTCTTCTGTTTCTATCACTCATTTTCTAGTGTGTCTGCAATTAGCAGACAAAGTGTCAGGTCAACAAAAAAGATATTTCAAAACATAGAGACAAATACTTGAATGTAAATGTGTCTACTGGGGTGTATTTCATTCTGCTTTACTCATACTAGGATATTACTGATCCTATCTGTAATGAGTTATTAGTCCTAGAACACTACTGGTTCTATTTCTGACGAGTTCTTTAATATGTTATATTCCAGCATTAAGCTTAACCAATGCTCTGATACCACGTTGTGACGACCCCAAATCCCGTACCGACGGAGACAAGGGTAATCTTTGGAATATAACACATGAACAAATAATAGCAGAACAGAATTAAATAAATACACCAGATAATGCACAAATAATTCACTAGATAATCGTAATCATCAGAGTTACACAGTATACAGGATCATACTTAGTACAAATACAGTTCAGCTATACATAAATGTCTACAGCGGAAAACAAACATAATATGTACAATAGGAGCTGAACAGCATAAAAAGAGATAAATGATAGAATCCATCTTCAGCTCCAGCTATCCAGAAAGAGCCTGCTAAAACCTGAATACAAGGCCGCCCATGTAGAAAAAGGGGCACCCGAGTTTGCAAGTGAAACAAACTACGAGTCAGTCATGGGACTGGTATGAGAAATCTACTTAACACATTTTATAATTGGCTAATCATAGGACCACGCCACTTTCGTGGAACGGGTTTACTCCGTTGGATTGCCAGTGCTTAAAACAAGTAAATCTTTTAAACATCGCAATTCTTTTTATAAAAATGAAGCCATTATAAGACTCAGTTCCCATCACACAATGCAACGCAAACTGGAGGATAGAGTTTTACCTTATAATGGCCAAAATATGCTTGATACGAATAAAACAAAAGAATTTGATATTATTGCTAGAGTTTATATGTTTCAAAAACAATTTCGAATCATAACTATCAATCATAGACGACATGGGTACCATATATCATGTCGCCATATATAGGTATACAAATAAAACCGCATACTCACGTATTTGGAAATTGGATTTCCGTCATGAACCAAGGCAAAAGATAGTCCTTACCGACTTCGAGACTCTCTAGCCCGAGCCTCTGGAACAGCCGCAACTGCACCTTGGATCGTCAGGGCCGGTCCACACGGAGTGGATTATAGTGCCTGAACAAAGCGTTTCCCCACCCTTTGGGGCGTAAATGAGCCAACTAATGAATCTATCGGTCCCGGATTGACCGATATAACCGAGGCGCCTCGCAACAGCAACAACCACATAGGTGAAAATAATATAAATGTCAGCCAGTTTAAGCACTGACACCACCTCTAGCTAGAAAGAAACGCATGTCCTCCCTGGTGTCCTCTCCCGTTTTTGGTTCATTCCAGGGTGTGAGGTTCGCGAATTCACGTTATACACAAAGCTACGCCACACAGGCGGTGCTTTGATCATCAACCACAAGACTTTGCTTTTCAACAGAAGCCTTGATCACTGCATCCTAGCACGCCACACAGGCAATTCACACCATGCAACTGATGGCTATCAATCACACAGAATGAATTCCCATGTCAGACACACAGTCCATTTGCAAGTCCGTTCTGGATCTAAACGAAACCGGAGTCACTATAAACCTCGCATACCCATTGATCTTCACGTACGTCTGGTCGATCACTGTTGAAACAAGATTTTGATCGATGCCAACATATAAAGGTGCAATGAAGATTATTTCATAGAGATAAGGTTTTTACTTTGAGTCGTTTTAGAAATATGTTAAAATATATCTTCAAAGTATAACACGAATGCACAAAACAATATCATATCTTCGTTGCTTAAATCTGTATATTTGAGGAATTGAAAAGTCACAGAAAAAGCCTAAACGGTCTAGGCTCCGACCAGGAAAGAGTGCAGAGTGATATAGACTATGGACCGAGGTCCTCTGGTCCATAGCCAGAAAACGGTCGACCTCCCAAAAAAGGACCGGTCGACCGGTTTTACTCTGTTTGCACATAACGGCTATTTTTTTTATTCTTTAAATTTCCAGAAACTTAACCGGTCGACCGGTGATTTTCAACCAGTCAACCGGTTCCGAACAGCAAGCTTTTTCATGAAGGGTTGCTTCCATTCATCAAGAGTTTTCTCTTCAAATTTCAATGGAAATAGATGCAATCTTTTGTAGAAACTCTTCATGAAGGAATGCAACTATTCTACACTATAAATAGACTTGAAATCATACTTTCAAATCACCGATTCTTGCTCTAATTTCTGATCTTACTTTCTAAATACTCTTGCATTCTAAAAGCTCTCAAATATTTCAATTGCTTATTGAATCATTGAAATTATTTCAAATCTCTTAATTCAATAAGTAATATACTTCCTTCAATCTTCACATACACATTATATGCTTGAGGATAAGATCATAGAAAGGTTGTACTACAAGTGACAAATCCGTGTTATTAAGAACACACATTGTCGAACTACAAGATTATTCATCTTGGTTGAAGTCCTGTGTGTGATCAGGCAAGTGTTGAAGTCCTCGGTGTTGTTGGAGCCATGAAATCCCGTTCGGTTGCTCGGGTGTTGTATATTTGTTCCTCTGGGTGAAGTGAGGTTGTTAGTGAAAATCCAGATAGGAGGTCTGGGACTGGACGTAGGACGGTGCTCCGAACCAATATAAAAAGCCATGGTGTGATTTTTCCATTTTTACTGCATTTACTATACTACTGTTCTGTGATTAGCTATTACTTTATACTTGAATATTGTTTGTCATATTACTCGATCCTTGTGTGTATATTATACTTAGCAAGCACACACACACACTTTCAATTGGTATCAGAGCCTGGCGTTCTAGAGATCGTAACAACATCCCAGAACAAATGGCTATAAAGAAATCTAGTCAAGGAATTAGAAAGTGGAAGAGAAACAAAGCGGAATCAAGAGAGCAAGGAAGCAAATGTCTCATGGATAAAGTCAGATCACAATCGGTATCTACAGATTCATTATATAAAGATCTTTTGTTAGACCATGAAAAATTATTGAAACTCAATACTGTCATTTTAGCTATGTCAAAAAATTACAAGCACGAAAATTCCAAATTAACAGAAGAAAACAATCGTTTGGTAAAACAAGCCAAATGTTTTGAAAATACCTTATAAGAGCTTGTTTCTCAAAAAGATTTCCTTCAAAAAGAAAATGAGCGACTAGAAGATAAAAACAATGTTCTTTTAAAGGAAATTGATCTTTTGCAAAATAGAAATATATCATTAGAAGATTCTTTAAATAATTCTAGTTATTTAATTTCGTCTCTTGAAAAAGAGAATGGAGCTTTAACTGAAAAGAATTTAGAATTATCTAAAGAATATGAGATTTTAAAGGTGAATAATAATATTTTGCAAAATGAAATTTTTGACACAAAAGTAAATTTTGAAAAATTACAATCTCCTTTTAATTCAGAATCTCAAATTTTTGGTCTCAAAACTGAGAACGGTACTTTGAAAGAAAAAAATTCTGAATTAAATAAGGAAATTGATAATAACAAATTTTCCTTTGAAAATGTCACTCGCAACTTTGGAATCAAATTTGAAAAATGTACAAATAAGTTCGCAAAATTTAATAAAGGTCAAAATGATTTAAATGATATTTTATCTTGCTCCAGACCTTTACACGATAAAAGTGGTATAGGATATAATAAAACCAATCATAGAAATAGTACTAGATATGCTTTCATGTATAATAAGAATATCACTACTAGTACTAATGCACATCCAAGACCCAATTATTATAGAAATTCGAATACTTCTATGACTAGCGGTATTTATAATAAATATAGAAGTACGAAAAGGAAAATCACTAGAAATTACTTAAGTATTTGGGATCCTGTAAGTTGGAAAAACAGAGAAAAATATATCGATGATTATTTTGATTTAGTAGTTAATAATGAAAATTTTATCTTTAAAGGTTCCATTAATCCCTCTTGGGTATGGTTACCTTCCATCTAACTCATGGACCCAAACAAAGCAAGTGGGTACCAAACTATATATGTTATATTTTTTGCAAGTATACCACAATAAAGAGAAGGTTATTCGGTATCTTCTGAACGTACTATAATTATTGTATTCTCTACTACTCTCGATTACTGTGCTTATTATGGTATTTATTCTTTTCAATTGATGACAAAGGGGGAGAAATATTTTCTCTTATGATTATTCATATCATTCATGGTACATATGTTATCATTTAAAATTATGTGCTTAAC
Source organism: Allium sativum (assembly GCA_030737875.1). NCBI lineage: Eukaryota > Viridiplantae > Streptophyta > Magnoliopsida > Asparagales > Amaryllidaceae > Allium > Allium sativum. Next base: position 117,675,955 of record CM060918.1, read on the forward strand.
ATGGTAACAATATATGTGTGCTAACATTTGTTAATGCAGTAATCAAAAGGTATGATTATTTATATTATGAACTAACAAAAATTGCAGAAATTCAGGGGGAGCTTTATATTTAGAGAAAGAAAATCCAAGGTGTTATCATCAATCAAAAAGGGGGAGAATGTTGAAACAAGATTTTGATCGATGCCAACATATAAAGGTGCAATGAAGATTATTTCATAGAGATAAGGTTTTTACTTTGAGTCGTGTTAGAAATATGTTAAAATCTATCCTCAAAGTATAACACGAATGCACAAAACAATATCATATCTTCGTTGCTGAAATCTGTATATTTGAGGAATTGAAAAGTCACAGAAAAAGCCCAAACGGTCCAGGCTCCGATCGGGAAAGACTGCAGAGTGATATAGACTATGGACCGAGGTTTACTGTGTTTGCACATAACGACTATTTTTTTGATTCTTTAAATTTCCAGAAACTTAACCAGTCGACCGGTGATTTTCATCCAGTCGACCGGTTCTGAACAGCAAGTTTTTTTATGAAGGGTTGCTTCCATTCATCAAGAGTTTTCTCTTCAATTTTCAATGGAAACGGATGCAATATTTTGTAGAAACTCTTCATGAAGGAATGCAACTATTCTACACTATAAATAGACTTGAAATCATACTTTCAAATCACCGATTCTTGCTCTAATTTCTGATCTTACTTTCTACATGCATTCTAAAAGCTCTCAAATATTTCAATTGCTTATTGAATCATTGAAATTATTTCAAATCTCTTGATTCAATAAGTAATATACTTCCTTCAATCTTCACATACACATTATATACTTGAGGATAAGATTATAGGAAGGGTGTACTACAAGTGACCAATCCGTGTTATTAAGAACACACATTGTCGAACTACAAGATTATTCATCTTGGTTGAAGTCATGTGTGTGATCAGGAAAGTGTTGAAGTCCTCGTTGTTGTTAGAGGCGTGAAATCTCATTCGGCTGCTCGGCTGTTGTATACATGTTCCTCCGGGTGAAATGAGGTTGTTAGTGAAAATCCAGATAGGAGGTCTGGGACTGGACGTAGGACGGTGCTCCGAACCAGTATAAAAAGCCTTGGTGTGATTTTTCCATTTTTACTGCATTTACTATACTACTGTTCTGTGATTAGCTGTTACTTTATACTTGAATATTGTTTGTCATATTACACGATCCTTGTGTGTATATTTTACTTAGCAAGCACACACACACTTTCAATCACCACTCATTATCCATATATCGGGATGCCTCCCAATCAGGACATCAGTTATCATCCAACCGAGGCGAAGATCTCCGGTCTTCAACCACCATCTTCATCTTCGACTTCTTATCGTCGATTCAGTTATTCAGAATGGGATAAACCCGGTCTTTCTGAGCAACTCGCGTATATAATAAACCATTGCTACACAAACATAACATACGCCTTATTCCAATTCATTAGTCACTAACCGTGAATCAGTAAGAGAACGATTTTCCAAATATTAACCCCGAAGGCCGAAACCAACATCAGATCAACATCCAGGAAACCATTTGACTTAGCTAACCTTCGGTTAGTTTCTAAATTTCGCATTCCATATCGTTTATAATATTTTATAATGATTTATCGCTATTTTTATTTATTTTATAATAGCCAATTTATTCAAACGACGCTTCAGGCCATAACGCGGCCGTGGCGCTGTTTTTCGTCAGATTTGATTTACACATATTTGAAAATCTAACCGTTGGATCTTTGCAAAATTTATATCATTAGAAAGATCTTTTCAAAACGAATCCAACGGTTCCAGTTTTGGGAAAATCCGACGGTCGGATCTCCCGGTATACTCATTTGAAGTTTCGATTTCAAAATACGAACTGCAGCGTCGTTATTCGATTTAATTTAATTATATTTATATATATATATAATCGATTCTAGCGCTGATTTTCTTCAGATTTGAATTAAACATTCCAGACAATCCAACCGTTGGATCTTTACAAAGTTGGTGTCGTTGGAAAGATATTTCCAAAGCGAACCCAACGGTTTCGGTTTCGGGAAAATCCGATGGTCGGATCTCCCGCACTAATCGTTTGAAATCACGGTTTCAAAACAGGAACTGCAGCTTCGTTATTCGATATATTTTAATTATATATATATATATATATAATCGATTCTTCGATTTCAAAACTATTTTCTTTTCATACATTTGATAAAAATGATATTTTTATCAAACCGACTATTATTTCAACACTTCGCTATTTTTAACAATTCATGTATATAATAAAAATGTGATTTTTATTGTAAAACAACTTATTTCTAAACCCGACTATTTTATATAGTTGATATAGATGATAAAAATATGATTTTTATTATAAAACAATTTATTTCAAAACACGAATACCATTCAACACATGAATTTCTATTCAACGAATGAATTTCTATTCAACACGTGAAGGTTTTCTATAGTTCGTATATATATAATAAAAATGTGATTTTTATTGTTAAAGCGATTTATTTAAAACATGAATACCATTCAACACATGAATTTCTATTCAATGAACGAATTTCTATTCAACACATGAATGTTTTCTATTCAACACACGAATATAGTTTCAACACATGAAAATAATTCTAACACATGAATATTATTCAAAATTTCGGCAGCATAATGGCAGGGTAGTTAAAACCGGGGCCGTCCCTAGTGCGACTCCTCGCTCTACCTTAAAGCCTCGCAGCTTTTGACAATGGGGATTTCATGCATCTAGTTCGCACGCAGGCGGCATGTGAATTTTTTTCATTTCCACAAACTAATCCTATGTGGTTTCAACCAAATAATTCTCAACCACTAACGGGTATTTTTCAACCACAATCAATTAATTTCAACCACAAACAATCAATTTCAACCATTCGCTATCAACCAATTTTCACACCAATCACAACCAATAAATATCGTTCATGGTTTGTGGACGAGGGGCGTATATATATATATAAGTAAATTTCACTTCTATTCAACACATATATAATTTTTACAACGCATATATAACTTATACATCGACCGTACAACTTATACAACGCTTATACATGAGGTGTACAAAGCTTATATAACTCATACATCGACTATATAATTTATACATCGTCGTTTTCCATATCGTTTATAATTTAGAAATCTCACATTGGGTTCCACTCCACCAAAAATAGCAGAAGGCTCAGAAAAATACGCGGTCTCTTCTAGAATGTAGAAGACGTCCACACGAGTCCACTATCTCTTGTTTCACTGAATTTCGTCAACAAACGAAAAAGATATGATTTTTACAGTGAAATCAAAAACCGTAGCGCTTTAAACTGCTATAATATAGTTTAAAATAATTTAAACCGTACCTCAGTTGTTTCGTTCAAAACTAGGTTTCAATTTTACTCGAAATCCGTGAAGCTTGAAGAGGATCGGGCTACGCAGTGTCGAAGGGGGAGGAGAGGCGCTCAGGGGGCGGGGGAAGTGGGCCCACTCGGTGGTGCCAGCTGTCGGCGGCGGTGGTTCAAAGGGCTCGACTTTCGAGCTCGAATTCTCCCCCAATTCTGAACGAAAAAATCCAAACTATATAAGGATTTGAAGATCTTCTCGAGCTCTTCAAAATCTTCAACTGGAGGAGGGGCTAATTGTGCTTGGTTTGGTCGGAAAGTGGATGGGAACGGAGGGAAGCAGTTCCGCCGTGCGATTGATCGGGGAGAGAGAATGTCGGGGGGAGGGAGATCTGATGTGGACCAATCGTTTTTATTTATTTATAAAGTTTTAAAAATCCAAAAATACCCCTTGCCTCCTACGAACTCCAACCCACACCCAACAACTGTCGTCCCTAGCCAAATACCCCCATTCCGAACACAATGGGATATGTTTCGTAGGCCTGTTCGACTGTTTCAGTGAGTTTTCCTTCAAATTAAAATATAAAACATTCAATATTTAATTTGAACATACATTTCAATTTGTCGGGGCCACATATTGATTCTAAAAATTCCCTAAAAATAAATATAGCTATGTTTTGACGATACGGTCCCAACAAAACTAGTTTCGTCGAATTCTGAGACTGTTTGAAAAATGGCCCTTTTCTAGTCGATCCATTTTAACAGAAATCGACCAAACACATTTTCCTTTGCCACGCTCACATAATAGCTTCAAAAATTATGAAATTTGAAACCTAACAATAATTTAACATCTCGGATCCAACAAAATTGGTTTCATCGAATTCCGAGGTCGTTTGCAAAATGGTCATTTTCACGGGCTATATAAACTCTATAGCGACCTTTCTGAAAATTCATTTAGCTATAAATTTTTCTTCCAGTTATGAAACTTCGATTTTTCAGATTTGTTAGAAAGATATTCACTAACAGATTTAAATATTTTTGGTTTCACTCAAATCCGTTTTGTTTTGCACCCGGTACAGTCAGTCAAAGTTTGAATTCAATTTTTGAAACTACCACACCATTTCAGGCCTTGTTTATAATTAGAATTAATTATATTTATTTTCAAATGTCGATTCAAACTTACTTTTCATCGTTATTATTTAAAATATTTATTTTCAATATTTAAAATCCACCAAAATAGCCAATTAAAATTTTTTTAATTGGTTCAGATTTTCCGGGTTGTTACACATGCAAATAATATGAATAATTGCATAATTCTATTCAAAAATGGAAAATAGTTGTATGCTAATATCCATATTTAAATGTTACTTGCCTAACTATATGCAGCTAAGATGAATTTTTTCATACGTATATTCATCTATTTTGAATATTTGCATCCCAGATGTATACAAATATTCATAATAATTGCATATATGTATGCTAGTAATGATAACTGTAAATTTCAAAGAAAATAATATTAAAATACTGAAATAAATAGAAAGCATTAGTAGAAATGTTCACAACAATTACTACAGTAAACATTACAACCAAACATCATAAAAAAACAATAAAATACAAAAAACATCTACTAGTTTTATGTAGAAAACATCCTTTTATTTTGACCCCACTGCTTGAATCTCTCGCGGTATCAACAAAACTATCAACATAAAGATGATTAGAATAGCTATAATTCCCGAACTTCAACAACACCAGTACACCAATATCAGCAGGAACACTATTACAGAAAGAATAAAATCAAAATTAATAAGCGTGATCTGCAGTAATCAAATAAAATTACGTAGACATCCTAAAATTAGTGTAAATATTTGCATAAATATACGCATATATCATTCAAAGATGCATACTTGTATGCAGCTATTCATAATTGTTACATATATCATTCAACACTGTTACAGAAAGAAGAATTGTGTGCATCTGATTATAGTTTCTGCATTATTGCATGCTAATATTAACCAAAAGAAGCATAATTAAAAGCATATATACAAAAGAGTATTATAATGTTCATTTAAATTCATGAAAACTTGCAAATATTCAGAAAAATTGAATACATGTATGCTTAAAACATAATAATTGATGTTATAAGTAAAAAATGAATTGTCACACATCATACTTCATTTCCATTTTTTCAAGTAGCAGTTAAATCCTTATCCACGTCTATCATTACCAAGTATCAACAGCACCCCATTATCAGTAGGAACACCGTTATACGAAGAAAAGAATAAACATTAATAAACATAATCTGCAGTAATCAAATAGTATTACGCAGAAATTTACAAAAATTAAAAAATTAACAATATATGCATATTTTATATATTTTATTATGCATATATTACGAAAATACACATATTTGTATACAACCAATCAACAAACACACGCAAACAGATATTCAAAATAGTTTTATATTCTAATGCATTTATACAGAATATATGAACACATACGGAAATTTCCTGAATATATTCAAAACCCTATACACCGATTATAACAATATTTGCATATTTTTATGCAAATATTAACAATTTATGCATAATTGTATACACCTATTCAGAATATAAAAACAAATGTATTGCCAAATTTAACAAATAAAACTGTACGGTCTATAATAAAATTAAAACTTTATACAGTTATTAAATTATCAATCGTCAAGTCTATACAATTAAAGAAGATCAAATTAACCAATTAACAAAGATCGTGCAAAAAAATGATACCCGTAGAAAATAAAAATTATAAATTACCTTGAAGAAGAAACATTCATTACAGAAATCAACGATGGATCGAATTAAATAACTGAAAGAATTCTGAGCGAATTAAATTTTACATATACGGAATGAAAAAAACTGAGAAATATGAGGCGCTGCCATGAAACAGAATTATATGACTGTGGAAAGAACTAAACCCTAATACGTGTTTTGTATTATTTTAATTACGACGTTAATTAACGAAAAAGGGCAGTTCTAGAAAAAAAAGAACCGCTATTTGAAAATAGGGTTGAAATTTATATGTTTGAAAAGGGAAGGATGTGAGTCTAATTAAGTTTGGTTTTAAGGATGTGAGCCTAATTTTCACTTTTTTAAATACAAACTATCTTTATGAATATTTTTGAAGCTATAAATGTATTTGGTTTAAAAAGATAAACAATTTTATATTTCTATACAAATATTGTATTTTAAATAAATATTGTCTTTCTGATTTTTTGATATTACAATTTAAATTACTATTGACTTTAAACAATAAGATATACAAGTTATAAAAGAAGTTTTGTTAAATTACTAACAAAAAAATAATTACTAAAAACTATCTTTACGAAATTTTTTGAAGCTATAATTTTGTTAAAAAAAAGTTAAACAAGATTATCTTTCTATACAAATATTGAATTTTAAATGATTATTGTCTTTAAACAATCAGATATACAAGTTATTAAAGAAGTTTTGTTAAATTACTAAGGGAAAAATATTTAATAAAAACTATCTTTATGAATATTTTTGAAGCTAAAAATGTATATGTTTTAAAAAGATAAATAAGATTAACTTTCTATACAGATATTGAATTTTAAATGATTATTTTCTTTAAACAATTAGATATACAAGTTATTAAAGAAGTTTTTTTTTAATTAATGAGAAGAAAATAATTACTAAAAACTATCTTTACGAAATTTTTTAAAGCTATAAACGTATTTGTTTTAAAAAGATAACAAGATTATTTTTTTATACAGATATTGAATTTTAAATGATTATTGTCTTTAACCAATCAGATATACAAGTTATTAAAGAGGTTTTGTTAAATTACTAAGGAAAAAACATTTAATAAAAACTATCTTTGTGAATATTTTTGAAGCTAAAAATGTATTAGTTTTAAAAAGATAAAGAAGATTATCTTTCTATACTAATATTGAATTTTAAATGATTATTATCTTTAAACAATCAGATATACAAGTTATTAAAGAAGTTTTGTTAAATTACTGAATTCTTTTACTAAAAATTATCTTCACGAAATTTTCTGAAGCTAAAAATTTATTTGTTTTAAAAAGATAAACAAGATTATCTTTCTATACATATATTGAATTTTAAATGATTATTGTCTTTAAACAATCAGATATACAAGTTATTAAAGAAGTTTTGTTAAATTACTGAATTGTTTTTACTAAAAACTATCTTTATGAAATTTTCTAAAGCTAAAAATTTAATTGTTTTAAAAAGATAAACAAGATTATCTTTCTATACAGATATTGAATTTTAAATGATTATTGTCTTTAAACAATCAGATATACAAATTATTAAAGCAGTTTGGTTAAATTTATAAGGAAAAAATATAAATTTATTTATCTTTTAAAACTAAAAGTGATTTTTAAATACTTTTATTGCTTATAACCAGTATAGCCAATCGAATTATTTATCGTTGATCATTAATTTTAGAATGCAAATACATTTATAATAAACAATTTGTCCAATAACAAAATTGATATTTCAATGCAGGAAAACTGCGTACACGAAATTCAAGGTACGCTGATAAAAAAACAGCATTTGAAGATACACAACAATGTATCTTTACAGACATTAAAGGAGACCAGTGTACAAATATAAGGAACCATTCATATTCTTCTTGTGATATACACAGCCAGACAATGCAAAATATACCAACACCTCCACGTACTCCTATTGTAAGTAAACAAAATTTTATAATATTAAGTGCAAAAGTTAGACTATATTATCATTATATTCTTGTATAATAATTTGATTACCAGACAATAGATGATTATGTAACCAATGTTAAAGATAAAATATGTATATCACATTGTGAGAAAACATATAAATTGTGTACAAAAGATAAATTTGTTTATCTTTTTAAAAACAGATATATTATTCATGTGATCATCTAAACTTAGTTTAATTGTTTTCCTGCATGCTTAACCAAAAGCTAAGTAGAAATTTTATTCTGTATTTAAATTAACATCATTCCCATTTAATAATTTGGTATAACAGGTTCATACTGCAGTCAGAGCCACAACTTCACGAATGTGTCTACTCTCCTCCAGAAGGATGCTTATATAGAAATTTAGACAACAACTCCGACCCCGACACAGAAGATGATGCTGAACAATATGAAGGGGAAAAAAGGGGTGAGGAAAAAAATAAGGGAACTTATAGGTGTAATTTAGATGCATTCTACAAGGTGATGACTACAATAAAGGGAAAAAAAACATATTCTCTTCTGCTGCAATGTCATATATAAATAGAACACCTTTCAAAAAATTATTTCATATACTTTTGGAAGGTAAAATCAGAAGAAAGGATATTAAAAAAAAGTGCAAAAAGTTTAGATGAATTCATTACATCATACGATAGGGAAGGGAAAGCATTTAAAATAGGAGATGCTAGTCTTAAGTTAATTGAAGAGGATATTAGTTTAATACTTGGATTTCCATTGACCGGAAAGAATATATTCCCAATTGGAATTATGAGTAGGAATAACTTGGATGAGGAGTACTTAAGTATTCTAAATCGACATTTTGAGTGGAATGAGAGGGTAAATAAGAAAAATTTGAGTAAGAGAATCAAAATAATGATTGAAGAAAGGAATGGAAGTGAAGATTTGGTTAAATTACTTCTTTTGTTACTAATTATCACATTCTTCTTCCCTAACAACCAATTCTACTTACAATGGGGATTTATTCCCAAATTGTTGAGTTTGAAGAACATAAATTCCATTTCTTAGGCAAAATCTATTCATACACATGTGTTCCAAAATGTTGAAAAGTTTGCTAAAGACCCAAGAAATATGCCCGGATGCTCCATGATATTATTGGTATGTATTTTATATTTAATACTGTATATTGAATATATCTAATATCAGAAAATAACATATTTTAATTTTTTGACAGTATTGGCTTTGTAAAGGACACAAATCATTAAGGTTAAAGAGGGTTGTGAAAGTGAAAGGCCAAGAATATTAAAATGAAATTTATCGTTGTTGAAAAACATATCAATTCAATCCATTAAGTCAGAAAAGGTAATTTCTTTGTGTGTGCTTCCTTGCTGATTATGTCATTTTACTGTTATTGTTTAAATTAAAAAACTTAATTTTTACCACATGCGTAAAAAGATAAGAACTTTTATCTTTTTTAAAAATTTCCTGTTTTTATTATCAATACCTTTGATTAATCTAATGCTTATTAATGATTATTGTGTATTTTCACCTAGAAGTCAAATAAATTTGCGCATAACAAATTAATCAACAATATGAAGTAACAATATCATTTTCCTAATTTTATTTTTTCAGTTTGCAAAGACATTCGACAAAATTATGAAAGATGAAAAAATTCGGCTACTGAAAGTGAACAAGACTTTGGAAGAGGGGAAAAAAGATAATGAAGAAAGCTTTCTTCTAACATAAGTCGAAGGCAAAGTTAAAGAAATTGCAAGACTAAAAAGTTGAGCTATTACAAAAAAAGCTTCAGTCCAAAGAAAATCAATTACAAGCTGAAAAAAGAACAGAAAAGAATTGGAAAGTTTTTTAAATAATGGCCACAATTTCACTGAAATTCTTGAAAAAGAATGTGAGAAAAAGAATGATAAAGAAACCAAAGATATAGAAAAAGATTTGGAACATAATGAAACCGACAAAATAGAAAAAAAATGTGAGAAAATTGATGGTGAAGAAATGGAAGATATAGAAGAAGAAATAGAACATAATGAAAATGAAGACATTCAAGAAAAAAGGTGAAAATATGGATGGTGAAGAACAGGAAGATAAAGAAAAAGTAGAACATAATGACTCTGAAGAATTTGAAGAAAAAGAAAAATTTTGGTGATGTTAAGTAAGCTTGTATACTATTTGAATTGTATACTTTATAAATTAATAAAAGTAAATTTCTTAAATTATAACTTTGTTTACTTTACAGTGTAGAGATTTACAATTTAAACGACAAAAACAATATTGTCATACATAAGGACATAATTGAAGAACTGATTTTCGGTGAATTTGTTTCTGGCCAGGTAAGTATGTAATATAATTCGACTTATGACACTAATGGATTTGAACACATATGATATTTATTCTGATTACTGAAACATAGAAGCTCTACCGATCACATACTTTTCATACTTTTTACAATATAAAAAGATAAAAACATATATCTTATTTTTTAAAATAATGTTTTCGTACTTATATTGTCACATCTGATAATCTATTACTAGCATATCAAAACAATATAAAATTGTTTTATTGTATATGTTTATTATTGCAACTACTCTGATATAATTCATGTGCAGATAATTGGTTGGTACTGGTATAAAGTAGCTAAAATGTGGGATGTTAATTCAAACGTAGCTTAAATTAATACCACAATGACAGTAAGACCTTTATTATAGACATATACGTAATGATTCATTAATAAATCTGGTTTGTATAACTTCAATATTAATTTGTTTATACTGAAAAGTGCTCCAATTGACATAGAAAATGTCAAAACTCATTCGTTTATTCCAGCTTTGACAGAAGCACTACAAGGTTCATAATGTGATGTACTTTTATTTCCAATCCACGTAGACTCACACTGGGTATTATTAACATTTGAACCAGAATTTTCAGAGTGGACACTGTATTATTCTTTGTCAAACAGATGCAGAAATGGAAGATTTACCAGTAGGCACAAAAAAAGCGCGTTAAAAATCATAAAACATTTGGAATGTTTAATTTTTCTACATTAACTAATTTAATAGATATTTTTATTATTATATACAGCAAAATTTAGTCAATGACATAAACAAGAAACTTCAGAAGGAATAAACTACGGAGAATACAAAAAAAATCATCTGTACTTATAGTTGGAGAATGTGCTCAACAGCGTAATGGGTTATACTACATAATTACTATATTTTTTAATTTTTCTCCCACATATAATCAACAACACCAAAGGATAAATAGTTTATCTTTTTTCAGAGTCAACTGTTTATGTTATACATACAAAAATACATACATAAAACTTCATTTTTTTAAACATAAAAACTTATTTACTAAATGTTTTAATACTATATTAAAACATATTATAATTATATTAATTTTTGCTACTATAAAATAAATATATAATATTTTTAAATTAAAAAGTTGAATAAAATAAATACATTTATCTGTTTTAGTAACTTCTTTTTTTATACATCAACTTATACATATATATATATATTTATTTATTTATTTAATAAGAATTATAAAATTATTTTAAATTTAACCATCTTAAAAAGGATTTATATTTCTTACAACAGATTTGATTACGGAATGTATGTGATTACGAACATTTTAAGACTGTCTCAAGATAGATGTCTTCTTGTAACCATAGCTCAAACATAAATTAATTACCTAAGAGCTAGTATTTCATCCGGAATATTCCATAATGAAGATTTCTGCTGGACAAAGGATAAGTCATTTGCTGAAGATAACAAGTTTGTTTGTAGTTCATAATGCTTGAAGGTGAACAATGGACAATATCTTATCAGACGAGATGGATTTATTTGTTTGTACTCTTTTTCGATACATTGTTAATGACTGTTAATTGTCTGTATATGTTGAATGTCTGTGTATTACGTTGGATTATGAAAATTATCGTGAAACTTCAAGGTTTAACAGCACTGCTTCAATATATTCTAATTGCATTATAAATTCACTGCTGTAATTTGTTCAAACTGTATAAATATATTTAACTAAATCACTGCTTGATATATCAAATTATCTTTTACTGCCCAAAAATATATAATCATTTATATTTATTATTTTACAGCTGATAAAAAGCTATACTTAGGGTTGGTTTTACAATGTATAAGTATAGTATATAAAACAGATATACTGCTTGACTTATAATACAAATTTTTTTGAACTTATTATCTTATGTAAACTGTGTTGTACTTAAAATATAAAAGATAAATCATTTTATCTTTTTACATACTTACCAACACCATTCTCGAAATAACAATTAATTTATAATATCTAATTTTAACTAGCAACCTGTAACATAAATTCTGGTAATTTTAAGATGAAATTCTGATAAATTAACACGAATTTTCAATACTCATTTTTATTATAGAGCTAAGCTAAGAAAGATAAAAGCTTATATATTTTGTTAAATATAAGTTAATACAACATAGTACTATACAGCCATAACAGTAAGTTCATTATTAAATTCAAAATAAACATTTTACATATTACAAACTCATGTCATCAGATAATACAAATTCATTATTTAATTCATCATAAAAGTTTTCAACATATACCATCACAATAGCATCACTAAAATTAGGTTAACTTAAAATATAATCGTTAAAAGATAAAATCAAATATCTTTCTTCTATATAAGTATAACAAAAGTACTACTAATAAAACACCATTCGTATATTGGTGTCAAAACATACAACATTAGACATCACAATTCACCAACTCCCACAAGATCTGTTATCCTTTTAAAGATATAATCAATTATTATTTTTAAAGATATAATCAATTATGTTTTTAAATCCTATAAGATCTGTTATCTTTTTCAAACAAACATTATCAGGACTATACAAAATCAGATATCAAATACTGTTAATATTCTTCAAAATTACAAAACCTACGTTGTAAGGGAAGAAAAAAACTCATGTATTTTTGCTAATGAATTGAGCATTAGGACATTGCTCATTATAATTTTCTCAACATAAACATTAAAATGCATTTATCAGTGAAATCAATTATCATTTTATGTCCAACTTATAATTTTCTATAAAGAATCTAATATATTTATTATTTTCAGTCATTATTTTTGAAAAAAGATATAATCATATATCTTTTTCGAATCACAAATCATCAAAAACTAAATAACATGCATCGTCGACTAATAATATTTTAGATCCAACTACATAACCAAATTGAGTATAAACAGAACTAACTGACATAAATGAATAGTTTGATTGCTCAAGCCAAATTTGAAGTTATAGTATAATTACAAAAAGGTAATTTTTATTCTAATCCACCATATTAGTAAGTTAATCCACCCAATTTAACAGGATTTTTTATTTTTACTAAAATTTTAATTTTAATCAGTACATCCACCAAAAAAAGAAAACCATATGTATTCACCTCTTCTAAATCTTCTGCGTTTTCTTCTTTTTTGCGTTTTCTTGTGACGAAAAGGAATTTCGCTCGATCCGAATCAGTCGCTAAACCGATCTAGACCGTTCGAAACGCCTGAAGCAAAACTGGTGGTACTCCATTCTCGATCTTTTCAATCTAATTAAAGATTCATTAAAACTCCACTTAGTTTTAATCTTTAACTGGGTTAAAGAACCAATGTCATTTAAAACACGGCCCACAATAAACCCAAAATCACATTCATTAATTATCGGGTTAAAGAACAAGTGTTATTTAAAACACTGTTCACGATAAACCCAAAAATCAATACCAATTCAATTCCAATTAAATATCATTTAATTGGTACCCTTCATTAAATCTAAATAAAAAGATTTAATCCTTTCTCAACTGGGCTTAAGAACAGTGTTAATGAAGACACCATTCACAACAAACCCAATCACTTTTGATATTAAACACAGGGCTCTGAATAGAAAATATATCGGCTTATATTCAATATCAAATTCTACAACCAACAAATATCGTATCGGAAATAACAATATATATGTATATATCTTTCAAATTTCCATAACAATATCTGTATAATCACGAAATCCAACATCGAAATATTCCGAAGACAATTTCGATTCAAACCCATTCCAATGCAATCATTGGAAATTCTGGTTATTTTCAAAACCATTTCAAATCCAATTTACTTATTTAAAAATAAATAGAATTATAATTCTAGTTCAAAACTAGTTCATTTCGATAAAAACCTATTTTTATCTTTTCAAATATGGAGTTTTTCATCAAAATTCTTTCTAAATCATTTCTTATGATTTTACACAAATTATTACTATTTTTAATAATTTTATCAAGGCCCGTACAGTCAATTTCCATCAGCGGCCATCGAACTGCACTTACAACGACCTTTTTCAAATTTGATTCGAAAATAATTCCAAATCCAACCGTTAGATTTCTAATATTCGTTAGAAAGCTCTTTTCGATACGAACCCAACGGTTCCGGTTTTAGGAGAATCCGACCGTCGGATCTCCCGTAATATCCGTTCGAAGTCAATGGTCGAAATTTGCGAACTACCGCGGCGCGGCGCGTTCTATTTAGGCCACTATATTATATATATAATATATATAATATATACTTCGTCGATTTCCTTTTAAAACGTATTTTATAAATAGTTTTAAATTCGTTTTCAAATGATTTCAACTTCTTTTTCAAATTAAATCAAAATCGAATTTTCCCTTACCAATTCGTTTTAAATTCATTTCAAGTTGATTTCAATTCAAATCGATTTTGAATTCAATTTCAGTTCGTTTTCAATTCAATTCAATTCAAATTCATTTCTATTCAAATTCATTTCTATTCAATTTCAATTCGAATTAATTTCTACTCAATTTCAATTCAAATTCATTTCAATTCGAATTCATTTCTTTTCAATTTCAATTCGAATTCATTTCAAAGCGATTTCAATTCTATTTCAATTCTATTCGAATTTCAAACCATTTCAGTTTATTTCGAATTTCAAATCAATTCAATTAAATTCGAATTTCAATTCACTTTAATATTCACTTCAATTTGAATAAAATCGATATAAATACCGTTCACGTCAAAATGGCGTCAATCTATCAACGCGGCTTCATATATTTCGATTTTCAAATATTCTATTTCAAATATTTCTATTCAAATATTTCTCTTTTTTCCAAATATTTCTATTCAAATATTTCTTTTTCAAATATTTCTTTGTCAAATATTTCTATTCAAATATTTCTTTTTCAAATATTTCTATTCAAATATTTCTTTTTTTCAAATATTTTATTTCAAATATTTCTATTCAAATATTTCTCTTTTTCAAATATTTTATTTCAAATATTTCTATTTTTTCAAATATTCCTACTTCTCAGCTGGAATGAGGCCCAATCAATTACCATATAATGTTAATTATATGGATTTTCTACAACACATGTATTCAATAACAACGATGAATAATCAACCATCATCCAAAGTGCATTCCACACTGTATAAGCATCAAATATAAATATTTAACGCTCATAACAGTCTGTCAATCAATCAATCGACATACAACTAAACAATCGGGATTAGTGTACGTCAAATATCATCCCAATACCCGTGTGGGGTTTCAAATAATCAAACACAGATTTTATTTGTGCAGTTGGGCGATGTGTAAAATTTATCGTCCCAATCAATGTCAGTTAAATGTGTGTATATAAACAAATCGTCCGATTTGTTTATTTTTATTTCTTTTCATATACACATTAAAATTCTATTTTTAACTATAAAATATTTTTAACTATATAAATATTTTATTTCATTTCACATCACACAATCAACTACACATCAAAATTAAACAACTAAGCATACAAGCCGTCCATGGTCTGTGGACGACGGGTGTCGGGTGCTACTAAACACCGTCTGCATCCTAGTATATATTTCTACTAGAAGAACAAAATTAAAAGGTGAGAAGTTCTCACAGAATAGCTAATCCAACGCCATGAATCTTCTTTGTAGAAAATCTTCGCCACTCGCCCTTTGTCACTTTCTTTGCCCGTATTCTCTACATATGTAAAAATCACATTTTTACTTCGCTATTCAATATATAAAAGTCGAATTTTTACTTTGCTATTCCATATATAAAAATCGAATTTTTACTTTGCTATTCCATATATAAAAATCGAATTTTTTACTTTGCTATTCCATATATAAAAATCAAATTTTTACCTTGCTATTCCATAACTAAAAATCGAATTTTTACTTTGCTATTCCATATATAAAAATCGAATTTTTAACTTGCTATTCCATATATAAAAATCGAATTTTTACCTTGCTACTCCATATATAAAAATCAAATTTTTACTTTGCTATTCCATATATAAAAATCGAATTATTACTTTGCTATTCCATATATAAAAATCGAATTTTTACTTCGCTATTCAATATTTAAAAATCGAATTTTTTACTTTGATAAAAATGAAATCTTTACATTGATAAAAATGAAATCTTTACATTGATAAAAATGAAATCTTTACATTGATAAAAATGAAGTCTTTACATTGATAAAAATGAAATCTTTACATTGATAAAATTTACATAATGAAAATTGATTTTTTTTATAATGCTAATTACATTGAATAAATAGAATAGAATAAAATAAATAAACAAAAATAGGAAAGCTTAACAAAATTCGTTCGTCGGAGAGGGGGTGGGGGTTCACTGGTCGGAGGGGGCTTGAGAAGAGGCGCTGGGGTCAGGGGGTGGAAGAGGGTGTCGCATGCGCGGTGGTGGGCCAAGGGATGGCCGGAGCAGTGGGTGGCAGTGGCTAGGGTTGCGGTTTTGGGGTGGAGCGGCCTAGGGTTTCGCGCTTGAGGCTTGTGCGATGGAGGGAGGACGTCGGCCGAGAGGAGGGGGTGCGGTGGGCCAAACGACGACGGAGGGTGGGGCCAGGCGGCACTCGCGAGGGGGGGAATCGATTTCTGGTTCGTCGTGTTTTTTTTCTCTTCTGAAATGATTTGATTTCGAAATCGGGGGGGCTGAGAGGATGTAGGAGAGAAAGGGGGAAATTTTTATTTTATTTATTTAATTTTTCAAAAAGCAACTTTTTTATTTCGAACTCGAAATCAAGCTCACCGCCTTGCGTCCATAGCTAATTACCCCCATTCCGAACACAATGGGATACGTATCGTAGGCCAATTTTATCGTTCCGACTGGTTTTGATTTAAACTAAAGTATAAATCTTTATACATTCAATTTAAACGCACATTTCAATTTACCGGGGCCGCATACGAACTCTAAAAATTTCCGAAAAATATTTTCTAGCTTCGTATTGACGATACGGTCCTAACAAAACTAATTTCGTCAAATTCTGAGACCGTTTGAAAAATGGCCATTTTCCAGTCGATTAAAATCAACTAAAACTGGTCAAACGCGTTTTCTTTTGCCACGCTCACATATTGATTCGAAAAATTATGGAATTTGGAATCTAGCAATAATTTGACATCACGGATCCAACAAAAGTGGTTTCATCGAAATTCGAGGTCGTTTGCAAAATTTCCATTTTTAAGGGCCTGAATTCCACAACGACTATTCAGAATTTTCAACTGGACATATCTTTTGATCCCCGTTATGAAATTTTGGTTTCTCGGATTCGCTGGAAAGATATTCTCTATTAGATTCCATTATTTTTGGTTTCACTAAAATCCGGTTTATTTTGCACCCGGTACATTCATTTGAAGTTTGAAATCGAATTATCGAACTACCACGCCATTTTCAATTCCTTTTATAATTATAAATAATTATTTATATTCTAACGACGAACTATATAATATATACGTTCGATTTATATTCAAAATAAATTTCTCGTCGATATTATTTAAAATATTCTATTTTAAATAATCAAAATTCGCTAAAATTGCCAAAATAAAAATTTCAAACTGGCCCAGATTTTCGGGTTTTTACAATCTCCCCCACTTAAAACTTTTCGTCCCCGAAAAGGAATAAAGTCGAAAGTGGTTTGATCAATCAACTCTACGTTCGATCTGGCTTCCATTCTCCAACTTTTCAGTTTCTAAGAATTTTCAAATTCTTCAAAAATTTAGCTAACACCCTAAATTTTCGAAAAATTTCGCCATAACCTACCCTGCACCGGGAGCCACGGGAAAATCCCGAAATTGCCATATAGGCCCTCTGATCTCAAAAAGAAAAAGCCAATCGGCTCATAAAATCATCATCACCCAAACAAAACAGTAAATTATAGTAAACATGTACCTATTTGTCGGGCAAACAAATTTTATTCTCTGCTCTAGCCTCCTTGCTATGACCTGTTCAATGTAAGTACATGTATATGCAAGAAAATGCGACCAAATTTCAATACAATTCACTATTTGGTTCAATTGGCTAAATGGTTAAAAAAAATTAATTAATCAACCAATAATCAACAACACAACTATCAATCAATTAGTTGATTAGCTTTTCAAATTCATAACTTTGATACATAGTCAAAAATCAAATTTTTGATGCCAAATCACAACAATAAGCCCTATCTAGTTTCGGTTCTCACACCAGTCTAATGGAAATATAGAAATCTCACTTTCAAAACTCGAAGATAAATACTGGCGACGGTGCCCCGTTACCAGAATTATCCCCGGACACTAGAGTATGATTCTATAACTATCCAGTATATTAAAACTTCGAATACACGTTTGCAAGACATATATGCAAAATCTTTATATATCGGATTGTCCAAATCAATATAGAATAAATAATCAACTACGAATAATTGATTTAAATTTTCAAAACAAAATTCGTTTCATTTTAAAAATATACTCTTCACACTCGTTCTAGGATACTACTGATCCCATCTCTAACGAGTCATTCCCATTGGATATTACTAATCCAATCATCTGATGAATTCTTTCGTATGGTTCTAATGTGCCTTGTTCTCTAAGCTTGGTAAACCAAAGCTCTGATACCAACTGTGACGAAAATGAATTTCGCTCTATCTGAATCAGTCGCTAAACCGATCTAGACCGTTCGAAACGCCTGAAGCAAAACTGGTGGTACTCCATTCTCGATCTTTTCAATCTAATTAAAGATTCATTAAAACTCCACTTAGTTTTAATCTTTAACTGGGTTAAAGAACCAATGTCATTTAAAACACGGCCCACAATAAACCCAAAATCACATTCATTAATTATCAGGTTAAAGAACAAGTGTTATTTAAAACACTGTTCACGATAAACCCAAAAATCAATACCAATTCAATTCCAATTAAATATCATTTAATTGGTACCCTTCATTAAATCTAAATAAAAAGATTTAATCCTTTCTCAACTGGGCTTAAGAACAGTGTTAATGAAGACACCATTCACGACAAACCCAATCACTTTTGATATTAAACACAAGGCTCTGAATAGAAAATATATCGGCTTATATTCAATATCAAACTCTACGACCAACAAATATCGTATTGGAAATAACGATATATATATCTTTCAAATTTCCATAACAATATCTGTATAATCACGAAATCCAACATCGAAATATTCCGAAGACAATTTCGATTCAAACCCATTCCAATGCAATCATTGGAAATTCTGGTTATTTTCAAAACCATTTCAAATCCAATTTACTTATTTAAAAATAAATAGAATTATAATTCTTGTTCAAAACTAGTTCATTTCGATAAAAACCTATTTTTATCTTTTCAAATATGGAGTTTTTAATCCCAATTCTTTCTAAATCATTTCTTATGATTTTACACAAATTATTACTATTTTTAATAATTTTATCAAGGCCCGTACAGTCGATTTCCATCAGCGGCCATCGAACTGCACTTACAGCGACCTTTTTCAAATTTGATTTGAACCGAATTCCAAATCCAACCGTTAGATTTCTAATTTCCAATATTCGTTAGAAAGCTCTTTTCGATACGAACCCAATGGTTCCGATTATAGGAGAATCCAACGGTCGGATCTCCCGTAATATCCGTTCGAAGTCAATGGTCGAAATTCGCGAACTGCCGCGGCGCGGCGCGTTCTATTCAGGCCATTATATTATATGTATATAATATATACTTCATCGATTTCCTTTTAAAACGTATTTTATAAATCGTTTTAAATTCGTTTTTTCAACTTCTTTTTCAAATTAAATCAAAATCGAATTTTCCCTTACCAATTCGTTTTAAATTCATTTCATGTTGATTTCAATTCAAATCGATTTTGAATTCAATTTCAGTTCGTTTTCAATTCAATTCAATTCAAATTCATTTCTATTCAATTTCAATTCGAATTAATTTCTATTCAATTTCAATTCAAATTCATTTCAATTCGAATTCATTTCTTTTCATTTTCAATTCGAATTCATTTCAGAACGATTTCAATTCTATTTCAATTCTATTCGAATTTCAAACCATTTCAGTTTATTTCGAATTTCAAATCAATTCAATTAAATTCGAATTTCAATTCACTTTAATATTCACTTCAATTTGAATAAAATCGATATAAATACCGTTCACGTCAAAATGGCGTCAATCTATCAACGCGGCTTCATATATTTCGATTTTCAAATATTCTATTTCAAATATTTCTATTCAAATATTTCTCTTTTTTCCAAATATTTCTATTCAAATATTTCTTTTTCAAATATTTCTTTGTCAAATATTTCTATTCAAATATTTCTTTTTCAAATATTTCTATTCAAATATTTCTTTTTTTCAAATATTTTATTTCAAATATTTCTATTCAAATATTTCTCTTTTTCAAATATTTTATTTCAAATATTTCTATTTTTTCAAATATTCCTACTTCTCAGCTGGAATGAGGCCCAATCAATTACCATATAATGTTAATTATATGGATTTTCTACAACACATGTATTCAATAACAACAATGAATAATCAACCATCATCCAAAGTGCATTCCACACTGTATAAGCATCAAATATAAATATTTAACGCTCATAACAGTCTGTCAATCAATCAATCGACATACAACTAAACAATCGGGATTAGTGTACGTCAAATATCATCCCAATACCCGTGTGGGGTTTCAATTAATCAAACACAGATTTTATTTGTGCAGTTGGGCGATGTGTAAAATTTATCGTCCCAATCAATGTCAGTCAAATGTGTGTATATAAACAAATCGTCCGATTTGTTTATTTTTATTTCTTTTCATATACACATTAAAATTCTATTTTTAACTATAAAATATTTTTAACTATATAAATATTTTATTTCATTTCACATCACACAATCAACTACACATCAAAATTAAACAACTAAGCATACAAGCCGTCCATGGTCTGTGGATGACGGGTGTCGGGTGCTACTAAACACCGTCTGCATCCTAGTATATATTTCTACTAGAAGAACAAAATTAAAAGGTGAGAAGTTCTCACAGAATAGCTAATCCAACGCCATGAATCTTCTTTGTAGAAAATCTTCGCCACTCGCCCTTTGTCACTTTCTTTGCCCGTATTATCTACGTATGTAAAAATCACATTTTTACTTCGCTATTCAATATATAAAAGTCGAATTTTTACTTTGCTATTCCATATATAAAAATCGAATTTTTACTTTGCTATTCCATATATAAAAATCGAATTTTTTACTTTGCTATTCCATATATAAAAATCAAATTTTTACCTTGCTATTCCATAACTAAAAATCGAATTTTTACTTTGCTATTCCATATATAAAAATCGAATTTTTAACTTGCTATTCCATATATAAAAATCGAATTTTTACCTTGCTACTCCATATATAAAAATCGAATTTTTACTTTGCTATTCCATATATAAAAATCGAATTTTTACTTTGCTATTCCATATATAAAAATCGAATTTTTACTTCGCTATTCAATATATAAAAATCGAATTTTTTACTTTGATAAAAATGAAATCTTTACATTGATAAAAATGAAATCTTTACATTGATAAAAATGAAATCTTTACATTGATAAAAATGAAGTCTTTACATTGATAAAAATGAAATCTTTACATTGATAAAATTTACATAATGAAAACTGATTTTTTTTATAATGCTAATTACATTGAATAAATAGAATAGAATAAAATAAATAAACAAAAATAGGAAAGCTTAACAAAATTCGTTCGTCGGAGAGGGGGTGGGGGTTCACTGGTCGGAGGGGGCTTGAGAAGAGGCGCTGGGGTCAGGGGGTGGAAGAGGGTGTCGCATGCGCGGTGGTGGGCCAAGGGATGGCCGGAGCAGTGGGTGACAGTGGCTAGGGTTGCGGTTTTGGGGTGGAGCGGCCTAGGGTTTCGCGCTTGAGGCTTGCGCGATGGAGGGAGGACGTCGGCCGAGAGGAGGGGGTGCGGTTGGCCAGACGACGACGGAGGGTGGGGCCAGGCGGCACTCGCGAGGGGGGGAATCGATTTCTGGTTCGTCGTGTTTTTTTTTCTCTTCTGAAATGATTTGATTTCGAAATCGGGGGGGCTGAGAGGATGTAGGAGAGAAAGGGGGAAATTTTTATTTTATTTATTTAATTTTTCAAAAAGCAACTTTTTTATTTCGAACTCGAAATCAAGCTCATCGCCTTGCGTCCATAGCTAATTACCCCCATTCCGAACACAATGGGATACGTATCGCTGGCTAATTTTATCGTTCCGACTGGTTTTGATTTAAACTAAAGTATAAATCTTTATACATTCAATTTAAACGCACATTTCAATTTACCGGGGCCGCATACGAACTCTAAAAATTTCCGAAAAATATTTTCTTGCTTCGTATTGACGATACGGTCCTAACAAAACTAATTTCGTCAAATTCTGAGACCGTTTGAAAAATGGCCATTTTCCAGTCGATTAAAATCAACTAAAACTGGTCAAACGCGTTTTCTTTTGCCACGCTCACATATTGATTCGAAAAATTATGGAATTTGGAATCTAGCAGTAATTTGACATCACGGATCCAACAAAAGTGGTTTCATCGAATTCCGAGGTCGTTTGCAAAATTTCCATTTTTAAGGGCCTGAATTCCACAACGACTATTCAGAATTTTCAACTGGACATATCTTTTGATCCCCGTTATGAAATTTTGGTTTCTCGGATTCGCTGGAAAGATATTCTCTATTAGATTCTATTATTTTTGGTTTCACTAAAATCCGGTTTATTTTGCACCCGGTACATTCATTTGAAGTTTGAAATCGAATTATCGAACTACCACGCCATTTTCAATTCCTTTTATAATTATAAATAATTATTTATATTCTAACGACGAACTATATAATATATACGTTCGATTTATATTCAAAATAAATTTCTCGTCGATATTATTTAAAATGTTCTATTTTAAATAATCAAAATTCGCTAAAATTGCCAAAATAAAAATTTTAAACTGGCCCAGATTTTCGGGTTTTTACAATCTCCCCCACTTAAAACTTTTCGTCCCCGAAAAGGAATAAAGTCGAAAGTGGTTTGATCAATCAACTCTACGTTCGATCTGGCTTCCATTCTCCAACTTTTCAGTTTCTAAGAATTTTCAAATTCTTCAAAAATTTAGCTAACACCCTAAATTTTCGAAAAATTTCGCCATAACCTACCCTGCACCGGGAGCCACGGGAAAATCCCGAAATTGCCATACAGGCCCTCTGATCTCAAAAAGAAAAGGCCAATCGGCTCATAAAATCATCATCACCCAAACAAAACAGTAAATTATAGTAAATATGTACCTATTTGTCGGGCAAACAAATTTTATTCTCTGCTCTAGCCTCCTTGCTATGACCTGTTCAATGTAAGTACATGTATATGCAAGAAAATGCGACCAAATTTCAATACAATTCACTATTTGGTTCAATTGGCTAAATGGTTAAAAAAAATTAATTAATCAACCAATAATCAACAACACAACTATCAATCAATTAGTTGATTAGCTTTTCAAATTCACAACTTTGATACATAGTCAAAAATCAAATTTTTGATGCCAAATCACAACAATAAGCCCTATCTAGTTTCGGTTCTCACACCAGTCTAATGGAAATATAGAAATCTCACTTTCAAAACTCGAAGATAAATACTGGCGACGGTGCCCCGTTACCAGAATTATCCCCGGGCACTAGAGTATGATTCTATAACTATCCAGTATATTAAAACTTCGAATACACGTTTGCAAGACATATATGCAAAATCTTTATATATCGGATTGTCCAAATCAATATAGAATAAATAATCAACTACGAATAATTGATTTAAATTTTCAAAACAAAATTCGTTTCATTTTAAAAATATACTCTTCACACTCGTTCTAGGATACTACTGATCCCATCTCTAACGAGTCATTCCCATTGGATATTACTAATCCAATCATCTGATGAATTCTTTCGTATGGTTCTAATGTGCCTTGTTCTCTAAGCTTGGTAAACCAAAGCTCTGATACCAACTGTGACGAAAATGAATTTCGCTCGATCCGAATCAGTCGCTAAACCGATCTAGACCGTTCGAAACGCCTGAAGCAAAACCGGTGGTACTCCATTCTCGATCTTTTCAATCTAATTAAAGATTCATTAAAACTCCACTTAGTTTTAATCTTTAACTGGGTTAAAGAACCAATGTCATTTAAAACACGGCCCACAATAAACCCAAAATCACATTCATTAATTATCAGGTTAAAGAACAAGTGTTATTTAAAACACTGTTCACGATAAACCCAAAAATCAATACCAATTCAATTCCAATTAAATATCATTTAATTGGTACCCTTCATTAAATCTAAATAAAAAGATTTAATCCTTTCTCAACTGGGCTTAAGAACAGTGTTAATGAAGACACCATTCACGACAAACCCAATCACTTTTGATATTAAACACAAGGCTCTGAATAGAAAATATATCGGCTTATATTCAATATCAAACTCTACGACCAACAAATATCGTATTGGAAATAACGATATATATATCTTTCAAATTTCCATAACAATATCTGTATAATCACGAAATCCAACATCGAAATATTCCGAAGACAATTTCGATTCAAACCCATTCCAATGCAATCATTGGAAATTCTGGTTATTTTCAAAACCATTTCAAATCCAATTTACTTATTTAAAAATAAATAGAATTATAATTCTTGTTCAAAACTAGTTCATTTCGATAAAAACCTATTTTTATCTTTTCAAATATGGAGTTTTTAATCCCAATTCTTTCTAAATCATTTCTTATGATTTTACACAAATTATTACTATTTTTAATAATTTTATCAAGGCCCGTACAGTCGATTTCCATCAGCGGCCATCGAACTGCACTTACAGCGACCTTTTTCAAATTTGATTTGAACATAATTCCAAATCCAACCGTTAGATTTCTAATTTCCAATATTCGTTAGAAAGCTCTTTTCGATACGAACCCAATGGTTCCGATTTTAGGAGAATCCGACGGTCGGATCTCCCGTAATATCCGTTCGAAGTAAATGGTCGAAATTCGCGAACTGCCGCGGCGCGGCGCGTTCTATTCAGGCCATTATATTATATGTATATAATATATACTTCATCGATTTCCTTTTAAAACGTATTTTATAAATCGTTTTAAATTCGTTTTTTCAACTTCTTTTTCAAATTAAATCAAAATCGAATTTTCCCTTACCAATTCGTTTTAAATTCATTTCATGTTGATTTCAATTCAAATCGATTTTGAATTCAATTTCAGTTCGTTTTCAATTCAATTCAATTCAAATTCATTTCTATTCAATTTCAATTCGAATTAATTTCTACTCAATTTCAATTCAAATTCATTTCAATTCGAATTCATTTCTTTTCAATTTCAATTCGAATTCATTTCAAAACGATTTCAATTCTATTTCAATTCTATTCGAATTTCAAACCATTTCAGTTTATTTCGAATTTCAAATCAATTCAATTAAATTCGAATTTCAATTCACTTTAATATTCACTTCAATTTGAATAAAATCGATATAAATACCGTTCATGTCAAAATGGCGTAAATCTATCAACGCGGCTTCATATATTTCGATTTTCAAATATTCTATTTCAAATATTTCTATTCAAATATTTCTCTTTTTTCCAAATATTTCTATTTAAATATTTCTTTTTCAAATATTTCTTTGTCAAATATTTCTATTCAAATATTTCTTTTTCAAATATTTCTATTCAAATATTTCTTTTTTTCAAATATTTTATTTCAAATATTTCTATTCAAATATTTCTCTTTTTCAAATATTTTATTTCAAATATTTCTATTTTTTCAAATATTCCTACTTCTCAGCTGGAATGAGGCCCAATCAATTACCATATAATGTTAATTATATGGATTTTCTACAACACATGTATTCAATAACAACGATGAATAATCAACCATCATCCAAAGTGCATTCCACACTGTATAAGCATCAAATATAAATATTTAACGCTCATAACAGTCTGTCAATCAATCAATCGACATACAACTAAACAATCGGGATTAGTGTACGTCAAATATCATCCCAATACCCGTGTGGGGTTTCAAATAATCAAACACAGATTTTATTTGTGCAGTTGGGCGATGTGTAAAATTTATCGTCCCAATCAATGTCAGTCAAATGTGTGTATATAAACAAATCGTCCGATTTGTTTATTTTTATTTCTTTTCATATACACATTAAAATTCTATTTTTAACTATAAAATATTTTTAACTATATAAATATTTTATTTCATTTCACATCACACAATCAACTACACATCAAAATTAAACAACTAAGCATACAAGCCGTCCATGGTCTGTGGACGACGGGTGTCGGGTGCTACTAAACACCGTCTGCATCCTAGTATATATTTCTACTAGAAGAACAAAATTAAAAGGTGAGAAGTTCTCACAGAATAGCTAATCCAACGCCATGAATCTTCTTTGTAGAAAATCTTCGCCACTCGCCCTTTGTCACTTTCTTTGCCCGTATTCTCTACATATGTAAAAATCACATTTTTACTTCGCTATTCAATATATAAAAGTCGAATTTTTACTTTGCTATTCCATATATAAAAATCGAATTTTTACTTTGCTATTCCATATATAAAAATCGAATTTTTTACTTTGCTATTCCATATATAAAAATCAAATTTTTACCTTGCTATTCCATAACTAAAAATCGAATTTTTACTTTGCTATTCCATATATAAAAATCGAATTTTTAACTTGCTATTCCATATATAAAAATCGAATTTTTACCTTGCTACTCCATATATAAAAATCGAATTTTTACATTGCTATTCCATATATAAAAATCGAATTTTTACTTTGCTATTCCATATATAAAAATCGAATTTTTACTTCGCTATTCAATATATAAAAATCGAATTTTTTACTTTGATAAAAATGAAATCTTTACATTGATAAAAATGAAATCTTTACATTGATAAAAATGAAATCTTTACATTGATAAAAATGAAGTCTTTACATTGATAAAAATGAAATCTTTACATTGATAAAATTTACATAATGAAAACTGATTTCTTTTATAATGCTAATTACATTGAATAAATAGAATAGAATAAAATAAATAAACAAAAATAGGAAAGCTTAACAAAATTCGTTCGTCGGAGAGGGGGTGGGGGTTCGCTGGTCGGAGGGGGCTTGAGAAGAGGCGCTGGGGTCAGGGGGTGGAAGAGGGTGTCGCATGCGCGGTGGTGGGCCAAGGGATGGCCGGAGCAGTGGGTGGCAGTGGCTAGGGTTGCGGTTTTGGGGTGGAGCGGCCTAGGGTTTCGCGCTTGAGGCTTGCGCGATGGAGGGAGGACGTCGGCCGAGAGGAGGGGGTGCGGTGGGCCAAACGACGACGGAGGGTGGGACCAGGTGGCACTCGCGAGGGGGGGGAATCGATTTCTGGTTCGTCGTGTTTTTTTTCTCTTCTGAAATGATTTGATTTCGAAATCGGGGGGGGGGGGGGGGCTGAGAGGATGTAGGAGAGAAAGGGGGAAATTTTTATTTTATTTATTTAATTTTTCAAAAAGCAACTTTTTTATTTCGAACTCGAAATCAAGCTCACCGCCTTGCGTCCATAGCTAATTACCCCCATTCCGAACACAATGGGATACGTATCGCAGGCCAATTTTATCGTTCCGACTGGTTTTGATTTAAACTAAAGTATAAATCTTTATACATTCAATTTAAACGCACATTTCAATTTACCGGGGCCGCATACGAACTCTAAAAAT
This sequence comes from Allium sativum, assembly GCA_030737875.1. Classification (NCBI taxonomy): domain Eukaryota; kingdom Viridiplantae; phylum Streptophyta; class Magnoliopsida; order Asparagales; family Amaryllidaceae; genus Allium; species Allium sativum. The sequence continues at coordinate 117,704,142 of CM060918.1, forward strand.
TTCCGAAAAATATTTTCTAGCTTCGTATTGACGATACGGTCCTAACAAAACTAATTTCGTCAAATTCTGAGACCGTTTGAAAAATGGCCATTTTCCAGTCGATTAAAATCAACTAAAACTGGTCAAACGCGTTTTCTTTTGCCACGCTCACATATTGATTCAAAAAATTATGGAATTTGGAATCTAGCAATAATTTGACATCACGGATCCAACAAAAGTGGTTTCATCGAAATCCGAGGTCGTTTGCAAAATTTCGATTTTTAAGGGCCTGAATTCCACAGCGACTATTCAGAATTTTCAACTAGACATATCTTTTGATCCCCGTTATGAAATTTTGATTTCTCGGATTCGCTGGAAAGATATTCTCTATTAGATTCCATTATTTTTGGTTTCACTAAAATCCGGTTTATTTTGCACCCGATACATTCATTTGAAGTTTGAAATCGAATTATCGAACTACCGCGCCATTTTCAATTCCTTTTATATTTATAAATAATTATTTATATTCTAACGACGAACTATATAATATATACGTTCGATTTATATTCAAAATAAATTTCTCGTCGATATTATTTAAAATAATCTATTTTAAATAATCAAAATTCACTAAAATTGCCAAAATAAAATTTTTAAAGTGGCCCAGATTTTTGGGTTGTTACATTTCTTCTTCCATGCTTTTTCTTCTTCCTTGCTTTTTTCGTCGTCTTCTCGATTCTGGAATCCTAGCATCTAAATCCAAGCTTAAGCGATAAGCGTAGTAATTAAATATAATAATAAGTAGTTTTTTTTTGAAGTTGATTAATTGTATACAAAACTGTAACTTTTATTAATTTCACCATTATCAAAAATAATTGTAGTTAGTTATTTTCTGAATCTTGAAAAATTAATAGAAATATGTCTTAGAAGAGAAGCCGTTTACATCTTGATGAGGGAGACAGTTATTACAGTACTAAGGAAATTGCAGGAAATCAAGGGTTTTATTCAAGACTGATAAATTTATATAAGAAACATATTGCATACAGTAGATTTATAATGTGTATTTTTTCACATAATTATCTGGTATGAGATCTAGATTTTAGGCTAGTTGGATTATTATTATTAATCTGATATGAGAATTGTGAAATAACGCAGAATTGTGAAACAAGAAGCACAAAATCGATTGTTAGATATATAAGAGAGTGAAATCTGTAAGTTAATCCACTCGTGGATTAACTCTCAAATAGTTGTGGATTAACTTATTAAAGTAAAATGGTAGATTAACATTTTAAAACCGTGGATTAGAATAAAAATTACCTTACAAAAATCATAATTAAAACTGAATGATTAAACCAGGCTAAATACACATTGCTTGTTTTATCACAAGAATACCTTTAAGAGTTCATTATTCTAATTACAGCAAACAAAACCTTCCTCTAATAGATCAAAACTGCCTTAGTTAATAAAAATTATACAAAAACATCAACAATGGAATAAAACATCGAATTGACAATGAAAAATACAAACATAAATAAACACTCACGGAAGAACAATAAATCCAACACAGAAAATTAATTATCCAATCTGAATGAACAAATTTGACTCACGATTTCCCACAAATAAAGTCGAATTTGATTTCAAATTAAATTAACGCCTAATTTTTTGCAAAAAAATCAACAAGCGATTTGATTACACAAGAAAAGACGGCTTATTTTTGATCTAATTTCCACGAACACATGATTTCAGATATCATGATAGCTGACGTAGGCTTTGATTTTTGTCCTAGAAACTAATATTTTAAAACCTGTGTCCTAGAAAATAATTGGAACTAAATATTAAGCCCTTAACACAAATTTTCTATTTAAAATATCTTATTTTTGAAAATCAAAGTACTCATATATCTAACAGGCTTATTGTTGAAAACATATTACTTGCTCGTGAATTACTTGGGGACTTTAATTATAATGTAAAGAATAAAATGCCTACCAAGTTGATCTTCAAAAAGCCTTTGACAAAATAAATAGATATGTTATTTTGCACATAATGAAACAATTTGGCTTTAATGATAAATTTTGTAATAGGTTATACAATGCATTTGTAATGTAACTTATTCCAAACTTATCAATGGATCCCTTTGTGGCTTTATTAACAGTAACAGGGGTATTAGACAAGAAAATCCATTATCCCCTTATTTATTAACAATAGCATTATAGCAATGACATATTCCACATTACACATTGGCAAGGAACAAATTCTCAATAGTTTTAAACTTTACAATTCTTCTACTACATGACCGATCACTCATTTCGTTTGAGTGTATCAAATGTATTATCACAAATGGTTGGGATCAACAACCGTTATCGAAGCATGCGGCAACGATAGAATGAAGAAGTAAATAGATTTTTCTCTAGATCAAGTGATAATACACCCTAATGGGAGCGATCCACATACCCATGTTGTCTACCCGATTTTTGCATTTTCTCGGTTGTGATGCTTGAGGCCATACTTACCTTTTTAATACCACAACATCATTCACTTTGAATGTCACATCGTCAAGCCTGCCAATTCATAAATTAATTTCTCCAAAAATATCACAAGAATAAAGCTAAGAGAAACGAATTCCTCCGCCATCAATCGTAAATATGTTTGAAGAGATCAATATACATGATCTGTTATGCATACTCTGTCAGACATTCTTCCATACAAGTTGTTTTGGGACTGGACAAAGCGAAGACACTATCCCATCAATCCATCCTAGGCAATTTTTACCTAGGATTAATAGAACAACCCTTGCACTTTACTTCGTCTTCAATTATCTTCAACATATTTGATTTGCAACACTTATGCTCATACATAGTGGTTTTCAAAACGTAAACCTGATCCTGGTCTCTTTGCATTGACAACAAAAATATTAAATGGGCCAAAACTTTGATAGTCGGTTATTTAGCTATCAAAGTTATTTTGGGACTGGACAAAGCGAAGACACTATTCCATCAATCTATCTTACGCAATTTTTACCTAGGATTAATAGAACAACCCTTGCACTTTACTTCATCTTCAATTATCTTCAGTATATTTGATTTGCAACACTTATGCTCATACATAGTGGTTTTCAAAACATAAACCTGATCCTAGTCTTTCTGTATTGATAACGGAAATATTAAATGGGCCAAAACTTTGACAGTCGGTTATTTAACTATCAAAGTACACATTCATACAACTAACGATCCTATTTCCAAATGGAAATTCTACTGGTCAAACATCAATTAACACTTAGCCCTTTTTTTTTAATTTATTCATTACCCAACTCCTTGTTTTCATATTTCCCAAATCATTTCATTTCTATGTTTAGAAAACATCTATGATTTTTATTTGGAAAACGTATCCAAACTCATTTACTTGAATTTAACAAATGTCGTATAAAACGCTATTACGACATCGCAACCCATTAATTACTTATTTAACTAACCGTATCATTAACCAATCCTTGTTACCGAAACTTAACCATTTTTTAGTCGAAAATGAAATCAACCAATTCTTCTACTGAAAGTGAACAAGACTTTGGAAGAGGGGAAAAAAAGATTATGAAGAAAGCTTTCTTCTAACACAAGCCGAAGGCAAAGTTAAAGAAATTGCAAGGCTAAAAGGAAAAGTTGAGCAATTACAAAAAAAGCTTCAGTCCAAAGAAAATCAATTACAAGCTGAAAAAAAGAAGAGAAAAGAATTGGAAAGTTTTTTAAATAATGACCACAATTTAACTGAAATTCTTGAAAAAGAATGATAAAGAAAACAAAGATACAGAAAAAGATCTGGAACATAATGAAACCGACAAAATAGAAGAAAAAATATGTGAGAAAATTGATGGTGAAGAAATGGAAGATATAGAAGAAGAAATAGAACATAATGAAAATGAAGACATTCAAGAAAAAAAGGTGAAAATATGGATGGTGAAGAACAGGAAGATAAAGAAGAAGTAGAACATAATGACTCTGAAGAATTTGAAGAAAAAGAAAAATAGATAAATAGAAAAGGAAAAAGAAAAAGCGAAAGTGTGAAAGCCAAGAAACTATAGATGTGGATACTCTCAAGACACCAAAAAGTTTAAAAAGGAGAAAAAGGAAAAGCAAAATAATAAATTATGCATTTTTTAAGGAATTGCCCGATGACGAACAGGAGTTCATAGCAGATTACTTCAACAAATTTGGTGATGTTAAGTAAGCTTGTATACTGTTTAAATTATATACTTTATAAATTAATAAAAACAAATTTCTTAAATTATAACTTTGTTTACTTTACAGTGTAGAGATTTACAATTTAAACGACAAAAACAATATTATCATACATAAGGACATGATTAAAGAACTGATTTTCGGTGAATTTGTTTCTGGCCCGGTAAGTATGTAATATAATTCGACTTATGACACTAATGGATTTGAACACATATGATATTTATTCTGATTACTGAAACATAGAAGCTTTACTGATCACATACTTTTCATATTTTTTACAATATAAAAAGATAAAAACATATATCTTTTTTTTAAATAATGTTTTCATACTTATATTGTCACATCTAATTATCCATTACTAGCATATCAAAACAATATAAAATTTCTTTATTGTATGTGTTTATTATTGCAACTACTATGATATAATGCCTTTGCAGATAATTGATTGGTACTAGTATAAAGTAGCAAAAATGTGGGATGTCAATTCAAACGTAGCTTACTTTAATACCACAATGATATTAAGACCTTTATTATAGACATATACGTAATGATTCATTAACAAATCTGGTTTGTATAACTTCAGTATTAATTTGTTTATACTGAAAAGTGCTGCAATTGACATAGAAAATGTCAAAACTCATTCGTTTATTCCAGCTTTGATAGAAGCACTACAAGATTCACAATGTGATGTGCTCTTATTTCCAATCCATGAAGACTCACACTGGGTACTATTTACATTTGAACCAGAATTATCAGAGTGGACACTGTATGATTCTTTGTCAAACAGATGCAGAAATGGAAGATTTACCAGCAGGCACAAAAAAAAGCGCATTAAAAATCATAAAACATTTGGAATGTTTAATTTTTCTACGTTAACTAATTTAATAAATATTATTATTATTATATATAGCAAAATTTAGTCAATGACACAAACAGGGCCGACCCTGAGTATTTATGGGTCTAGCGCGAGCCCAAAATTTTGGACCCTTAATTTTTTTTTACGAAATTGAACTTAAGTGAAAATGTGCTTTTTCTATTGTGCTTGTCCATTGAGAAAATTGCGTGTTTCAGCAAATTCATAAAGTTTTTACCCACATTTTCAATCTGTCAACTAGAGGTCCACAGAAGCCACATCTCCATTTTAATATATTGATTGATGTCAACAAAGCATACAATCATATCTACATTTGCATAGATAAATTACTATCAAGTACACGCATCCTGATAAGAAAAAGCAGCTATAGTAAAGATAATACAGCTTTTTTGGGGTCCTTTGACCTAATGGGCCCTGTGCGGTCGCACGGCTCGCACTAGGCCAGGGCCGGCCCTGGACACAAACAAGAAACTTCAGAAGGAACAAACTACGGAGAATACAAAAAAATCATCTGTACTTATAGTTGGAGAATGTGCTTAACAGCGTAATGGGTTGTACTACATAATTGCTATATTGTTTTCTCCCACATATAATCAACAACACCAAAAGATAAATAGTTTTATCTTTTTTCAAAATCTACTGTTTATGTTATACATACATACATACATACATAAAACTTCATTTTTTTAAACATAAAAACTTATTTACTAAATGTTTTAATACTATATTAAAACATATTATAATTATATTAATCTTTTCTACTATAAAATAAATATATAATATTTTTTAATCATAAAGTTGAATAAAATAAATACATTTATCTGTTTTAGTAACTTCTTTTTTTTATACATCAACTTATATATTCATATATTTAATAAGAATTATAAAATTATTTTAAATTTAACCATCTTAAAAAGGATTTATCTTTCTTACAATAGATTTGATTGCGGAATGTATGTGATTATGAACATTTCAAGACTGTCTCAAGATAGATGTCTTCTTGCAACCATAGCTCAAACAGAAATTAATTACCTAAGAGCTAGTATTGCATCCGGAATATTCCATAATGAAGATTTCTGCTAGACAAAGGATAAGTCATTTGCTGAAGATAACAAATTTGTTTGTAGTTCATAATGCTTGAAGGTGAACAATGGACAAGATCTTTACAGACGAGATGGATTTATTTGTTTGTACTCTTTTTTGATACATTGTTAATGACTGTTAATTATCTGTATATGTTGAATATCTGTGTATTACGTTGGATTATGAAAATTATCGTGAAACTTCAAGGTTTAACAACACTGCTTCAATATATTCTAATTGCGTTATAAATTCACTGCTGTAATTTGTTCAAACTGTATAAATATATTTAACTAAATCACTGCTTGATATATCAAATTATCTGTTACTACCCAAAAATATAAAATCATTTATATTTATTATTTTACAGCTGATAAAAAGCTATACTTAGGGTTGGTTTACAATGAATAAGTATAGTATATAAAACTGATATACTGCTTGTCTTATAATACAAAAATTTTTGAACTTATTATCTTATGTAAACTGTGTTGTACTTAAAATATAAAAGATAAAACATTTTATCTTTTTTACATACTTACCAACACCATTCTCGAAATAACAATTAATTTATAATATCTAATTTTAACTAGCAACCTATAACATAAATTCTGGTAATTTTAAGATGAAATTTTGACAAATTAACATGAATTTTCAATACTCGTTTTTATTATAGAGCTAAGCTAAGAAAGATAAAAGCTTATATATTTTGTTAAATATATGTTAAACAACATAGTATTATACAGCCATAACAGTAAGTTCATTATTAAATTCAAAATAAACATTTTACAGATTACAAACTCATGTCATCAGATAATACCAATTCATTATTTAATTCATCATAAAAGTTTTCAACATCAACCATCACAATAACATCACTAAAATTAGGTTAAATTAAAATATAATCGATAAAAGATAAAATCAAATATCTTTCTTCTATATAAGTATAACAATAGTACTACTAATAAAACACCATTCGTATATTAGTGTCAAAACATACAATATTAGACATCACAATTCACCAACTCCCACAAGATCTGTTATCCTTTTAAAGATATAATCAATTATCCTTTTAAAGATATAATCAATTATCTTTTTAAATCCTATAAGATCTGTTATCTTTTTCAAACAAACATTATCATGACTATACAAAATCAGATATCAAATACTGTTAATATTCTTCAAAATTACAAAATCTACGCTGTAAGGGAAGAAAAAAAAACTCATGTATTTTTGCTAATGAATTGAGCATTAGGGCATTGCTCATTAAAATATTCTCAACATAAACATTAAAATGCAGTTATTAGTGAAATCTTTTATCATTTTACGTCCAACTTATAATTTTCTATAAAGAATCTAATACATTTATTATTTTCAGTCATTATTTTTGAAAAAAGATATAATCATATATCTTTTTCGAATCACAAATCATCAAAAACTAAATAACATGCATCGTCAACTAATAATATTTTAGATCCAACTACATAACCAAATTGAGTATAAACAGAACTAACTGACAAAAATGAATAGTTTGATTGCTCAAGCCAAATTTGAAGTTATAGTATAATTACAAAAATCATAATTAAAACTGAATGATTAAACCATGCTAAATACACATTGCTTGTTTTACCACAAGAATACCTTTAAGAATTCATTATTCCAATTACAGCAAACGAAATCTTCCTCTAATAGATCAAAACTGCCTAAGTTAATAAAAATTATACAAAAGCATCAACAACGACATGAAACATCGAGTTGACAATGAAAAATACAACATAAATAAACATTCACGAAGGAACAATAAATCCAACAGAGAAAATAAATTATCCAATCCAAATGAACAAATTTGACTCACGATTTCCCACAATTAAAGTCGAATTTGATTTCAAATTAAAGTAATGCCTAATTTTTTGCAAAAAAATCAACAAGCGATTTGATTACACAAGAAAAGATGGCTTATTTTATATCTAATTTCCACGAACACATGATTTCAGATATCATGATAGCTGTTTGAGAAGATGAAGACGTTGTCTTTGATTTTTGTCCTGGAAACTAATATTTTAAAATCCGTGTCCTAGAAAATAATTGGAACTAAATATTAAGCCCTTAACACAAATTTTCTGTTTAAAATATCTTATTTTTGAAAATCAATGTACTCTTATATCTAACAGGCTTATTGTTGAAAACATATTACTTGCTCGTGAATTACTTGGGGACTTTAATTATAAATTACTTGGGGACTTTAATTATAATGTAAAGAATAAAATGCCTGCCAAGTTGATCTTCAAAAAAGCCATTGACAAAATAAATAGATATGTTATTTTGCACATAATGAAACAATATGGCTTTAATGATAAATTTTGTAATAGATTATACAATGCATTTGTAATGTAACTTATTCCAAACTTATCAATGGATCCCTTTGTGTCTTTATTAACAGCAACAGGGGTATTAGACAAGAAAATCCATTATCCCCTTATTTATTTACAATAGCATTATAACAATGACATATTCCACATTACACATTGGCAAGGAACAAATTCTCAATAGTTTTAAACTTTACAATTCTACTAATCCTTGCATTACTCATTTTTTATATGCATATAACCTGCTTATTTTTTTAAAAAAATATGACTTACAAAGTGCTTCTGTTATCAAAGGCATTTTTGAAAATTTGAAAAATTACGTTGGGCTTTTTGTAAATGAAAATCCAAAATTTATTTTTTGTAAAAGTTGTTCATACAAGGAGAATATTCCTAATTGTTTAAATTTTCAGGAAGGCACTTTTCCTATTAAGTATTTGGAGTTACCATTGAGCCCTAGATAAAATGACTGTGCTAAATTATAAGTGTAACGACCTGTATTTTATATATCATAGGATCGTAAAATATAACTATTTAATTCACATGAGTTCCTATCGTTCTCATATTTTTATATATGGTTAGTTAGGTTATTTTGCAACATCTATGATTTTTATCGGAATGTACAATGACAATTTTAACCCTAAGTAACTTGTTCATGTTGTATCTTTATATTGGTGCAAAACTAGATGCTCAGACTTGTGTCATTGGAAAGATCTGGTTGTTGGTCATTCCGTAGAACGGTTCACTTCAATTTTGATGCCTCCCCTGATAATAATCCGTGAGTTTTTTTTAGAGATTTTGAAATCCCATTAATGATACTGAATATCAAGAATGGTATATTCCAAATTTGAATTCACCAACCAATTCTCCATCGTACCAAGATCCCTTGCAACAAACTAAACTACATTAAAACCTAGTGCAATAAAATCAACACATTGATTCTTGTTTTGGTGCATGTAGCAATTCAGGAAGACGTTGCAATAAAACTGAAGGTAAAATTGCTGAAATAGTTGATGTCATATACGAGCTACAAATGAAGAAATCTCGTTTGACTTTACATGGTCCAAACAGAATCAACGTACTTACAACATGAAATCTCTTAAGCTACGTAGATATTATTGCTCGTGTAAAACGTTTAGCAAAAGAAGCAAATTTTACTTTTGTTGATGCGTTATATATTGACATATTGTTACGCATAATAAAAATATATTCAATATGCTTAACGATGACGATGCTAAGGAATGATTGTTGTATGCGGCAAATCTCAAACATGGCTCTTTAAACTAATCTTTTTTCTGATTCGAGATGGTGCTAGAAACAAATAGGATTTTCATAAAACATCATTTTTGTACTAATTATTTTTGCAATCTACCACTGTATTTGTTAGCGTATTTAAATTAATATGCATATATTTTGGTTTTTGTACTATTGTTTTATTTTAATTTCACATAATACAAAACAAAACAAATAATTAATAATTACAGAACAATTAATAAAAAAATCACAAATTAAAATATTTCGTTTGAACACGAAAACGCATATCCCGTTTAACTTGCAGCTCTGTTTAAACGTGCTACTCAAATATTTCGTTAAAATGTTATATTGTCGTTACGTGCAAACGCACCCTAAAAACCAGATGACTTAGGGTGCGTTCTTAACGAACGTGAGCATGGTATTTGAGCGGGGAATGCGAGCGTGGTACTGTAGCGAGTGTGGAATGTGTTTTTAGCTACGAACGGGGTATTTGAGCGTGATATTTAATTGTTAAATTAATTGTTTTGAATTAATTAAATACTAATTGCATAAAACAAAACGACTACATTTTTCGCTACACGATCAGAAATATAAACATCTAGATTAAAACGGTCATTCATTAATGTCGCGACTGTCGAGTAGAAGTGACTGACGTCTGTATCGCGCTCGGCTAGAAACTCAACGCAAATATCTATGAAAGCGGACCCCCGGTCCTCCGTCCAATTCGCAAATGGCTGCGAGGTAGTAGAGGCGGAAGAGGAAGCCATCTGCATAACCAAAAAAAGAAATCCAGAAAAATTCGAAAAAAATATATGTTATAGAAAATTGAAAAATAAACACAACGATATAAAAAAAATACCTTTTTTAACGCTTGAAATTGCTCGAAAAATTCGGTTTTTTGAGGTTTAGAGGGATGGTTTCGGGTTTGGATGGAAGAGAATGAGGGGCGTGCGTGGATTTATAGGGGATGAATCGGTACGTTGGAAATTTAACCGTTGGCGTCGTCCGACGCGTCGGACGCCAATAGCTATTTTTCCAACGTTCGAGAATCATGGAATCTGGAAGGGGTAAAAGTTATTGGCGTCCGACGCGTCGGACGCCACCAAAAAGTTGAGCGTGCCAATTTTTAACTGCGGACGCACCCTTATATTTCATCAAACCACACGGTGACACCAAACAAATGGAATATCCAATTAATTTCCATTACTTAATTAATTAATCGTCCCTGATGACCAGATCACTTCCCATGATTGTGGATAATGTTAGTCCAATTGAATTTGAGTAGGGAATCTCTCCGATTCAAACGTAAGTCAAAGAATCAGGTGGAAAAGATGACTTACAAAATGCTTCTGTTATCAAAGGCATTTTTGAAAATTTGAAAAATTACGTTGGGCTTTTTGTAAATGAAAACCCAAAATTTATTTTTTGTAAAAGTTGTTCATACAAGGAGAATATTCCCAATTGTTTAAATTTTCAGGAAGGTACTTTTCCTATTAAGTATTTGGAGTTACCATTGAGCCCTAACCAAATAAAAGATAAAATGACTGTGCTAAATTATAAGTGTAACGACCTGTATTTTATATATCATAGGATCGTAAAATATAACTATTTAATTCACATGAGTTCCTATCGTTCTCATATTTTTATACATGGTTGGTTAGGTTATTTTGCAACATCTATGATTTTTATCGGAATGTACAATGACAATTTTAACCCTAAGTATCTTGTTCATGTTGTATCTTTATATTGGTGCAAAACTAGATGCTCAGACTTGTGTCATTGGAAAGATCTGGTTGTTGGTCATTCCGTAGAACGGTTCACTTCAATTTTGATGCCTCCCCTGATAATAATCCGTGAGTTTTTTTTAGAGATTTTGAAATCTCATTAATGATACTGAATATCAAGAATGGTATATTCCAAATTTGAATTCACCAACCAATTCTCCATCGTACCAAGATCCCTCGCAACAAACTAAACTACATTAAAACCTAGTGCAATAAAATCAACACATTGATTCTTGTTTTGGTGCATGTAGCAATTCAGGAAGACGTTGCAATAAAACTGAAGGTAAAATTGCTGAAATAGTTGATGTCATATACGAGCTACAAATGAAGAAATCTCGTTCGACTTTACATGGTCCAAACATAATCAACGTACTTACAACATGAAATCTCTTAAGCTATGTAGATATTATTGCTCGTGTAAAACGTTTAGCAAAAGAAGCAAATTTTACTTTTGTTGAAGCGTTATATATTGACATATTGTTACGCATAATAAAAATATATTCAATATGCTTAACGATGACGATGCTAAGGAATGATTGTTGTATGCGGCAAATCTCAAACATGGCTCTTTAAACTATTTTTTTTTTCTGATTCGAGATGGTGGTAGAAACAAATAGGATTTTCATAAAACATCATTTTTGTACTAATTATTTTTGCAATCTACCACTGTATTTATTAACGTATTTAAATTAATATGCATATATTTTGGTTTTTGTACTATTGTTTTATTTTAATTTCACATAATACAAAACAAAACAAATAATTAATAATTACAGAACAATTATTAAAAAAATCACAAATTAAAATATTTCGTTTGAACACGAAAATGCATATCCCGTTTAACTTGCAGCTCCGTTTAAACGTGCTACTCAAATATTTCGTTAAAATGTTATATTGTCGTTACGTGCAGACGCACCCTAAAAACCAGATGACTTAGGGTGCGTTCTTAAAAAACGTGAGCGTGATATTTGAGCGGGGAATGTGAGTGTGGTACTGTAGCGAGCGTGGAATGTGTTTTTAGCTACGAACGGGGTATTTGAGCGTGGTATTTAATTGTTAAATTAATTGTTTTGAATTAATTAAATACTAATTGCATAAAACAAAACGACTACATTTTTCAATATACGATCAGAAATACAAACATCTAGATTAAAACGGTCGTTCATTACTGTCACGACTGTCGAGTAGAAGTGACTGACGTCTGTATCGCGCTCGGCTAGAAACTCAACGCAAATATCTATGAAAGCGGACTTCCGGTCCTCCGTCCAATTCACAAATGACTGCGAGGTAGCAGAGGCGGAAGAGGAAACCATCTGCATAACCAAAAAAAGAAATACAGAAAAATTCAAAAAAAAAAAATGTTATAGAAAATTGAAAAATAAACACAATGATATAAAAAAATACCTTTTTTGATGTTTGAAATTGCTCGAAAAAGTCGGTTTTTTGAGGTTTAGAGGGATGGTTTCGGGTTTGAATGGAAGAGAATGAGGGGGCGTGCGTGGATTTATACGGGATGAATCGGTACGTTGGAAAATTAACCGTTGGCGTCGTCCGACGCGTCGGACGCCAACAACTACTTTTCCAACGTTCGAGAATCGTGGAATCTGGAAGGGGTAAAAGTCATTGGCGTCCGACGCGTCGGACGCCACCAAAAAGTTGAATGTGCCAATTTTTAACTGCGGAGGCACCGTTATATTTCATCAAACCACACGGTGACACCCACAAGAGAAACAAATGGAATATCTAATTAATTTCCATTACTTAATTAATTAATCGTCCCTGATGACCAGATCACTTTCCATGATTGTGGATAATGTTAGTCCAATTGAATTTGAGTTGGGAATCTCTCCGATTCAAACGTAAGTCAAAGAATCAGGTGGAAAAGAAGGATTTATCCACGTTAGGTACTCCTACATATACCGATATAATATAGACTTTAACACGTGAGAGTACACCTCGTTCTCCAAGAACTTGGTACATCAAATATTCAATCACGCTAGCCATAGCCTGAAAAGTGTCCACTTTCTTCATTAATATAATAATAATACCTACACATAATATATAATATGAGTACAAATCACTGAAACCAACCAATAAGAAGGCCCCAATTTCAACATTTTACGACTAAACTTACGTTCTTTCAGAAATTTAATTGCAAAATGAAGTAAATCAGAACCTTCTAATCGACTGAATCTATGGGACCATGATATTTTGGGTTCAGCTGATTTGAACTCATATGATATATAGTGTGAACCTCTACCATCCAACACACACAACATGCTATATAGATATATCTTGTTTAACATTCGTTATCAGACAAGAGAGTTCGAAGTTAAATCAAATGCAACGTATTCAAGTCATAAAAAAACAACAGATAAAAGATGCAATGTATTCAAGCACAAAAATAGTCCCATAATGTGGTGGATGGAGTTTTCAAACACATTTCATTTAAATCGAAGAGTCCAAAAATAGACCGAATATGAAAAGATCTCTTCGGGTTGGGTGAAATAAACGCCTAGCTTTTGACAACCATCACCTTGTCCTTACATGGAAATTTTTTCTACGGTGCTAATCCGGTCTTCATAATCCACGATAACTTCGTTTGAGCAACTGCCTTGGGAACTCAACACCTGTCCTTCAGATGACATCATCTGCGTAACGTCATTAACGGTCTTTTTCGCCCCCATGCCATGCGTGGGTCATTACAGATAATCTTGAGCACATCTTTAATCAATGTATCCGTGGTGCATGGCAAATTATTCAACGTACACCGGCCTTTTATATCTTAAATATATACGTATAATTTACGTATAATTTACCTGGGATAATCGTCACTTTCAGTTGGACAAATACGAATGGGAGAAAGGTCTAAAGTTTATTCTGTGGTACAAGAAACCATTTAAATCAAGGAAAATGTTATTCTATAGTGTACATAAATGAGCACATATACATAAATAAGATATAAATGCAGATGTATACATGATATTAAAGTAAGATAACAAGATGACAAAAGATACTCAACGATATAAAGCGATAGCCATCCTCTAGCTACAAAAAAAATAATAATAATTCAACCTTATAGTTATAGCTCCTTCAAATTGAAAATTCTTCCTCCACCAATAAAAAAGAAAAGGAAGATGACAAACCAAACACCAGACCTCCCTCCTGGCTTTCGCTTCCACCCCACCGACGAGGAACTGATCCTCTACTACCTCCGATGCCAGGCGTCCTCCTCCTCCTGCCCCGTTCCCATCATCGCCGAGGTCGACATCTACAAGTTCGATCCCTGGAACCTTCCAGGTAAACAGATGCAGCTTACTCTATATATATGTATGTGTGTTTGTTTTTTTCATTTAGAGTAGTAGTAATTAAAGATTAGATGTTTTGATACTGTGGCAGAGAAAGCCATGTTTGGGGATAGGGAGTGGTACTTCTTCAGCCCGAGGGACCGGAAGTACCCGAACGGGGTACGACCGAACAGAGCAGCCGCCTCCGGCTACTGGAAGGCGACCGGTACAGACAAGCCCATCACCACCGGCAGCGAAAATGAAAACATCGGGGTCAAAAAGGCCCTCGTCTTCTACAAAGGGAAGCCTCCCAAAGGGGTGAAGACCAACTGGATCATGCACGAGTACCGCCTCTGCGATAACAAGAACAAGAACAGCTACCGCCCCATGAAGCTCAAAGACTCCTCCATGCGCGTATGTTTTACTCTTTCATTGCCTCTCTTTTACCTTTTTCTATATATGTGTATATGCATCTTTGATCGGTTTTCCTTTTCTTTTGTTGATGGTTTCAGTTGGACGATTGGGTGCTGTGCAGAATATACAAAAGGAATGGTCATGACCAGGACGACGTGCACGAGGAAACCGAAGTATCGAATGTGGTGTACACGGCCCAAGGCTACGATGACGATCTGATGAAGATGCACAAGTCGTTCTCTGTTTCAGAGCTTCTCAATGAAACTGAGTTAACCGACATATCGCAGTTGTTTGACGGTCCAACTACCAATACTGGGATTGACAATCAAAGCTTATACGGTATGAATCAGAGAACTTTGAAGAGGCAGAGACTGGAGGAGGATAATTGCCTGCAGGGGCACAAATTAACTAATGTTAATTCTTGGACTGCAGGGAACTTCTCAAACCAATTAGATTTTGAAAGCCAGGCATTAATCAATCAGCAGTTGATGTTTAACTCGCAGTTGGATATGCAGCAGAAATGGTTAAGTTAGAAATATATCTGTATTTTTATAAACAATGAAAGCACAAGGAAAATACATATTGATATTGAATAATTAGTAGTTTGTATTTATTGGTTGGATAGGCAGTGTAATTAACTTCTATTTTGTAGATTTTGTGTAAAGTTTGAATTATTGGCAATATTAACTTCTCTGATTTTGTAATTAAATTTGTACTCTTTACTACTGGTAAAAGAGTAGTTAAATTGATCCACATAATTTGATTAATTGAGATATATTTACAGTTATTCTCTGAGTTAGAATCAAAATATTCCTAACACTTTGAAACACACACGCGCGCGTACATACACACAATATTTCAAGCCATTTTGGTTTAGAGAAATATACTTGTTGTAGTCAAATTGTGGTGGAATAGGTTGATGTAAAAGGTCATTTACCTGACTTGCAAAATAGAAACACCGGCTCCAAGTCTTGTTTGTATGATAAAAACAAAAAATTGACACGATAGCTAAACAGTGAATGAAAGCATGACAAATCATATTCCCTTATTTGGCATAAGCGGGGAGATAATAAACATGTTATAGATTGATTAATGGTTTTCTAAAATGGTGCAGCTATGTGCAACTTGAAGGTCTAAAGTAGTACAGTAGTACGTAATCTTTTATGTTCAGTTGTGACTAGTGGCACCCTCTTTTACTTTGGAAATTATATTCATGTGACTGGATATTCAAATGGATTTAGTAGTGATGTTTAGTCCAACCTAAAATGCAAGGAGTTTACACTGTTATTTTAGGAACAATTTTGACTTACTGTCTAACATTTAATAAACTTTTTAATCAACCTATTTTCTAAAGACTATACCATCCCTTAGCATTAAGGGACACTTAACTCTACTCGACTACTTGTAATCCAAATTTATCTACAAATGCATCTTAGTTGGTCTTAGGATTTCATTTGTGTATATCTACTGAATCGCTTATTTAACCTTACAAAGGTAGATTCTAGCTATTAGGTAATGCTCCTTTTTTCAACAAGATTGGGCCTAACTTTCTTTAATTGTTCTTTCTCCATTATATCAACAAATCTCCATTACTTTTCATCTTTAACCAGATAATCTTTCATTTCTCTTTCCATTGTGTTTTTCTCCCCTTTTTCTTTTTTTCTTCATTGATTTCAGCTAATTATTTGCCAACTTTCCTATTTATAGGAAATTTAATCACTTTATTCCTTTTCTTTTCAAAAAGTTTTCTCTCAGACACACAACTTACTAATAACAAATTTTAACTTGAACTATTTAATCATATTTGTTTCAAGAGGTTTTAAGAGTACTCTCGTTTTTTTCTTTGAACAGACTATTTGAATACAAAATAAAACATAAATAGTAACATAAAATGTCTAAACCGTTGGATTTTTGTCTTTGTATGCCAAGTAAAATTTAATGATCAATTAATAGTGGATATTCATTATGTCACAAATTGTATTCAAATAATTTTTTTTTTCCTTTATTATTTTTATGGGAAGACGATTTGATGTTTCTACTTCCGGAGTAGAGAATTGAAAAAAAAAAAAATGAACGTGCAAGAATTAACTTTTTAGCATAATTGTTCATTTAATGAATTTAGGAAACATTGAAGGATCATTAAAAAAATTACTCGATAAATTAAGGATAAATTTTGTAAAACACCACTTTCAAGTTTTATTACATCTCCGAAACAATTCAAAGAACAAACCTATCGTTAGTTTCAAACTGGAAATTCAATAGAATGAAATTTTGAGTTTTGTATTCTTAGTATTAATTACAAAAATATGGAATAGGAGGATGACGTGAGAATAAGTAGACGGCGTGGGAGGACAAAAAAGACATGGAGTAGGAGGATGACGTGAGAATAAGTGAACGGCGTGGGAGGACAAGGACGAAGTTGGAAGGGGAAAAAGGGAAAAAAGAGTAAGTGAAATGACGGAAAAAAAAAATCATTTTCAATTTATATGCTATAACCATTATACCGATTGATCGATTTCTACCTACAATGAAAGGTACACAAATTTGCAGGTTTGTGGAAATAAAAAAAGTAGGGGAGAAAACTGATTTTGTATTTTTAACCATTACAAAAAAAAAAAAAAAAAAACTGATTTTGTGTTTAACCATAATAGCTTACCATAAATTGTAGGTTTGATTTTCCAGAAAATTTTATCTGGAATAATAGAACTGAAATTGTAAACATGATTTTAAGAACAATTTTTAATGTATTAAATTTGAAAATTAGGGATTGAACCATAATTCCTACAAACTTAAATTTCTATGAAAAAAAAAAAAAAAAAAAACTTTATAGTAATTTATTTATTATTATGCGGTTTAAGTTACCCAACGAATAAGGTCAAGCTTTTGAACTCTTGGCAAGCATGCTTCTGCCTAATATACACTTCAATTACTTCTTTCAAGATTACCGGGGTTTAACTTGAAACCTTTGGAACTATCAATTACTTTGCTCTTTTTCCAAGTACGCTCGCATTAAGAAAGGTGATGACAAGTTTGAAAATGTAATAAAGATACATCAACAAAACAAGGCCCATGTTACAATTTACAAGGGGGGCAAACTGAACGATTGCCCTTGGCCTAGGTTACAAGAAGGGCCCAGTATCAATATGGCATGTTGCAGCAAACAGTTTATAATATCATTGAATCAAAAAACTTTTTAGTATATTAGCTTGTCTTCTTTCTATTTATTACTTTTGCACCCAATGTTCTTCTTCCCACCGTTTTCTAATCACTTTTTATTTCATTTAGATATGGAAATCTAGAAACATGATTGACATCCGAACTACAAAAATGTAAGGTAAGATTTACATCTTAAATAATATTAAAAAGGCATGAGTCTTATTCCTGTATATCTGTTGAGATGATATGCAAGAAAATATGGCAAAGTTATTGAAGAAAATATGATAATTGCAAACGATTCTTTATGCCTACCATGTAATAGGGCAGCTTATAATATACACAGGAAATTATTGAAGAAAATATGGCAGCCATTAAGTTTTCTTCTAAAATTGTAGTTAAATCAAGAAATGATAGGGAAATCGGTTTAGTTTTTCTACATTTTTTATAATAGATTTTTGTATACTATCCAAATCAATCCACTAGCTTGTCTCTTGCAAGGGGTAAAGGCTCGGTTGTGGCTAGGTGCTCCTCACGACTAAAAAAAAAGTGAAAAATAAAGATTGAAATTACCTAGTATTTAAATAAAGACTGAATAAAAACTGAAAAATATAAGGTGCGTTTGGTTTATTTTGTGTTTTGAGTTTTTAACATTAATTGCAAAATGTGGGAAGAGTTAAGCGATAATCCGGAGAGCGGAACAAAGATGAACGGGTTGAAAGTCGGTGGATCGACGAATTTGCTAACGTTATTCCATTATTTCTTAAAACATGAAGGAAAAAAAAAATACTTTTCTGTTTTGTTTGTTAACTTCGTTTTTTAAAACATTCATTTTTCACGGTATATGTGCGTCGTTCGCATTTTTTTATGTACGAAAATCCAAATTAAAAATAATAAACCAAATGCTACCACAGTCATTAAAATTTCATGTTAAAGACTGATATTCGGTCTCAGATTGGTTTGTAATTATTGAAACTGCTTAGAGACCAAACATCAATCTTTATTTCGGTCTTTAATTCAGTATTTAAGAAGTCTTAAAACAATTAAACATTCAATGTTGTTATCTTAAGCAGATCCAATGGTTAATGTTGGTACTTCATGTAAAGGCGGTTGAACTTATTATAGCTTACATAACAACTCACTAGCTTTATGCATAATAATATACATATTTAACATCATTTAATATATACTTAACATCATTGTCCCTATAAAAAAGAACTTAAGTGGTGTTTAATGTTGGTTGGCATAAACTTAATCGGACAATCCTCAAATCTATCGATTGAAAATAAGATCACACAAACATTTTTTTAAATATTCCTTTCTATACATGTTCAAGACCTATCTTCTACTTCTACTCTTCCAACAATCCAACATAAAAATAGCTATAATTCTATCAACTATCCAACATAACATTTATTCAACCAATCAAAACCTACTGCTTTAATGTGTCACATCAGTGGACAGATCATGAAATTAACATATCATTGGTTCGGTTAGCTGATGGATAATAAAATCGATTGGATAATTGATCAAAAAATAAATTCAGTTTTAAAAAAGTTTCTCAACCAGATTTAAGCACAAATATATTTATAATTAGTGGATTCTAAATGTTAAAGTCTCATCCTTATTCCTATAAATTATCAAACTAGTCATTTCTTTTACATTATTAATAAGCTCAATTAGGGGTTTATTTATATAAACAAAACTCAATTCAAAATCATCTAATTCAATATTAATGATTTTTACTACTAATAATCACTTATAATTAATAATTTTTTTATATTTAATAAGTTTTATGTATTATTAATATTTAGTAAATTATTGCTAATATTTATAAGGGATTTTTAGGCACAAGGACAAGGTCAAACAAAAATTTATCCATAAGGACGATCAACAAAAAATTTATCCTCAAGGACAATTTTACACTAGATAGTGAAATTCAGGGGCCCACTAGCATTTTATAGTTTACTCTAAACTTTGTCCTTTTAGCTAATATTTTTGCCTCTTGTCCTTTTGGCATAATTTTTTGATTTTTTTGTCCTTCACACTATTTTCCTGTATTTATAAATTACATTTAATTATTAATCAATATAATTAATAGTTTTATTTAATGAAAACTAATATATTGCCCAAAAACGAAGAAAAAAACATTTCTCCAATGGCGAACAAAAGTTGTTTAGCAGATCAAAGGTTACCACTAAATCTGTAAAACCAGACACAAACACAAGTCCAAAACAACACCTAACAAGATGAAACAACAAAAACAAAGCGAAAAAAAACAATGCTATGATCCCGACCTTAACGAAAGCCAATAGCAAATACTCCGCAAAGCAACCCAACCAACAAGACCCTATCTCCAAGCTGTCGAAGGCCAAAACAGAACCTAGAAAACATGCTCTAGACCCACAACAACTCGAACCAGCTACCATCCAAGCACCCAAAAGCAGCTACAAAAAGATCCACAGCAAGCTGAACCAGCAACCGTCCAAGCAGCGACTATTAGAAGAACACAGCAAGCCAATCCGGCTACCAATCATGCTCCAAATAGTAGTTACCAGAGAAGGCAGACCATCGAAAACACATGAAAAAAGGGGGGTTAGGAGGGGTGCGAGGGGGGAAGGGAGAAGAAAAACCAGAACACAACATAACCCGGACCCAAACACAAAGACATCACCCAACTCTAGCATGAGGAACAGAGCTCGTACCAATAGCGAAAGCACGAGCCAAAGCTATGGACACCCAAGAAAGGCCTGACACGAAATGCAAGGAAGATATAGTCCTTAACCTTCCGAATGATGGAAACAGAATCCATAGGAACCTCATCAAACACAGCCTTGTTGCACGAGTACCATAGGTGCCAACAGATCAGGCAAGGAATAAGTTGGAAAAGGATAGACCAAAAAGTCTTTCCGCTCATTCCAACCACAAGAGACTAACCAAATCAGGAAGGGAATTGGTTTTTTCCATTAGGCCGACCAAAGCCCCAAAGAAAGTTCAGATGGCTTGAGCACGATCTCCAACGAAAACAAATGAGCAGCCGATTCCACGTCTCCTTCTTTACAACACCTACAACGAGACACAATCGGAATACCTTCTTAAGGTTTTCATCAGTGGTAATCCCTTATAGAGGGTTTTTCACATAAGAATAGAAACCTTGGGAGGGATGCGAGAATCCTAGGCATCGGAAGCCTTGCAGAATTCCATGTAGCTCTCGACGAGAAAAGACCACTATTCCACCCTACACCTACCCCATGCGAGTCAGAAAATGACTCGATGGATTGCATCCGTTTTCACATCTTATTAACATAAGACGGGAATCTGGAGAAATCCGCCGTCAAAAAACGACGGTACTTAACATGTAGAAATAATGCCCAAAGAGAGTCGTTTGAGCGGAACCTAACCCATAGCTTACAAATATAAGCCTTACAAATATCCCTAGGATTCTGAAGACCAAACCTCTCTCGTTTGGAATGACATATGACATCCTATGAAACCTAATGATGTCACTTTGCATTTTCCTTTTTATCCCAGAAAAAGGACGATGCTAACGAACGATACAAATGGAAAAACAAGGTGAGGGTCATGACAGCGAAGACATGAGACCCGATAGAATCAAACACCGATTTAATGAGAACAAGTCTACCAGCCTGGGTAATGAGCGAAGAATTCCAACGATATAGCTTTATCAGTTAGGGGATCGAAAATCGCATTGAGCCCGCGACCACGATATAGAACAATACTAAGACAAGGAAAAGGAAAAGAAGCAACACAGAAACCGAAGAAGGAATCAATCCACGAAATCCTTACCGCGTCATAGATTTGGCAGGAACGAAGCTACTTTTGGAAGAATTGACGAGTTGGCTCGTACACCTCTCGTACAACCGAATAAAGGTAAGGAGTTGACGAATGGATCGATGGTGACCATTAGAGAAAATAATGATGTCATCCACGGATGATAACGACGAGATAATAGGACAAACACGGGGGATACTAAAATGATGGATATGCCTCGAAATTGTAAGAGAGTACACACCTCGTACAAAAAGCCTCAGCGATGATGATAAACAACGTTGGGAAAGGGGGTCTCCTTATCGCAATCCCCTTCCCGAGCAAAAGAAACCCTTGGTTGATCCGTTGATACGAACGGGGAACCAACAGTTCGAGATGAGCCTCCAAACAAGGACAATAAAAGGCTTAGAGAAGTCATAAGCATAGAGGACCCTTATGATGAAAAACTAGAACATGTGATCATATGTCTTAGCCATATCAAGCTTTAGAACCACATGGATCCCCTAACCTTGTGATCAAACTAAGGGATAAGTTCTTGAGCAAGAAGGACATTGTTTGTAATGAGACGCCCACTAACAAATCCCGCTTGAGAAGACGAAATAACATGATCAAGAACAGGTGTGAGCCTAGTGGTTAACACCTTAGAGATGACCTTATTCGAGAAGTTGCACAAGCTAATAGGTTTAAAGTCAGAGCACGACAGGGGGTTCTCCCACTTAAGTATAAGAACAAGAATGGTGAAGGTCCATCATTTAGGAAGATCACCACCCGAAAAGAAAATCTGGATAGCCAAGCAGAGGATCACCACCTGAAAAGAAAACTCGAGGGTTCATTAATAATATATACATAAAAAATTATAATTTAATAACTAATACTCATTATAACTAAGAATTGATATTTAATGAAGGATAAAGAAGAAGAAATATTTAATGCTTATTTATTGGAAAAGCCAGCCGGTTTTTATAGTGGACCGTACCACTTTTTCATTATAACAAATAATGAATACAAAATATAATAGAGATAGACCATACAGCTATCTGCTACAGACACGATTGCCTTAACCAAGACCTTAAATATAATCTAACACCACGCATGGTGTGATTAATTTCAGGATAGTTAGAAGGCGGAAACAATCAATACAAAGTGCCGCACACATTAAGGCAACATAACTTAGTTAAAATGGCTGCAAGCAGTCCTAGTGAGTAAACACAACTTAACTAGAAACTTCTATGCTCATGGCCATTACCAGTATCCAGAATCAACTACAAGAATGCGGATGTAGAGGTTGAATCAGATGCAGAGAATTGAATCAACACAACTACACAACTACACAACTAACACCAAAAACAAGTAACAACTGGTTTCAAGCCTCATTTGATACTATCCAAACTCAACATACTAGAGCAGGGCAGTTGAACAGATGGTAAGCAACACCACAATACAAGCGTATATTGTGAATCCAAGAGGAAGAGAGTTGAACAGATGCAGAAAATTGAAGGGATGTCTCAGATTCACAGCACACAGCCTGGAAATGAAACAACGCCTTTGACAAAACTCAAATCCAAAACAAAAACCCACTAACAAAATTATTTCAGATGGTTGCAAAGCAGTCCATTGCTTAATCTATGATAAAATAAAACATCTCAGGCAAGTTGAAAGTGACACAACACAGATGGAGAATTCGAGCCAAATCCAGAAACAGACACCAGGAGTTATCCAATATAGTTACATGAAACACACAGACGCTGAAAAACCACCATATACGGTAGCAAGCCAACAACAAACCCACCAAGGAAATACAACATCAACCTAGCATACAGCTACCAACAATACCAACAACAACCTAGCATACAGCTACCAACAATACCAACAACACACTACAAAACTCAACCCAAAGCTTACCCGAGAATAATCTGACAGCAACTAGCGCAACTTGATCAACTCACTAACTAGAAGAAATAAAAGTTGCCTATAGGTGAAGCCGAAGAGATTACCTTCCAACAGCTCGTCACCAGCAACAAGACTTACTATGAAAGGTCAACCTATAGGAGCTGCCAGATTATGGAGCGGGATGGACAAGGGAACGCTGCAGGCGAAGTCGGCAAGGTTAACAGGGGATACAGAGAGCTAGGGTTTCACTTATAGGGTTCAGGGTGGATGTCGCTAAGGTAGAAAAAAAGGGAAGAGAAAAAGGACAGCATCAGGATTGGAAGTCGAATTTGAAACGAGGTCTTGATCTGGCGGTAGAGCCCTACCCACGATAAAGAAAGCTAGGTTGGATGGAGAGAAAATAAGATAAAGGAAGGAGGGGAGATATGGTTTGAAAGGGAAGAGAGGAAGTTTGGAGATGAAGGATTGAACTGGGAGGAAGCAGCAGAGAAGCAACCTAGTCACCATTGAAGAATAGGGAGCTCACTCTTTTTTAAATATTTAGTATTTATCATTTAAAAAAAGCTTTGTATGCAGTGGGAAATGTAAATGGAGACGAGGGTTTTTCTCCATCTTTTTTCTTCACGCAAACATTTCTTCTTCAAAATCTCATCTTCACTCCGTACTATTACCTTAAATCCTCGTCTCCTTTTACCCTTGTTTTTATCATGGGTGTTTCCTCCACTGTGTACCCAATATTCGTATTCAGATCTAAGCTTTGCCACGTTATCGTTTTGAGATCCGAATTTCCTCGATTCATTCGCCTCATCTCCCCAACTCTCTTCTATCAGAAACCACTTCTGTAAACTCTTCTGTTCCATATGTTGGAGTCAATTCGGGCAACTACCCGGTTATGTGAGTTATTCAATTGATGGTTAGCCAAATTGAAGGGGGACTGGCACTAATGCGGAGTCTACACGGTAAGCAGTATTTCCCACTCGCTAGAATGATTTGCATTTCGATTTCGATCTGTAATGGGTCTTTTTGGTTATTGGGTATTCAATGATTACAGTGTATTTCGTCTTGTTGGTAATTGTGTTTTGCACTCTTATGTTTTTGGTGTTTCATGTTTTGTGGAGGTGTTTGGTTAGTTCCCTTCGAAGTTTGGATCTCGGAACTTTTTTGACATGTAATCTACTTTCGCCTTGTCGTTTTGGTCTGGCAAGTTGGGTCATCACCGTATGGTTAATGGCAATACACGTGAAGCTTCGGCATGGATTTTTGTTGTTTCTGCCCGAGGGTGGTTTGCCTGCCTTGCAAGATGATAATGGTCATGTGGCTTTTGTATGAAATGGTTGTAATTAGCTGTTGCATTGTTAAATAGGTGGAATTTGAGTTTGTTTTGTCTAACGACGTTCTAGTCTTCTGCTCATCACTAGAGCGTTAGTGGGATTGGTGAAGCCTTTGTGCTCTCATTCTGTTGTTCCTCTTGGTAATCATCGTCTCCTCTCACACACTTGGCAAGCTCCAGATTTTCAGCCACTAACACTGACTACTCACATGGAAACTATGCATGGAGACTGCTGCACACCTTTGGTGTGGAGCTTGAAATCTTGGCAGGCTGCTCCTGTAGCTTTTGCGTGCACATCTCAATCAATTGTAGTATTATCATGCAACTTGCCCGAGCACTTGTTCTTATACTATTTACAGTCCATTACTGTTATTTCTTTTGTATTCAAATGTAATCTATTTATGTGAAGTATGTAATGTACTCTCTTCCCCTACGTGGAGAGCTAGGAAAATTTGTAGTCTAGTAATATAACTAGCTCCAGTGCTCTAAGCCTGAATAGGTATAGTGGACGGAGCACTATAAACTCCGTGTGCAGTGAACGGTCCACCTTAAAAACCGAATTTAGTTGACTATCAACCATAGTCATCTATTCTTTTTTGTATTTTTTATTATTGGTTACAATAAAAAGGTGTTTGCGTCACCTTAAAAACCAGCTGGCTTTGCTAAAAAAATCATCATTTAGTATTTGAAATTCAACAATTATAAATAAATATGCGCAAAATTTTGAAATTTTCTAAGGTAAATTTTGATAATATTCTTAAAATTAATTACTAAATGCTGAAGTTATGTACGATAAAAATTATGATTTTTACATTAATTGATTAGTTAATTAATGAGTTATTATATTAATGTGTATTATGCATTTAATAATTGCAAATAACATTAAAAAAATTACAAAATTTCGTCAAAACAAAACAAATATATTTTTTTATTTTAAAAAATAAATTGTATAATTTTAATTATTCGAATCCAGTTTAGACTAATTCTGTATTGGAAGTTTTTTATAAAATTATTTGAAATGCTTGCGACCATGAAGGAGGGTCCAAGATTGACAACCCCTAGGCAGAGGTCTAGTGCAACAACCCCGTTAAGTACGTAT
Organism: Allium sativum; assembly: GCA_030737875.1. Lineage (NCBI taxonomy): Eukaryota > Viridiplantae > Streptophyta > Magnoliopsida > Asparagales > Amaryllidaceae > Allium > Allium sativum. The sequence goes on from CM060918.1 coordinate 117,730,661, forward strand.
GACTCGGCCGATCAGATCGTGGAGGTCTAAGGGAGCCTGGTTTAGGAAAAAGGTATATCTCATTTGAGCAACAAACATATATGGCGGTGTCCTGCAAGTAAAAGATGCGAACGGAGCCGAAGTGCTATCCGGTTACTTTCCGAAATGCTATTATGCGTGCTTTTCATTTTGTCAAAAACTGTGGTTATAAACTGAAAAATGGTAGACCCACCATTTAAATTACATAATTACCCCTGATTTTAATGCCTAGCCCTATTTCTCAGTTTTTGAAATTGTTTTGGTCATAGTAGCATTAATTTATTACTCTTTCTCTTGTATAATTTTCCTTTTGGCTCCAAACCATTTTTTCGCTCGAAACTAATTTTTTTCCCCTCCAAACCCTATTTTTCATCCATAAGCATCATACCATTTATTTCATGAGTAACCTATCGTCTCCAAACCTCGATGAAAAACTATAATTCAATTCGATAATTAAATCTAAACCCTTCTTAAATCCAGACCCTAAACTAAAATCGACAATTACGATGGATAAAAAATTACGACTTAAACGGATGGGGGCGATAAGTTTATGATGATTGAAAAGTGGAGTTGTCGAATGAAATCTATTTGTGAATCCGATCTGAGTTTGAATTTTGGATCTTTGTTACATGTGTTAGGCTTAGGTAATGAAGAGGAAGGTATAGTCAATTTTGGGTCTGGGTAGGGGTTTATCCGCTTTTAGGTGGTGAAGGAGGGTGTGACTGCAAGCTTTGCGAAACGGTTGATGATGGTAAAATTTTAGGTGTAAAGGTGGTGGCGTGTTATGCGGTGGCGGTGTAATAACCCGGAAATCTGAGCCAATTAAAAAGTTTTACTTTGGCAATTTAAATGAATTTTGAATATTTAAAATGATTTATTTTAAATAATAATGACGAGAAATTTATTTTGAATAGAATTAGAACGTATATATTTATTTGAATCGTCGTTAAAATATAAATATTTTATTTTAAATATAAAAAAATTGAAAATGGCGCGGTAGTTTGAAATTTCGATTTCAAAGTTCAAATGAATGTACAGGATTCAAAATAAACCGGATTTTAGCAAAACCAAAAATATTAGAATCTATTTGAAAATATCTTTCCAACGAATCCGAAAAATTGAAATTTCATAGCGGGGATAAAAAGTTATGCCCAGTTGAAAATTCAGAATAGTCGCTATGGAATTCTAGCCCTTAAGAATGGAAATTTTGCAAACGACCTCGGTTTTCGATGAAACCACTTTTGTTGGATCCGTGGTTTCAAGATATTGCTAGGTTTCAAAATTCGTAATTTTTCGAATCAATATGTGAGTGTGGCGAAGTAAAACGTGTTTTAACAGTTTCTGTCAATTTTGATCGACCAGAAAATGGCCATTTTTCAAACGGTCTCAGAATTCGACAAAATTAGTTTTGCTAGGACCGTATCATCAATACAAAGCTATACAATATTTTTCGGGAATTTTTAGAGTCCGTATGTGGCCCCGGTAAATTGATATGTGTGTTCAAAATCAATATGTAGATTTATATTTTGATTTTTACGGAAACTGATCGAAATAGCTGAATCGGCTCACGATACATATCCCATTGTGTTCAGAATGGGGGTAATGAGCTACGGATGACAGTCGGTGGGTTCGATTTGGACTTCAAATTAAAAGTTACTTTTTGGGATTTCAAAATAAAAAAGTATAAATTATTTTATATAAGTCAACTCTCACCCCTCTTTTCTCCTTTAGTTCAAAACCAAGTAAAAGAAAAAAAACTGCTGCTTTCCTCCCTTCGTCGCCCATCGCTCCAGCCATCCACTGCCCCGACGTCTCCGCCGCTAGCCATTCACCACCGCCGCGAGCCCCTAGCCCCCCCTCTTCTTCCTCCATTCGAATCCGTACCCCCCCGAAGCCTTTGCCCCAAAAACTGATGCCCTAGCCACCGTAGACCACCACCCAGACCGCCGTGACCTCCACCCTCTGCCGGCGATGGTCACCGCCTCACTCCCCTGATGCTCTACCAATCCGCTCACCCCCCGGCCTTCGAGAAACCCCGTTGTAAGTATTTATATTTGTTTATTTTTATTTCTTTAAAGGTAATTAGTTTTATTAAAATAAAAATAGGGTTTTATATTATAGCTAAATAAAAGGTTTGATTTTTAATTTGAAAAGGTTTGATTTTTAATTTGAAAAGCTTTGATTTTTATATTAGAAAATCTTTGATTTTTTTTAAATAGAAAGATGAGATTTTTAGAAATAGAAAGACGAGTTTTTAGAAATATAAATAAGTGCTTTTTATATGAATAACACAATAAAAATTCGATTTTTATATGAGTAGCGGATTCAAAATAGAATTCTCATATAATAGAGAATATAAAAATGTGATTTTTATATATGTAATGAATACGAACGGCGAAAGTAACAAAAGGCGAGCACGGAAAAGATTTTCTACATATGAAGAGTCGTGGCGTTTGGTTTAGCTTGTCGGTGAGAACTCCTCACCTTTAATTTATTTCTAGTTTGAAATATATACTAGGATGCAGACGGTGTTTAGTAGCACCCGACACCTGTCGTCTACAGACCATGGATGACTTATTTGTTTGATTTTTGTGTTGTGAAATTTGATTGTGTGATGTGGGATGAAATAAAATATTTTATAATAGAAAATATTTTATGGTTAAAAAATATGATTTTTAACGTGTATATAAAATAAATGGTAATTAACAAATCGGACGATTTGTTTATATGCACTGATTTGACTGATATTGATTGGGACGATAAATTTTACACATCGCCCAACTGCACAAATAAAAATCTGTGTTTGTTGATGTGAAACCCCACACGGGTATTGGGATGATATTTGACGTACACTAATCCCGATTGTTTAGTTGTATGTCAATCGATGGGTTGACAGACTGTGTAAGCGTTACTTATTGATATTTAATGCTTATGCAGTTGTGTGGTGCACTCTGGATGATGGTTGATTATTTATCGTTGTTATTATATACATGTGTTGTATGGAATCCATATAATTAACATTATATGGTAATTGATTGGGCCTGATTCCAATTTGGAAAATAAGGAATATTATAAAAGAAAATTCATGTGTTGAATAGAATAAATTCATGTGTTGAATGAAATAAATATTCATGTGTTGAATAAAATAAATATTCACGTGTTGAATAAAATATAAATTCATGTGTTGAATAGATTTTATTCATGTGTTGAATAAAATGTATATTCATTTGTTGAATAGAATAACGAAATTATTGAAAGATATAAAGCCGTGTTGATTAGATTTGTGCCACTTTGATGCGAACGATATTTATATCGATTATATTCGTTTTTAAAGTGAATATAGAAAAGGAAGTAATTTCAAAATACAACGTTTTGAAAATATTATCATTTATATATATATATATATATCGATGATATGGAATATTCAATTTTGAGTAGAAATTGAATAGGAAGTTGAAATCGTTTAGAAAACGAATTTAAAACGATTTATAAAATACGTTTTGAAAGGAAATCGACGAAATATATAATATATATATTATATATAATGGCCTGAATAGAACACGCCGCGCCGCGGCAGTTCACGAATTTCGACCATTGACTTCGAATGGATATTACGGGAGATCCGACTGTCGGATTCTCCTAAAACCGGAACCGTTGGGTTCATATTGAAAAGAGCATTCTAATGAATGTTAGTGATGTGAAATCTAACAGTTGGATTTGGAATTATGTCCAAATCAAATTTGGAAAAGGTCGTTGTATGTGTAGTTCGATGGCCGTTGATGGAAATCGACTGTACGAGCCTTTATAAAATTATTAAAAATAGTAAAAATTTGTGTAGAATCATAAGAAATGATTTGTGAAGAATTGGAATGAAAAATTCCATATTTGAAAAGATAAAAACAGATTTTTATTGAAATGAACTAGTTTTGAACTAGAATTATAATCCCATTTATTTTTACAATAAATAAAGTGGATTTGAAATGGTTTTGAAAATAACCAGAATTTCCAATAATTGAATTGGAATGGATTTGAATCGAAACTGTCTTTGGAATATTTCGATGTTGGATTTCGCGATTATACAGATATTGTTATGGAAATTTGAAAGATATATTTATATCGTTATTTCCAATACGATATTTGTGGGTCGTAGAATTCGATATTGAATATAAGCCGATATATTTTCTATTCAGAGCCTTGTATTTAATATCAAATGGGATTTGGGTTTTTCGTGAGTGGTGCCTTCATTAACACTGTTCTTAAGCCCAGTTGACAAAAAAATTAAATCTTTTTATTTAGATTTAATGAAGTGTACCAATTAAATGGTAGTTAATTGGAATTGAATTTGAATTGATTTTTGGGTTTATCGTGAACGGTGTTTCAAATAACACTTGTTCTTTAACCCGATAATTAATGGAATGTGATTTTGGGTTTATAGTGAACCGTGTTTTAAGTGACATTGGTTCTTTAACCCATTTAAAGACAGGATATGATTTCCTAAGTTAAAAAATCATTAATATTGATTTTTGGGAAGATTAAAACCAAGTGGAGTTTTAATGAATCTTCAATTAGATTGAAATGATCGAGAATGGAGTATCACCAGTTTTGCTCCAGGCGATAGTTAAATCTTTAATTAGATTTGAACGTGAAATGGTAACTGAATTTACCGATAACACCATGGTGTTAGATATGAAGTATGACCAGTTTTACTTCATGGAATGAATAGGTTGGGATTGGGAAATAAAATAAATGATTACCTTGGTGTGTTTCGCTAATTCCGACTAGTTTGAATTGATATTCAAAAGAAGATTAAAGAATAAATTTAAAGAATTTATCTTTGATAAAATTAATGGGAACCTTTCCCAAAGTATAAGAATATTTGAATAAAAGAATATTCTGAATTGGAATGAGGCGTATGTTGTGTTTGTGTAACACTTGTTTATTATATATGCGAGTTATTCAAAAAGATCGGGTTTATCCCATTCTGAAAAACTGATTCAACGTGGTGTCGAGGATGAAGATGGTGGTTGAAGACCGGAGGTCTTCACATCGTTTGGGTGAATACTAATGATCTTAATTGGGCTGTACACCCAAGAGGAGGGAATCAGTTGGTGATCGTGCAGACGTACTTGGAGATCGATGGATATGCGAGGTACAAGGTGCCTCCGGTTTCGTTCAGACCCAGAACGAACTTGTAAATGGACTGTGTGTCTGACATTGGATTTTATTCTGTGTGATTGATTTCTATTAAATATATATCTGTTTGGTGGTGGAGGATTTATTCTCTTGCTTAACGCCCTTCTCTGAGACGTACGAGCTTAGAGGTTATATATTGATGGATATCAATCGCATGAAGTGAATTTTCTGTGTGGCATGCCTAAGTGGCAAATGATCAAGGCTTTTGTTGAAAAGAAAATTCTTGTGGTTGATGATCAAAGCACCGCCTGTGTGGCATAGCTTTGTGTACCGTTGATTCGCGAGCCTCACACCCCTGTTGTGAACCAAAAATGGGAGAGGACATCAGGGAGGGTATGCGTTTCCTTCTAGCTAGGGTGGTGTCAGTGACCTACCATCCCTGACATTTATATTATTTTCACCTGTGTGGTTGTTGCTGTTGCGAGGCGCCTCGGATATATCGGTGACTGTGTGGAGCCGATGGAGTCATTTGGCTCATTTACACCCCAACGGGCGGGGAAATGCAGTGTTCAGGCATAATAATCCACGTCGGTGGACCGGCCCTGATGATCCATGGGGTAGTTGCGGCTGTTCCTGGGACATGGGCTAGATTGTCTCGAATTCGGTGAGGACGATCCCTAGCCTCGGTTCACAGATGGAAATCCAATTTCCAAATACGTGATTTGCGGTTTTGATTGTAGAGCCTAGTATGGTGACATGATATATGGTACCCATGCCATCTATGATTGATACTTATGATTTGAAGTTGTTTTATACACTATGCACTTATAATAGTATCAAATGATTTGTTTTAAACATACCAAGCATGTTTGGCTATTATAACGGAAAACCTTATCCCCCGACTTGCGTTGCATTGTGTGATAGGACATGGGTCTTATAATGGCTTCATTTTTCCAAAAAGCATTGCACTGTTTTGTTATATGCACTGGTGTTCTTGGGAGGAAACCCGTTCCGTGTTATACGGCGTGGTCCCTTGATATATTTGATTTAAAGTAAAGTTTTAAATAACTGTTTTAGTTCTCACACCAGTCACATGACTGACCTGGAGTTTATTGTTTTAACCTAAACTCTGGATGCCCTTATTTTGACACTAGTAGCTAGTAGTTTTGGTTTTGCAGATTTATATTCATAGGATCCTGGTTTACAACTGGAACGATACTCGGAAAGCTCTGTATCCGTGTATTACTTTAAGTTGTGTTTTGTATTATTTTTCCGCTGCTATGTAATGTAATTTAAATCTCTAATATTTTCTGTTGTATAATATTTATTCATACTCTGTATATTCTTGTATTCTGATGGAATTGTTGTAATTTACAATGAAATGTTCTTCTGTTTGTGTTTAGATGTGGTTTGTTCTCAATACAATCCGGGTTTTCCTTACCGGGGAAGTTCGGGTCGTAACAACTTGGTATCAGAGCTTTGGTTTACAGAGCTCGGAGAACAAGACACATTAGAACCATACGAAAGAATTCATCAGAGATTGGATTAGTAATACCCAATGAGAATGACTCGTTAGAGATGGGATCAGTAGTATCCTAGAACGAGTGTGAAGAGTATATTTTTAAAATGAAAACAATATTTGTTTTGAAAATTTAAATCAATTATTAATATTTGATTATTTGTTTTATATTGAATTTGGACAATCCAATATATAAAAATTTTGCGTATACATCTGATCCACGTGTATTCGAAGTTATAATATACTGGATAGATATAGAATCACACTCTAGTCGCCCGGGGATGAAACTATTGATGACTATATAGCATCAGTAGCTTGTGTTCGAGTTTCGAAGGTGAGATTTCTATATATTTCCAATTGACTGGTGTGAGAACCCAAATATAGTTAGAATATATTGTTGTGACTTGACACCAAAAATGTGATTTTTGACTATGTATCAAAATTATGAATTTGAAATGATAATCAACTAATTGATTGATGGTTGTGTCGTATGATTATTGTTTGATTAATTAAAATTTGGACCATTTAGCCAAATTGAACCAAATAGTGGATTGTATTGAAAATTAGTCGCATTTGCATGCATATATATGTACTTACATTGAATAGGTCATAGCAAGGAGGCTAGAGGAGAGGAATAAAATTGTTTGCCCGACAAATAGGTACATGTTTATTGTATTTCTTGGGTTTTTGATGATTTTATGAGCCGATTGGCTAGCCGCTTGGCTGTTTCTTTTACTTTTTGGATTGGTGAGGGCCATGGGAGGCTATTTGAAATATCCTGAAGCTCCCGGTGCAGGAAAGTTATGGCGAAATTTTTCGGAAATTTAGGGTGTTAGCCAAATTTTTGAAAAATTTGAAAAGTTCTTAGAAACTGAAAAGTTGAAGAACTTAAGCCTTGATGAAAATAATGGAAGTTGAGTTGATTGGTTAAACAACTTTCAGCTTCGTTCCTTTTCGCGGACGAAAAGTTTTAAGTGGGGGAGATTGTAATAACCCGGAAATCTGAGCCAATTTAAAATTTTTATTTTGGCAATTTTAATGAATTTCGAATATTTAAAATGATTTATTTTAAATAACAACGACGAGAAATTTATTTTGAATAGAATTAGAACGTATATATTTATTTGAATCGTTGTTATAATATAAATATTTTATTTTAAATATAAAAGGAATTGAAAATGGCGCGGTAGTTTGAAATTTCGATTTCAAAGTTCAAAATAGTCACTATGGAATTCTGAATAGTCACTATGGAATTCTGGCCCTTAAAAATGGAAATTTTGCAAAAGACCTCGGTTTTCGACGAAACCACTTTTGTTGGATCCATGGTGTCAGATTATTGCTAGGTTTCAAAATTCAAAATTTTTCGAATCAATATGTGAGCGTGGCGAAGTAAAACGTGTTTTAACAGTTTCTGTCAATTTTGATCGACCAGAAAATGGCCATTTTTCAAACGGTCTCAGAATTCGACGAAATTAGTTTTGTTAGGACCGTATCGTCAATATGAAGCTAGAAAATATTTTTTGGGAATTTTTAAAGTCCGTACGTGGCCCTGGTAAATTGAAATGTGCGTTCAAAATCAATATATAGATTTATATTTTGATTTTGACGGAAACTGTTCGAAACAGCTGAATCGGCTCACGATACATATCCCATTGTGTTCAGAATGGGGGTAATGAGCTAGGGACGATAGTCGGTGGGTTTGATTTGGAGTTCAAATTAAAAAGTTACTTTTTGGGATTTCAAAATAAAAAAAAATATAAATTATTTTATAAAAGTCAACTGTAACACCCCACCTCCGCTAGGGTCACCACAAAGGGAATGCACTAGCTTTGGTGGAGTATTATCTAGGTAAACATGCACAGAAATATTACAAGACAGAACATATAAAAACAGCAGAAGAAAACATGATTTCATAACTTAAAACCTTTTACATCAAAGTGCCATTAAGTTACTTACATCGAAACCTGTCTTGCAATAATAAAGAAGCATAAAACCATAGTCATAAATTATTCCCCAAGTAAAGCAGTAAAATAGCCATAGCCAAGGAAAGTCCAAGCCATAGATGATAATCTTGAAGCAGAAAGATCCGGACTAAGTAGTAACATTTCCTCCCTGTAAACCGGGGGGGGGGGGGGTGAAACGGAAGAAAAAGAGTTGAAACAAAACAGGGTCAGTCATAAAGACTAAGAAAGTCCTAGTGACTTTCAGCGTAAAAACAGGTAAGAGTAACATGACATGTATAAACCGAAAGTAAATATAAGCATGATGACATGGTAAACAGATCAAACTAAGATAACAGGATAAACTCAAGTAACAAGATAACCAAGGTAAACCCGGAATAGCATTGCATGTCTAACGTCCTCTGCACCAACCGTACTAGCATCCAAACTCGTATCATCCCTTCCATGTATATGTATAGACCCTTGCCGTACATCGTACGGGTTCCATCACATTATTCTATAATACTACGACGTAGTGTCACCATCCTTGAAATCGCTCGGACTGCCATCCTTGTTCTGGCTCGATTCCCTTGTCATGAATTATCACGTGTTCAACTAGGATTTACGCCACCTAGGACCACTAGGGATTATGCTATCTATTGAACAATTTCTAGATTTGATTAGGGTTTATGCCACCTAGGACCACTAGGGATTACGCTACCTAATGGATGTTTTCGACTAGGGTTTATGCCACCTAGGACCACTAGGGATTACGCTACCTATCGAACAACGCCCTACGTCACGCTTTAGTCGATCGGCTCCCTACAAGAACTAGCTCGTCGTGTGTCGGTGTCATACGGCCCAATCACGAATGTAGCTACCATGTGCTAGGTCCACCCTAGGGTGTATCAAGTCCTAGGGTGTCAACCACTGACACCATTCCAAGCACGCACAGTGTAAAACTACTAGTTCCCATGCCTGCGTTTTCAACTCCGGACTACGTGCACGACCATAGTCCGCCTGAACCTACAATGGCGCACCAAACTCAGCCGTCGTTTTGGTCGCTTACAATCAGCCGAGTAATCGTGCCCCACCCTAGCCTAGTCCCTAGGGTATCGTGATACATCCAAGAGGGTTACTGCTGAAAAGGACCGCGTAACTAGGGTTTCCGTCTAGCAGGTTAAGTGTTTTCATCTAAATTCAAGACTCAACCCCTATCAGTCTAGCATGTCAAGTTGGTTAAGTGTGGTCATTCCAGCTCGTGACTTAACCCGTCTACATGTCATGTCAAGTTGGCTAAGTGTTGCAATTCAAGTTCATGACTTAGCCCTACGAATCACGTGCCAAGTTGGTTAAGCGTATTCTAGCGGTTCATGACTTAACCCTATCCAAATCATCGTGTCAAATTGGTTAAGTATATTTATCAAATTACCCTGTTAGATTGGTTAAGTATATTCAAGCTTAACCCCATCAAATTACCGTGTTAGATTGGTTAAGTATATTCAAGCGATTCATGACTTAACCTCATCAAGTTATCGTGTTGGATTGGTTAAGTATATTCAAGCGATTCATGACTTAACCCCATCCCCTAATCAAATTATAACGGTTAAGTGTTTCCCCTTTTTAGTTTACTTAACCTTACCATGCCTCGCGTTGTACTAGTCGGGTGTTATCGACCCATTCAGGTTAAACTAACCCATCCTCTAATCGTGTTATATGGTTAAGCATCATTTAGAAATCAAGTCCGGTCTTACTTAACCCACCCATCCACGTTATATTGGTTAAGTGTCATTAGTCTAATTCAAGTTACTTAACCCACCCGTCCATGTCATATTGGTTAAGTGTCATTAGTCTAATCAAGTTACTTAACCCACCCGTCCATGTCATATTGGTTAAGTGTCATTAGTCTAATTCAAGTTACTTAATCCACCCGTCCATGTCATATTGGTTAAGTGTCATTAGTCTAATTCAAGTTACTTAACCCACCCATCCATGTCATATTGGTTTTATTATTTACTAATGCATCAACCTCTCACATTGGGCTTATATGCGGTCACTGGATATGCCAGGCGGTTCCGGGCAGAATTACACCGCAAATCCATTCCAACCTCGGGTTCATGCATTACCACAATCTAATCTTTGCCCACGACCTCTCACATTAGACTATTATTGTTGTGGTCACTGGATATGCCGGGCGATTCCGGGTAGAATTACACCACAACTCAAGTCTAACCTCGTGTCGAAGACATCCGTTAGATTGATAATTACATATGTGTCATCTAAGTCAAAATCCCCACTTTACATATCACTAAGCATATGCCCAAGTTCCACCTTACATGCCCATGAAAATATGTACCCAATTCTAGCCACTTCCCATGTGTCCAAACCCCGCCTATTTGCATGTATGTCAAGTTTATGCCAATTTGCCCAAATCAAGTTCTAGCCAAAATTACAGTTTGTCGCATTCATGCCCAAATAACCCACATCATGGTTCATGTTCCCAATTCCACTTATGCCTAATTTACATAAGCCCAATCCTTTGATTTACTTTACATAGCCCCCAAGACTCGTGATTTAATTCATATGCCAATTCATGTATGCCCAAACTTGCAAATTACATTGGCACTACCCCAAATTTCCCCGTATACAAATCGCACGTAAATCGTAGTTTAGGCCTAGGTCCGAAATCGACCAAGGTTCATCAAAAGAAAATAAATAGGGAAAGGTAGAAACTTTGCATAAAACAAGATCCGAGAGAAAAACATCATTACATGCATGTTAAAGACATGAAAGAGTGATTTGCAACATGCATATGTTCAAATAAATGCCATAAGAACATCCCCAAAGGTCAAGATCAAAAATGAACAAGAAAGAACATGGATTGAATATCATGCATAGATCCAATTTCAACTTTATCATATGTCATATTCATATTATCGTTTCAATCTAAAAGCAACTAGAACTTACAAATAGTGGCTAGAGGATTAAGAGCAAGAATCGTCATAGAATGGTGATGAGATGGTGCTCTACTTCCTTGATTTGATGTAGAAAGCTTGCTCCTTTGTCATGGATCTAGTTTGAAAGCTCAAGCCTTTGAAGTTGGGGATGGAGGCCATGATCAAGAGGCATTTTGGCAGTACTTCGTTGTTAGAATGATTTGTGGTGGTTTAGGCTAGGTCTTAGGGTCTTTTTATAGAAGTTAGGAGTAGTTTAGGCCCTTAGATTAACCCTAGTTTAGATCTGAACCACTGAATATCGTCATAAGCCAACCCACCAGACCACACAAGCAAGCAGGTGCACCAGGCTAACCTGGCCCGACCAGGGAGGTCGACCCCCAGGTCGACACCCATGTCGACTGGGCAGTCGACATTGGGGGGTGGTATCGACTGTGCAGTCGACACCCCTGTCGACTTGACCTGGGCGGGAATTTTCCCGCCCTGCCCCCTGTGTGTTTGAATTCAAATTTGGCTCTGGTTTTAAACTATTTTGAACTTGGAATTTTCTGAAAACTTTGACGGGCCATATCTTGGTCATACGGACTCCGATTTTCCAAAATTCGGACTCTATTTCGCGTATTTTTCCAAGACGAACGCAATGGCACAGCCCGTTTCCCCTGATTCAGCTTTTATAACTTAATTCTGCCTTGATTTACGTTATAACATGTTATTCAAAATTCGGGTTGTTACATTCTCCCCTCCTTTAAGGATTTCGTCCCCGAAATCTCTAAGTTAGGAAGAACGTATCCTACCATCCATCATCCATCTACTCAAACATCATTCACGAGCAATCATTGTCCTTAAAAAGATTCTAAATGTCGTATGCACATATGTAGAAAGTGTGTGTATATGTTTCTTATCTAATGCAAATGATCAGGCCTGAATGATCTTTCTAATGCAAAATATGTTTCGTGCCATGAATCCAACATGTATGCAAATAATCCTAGTCATGTAAGCACTATATGTGTGCACAAACATTCATCCATATGCAATCATCCACATGATAACACATTCAATTTCGTCCATAAATAAGTATAAACCCTCATGCATATGCAATATGAAAGGTGACTGAGCCGATCTAGTGCCTAATGTGTAAATGCATCCACGAGCAACTACTAGCAACCACTTGCAGCCACTTCCAACCATCAATCATAACATGTCTCAAACACATGTTTACATCCATAGGGTTCTACCTAAGGTTCTCAAGATAGGATCGAAAGATAGAAGCAAGTAAAAACTCTGTGTCCATTAGAAAATGTCAAAACTGGAAATCTACGTCACATATATACTGATCAGGAGAAGAACTCCCTAAGCACCGGCCCCAGAGACCGAAATCAACATCAGGCTGACACCCAAAGAATTACTCAGTCAAACCAATATACGTTTCGAGGAACTAAGCATGATGGACTCCTTTTTGGTCACAAGGGAATCCCAACCTAAAACCAACCTGTATCCTATAAAACCCAAAAGGTTTAGTCAACCTAACGGACACCTTCAAACCCTGACATGTATTATTAACCGATGAGTCATACCCCCTATGGAGTTTGCAATGGAAATAAGATCGAGAATAGGACCGAGAGGATATGCATAAAAGATAGCACGCGGGTAAGTTCTGCAAGAAAAACAGGGACCAAGGATATACTCTTAAAAAGAGATATGATGCGCGTATCTTGTCTTCAATCTTCTAAGTCGCATTTCCTTGAGCTAAATTCCTATTGCGCTTTGACCATCTTTAACTTTATGGTTTTGTGGCCTCTTTACTCCTATTTCCAAATATGAGCCGGAACTCACTTCATTGTCGCCTCTCGTTCCACTTTTACTCATTCTCCCTCTAGTATACTTTGCTCAACCATATCCGTGTACTCTTGGTTTCCATGCAAGCTCTCCAAAATTCACTAGTGAATCATGGATCTCGTTTACTTGCTCTACGGCATTCCATGCAGAAGAATTTATCTCTTGGAAACAAACAGATGCCAACCATGTTGCCAAGTGTACTTACTAGAGTAATTCCCATAACTCATGCACAAGCGAAATGAACCATCCGCCTTAGTGGCGAACTTTATTCGAACGGATTACCAACAAATGCATCAAGAGATTCTAGATAACCAATCATGACAGAACCCTAAAGGTTACACGAGACTTCGAGGGTATTACCGAGGCAAGTCAAGAGTCTAACTACCCTCCTTTCAGAACCGAGAATGGCACCCTTACTGGATAACCACTCCTTTCCTAGAATCAACCCGTAGCTTAAAAGCATAAGCACTATTCGCAAAAGTCATAGATGTCCTCAAATTCAAACAAGTCATGAATAAATGGGACGATCCCCCAACATGATTTGAGACAAAAGCGGGACCCTCTATTGTGCTAGTACTAAGGTGCAGAGATTCAACTATCGAAGCAAGATTTAAAAGGATGCGATGTACAAAACAAAGTCCTGACGGGATGATAGAAAGGAAAACCATTAACGGAAACGTTACCATCCCTCTTAGGTGAGAGTATACAATTTCCCTCTCGACGATCTTGTTCTTTGCCCATATCCTTGTCCTATAGTACTTAACTACCTTCTTGTGCTGAGTCTTATTCTCCTTATCCACTCCTATCCTTTCTTGTATAACACGGTAACGGGTCTCTTGAGAACTTCCTCCATCGCACAGAAAACATTTAAGTAGCTAGAAAAGGATTACAGGCGGAGGAAAGAAAAGAAAGAGAGATTCAATTAAGGGAACGAAGGATAATGATAATGGCTTTTTGGGGAATAGCCTTTTTATTTAAATCTTTTCTTGAAAAATGCTTCTTTGTAAAATGGCTTTGAAAATATTTTTCAGAAGGTTTTAAAACTTTTGCCCAGTCTGGTAACCTTCTGCTCTGATACCAAATGTAACACCCCACCTCCGCTAGGGTCACTCACAAAGGGAATGCACTAACTTTGGTGGAGTATTATCTAGGTAAACATGCACAGAAATATTACAAGACAGAACATATAAAAACAACGGAAGAAAACATGATTTCATTACTTAAAACCTTTTACATCAAAGTGCCATTAAGTTACTTACATCGAAACCTGTCTTGCAATAATAAAGAAGCATAAAACCAAAGTCATAAATTATTCCCCAAGTAAAGCAGTAAAATAGCCATAGCCAAGGAAAGTTGAAACACCCCACCTCCGTTAGGGTCACTCTCAAAGGGAATGCCCTAATTTTGGTGGAGGTTTATAAGTATAAGTCACAGATATACAAGACAAATATAAGAACACATATTTGCAAACAGCGGAAAAACAACAACTTTTATTTCATAAAAGCAAATACGTGTTACAAAACATCACCATGATTGTCTTACATCTTTTTTCCAAAAACATAACATAACACTTTCATAATCTGTCTTGAGTACATTATTTAAAGAAGCATAAATAAAACATAGATAAACTGCAAAAGTCCCCATAGTGGATTGTCCAAAGCCATAGTTCAAAACAGGAAAGTCCAAGCAATACATTTCTCTTTTTCAAGCTGGATGTTAAGGTTGGTCAAGCTGCTGTGTTCCCTCCCTGTGGACCTGGGGGGGGGGGGAACGGAAGAAAAGAAGACGAAAGAAAAGTAGAGTCAGACATAAAGCCTGAGTAAGTCTAGTACTATTTTGTCTATGAATAAAGAACTGGGTGTGATAAGTATAAACAAGAAGTGGGCAAGCACTATAAACTTGGTTAAGTTGTCTAGGGTCGAATATACTATCGTACCCCATGTTAATCTCTGAACCCGTATAAACTAGTTTCCAACTGGCACCCCATAATCAGGGTGATGTGATCCATTCTATGATGATCGGCTCCTACTCGCATAGTTACATGTGTCTTACGGCCCCCGATGTTGTAGTTACCTATGCTGGTCCCACCATGGGGTGTATCAAGTCCCATAGTGGCAACCCGACACAATCCTAGAGTGCACAGGTATGCTACCGGTGTCCAGTGCCTTATTTTTCTGCGCCGGAGTGTGTGCACGCCCGCACCCCGTTAGAACCTACACTGCTACACCACCGCCGTCGATTTGACCTCTTACAATCAGCCCAGTAATCGTGCCCCACCCTGCCTAGTTTCAGGGTATCCTGATACACCTTCTAGGGTTACTGCTGAAAAGGGTCCCCCGTTACTAGGTTTTCTATCTCTAGCCAACATGCTAAGTTGGTTAAGTGTTTACTAACCTAACCCCCACCAGTCCGTTTAGTTTAGCATGTTTCATTTTGATTAAGTCTTTAGTTCACTTAATCCTAACAATCCTGACTCAGCCTTAATTGTCTTATTAAGGCCCTGACCTCTCACATTAGACAGGTATTGTTGTGGCTGCCTGTTGCCGGTTGGTTCCGGGCAGTCTTACGCCACAACTCAGTCTAACCTCGGGTCCTTATTGGGCTCCATGTTTAACCTCCCACATTGGATAGGTATTGTTGTGACTACTGGACAGCCGGGCGGTTCCGGGCAGGTTTACATCACAACTCAATCCAACCTCGGGTTAAACACATCGTATGTTCTACATTTACATATTTTGTCTTTCTTCTTTATTTTCTTATATGTAAATATTTGCGGCCAATTATTAAGTTAATGGTGTAAAGGTTACACCAATCATGGGCCCAACCCATGCTTGAATTTGGGCCCTTCTATTTTATATTTTCATTCACTAGTGATTTTAACCCAACGTTATTTTCCCCCGTTTAACACGTTCGTTTATTATATATGTTGGGCTTAGGCTTTTAAGCCCAACTTAGCCATGCGAAAAGGGGAGGCTTAAAGCGTGATTACACAAAGAGGGGAAGGTGAGCGCATGAACTTGCAATATGACGTTGGAAATACAAAATAGAAACTGGTGTACTTGCATATATACTTTGGTCATAAAGCATAGGTGACATGAATCAAAGCATGTGAACTTGTAGTTGAGATAAGAATCTAAATTGGGTATCATTGTTGGCACATAGTCATAACTACAACATGAACCTATATTTTTATTTAGGCATAATGTCAAACATAAGCATGGCATAAATATTTCTAACATAAGCATGGCATAATGTCAAACATAAGCATGGCATAAGTATAGTTAAATTTGTTCACATAACCATGGCATAAATATTTCTAACATGAAATCATGATTTTTACTTTAGTCATGTAAACTTACAAAAAGGGATTTTTGAGCCTAACCTAGCTATGTACCACATATGTCATCATAAAATTCTTGTAAACAAGATAGACTTAATCATGGATTTCAATTATGCCAAATATCATTCATAGCCTAGCCATATTCATAAGTTTGCAAATAGGTTTTCTAGTACAAAAGCATGGCTTAATACATGATGCCCAATTTTCAACATAATTTCATATGGATTATGATAACCCAAACCTATTCCAATTACTTCATAAAAATGACGTTTGTATAAAAATACACATTATGATGGCATAGTAGCAAAGCCCCAAACTTGCATGAATTTAAATCAACTACATACATGTAGCTTCAACATGGATTACATAATTTGCGAAATATTCCAAACGTATACTTGCATAGAACTACCGCATGTAGTTCTTTATAATTGAATAACATAATTCAAGAATATCCAAACGTATATAATATTTCAAATTGATAAGAACGCACAAATATGAGTTACTTTATTGCCACAATTCAAGCATACAAACCAACACAATTATTTGTTCATACCAAAGTAATACTCTACTTACAATGGTGTGGCGAATTCTCTAATTTAGGGATTTGAAGATGCGGTTTGATTTGATTGAGTTGCTTTATGCCTTAGAATTTTGCCTCCTAATCCTCTCTCCAATTGATGGCTACCCCTAGTCGTTCCTCAGCAACATGGCGGCTTTGTTCTTATTTTTGAATGAATAAATTAGGGTTAGTCTAGGGTTGTTTTTATAGGGGAAATGAACTGATTAGGACCATTGATGTTGCTTGGATTGATCGTAGCCATTCATCCTAAGGAGAGACCAATTAGAGCTTGCCACCTAGCCCTAATGACAAAGCAGACCACAGAAAATCGACCAACAGAGAATAGGCCAGCCGGGTTAGACTGGGTTCGACATGGCCCTGGACCAGGTCGACACCCCTGTCGACAGCCCTGTCGACAGGCCTGTCGACCTGGTTAGACCAGGTCGACAGCCCAGTCGACCTGGGTGCGTCAGGCGGGCCTGGCCCATTGGGCCCCACTTCGGAATTTTTAATTGTTTTATTCTGTTTGAATTTTAAATTTAATTCAAAACTTCCGAAGGCCATATCTTCTTCATACGGACTCCGTTTTTCGAAAACTCGGACTCTATTTCGCGTATTTTTCCGAGACGTACGCAATGGCGTATCCCGTTTCCCTTTGTTCTTTGATTAAAATTAATTATACTTTAATTTATGGATTTCACAGTTATAGAATTCGCGGGGTGTTACATTCTCCCCCACTTAAAAGGATTTCGTCCCCGAAATCTTCAAGTTAGGAGGAATGTATATCCTAACATCCAATCATCCATCTACTCATCCATCAAACACGAGCATCCATTGTCCTTAAAAGACTTCTAATGCTTCATGATCATATGCGAAGTGTGTGTGTACATGTACTTATCTAATGCAAAATCAGGCGGTCTACTGATTCAGTTGACCTCCTTAATGCGGATTATGTAAGTGCCATGAATCCATCATGTATGCAAATTTTCCTATTTTGATTCTACATGAGTGCACAATCATTCAATACAAATGCAGCATCCACATGACAACACATTAAAGTTCAACCACATACGAATGCAAACATATATGCATATGCAATATGAAGTGACTGAGCCGATCTAATACCTAGATTGTGTGTGTATATGCAACCACGAGCAACACTAGCAATCACTTGCAACCACTTACAACCATCATACATAACATGTTTCAACTACATGTTTCCATCCAAAAAGATTCTACCTAAAAGATAAGGTCGAGGAAATATACCTAAAAGATAGATAAAAGCGCAACTTAAGGAAAATGAAAGATCAAGGATGTACCCTCGAACAGAAAAGGGTAGGCTGTACGGATTCTAGCTTCAGTTTCCCAAGTCGCGTCTCCCTCGGCGTCGCTCCACTGAACTTTGACGAGCTTGACTTCGCGGTTGCGTAGCTTCTTCACTTCCGTTCCTAATATGCGGGTTGGAACTTTCCTTATGGTTGCTTCGCGTTCCACTTCGACCTCTTCGAGAATATTTGGCTCTACCACTTCAGCAGACTCATGTAGACATTTTCGGAGATGTGAAACGTGAAAAACGTTGTGGACTCCAGCCAACTTCTCGGGTAGCTCTAACCTATAGGCCATTTTCCCAATTTTCTCGATGATAGGGAATGGCCCTACGAACCTTGGTGCTAGCTTTCCTGTGGTTCCAAAACGAACAACGTTTCTTAGTGGTGATACCTTGAGAAAAACTCTGTCTCCAACCTCAAATTCAAGGTCGGTCCTTCTCTTGTCGGCATAGGACTTCTGTCTGTCTTGGGCCGTCTTTATCCTTCTTCGTATTAAGTCTACTTTCTCTGAAGTCTCTCGGATCATATCTGGTCCAAGTATGAGCTTATCAGTAGACTCCCACCAACAAGTGGGCGATCGGCACGGTCTTCCATATAAAGCTTCGAAGGGCGCCATTCCGATGGTTGCTTGATAGCTGTTGTTGTAGGAAAATTCCACCAAAGGAAGGTGGTCTTCCCATGTCCCTCCGAAGTCAAGGACGCATAGCCTTAAGAGGTCTTCCAAAATTCTGTTCACTCTCTCTGTTTGGCCGTCGGTTTGGGGATGATAGGCTGTGCTCAAGCATAACTGCGTTCCTACTGCTTCTTGCAGACTCTGCCAAAACTCACTGGTGAAGATGGGGTCTCGGTCACTAACAATGCTAGATGGTATTCCATGGAGTCGAACGATTTCCTTGAGGTAAAGTGATGCTAGGGATGAGGCAGTTCTTTTACTTTTGACAGGTAAAAAGTGGGCGCTTTTAGTAAGCCTATCCACTATTACCCAAATGCTAGTGTTGCCTCTCCTAGACCTAGGCAGCCCATCGATGAAGTCCATTGAGATGCTATCCCACTTCCACTGCGGGACCTCCAGAGGATGTAGCAGTCCGCCAGGCTTTTTCTGTTCCGCCTTAACCTGTTGGCACACCATACACTTAGAAACGAACTCTGCCACGTCCTTTTTCATGCCGTTCCAGAAAAAAGTCCTTTTTATGTCTTTGTACATTTTATCTCCGCCTGGGTGTATCGTCATCTTGGAGTGATGTGCTTCCTCGAGAACCTTCTTTATTAAATCTTTTGTCTGTGGGACGCATAGTCTTCCGTCTCGCCTTAGCAAACCCTTATCGTCGATGGAGTATCTGTTGAGGTGACTTGAAGTCTCACCCCTAATTAGCCTATCAATTATTTCCACGAGCTGAGGGTCTTCGCGTTGTGCTGTCCCTACTGAATCCACTAAAGTTGGGCGCACTTCGAGAGATGCTAGCAAGCCTGGTACGAAATCGGAGGAAGGCCTAAAGTCGAAGCTGGCTATAAACTCTAGGCTTTGTCTTTCAACAAACAACGGGCTTAGGGTCAATTTCTTTCGGCTTAACGCGTCTGCTACTACGTTGCCTTTGCCCGGAGTATAGGAGATTTCGAAATCGTACGAGGCAAGAAACTCCATCCACCTTTGTTGCCTCAAGTTAAGATCTTTCTACGAGAAAAGATATTTCAACGATTTATGGTCAGTGTAAAGTTCGAACTTCTCACCTAGGAGATAGTGTCGCCAAGACTTGAGTGCAAAGACGATGGCGGCTAACTCAAGATCGTGGGTTGGGTAGTTCTTTTCGTGCACTTTCAACTGCCTCCCGCCATAAGCTACTACCTTTCCTTCTTGCATTAAGACGGCGCCTAGCCCTGTCCCACATGTATCCGTATAAACAGTGAACATCTTGCTCCCATCTGGCAGCGTCAAAACTGGGGCTGTTGTGAGAGCCCTTTTCAGTCGTTGGAAAGCAAACTCGCAATCCAAATCCCAATTGAACACTAGATTCTTCTTAGTTAATTTCGTGAGCGGAGCTGAGATTTTCGCAAAATCCCTTATAAACTTTCGATAGAAACCTGCTAGTCCTAGAAAGCTTCGGACCTCAGTTGCATTCCTTGGTGTCTTCCAATCCTGTACCGCCACTACCTTAGCAGGGTCCACTGCTAACCCTTGTTTGGATACTATGTGCCCAAGGAACCTCACCTCTTCTCTCCAAAAGTGGCATTTGGAGAATTTGGCTTTTAGTTGATGGACTCGCAAAGTTTCCATGATTGCCCTTAAGTGCTGAGCATGTTCCTCTTCACTCTTTGAGAAGATAAGGATATCATCTACGAAGACCACTACGAATTTGTTGAGGAAATCTCTAAATACTCTACTCATTAGGTCCACGAAGTAAGCAGGTGCATTTGTCAAGCCGAAAGGCATGACAAGCCATTCAAAGAAGCGTCTGGGGTTCTGAATGCCGTTTTATCGATGCTATCTTCAGCCACCCTTAGCTGATGAAAACCGGTTGCTAAATCGAGTTGGGAGAAAACAGACGCTCCTACAAGCTGGTCAAACAAATCGTCAATTCTAGGGAGAGGGTGCCTATTCTTTTTCGTTAGCTTGTTGAGCTCCCTATAGTCAACACATAGACGGAGTGAACCATCCGCCTTTGTAGCGAACACCACTGGAGCGCCCTATTCTGAAATGCTCCTCCTAATGAACCCCTTTTCTAGAAGCTCTTTAATCTGTTTACTGAGCTCTTTCCTTTCCCGTGGAGCCACGTGTCTAACGGGTAACGCAACGGGCTTTGCATTATCTACAAGATATATGCGGAAGTCTATTTCCCGCTTCGGAGGCAAGCCCTTCACCTCTTCGAAGACATCCGGATATTCCCGGACCACTCTAACTGATTGCAAATTTTCAACAGAGGCATCTAGCGATTCAAGATAACTAAGCATAACCGCATACGAGGGATTACAAGAAATTTCCAAAGTATTACCGAGTTGGGTTAGGAGCCTAACAACCCTTTTCTCACAATCAAGGATGGCCCCATTACTGGATAGCCAATCCATACCCAAGATCAAACCATAACCCGAAAAGCCCAAAACAAAGGCACTACATTGAAATTCTACACTTAGAATAGAAATTTTCAATCCCACACAGATCATAGACAAATGAGCTGGGCCCCCAATTGGGTTTGAAACAATTAAGGGGTCCTCTACCATACTAGTTTTTAGGCGCAGAGATTCTACTAAAGCAGACGAGATAAAGGAGTGTGATGCGCCAGAGTCAAATAAAGTGCGAACGGGGTGATCATAAAGATAAACTACACTTTCTACAGAAGTATTTATACCTCGCTGTTGCAGAGGTGGCGCCTCCAGCACATGAACCTGTGCCCCTGGGGTGGATCCAGCCCTCTGCCCCTGTCCTCGTTTCTTTGGGCAATCCTTAGCCCTGTGGCCTGTCTCACCGCAAGAAAAGCACCCACCATTCTCCTTGGCCTTCTTTTTCCGGCAGTCCTTTACTAAGTGCCCCACTTTGCCACAGAAATTGCACTTCCTCTTCTCTTTGTTGCCTTTCCCGCCTTTCTTAAAGTCTGTCTTCTTAGGCTGCAAACCCTCTTTCTTCCCTTGAGAGCTTTCTGCCTTTGTCTCCTTCTTGCCCTTATCCTCTTCATTCAGCAATGCCATTTGCACCAATCTTTCATACGTGGCTCCCATGGGTATATGGGTCATGGCCAAACTGTGTAATGACTCATTCAACCCTTTGACGAAACGGAGAGCCTTCTTGTGCGGGGTGTTGACTAGGTCAAGCCCAAACCTAGCCAGCTCATCAAACTGATTCACATACTCTCTGACTGTCTTGTCCCCTTGTTTAAGAAATAAGAATTTTTCCAACTGCAAACTTCTTTCCGCATCTGAGAGAAATTTAGTCTCAAACCTTGCCCTAAAGTCCTCCCATGTCTCCACTGGTCTTTCAGCATTAGTGACTTCCCACCAGTAGGAAGCCTCGCCCTTCAATAGCCACACTGCCAATTGTACTTTTTGTCTATCCTCTACCTCAAAGATGATGAATAGGTCCTCAGTTTCTTTCAGCCAATTTCTAGCTGCCACGAAGGACTCAGTTCCATGGAAATCCCTTCCTCCCATAGCTTTAAAATCTTTACATATCTTAGCAAACGTGTTTCCCCGAGGAGGAGGTGGAGGAAAAGGTGCCGCTGCAGCTGGATGATTTCCGGCAGCTGGGGGAGGAGGAATGGTAGGACCTGGCTGAGTGGCTCTTGCTTCTAAGAACCGTCTAAACCAACCAGGTATTGGCACCCCTTCCGGCAAGTTAAGATCTTCGGACATGCTGAAACAAAAAGGATAGATTCAAAACGAAGGATAAGAGATAGTACCTATGGCTTTGGGGAGTGGACTTTGCCTTTTTAAAATAAAATAATATTTTTCTTTTAAAAATGCTTCATTAAATTTCCTTTTTGAAAATAATTTTTCAAGACTTTTTATCTTATCTGGTAAACCTATGCTCTGATACCAAGTGAAACACCCCACCTCCGTTAGGGTCACTCTCAAAGGGAATGCCCTAATTTTGGTGGAGGTTTATAAGTATAAGTCACAGATACACAAGACAGATATAAGAACACATATTTGTAAACAGCGGAAAAACAACAACTTTTATTTCATAAAAGCAAATACGTGTTACAAAACATCACCATGATTGTCTTACATCTTTTTTCCAAAAACATAACATAACACTTTCATAATCTGTCTTGAGTACATCATTTAAAGAAGCATAAATAAAACATAGATAAACTGCAAAAGTCCCCATAGTGGATTGTCCAAAGCCATAGTTCAAAACAGGAAAGTCCAAGCAATACATTTCTCTTCTTCAAGCTGGATGTTAAGGTTGGTCAAGCTGCTGTGTTCCCTCCCTGTGGACCTGGGGGGGGGGGGGGGGGTGGGGGGGAAACGGAAGAAAAGAAGACGAAAGAAAAGTAGAGTCAGACATAAAGCCTGAGTAAGTCTAGTACTATTTTGTCTATGAATAAAGAACTGGGTGTGATAAGTATAAACAAGAAGTGGGCAAGCACTATAAACTTGGTTAAGTTGTCTAGGGTCGAATATACTATCGTACCCCATGTTAATCTCTGAACCCGTATAAACTAGTTTCCAACTGGCACCCCATAATCAGGGTGATGTGATCCATTCTATGATGATCGGCTCCTACTCGCATAGTTACATGTGTCTTACGGCCCCCGATGTTGTAGTTACCTATGCTGGTCCCACCATGGGGTGTATCAAGTCCCATAGTGGCAACCCGACACAATCCTAGAGTGCACAGGTATGCTACTGGTGTCCAGTGCCTTATTTTTCTGCGCCGGAGTGTGTGCATGCCCGCACCCCGTTAGAACCTACACTGCTACACCACCGCCGTCGATTTGACCTCTTACAATCAGCCCAGTAATCGTGCCCCACCCTGCCTAGTTTCAGGGTATCCTGATACACCTTCTAGGGTTACTGCTGAAAAGGGTCCCCCGTTACTAGGTTTTCTATCTCTAGCCAACATGCTAAGTTGGTTAAGTGTTTACTAACCTAACCCCCACCAGTCCGTTTAGTTTAGCATGTTTCATTTTGATTAAGTCTTTAGTTCACTTAATCCTAACAATCCTGACTCAGCCTTAATTGTCTTATTAAGGCCCTGACCTCTCACATTAGACAGGTATTGTTGTGGCTGCCTGTTGCCGGTTGGTTCCGGGCAGTCTTACGCCACAACTCAGTCTAACCTCGGGTCCTTATTGGGCTCCATGTTTAACCTCCCACATTGGATAGGTATTGTTGTGACTACTGGACAGCCGGGCGGTTCCGGGCAGGTTTACATCACAACTCAATCCAACCTCGGGTTAAACACATCGTATGTTCTACATTTACATATTTTGTCTTTCTTCTTTATTTTCTTATATGTAAATATTTGCGGCCAATTATTAAGTTAATGGTGTAAAGGTTACACCAATCATGGGCCCAACCCATGCTTGAATTTGGGCCCTTCTATTTTATATTTTCATTCACTAGTGATTTTAACCCAACGTTATTTTCCCCCGTTTAACACGTTCGTTTATTATATATGTTGGGCTTAGGCTTTTAAGCCCAACTTAGCCATGCAAAAAGGGGAGGCTTAAAGCGTGATTACACAAAGAGGGGAAGGTGAGCGCATGAACTTGCAATATGACGTTGGAAATACAAAATAGAAACTGGTGTACTTGCATATATACTTTGGTCATAAAGCATAGGTGACATGAATCAAAGCATGTGAACTTGTAGTTGAGATAAGAATCTAAATTGGGTATCATTGTTGGCACATAGTCATAACTACAACATGAACCTATATTTTTATTTAGGCATAATGTCAAACATAAGCATGGCATAAATATTTCTAACATAAGCATGGCATAATGTCAAACATAAGCATGGCATAAGTATAGTTAAATTTGTTCACATAACCATGGCATAAATATTTCTAACATGAAATCATGATTTTTACTTTAGTCATGTAAACTTACAAAAAGGGATTTTTGAGCCTAACCTAGCTATGTACCACATATGTCATCATAAAATTCTTGTAAACAAGATAGACTTAATCATGGATTTCAATTATGCCAAATATCATTCATAGCCTAGCCATATTCATAAGTTTGCAAATAGGTTTTCTAGTACAAAAGCATGGCTTAATACATGATGCCCAATTTTCAACATAATTTCATATGGATTATGATAACCCAAACCTATTCCAATTACTTCATAAAAATGACGTTTGTATAAAAATACACATTATGATGGCATAGTAGCAAAGCCCCAAACTTGCATGAATTTAAATCAACTACATACATGTAGCTTCAACATGGATTACATAATTTGCGAAATATTCCAAACGTATACTTGCATAGAACTACCGCATGTAGTTCTTTATAATTGAATAACATAATTCAAGAATATCCAAACGTATATAATATTTCAAATTGATAAGAACGCACAAATATGAATTACTTTATTGCCACAATTCAAGCATACAAACCAACACAATTATTTGTTCATACCAAAGTAATACTCTACTTACAATGGTGTGGCGAATTCTCTAATTTAGGGATTTGAAGATGCGGTTTGATTTGATTGAGTTGCTTTATGCCTTAGAATTTTGCCTCCTAATCCTCTCTCCAATTGGTGGCTACCCCTAGTCGTTCCTCAGCAACATGGCGGCTTTGTTCTTATTTTTGAATGAATAAATTAGGGTTAGTCTAGGGTTGTTTTTATAGGGGAAATGAACTGATTAGGACCATTGATGTTGCTTGGATTGATCGTAGCCATTCATCCTAAGGAGAGACCAATTAGAGCTTGCCACCTAGCCCTAATGACAAAGCAGACCACAGAAAATCGACCAACAGAGAATAGGCCAGCCGGGTTAGACTGGGTTCGACATGGCCCTGGACCAGGTCGACAGCCCTGTCGACAGGCCTGTCGACCTGGTTAGACCAGGTCGACAGCCCAGTCGACCTGGGTGCGTCAGGCGGGCCTGGCCCATTGGGCCCCACTTCGGAATTTTTAATTGTTTTATTCTGTTTGAATTTTAAATTTAATTCAAAACTTCCGAAGGCCATATCTTCTTCATACGGACTCCGTTTTTCGAAAACTCGGACTCTATTTCGCGTATTTTTCCGAGACGAACGCAATGGCGTATCCCGTTTCCCTTAGTTCTTTGATTAAAATTAATTATACTTTAATTTATGGATTTCACAGTTATAGAATTCGCGGGGTGTTACAAAAGTCCAAGCCATAGATGATAATATTGAAGCAGAAAGATCCGCACTAAGTAGCAACATTTCCTCCCTGTAAACCTGGGGGGGGAAACGGAAGAAAAAGAGGCGAAACAAAACAGGGTCAGTCATAAAGACTGAGTAAGTCCTAGTGACTTTCAGCCTAAAAACAGGTAAGAGTAACATGACATGTATAAACTGAAAGTAAATATAAGCATGATGACAAGGTAAACAGATCAAACTAAGATAACAGGATAAACTCAAGTAACAAGATAACCAAGGTAAACCCGGAATAGCATCGCATGTCTAACGTCCTCTGCACCAACCGTACTAGCATCCTAACTCGTATCATCCCTTCCATGTATATGTATAGACCCTTGCCGTACATCGTACGGGTTCCATCACATTATTTTATAATACTACGACGTAGTGTCACCATCCTTGAAACCGCTCGGACTGCCATCCTTGTTCTGGCCCGATTCCCTTGTCATGAATTATCATGTGTTCAACTAGGATTTACGCCACCTAGGACCACTAGGGATTATGCTATCTACTGAACAATTTCTAGATTTGATTAGGGTTTATGCCACCTAGGACCACTAGGGATTACGCTACCTAATGGACGTTGTCGACTAGGGTTTATGCCACCTAGGACCACTAGGGATTACGCTACCTATCGAACAACGCCATACGTCACGCTTTAGTCGATCGGCTCCCTACAAGACCTAGCTCGTCGTGTGTCGGTGTCATACAGCCCAATCACGAATGTAGGTACCCTGTGCTAGGTCCACCCTAGGGTGTATCAAGTCCTAGGGTGTCAACCACTGACACCATTCCAAGCACGCACAGTGTAAAACTACTGGTGCCCATGCCTGCTTTTTCAACTCCGGACTACGTGCACGACCATAGTCTGCCTGAACCTACAGTGGCGCACCAAACTCAGCCGTCGTTTCGGTCGCTTACAATCAGCCCAGTAATCGTGCCCCACCCTAGCCTAGTCCCTAGGGTATCGTGATACATCCAAGAGGGTTACTGCTAAAAAGGACCGCGTAACTAGGGTTTCCGTCTAGCAGGTTAAGTGTTTTCATCTAAATTCAAGACTCAACCCCTATCAGTCTAGCATGTCAAGTTGGTAAAGTGTGGTCATTCCAGTTCGTGACTTAACCCGTCTACATGTCATGTCAAGTTGGCTAAGTGTTGCAATTCAAGTTCATGACTTAGCCCTACGAATCACGTGCCAAGTTGGTTAAGCGTATTCCAGCGGTTCATGACTTAACCCTATCCAAATCATCGTGTCAAATTGGTTAAGTATATTTAGGCTTAACCCCATCAAATTACCGTGTTAGATTGGTTAAGTATATTCAAGCTTAACCCCATCAAATTACCGTGTTAGATTGGTTAAGTATATTCAAGCGATTCATGACTTAACCTCATCAAGTTATCGTGTTGGATTGGTTAAGTATATTCAAGCGATTCATGACTTAACCCCATCCCCTAATCAAATTATATTGGTTAAGTGTCATTAGTCTAATTCAAGTTACTTAACCCACCCGTCCATGTCATATTGGTTAAGTGTCATTAGTCTAATCAAGTTACTTAACCCACCCGTCCATGTCATATTGGTTAAGTGTCATTAGTCTAATTCAAGTTACTTAACCCACCCGTCCATGTCATATTGGTTAAGTGTCATTAGTCTAATTCAAGTTACTTAACCCACCCGTCCATGTCATATTGGTTATATTATTTACTAATGCATCAACCTCTCACATTGGGCTTATTTGCGGTCACTGGATATGCCGGGCGGTTCCGGGCAGAATTACACCGCAAATCCATTCCAACCTCGGGTTCATGCATTACCACAATCTAATCTTTGCCTAGGACCTCTCACATTAGACTATTATTGTTGTGGTCACTGGTTATGCCGGGCGGTTCCGGGCAGAATTACACCACAACTCAAGTCTAACCTCGTGTCGAAGACATCCGTTAGATTGATAATTACATATGTGTCATCTAAGTCAAAATCCCCACTTTACATATCACTAAGAATATGCCCAAGTTCCACCTTACATGCGCATGAAAATATGTACCCAATTCTAGCCACTTCCCATGTGTCCAAACCCCGCCTATTTGCATGTATGTCAAGTTTATGCCAATTTTCCCAAATCAAGTTCTAGCCAAAATTACATTTTGTCGCATTCATGACCAAATAACCCACATCATGGTTCATGTTCCCAATTCCACTTATGCCTAATTTACATAAGCCCAATCCTTTGATTTACTTTACATAGCCCCAAGACTCGTGATTTAATTCATATGCCAATTCATGTATGCCCAAACTTGCAAATTACATTGGCACTACCCCAAATTTCCCCGTATACAAATCGCACGTAAATCGTAGTTTTGGCCTAGGTCCGAAATCGACCAAGGTTCATCAAAAGAAAATAAATAGGGAAAGGTAGAAACTTTGCATAAAACAAGATCCGAGAGAAAAACATCATTACTTGCATGCTAAGGACATGAAAGAGTGATTTGCAACATGCATATGTTCAAATAAATGCCATAAGAACATCCCCAAAGGTCAAGATCAAAAATGAACAAAAAAGAACATGGATTGAATATCATGCATAGATCCAATTTCAACTTTATCACATGTCATATTCATATTATCGTTTCAATCTAAAAGCAACTAGAACTTACAAATCGTGGCTAGAGGATTAAGAGCAAGAATCATCATAGAATGGTGATGAGATAGTGCTCTACTTCCTTGATTTGATGTAGAAAGCTTGCTCCTTTGTCATGGATCTAGTTTGAAAGCTCAAGCCTTTGAAGTTGGGGATGGAGGCCATGATCAAGAGGCATTTTGGCAGCACTTCGTTGTTAGAATGATTTGTGGTGGTTTAGGCTAGGTCTTAGGGTCTTTTTATAGAAGTTAGGAGTAGTTTAGGCCCTTAGATTAACCCTAGTCTAGATCTGAACCACTGAAAATCGTCACAGGCCAACCCACCAGACCGCACAAGCAAGCAGGTGCACCAGGCTAACCTGGCCCGACCAGGGAGGTCGACCCTCAGGTCGACACCCATGTCGACTGGGCAGTCGACATGGGGGGGGGGGGGGTTGTCGACTGTGCAGTCGACACCCCTGTCGACTTGACCTGGGCGGGAATTTTCCCACCCTGCCCCCTGTGTATTTGAATTCGAATTTGGCTCTGGTTTTAAACTGTTTTGAACTTGGAATTTTCTGAAAACTTTGACGGGCCATATCTTGGTCATACGGACTCCGATTTTTTAAAATTCGGACTCTATTTCTCGTATTTTTCCGAGACGAACGCAATGGCACAGCCCGTTTTCCCTGATTCAGCTTTTATAATTTAATTCTGCCTTGATTTTCGTTATAACATGTTATTCAAAATTCGGGTTGTTACATCAACTCTCACCCCTCTTTTCTCCTTCAGTTCAAAACCGAGTAAAAGAAGAAGAAAAACCGCTGCTTTCCTCCCTTTGTCGCTGTTGCTCCAGTAATCCACTGCCCCGACGTCTCCGCCGCTGGCCATTCACCACCACCGCAAGCCCCTGGCCCCCGCCTCCTCTTCCTCCATTCGAATCTGTACCCCCCTGGTAAGCCTTTGCCCCAAAAACTGACGCCCTAGCCACCGTAGACCACCACCCAGACCGCTGTGACCTCCACCCTCCGCCTGCGATTGTCACCGCACACTCCCCGGCTGCTTCGCCAATCCGCTCCCCCCGGCTTCTAGAAACCCCGTTGTAAGTATTTATATTTGTTTATTTTTATTTCTTTAAAGGTAGTTAGTTTTATTAAAATAAAAATAGGGTTTTATATTATAGCTAAATAAAAGGTTTGATTTTTAATTTGAAAAGGTTTGATTTTTAATTTGAAAAGCTTTGATTTTTATATTAGAAAATCTTTGATTTTTTTAAATAGAAAGACGAGATTTTTAGAAATAGGAAGACGAGATTTTTAGAAATATAAAGAAGTTTTTTTATATGAATAACACAATAAAATTTCGATTTTTATATGAGTAGCGGATTCAAAATAGATTTTTTATATAATAGAGAATATAAAAATGTGATTTTTATATATGTAGTGAATACGGACGACTAAAGTAACAAAAGGCGAGCACGACAAAGATTTTCTACATATGAAGAGTCGTGGCGTTTGGTTTAGCTTGTCGGTGAGAACTCCTCACCTTTAATTTATTTTTAGTTTGAAATATATACTAGGATGCAGACGGTGTTTAGTAGCACCCGACACCCGTCGTCTACAGACCATGGATGACTTATTTGTTTGATTGCTGTGTTGTGAAATTTGATTGTGTGATGTGGATAAAATAAAAAAATTATAGTGGAAAATATTTTATAGTTAAAAAAATATGATTTTTAACGTGTATATAAAATAAATGGTAATAAACAAATCGGATGATTTGTTTATATAAACTGATTTGACTGATATTGATTGGGACGATAAATTTTACACATTGCCCAACTGCACAAATAAAAATATGTGTTTGTTGATGTGAAACCCCACACGGGTATTAGGATGATATTTGACGTACACTAATCCCGATTGTTTAGTTGTATGTCAATCGATGGGTTGACAGACTATGTAAGCGTTACTTATTGATATTTAATGCTTATGCAGTTGTGTGGTGCACTCTGGATGATGGTTGATTATTTATCGTTGCTATTAAATACATGTGTTGTATGGAATCCATATAATTAACATTATATGGTAATTGATTGGGTCTCATTCCAATTTGGAAAATAAGGAATATTATAAAAGAAAATTCATGTGTTGAATAGAATAAATTCATGTGTTGAATGAAATAAATATTCATGTGTTGAGTAAAATAAATATTCATGTGTTGAATAATATATAAATTCATGTGTTGAATAGATTATATTCATGCGTTGAATAAAATATACATTCATCTTTTTAATAGAATAACGAAGTTATTGAAAGATATAAAGCCGTGTTGATTAGATTTGCGCCACTTTGACGCGAACGATATTTATATCGATTATATTCGTTTTTAAAGTGAATATAGAAAAGGAAGTAATTTCAAAATACAACGTTTTGAAAATATTATCATTTATATATATATATATCGATGATATGGAATGTTCAATTTTGATTAGAAATTGAATAGGAAGTTGAAATCGTTTTGAAAACGAATTTAAAACGATTTATAAAATACGTTTTGAAAGGAAATTGACAAAATATATAATATATATTATATATAATGGCCTGAATAGAACGCGCCGCGCCGTGGCAGTTCGTGAATTTTGACCATGGACTTCGAATGGATATTACGGGAGATCCGACCGTCGGATTCTCCTAAAACTGGAACCGTTGGGTTCGTATCGAAAAGATCTCTGTAAGAACGTTAGTGATGTGAAATCTAACGGATGGATTTGGAATTATTTCCAAATCAAATTCGGAAAAGGTCGTTGTAAGTGCAGTTCGATGGCTGTTGATGGAAATCGACTGTACGGGCCTTGGTAAAATTATTAAAAATAGTAATAATTTGTGTAAAATCATAAGAAATGATTTGTGAAGAATTAGAACAAAAAAATCCATGTTTGAAAACATAAAAACAGATTTTTATCGAAATGAACTAGTTTTGAACTAGAATTATAATCCCATTTATTTTTACAATAAATAAAGTGGATTTGAAATGGTTTTGAAAATAACCAGAATTTCCAATAATTGAATTGGAATGGATTTGAATCGAAATTGTCTTTGAAATATTTCTATGTTGGATTTTGTGATTATTCAGATATTGTTATGGAAATTTGAAAGATATATTTATATCGTTATTCCAATACGATATTTGTGGATCGTAGAATATGATATTGAATATAAGCCGATATATTTTATTTTCAGAGCCTTGTATTTAATATCAAATGGGATTTAGGTTTGTCGTGAATGGTGTCTTCATTAACATTGCTCTTAAGCCCAATTGAGAAAAAGATTAAATCTTTTTATTTAGATTTAATGAAGTGTACCAATTAAATGGTAGTTAATAGGAATTGAATTTGAATTGATTTTTGGGTTTATCGTGAACGGTGTTTTAAATAACACTTGTTCTTTAACCCGATAATTAATGGAATGTGATTTTGGGTTTATAGTGAACCGTGTTTTAAGTGACATTGGTTCTTTAACCTAGTTAAAGAGAGGATATGATTTCCCAAGTTAAACAATCATTAATATTGATTTTTGGGAAGATTAAAACCAAGTGGAGTTTTAATGAATCTTTAATTAGATTGAAATGATCGAGAATGGAGTATCACCAGTTTTGCTCCAGGCGATAGTTAAATCTTTAATTAGATTTGAACGTGAAATGGTAATTGAACTTACCGATAACACCGCGGTGTTAGATATGAAGTATGACCAGTTTTACTTCATGGGATGAATAGGTTGGGATTGGGAAATAAAATAAATGATTACTTCGGTGTATTTCTGTAATGACCCGCATTGGCAGAGGTATTATAATTTATTTATTTAATTATTTATATAGTGAATTAGAGAATTTAATGGCCATGGAATTAAATAATGGTAAATATTTAATTAAAATAATAAATTAAATAATATATTTAATTCAGAAATGATCAGAATTGGCTGAAATGACGATATGGTGTGAACCGGATCATCTGTGATATTTAATTCAGTTAGAATTGAATTTGAATAACGAATATATTATATAAACGATAGTTTGAATGTATAATTATAATATAATTAAAATAGAGCGCGTAACGACGCGACAATTCGCTATTTGGCGATTTGAACTTCAACTGAATATACAGGGTTCGTTTTAAGCCGGATTTCTGTGAAACAAGAAACGTGTGGAGCTAGTGGAGTATATCTTTCTAATGGGAGAGAAAAATCAAGATTTCGTCGTGTAGAATTTGATGTACGTCCAAATCAAATTTTAGAAAATTCGCTGTGGAATTCCTTTATATTTTATAAAGGAATTATTTATATTTTTAAAAAGGAATTTCAATATAATCGAATATTGGGTTGACCCAGATTTGAAATATCAAGTTAGAAATTCATATAGGAATATTCTAAATCTATACGGTATTCCACTGTGAATATAGACGATAATATTTATTTTTAAATATTTAATTTAATTATATTTAAATATATTTATATGTTTAAATGGGTCATTCAGAGCTTTAAAAATAGCCACTTTTGCAAACGAAATCGGAATTCGACGAAACTAGTTTTGTTGGATCCGCAATGTCAAATAGTTGTTAGATTTCCACTTTCGTGATTTTTAGAGTCACTGTGTGGTCGTACGGATTTTTAGAGTGAGAAATAGTCAGTATTTCGACGGTTAAAAATACGTTGTGTGAGCATACGAAGTTGGAATTCGACGAAACCAGTTTCGTTGGGACCGTAATGTCGAACTGTAGCTGCATGTCCAGTTTCGTGATTGTTGGGTGTCATATGTGGTCACAGGAATTTTTAAAGAACATATACATACAACGGTTGATTATAAATTTATATAATAATCAAAGTTAAAAATATCCTAACTTAGGGAATGGACCAAAGCAAGGCCACGTTCATCTCAATTCTCAACCACACACCTCCCACGTTAAAACACAGCACAATTCTCATTTATACAAACCAAACGAAGAAAGTAATTTCAAAAGAAAATCAAATATAAATCAATCCTTATATCAATTAAATCAGGAGCTTCACTCAACGAAATCGAGTATGGTTAGATCCGATAGACTCCAGTGCTCGCAAGCTTCCAGCTAGTACCCTTCGAATTAGTTGCGGTTGGACTTCTGAAGCTCGGGTTTGTGGGAACAGTGAAGCTAAGGCGGGACTCGGGGGGACGACATGGGTGGATCTGGGTTGAACGAAGGTCAGCGCAGCACTTCCAGAGGCAAGGCGCGTCTTTCAAAGACCCTTGGTGGAGCTCCAGCGCAAAAAGCAACGCACGTTTTTTCGTGTAGCGCGAGATTGGGTTGAGGTCGGAAGTTCATTGGGGAGTTCGAACTGCTCGTGGATGGTCTGAGGTGAAAGGGTATTCGAAGAGGAGGAAAATGGTGGTGGCGAATTGGGCTATGGTGGTCCAAATCGGAAGGCGACATCCATGGCAGCGGACGTTGGCCCTAAATCGGATTTGGGTGAAAGGATCGAATGCTTCCTTGTGGTGAGGATCGGGTGGAGATTTATATGATGCATATTGTGGTGGTGGTAGCAGGTCGGAGTGATGATCGGGGAGGCAGTGGTTGTGGGTCAACGGTGAAGTCAAGGGGGAGGACAACGTGTATTTCTTTCGGGGAGAAGAAGACTGGTTGGTGCGGGTTTAAAAGGAAATGGGTGTGGGCTTTAATAGCTAATGGGACGGAATTAGAAGGTGAAGGCCCATTCAATATTTAAGCTAAGTTTTTATTTCGTTTAAATGTGTATCAACCTCTAATAGTCATAACATGGTCATACGAAAACGAAATTCAGCGAAACTGGTCGCGTTGGGATCGTATGGACGAGAGCAACAAAATGAGACTGATTGGGAGTGGATTGGGGCTCGTATGAATTTATGGCAAAATAAACTGTTTGATGCAAATCAAATAACAGTTTATCGTTCTTTAACGATGAACTGCCAATGTGAGTAAATCTCACTAACTCTGAACAGTTTATAATTTCATGTTGTATTTTTAGAACTGTTAGATATTGGCTGATTGACTGTGCGTTGACTATTTGATTGAACTGCTAGTCAGTTAGTTGAATTTCTATATTGATTCTGTTTAACAGAATATATCATATGGAACTGAAAGTGATGTTGTCTATATTGTTTAACATCTGTGATGCAGGGAAACAGGTTGGAGGAATCCAACTGGATTCCTCAACATTTATTTACTGTTTTCATATATTGTGATATATGATGTGATGTATATCTGTTATGGATTATGTATGTTAGAATGATGTTGATCATTGTTATTCGATATTTTAAATATCATAAAAGACCCTGGGATGTAAAAAGAATTACTTCAATGTATATTGAAATAAAGGGATTTTATAAAATCAATAGATTTTATAAAAGGAAATATTTCAAAAGTAAATAAAAGGGAAAATGTTTTTAAAACAAATAGAGTTTTATAAAAGGGAAATCATTCGTAAAGTGAAGAACTGTTACTAAAAGTAAATCTTTATAAATGAATAGTTTATTCAAAAAGGAGTTATCGAATTTAATTATTCGAATAAATTTAAATCGAATATTAGTGATTCGAATAGTAAAAGGAGTTAAACGATGTTAGTTTAATCGAGTTAAAGGGACTTAATCGATGTTAGTTTAATCGATTAGAGCTAAAGCAAAGGAGTTAATCGAATATAGTTTATTCGAATAGAATAAAGGAGTTAATCGAATATATAGTTTATTCGAATATAAATTAAAAGGAGTTAATCGAATATATAGTTTATTCAAATAGAAATTAAAAGAGTAATCGAATATAGTTTATTCGATAGGAGTTAAGTGAATAGAGTTAGAGATAAATCAAAATAGTTAAGTGAATAGAATAAATTGAATAGAGTTATCGAATATACCTTATCGAAGGAAAGAATTATCGAATAGAAAAGATTTGAAAGAGAGTTACGTAAGGAAGTTTGTTAAAGAATTAGAAGGGTGAACTTTGTCTATTTCAAGGTTAGAAACGTTGTTCAGTTAAGGTCTGAGAGGTAGTTCTACCCCAACTTGATTATCTTCATATTTAACTAAGGAATGGTTAGGGTTCGACAGTAAAGGATGGTTAAGTGAATTTAGTAATTAAAGGAAATAGTTTGAGTTGGCATCGCAATGGTTTGTTTAAACATCTGTCTAAGTCCAATGAAGAAGCTTTGGAAATGTTTTCCCAAAGAAGAAACCAGAAATGTTTTCTAATAAAGGAAACAAGAAATGGAAATGTTTTTTCCATTGTTAATACTGTATATTTTCCAAATTTAGAAAATAAGAAATATTGAATATAGGGAAACAGGAGATAAGTAAATAAATGAAATAATGAGATAAATGTTGAATGATGTTTGATCGATATAAATTTCCATTTGGAAATAATATCGTTGGTTGCACACCTGTTTTTCTTTGATGGTTAAATCACAAACTATCGAAGTTTTGACCATTTTAACGTTGTTAATATGGAGAGACCGGTTGGATTATTATCCAAAGAACCACTCTATATTGGCATAAGCGTTGCGAATCATATATGCCAAAGGAAATTGAAGACGGAGTTATGCAAGGGCTATCCTATTTATAGAATAGTGCTTTCGGTTCATCCTGTTCCTGGAAGACTTGTATGGACGGATGTCTGACAAAGTATTTCCAGACGATCACGTATATTGATTTCTCCAACCATACCAAGAGTGGAAGCGGAGAAGGAAACTTCTTTTAGCTAACACATAATGTATGGTTGAGGACGTCAATCGGTGATTTGATGGATTTGACGATGTGGCTTCCAAAGTGCATCTGGTGTGATGATAAAGCGTAGCTTCTAGCCTCATCAACCGGTAAACGACAGAAATCGGGCAGGCAGCATGGCTAAGTCGGTCACACCGAAGTAGAGTGTATAATCACCTGATCTAGAGTTTCATTTACTTCTAAAAATCTATTGTTGATGCTGTCCCATTCGGGGAACGGTTGTTGATCTCAACTGTTGGTGATATACATTCGATACACTCAAGCGAAATGAGTGGTCGGTTATGTGTGGACGGGTTGCAAGATGTTCTTGTTGAACTCAGTGTATTCCTTTCTAGAGGTACACTAGCGAAAGGTGGTTCCATACCTTGTCATAGTTAGAAATCCATTACCCAATACGTGCTTGCGGTTTTGATTGTATACTATATATGTAGAACGTGAGATGAAAGCGTTCTGCTAGATGATTATTATTATTGTGGTTGATAGACATTATTATAATATCAAAAGGTTTTTGATATAAAGATAATTTGGATTCTCATAAGGGAAAAACCCGTTCCGTTATACGACGTGGTCTTATGAGATATCGATTACCTGCTTGAACTGTTTTAAACTGTTTTACTCATACCAGTCCCATGACTAACCCGGAGTTTATTTGTTTGTTTCCCTAAACTCTTGGGTGCCTAAATTTGTACGGGCAGTCATGTAGTCGGGATTTACAGATATACTGGAAGAGCTGGAGCAGGAGACTTCAGGATCATATAGGTATAGTTATTTCCGCTGTGTTGTAAGTGTTGTACCTTGAAAGTGATGTATATTCAAATACAAATGTATATTTCAAAGTTATGTTACATATATTATATGTTATTAGTTCCGCTGTGAGATTCGTGTTACTTTGATGTTGTGTTCTTCTTCTTCTTCTATTCTAAGTTTCTATCTTATCTTTCCTCACCCTCTAATTTCTTTCGTTAATGACCGGTATTTTTCGATGTTTGGTTAGTCGACATCATGTTTATGTCGATAACCAAAGTCGACAAAATCCCGGGTCATTACAGTTGGTATCAGAGCTTAGGTTAAGAAATTACTTTGGCTCTGTGGTGTGACTTAGTAGAGATAGGGTTAGTAATACCCTAGATTGAGTTTGAGTGTATATATACGAGTGAGTGTATTTGTTATTGATATAAAAATTGTTTTATATTGTGGAGATTCATTGGTTGAGTTGTTTATGAGTTTTGGTCGATCAGTTTGATCCACTGTATCGGTAGGAGTTTATAAACACTCGAATACGATGGGTCGACACGATATGTTTTGAAAAGAGGGTAAATTAAAATAAATTACCCAAGGTATATCTTGATATAAGAAGAGATATATATATATATAATTAATATCATGGACATATTGGTTGATATTATAATCGAGTAAGATTATACGTTAAACGGTTATGTAAATAACCAATCAGAATTCATACAAGTGAAATACATGAAATCAGATGAGTTAAATCTGAAATTTAAACCAGAAATTGAATTAAAATTCGAGAAAATAGGATAAGTGTTTGTAAATGGATTTGGATTAAAAGTAAGGAAAATTTAAGATCCTGGGAGATTTTTAATTGTTTTACAAGCTGTGTGAATTATATTTTGAAATGAATTTCAAAGTGGAAATGTTTAGAAATGGTTTTATAGTATTGAACTCACTTCGATCGTTGGAAAATAGATTTTGATGATGACAGCTGCATCATCAGTATTCATTTTCGAGTTGTAAGTGACGAATTACTACCAGAGATACTGTTTTGAATTTGTTTTGGGAAAGACAAGTTGTGTTGAAATTCAAAATGGGATTTAAAATATAGAATTTGAATTTTTAAATAGATTTGAAATATTAACTTGTTTTAAAAGAAATAAAACGAGAAGTTCCTTTATAAACGAAGTTTATAAATGAAGTGAAAAGAATTATCATTGGATAATTCAGAAATAAAAATACAAGAGTGAAATTGAAAGGGAAATCTATTTTCAAAAGGTAGAAATATCGATTTCAAAAGGAATTGAAATCGAGACTTATTTAAAGAATGAATAAAGAAAGTTTGAAAAGGAATTTGAATAAAGGAAGTTCAAACATAGAATTTAAATAAGAAAATTCAAAGGGGATTTGAATATAGAAAATTCAAAGGGGATTTGAATATAGAAAATTCAAAGGGGATTTGAATATAGAAATTCAAATGAGATTTGAATAAAGAAGATTTAAATAATGGAAAATTGAATATAGAATTCATATAGAGTAATAATAGGATTTGAATATAGAAATTCAAAGGGAGTTTGAATATATGAAATTCAATGGAATTGAAATAGAGTTTGAATATAGCAATTCAAATAGAGTTTGAATATAGAAATTCAAATGGAATTCAAATATAGAATTTGTATATAGAAAATATAAAGGAATTCAAATATAGGATTTGAATATAGAAGGTGAAATGGAATTTGAATATAGAATTCAAATGGAATTTAAATATAGAATTTGATATATAGAATTTGAATATATAGAATTTGAATAAAATTTGAATAGAAATTGAATAGAATGAACTAAGTCAAAGAGGAATTAGTTAATCGAGTTTTGAATTTGAAGTTGAACTTTGAAAGGTGAATTGGATTTGTAAATGGATATTCGAAATCAAATATAGAACTTAAATTTGAAAGTTGGATTCAAATTAGTTAATAAGCAAGTTAAAATATATTTGAACATGTCATGTTCAAATATAAAAGTGAAATAGACTAAAGAGTTAATTAACAAATTGAGTTAAACGATCGAGTATAGTTAAAATAGATTGGACAGGTATAAATATACATGAGATAGGTATGGATAAGGTATGAAGGTATATTAATAGAATGCTCGACGGAAAGGTATGTATTTAATTCATATATGAGATTTTGTGCCCCGTATCGGCTAGCCGCTTGGCTTTTTCTTTTTCTTTTGGATTGGTGAGGGCCATGGGAGGCTATTTGAAATATCCCGATGCTCCTGGTACAAAGGAGGTTATGGCGAATTTTCCGAGAATTTAAGGAGTTAGAATATTTTTAAGATAATTTGATAGTTAGAAATCAACGTATCGATATATATATATAGAAGTCGATAAGGAATCAAACTTAGAAATAGAATAGTAAAATCAAAAAGGAAGACTAAGAATAAAATCTAGTAAGAATAGAAAGAGGAAGCGTATACGTGTTTAAAAGTGAATAAGTAGTTGTATGGTATTGATTATCCGAGTAAATAGTCATACCTGTTTTGACGTTATAAATGTTATTCAGTCAAGGTCTGAGAGGTAGTGATACCCCAACTTGATTGATTTCATTATTAATAAATAAATAGTAAGATTTCAGGTTCGAAGATCAATGTTGAATAAGAGTTAGTTGAATATAGTATTTGGGTTGTCGTAACGATGTTT
Organism: Allium sativum; assembly: GCA_030737875.1. Lineage (NCBI taxonomy): Eukaryota > Viridiplantae > Streptophyta > Magnoliopsida > Asparagales > Amaryllidaceae > Allium > Allium sativum. The sequence continues at coordinate 117,770,949 of CM060918.1, forward strand.
TACACAACATCTGTTTTAACCCCAATAAGTGTAAGCTTGGAAATATAATAAAGAATGTTTCCCAAGTATAGAAATAAACGAGATCGGAAGAGAGATAAGTAATTGGAATATTTTCCAATTATAAATAGCATATATCTTCTAAAGTTTAGAAAATAAAGGAAGGCGATTTTTAGAAATGTTTTCCAAATAACATAAAAGGCCAATATGGTAATTGAAAATATTTGGTTAACAAATATTGATAAAGAAATAGAGAAGTGATTTAACTAATGGAATATTAATTAAAGGCTCAGTGACATGTTCAAAAGGAAAATTTGATTTTTTTTTTAAAAGAGCAAACTGTTTAAAAACTCCCAGGGAAAGACTGTTTGAATTAAAAACAAATTTAACAGAAATTTGTGAAAGCAATTTGAATTAAAGTAAAGCCAGTAAAGTGGTAACTGAGATTGAATTAGAATGATATCAAGACAAATTGGAATGTGAGATTCAAATTTGAAGTGTAATGTGATAATCAAGTTAAGAGTTGGGAATCGAGAAGAACTCGAGTTGAAATGATATTAGGCTCGGATATAAGCGAATGGTTGTGTTGTGGATAAAAGCAGATTGGAATTGGATTGGGATAACCCTTGTATCCGCGGAATTGATAAAAAGTGGAAATGATATGCCAACAAAAGGTACAAGTTTATATTTCTATTGGATATAAGATTTATGAGTCGAATTGGCAAGTCGCTTGGCTGTTTGATTTTCTTTTGGGATGGAGATGGCCCAGAGAGGCGAGTGGTGGTTTGACCTATTGACCAGTACAAAGGAGGTGCTGGCGAAATTTTTCGTAAATTTAAGGCGTTAGAAAATTTTCAGGATTTTTGAAAATTTTCGTTGATAAGAATTAATTAATAATTTAATTGAAACTAAATTGGTTTAGTTGAAACTGAAGATAAGAAGTGAACAAATATGTTCTAACCAGTCGATAGGGTCGTTCTCTACCTTAGCAATTTCGAGGACGAAATAATTTTAAGTGGGAAAGATTGTGATGACCCGCATTGGCAGAGGTATTATAATTAATTTAAATATTTATATAGTGAATTAGAGAATTTAATGGCCGTGGAATTAAATAATGGTAAATATTTAATTAAAATAATAAACTAAATAATATATTTAATTCTGAAATAATCAGAATTGGCTAAAATGACAATATGGTGTGAACCGGATCATCTGTGATATTTAACTCAGTTAGAATTGAATTTGAATAACGAATATATTATATAAACGACAGTTTGAACGTATAATTATAATATAATTAAAATAGAGCGCGTAACGACGCGACAGTTCGCTATTTGGCGATTTGAACTTCAACTGAATATACAGTGTTCGTTTTAAGCCGGATTTCTGTGAAACAAGAAACGTGTGAAGCTGGTGGAGTATATCTTTCTAGTGGGAGAGAAAAATCAGGATTTCGTCGTGTAGATTTTGATGTACGTCCAAATCAAATTTTAGAAAAGTCACTGTGGAATTCCTTTATATTTTATAAAGGAATTATTTATATTTTTAAAAAGAAATTTCAATATAACCGAATATCGGGTTGACCCAGATTTGAAATATCAAGTTAGAAATTCATATAGGAATATTCTAAAGCTGTATGGTATTCCACTGTGAATATAGACGATAATATTTAATTTTAAATATTTAATTTAATTATATTTAAATATATTTATATGTTTAAATGGGTCATTCAGAGCTTTAAAAACAGCCACTTTTGCAAACGAAATCGGAATTCGACGAAACTAGTTTTGTTGGATCCGCAATGTTAAATAGTTGTTAGATTTCCAGTTTCATGATTTTTAGAGTCACTGTGTGGTCGTACGGATTTTTAGAGTGAGAAATAGTAAGTATTTCGACGGTTAAAAATACGTTGTGTGAGCATACGAAGTCGGAATTCGACGAAACCAGTTTCGTTGGGACCATAATATCGAACTGTAGCTGCATGTCCAGTTTCGTGATTGTTGGGTATCGTATGTGGTCACAGGAATTTTTAAAGAACATATACATACAACGGTTGATTTTAAATTTATATAATAATCAAAGTTAAAAATATCCTAAGTTAGGGAATGGACCAAAGCAAGGCCACGTTCATCTCAATTCTCAATCACACACCTCCCACGTTAAAACACAGCACAATTCTCATTTATACAAACCAAATGCAGAAAGTAAATTCAAAAGAAAATCAAATATAAATCAATCCTTCTATTAATTAAATCAGGAGCTTCACTCAACGAAATCGAGTATGGTTAGATCCGATAGACTCCAGTGCTCGCAAGCTTCAAGCTGGTACCCTTCGAATTAGTTGCGGTTGGACTTCTGAAGCTCGGGTTTATGGGAACAGTGAAGCTAAGGCGGGACTCGGGGCGACGACATGGGTGGATCTGGGTTGAACGAAGGTCAGCGCAGCACTTCCGGAGGCAAGGCGCGTCTGTCGAAGACCCTTGGTGGAGTTCCAGCGCAAAAAGCGACGCACATTTTTTCCTGTAGCGCGAGATTGGGTTGAGGGCGGAAGTTCATTAGGGAGTTCGATTTGCTCGTGGATGGTCCGAGGTGAAAGGGTATTCGAAGAGGAGGAAAATGGTGGTGGCGAATTGGGCTATGGTGGTCCAAATCGGAAGGCGACAGCCATGGCAGCGGACGTTGGCCCTAAATCGGATTTGGGTGAAAGGATCGAATGCTTCCTTGTGGTGAGGATTGGGTGGAGATTTAGATGATGCATATTGTGGTGGTGGTAGCAGGTCGGAGTGATGGTTGGGGAGGCAGTGGTTGTGGGTCAACGGTGAAGTCAAGGGGGAGGACAGCGTGTATTTCTTTCGGGGAGAAGAAGACTGGTTGGTGCGGGTTTAAAAGGAAATGGGTGTGGGCTTTAATAGCTAATGGGTCGGAATTAAAAGGTGAAGGCCCATTCAATATTTAAGCTAAGTTTTTATTTCATTTAAATGTGTGTCAACTTCTAATAGTCATAACTTGGTCATACGAAAACGAAATTCAGCGAAACTGGTCGCGTTGGGATCGTATGGACGAGAGCAACAAAATGAGACTGACTGGGAGTGGATTGGGGCTTGTATGAATTTATGGCAAAATAAACCGTTTGATGCAAATCAAATAACAGCTTATCGTTCTTTAACGATGAACTGCCAATGTGAGTAAATCTCACTAACTCTGAACAGTTTATAATTTCATGTTGTATTTTTAGAACTTTTAGATATTGGCTGATTGACTGTGTGTTGACTATTTGATTGAACTGCTAATCAGTTAGTTGAATTTCTATATTGATTCTGTTTAACAGAATATATCATATGGAACTGAAAGTGATGTTATCTATATTGTTATACATCTGTGATGCAGGGAAACAGGTTGGAGGAATCCAACTGGATTCCTCAACATTTATTTACTGTTTTCATATATTGTGATATATGATGTGATGTATATCTGTTATGGATTATGTGTGTTAGAATGATGTTGATCATTGTTATTTGATATTTTAAAAATCATAAAAGACCCTGGGATGTAAAAAGAATTACTTCAATGTATATTGAAATAAACGGATTTTATAAAATCAACAGATTTTATAAAAGGAAATATTTCGAAAGTAAATAAAAGGGAAAATGTTTTTAAAACAAATAGAGTTTTATAAAAGGGAAATCATTCGTAAAGTGAAGAACTGTGACTAAAAGTAAATCTTTATAAATGAATAGTTTATTCAAAAAGGAGTTATCGAATTTAGTTATTCGAATAAATTGAAATCGAATATTAGTGATTCGAATAGTAAAAGGAGTTAAACGATGTTAGTTTAATCGATTTAAAGGGAGTTAATCGATGTTATTTTAATCGATTAGAGTTAAAGCAAAGGAGTTAATCGAATATAGTTTATTCGAATAGAATAAAGGAGTTAATCGAATATATAGTTTATTCGAATAGAAAGTAAAAGGAGTTAATCGAATATATAGTTTATTCAAATAGAAATTAAAAGAGTAATCGAATATAGTTTATTCGATAGGAGTTAAGTGAATAGAGTTAGATTTAAATCAAAATAGTTAAGTGAATAGAATAAATTGAATAGAGTTATCGAATATACCTTATCGAAGGAAAGAATTATCGAATAGAAAAGATTTGAAAGAGAGTTACGTAAGGAAGTTTGTTAAAGAATTAGAAGGGTGAACTTTGTCTATTTCAAGGTTAGAAATGTTGTTCAGTTAAGGTCTGAGAGGTAGTTCTACCCCAACTTGATTGGCTTCATATTTAACTAAGGAATGGTTAGGGTTCGGCAGTAAAGGATGGTTAAGTGAATTTAGTAATTAAAGGAAATAGTTTGAGTTGGCATCGCGATGGTTTGTTTAAACATCTGTCTAAGTCTAATGAAGAAGCTTTGGAAATGTTTTCCCAAAGAAGAAACCAGAAATGTTTTCTAATAAAGAAAACAAGAAATTTAAATGTTTTTTCCATTGTTAATAATGTATATTTTCCAAATTTAGAAAATAAGAAATATTGAATATAGGGAAACAGGAGATAAGTAAATAAATGAAATAAAGAGATAAATGTTGAATGATGTTTGATCGATATAAATTTCCATTTGGAAATAATATCGTTGGTTGCACACCTGTTTTTCTTTGATGGTTAAATCACAGACTATCGAAGTTTTGACCATTTTAACGTTGTTAATATGGAGAGACCGGTTGGATTATTATCCAAAGAACCACTCTGTATTGGCATAAGCGTTGCGAATCATATATGCCAAAGGAAATTGAAGACGGAGTTATGCAAGGGCTGTCCTGTTTACAGAATAGTGCTTTCGGTTCATCCTGTTCCTGGATGACTTGTAAGGACGGATGTCTGACAGAGTATTTCCAGACGATCACGTATATTGATTTCTCTAACCGTACCAAGAGTGGAAGTGGAGAAGGAAACTTCTTTTAGCTAACACATAATGTATGGTTGAGGACGTCAATCGGTGATTTGATGGATTTGATGTTGTGGCATCCAAAGTGAATCCGGTGTGATGATAAAGCGTAGCTTCTAGCCTCATCAACCGGTAAATGAAAGAAATCGGTCAGGCAGCGTGGCTAAGTCGGTTGCACCGAAGTAGGGTGTATAATCACCTGATCTAGAGTTTCATTTACTTCTAAAAATCTATTGTTGATGCTGTCCCATTCGGGAAACAGTTGCTGATCCCAACCGTTGGTGATATACATTCGATACACTCAAGCGAAATGAGTGGTCGGTCATGTGTGGCCGGGTTGCAAGATGTTCTTGTTGAACCCAGTGTATTCCTTTCTAGAGGTACACTAGCGAAAGGTGGTTCCATACCTTGTCATAGTTGGAAATCCATTACCCAATACATGCTTGCAGTTTTGATTGTATACTATATATGTAGAACGTGAGATGAAAGCGTTCTGCTAGATGATTATTATTATTGTGGTTGATAGACATTATTATAATATCAAAAGGTTTTTGATATAAAGATAATTTGGATTCTCATAAGGGAAAAACCCATTCCGTTATACGGGTGGTCTTATGAGATATCGATTACCTGCTTGAACTGTTTTAAACTGTTTTACTCATACCAGTCCCATGACTGACCCGGAGTTTATTTGTTTGTTTCCCTAAACTCTTGGGTGCCTAAATTTGTACGGGCAGTCAAGTAGTCGGGATTTACAGATATACTAGAAGAGCCGGAGCAGGAGACTTCAGGATCATATAGCTATAGTTATTTTCGCTGTGTTGTAAGTGTTGTACCTTGAAAGTGATGTATATTCAAATACAAATGTATATTTCAATGTTATGTTACATATATTATATGTTATTCGTTTCGCTGTGAGATTCGTGTTACTTTGATGTTGTGTTCTTCTTCTTCTATTCTAAGTTTCTATCTTATCTTTCCTCACCCTCTAATTTCTTTCATTAATGACCGGTATTTTTCGATGTTTGGTTAGTCGACATCGTGTTTATGTCGATAACCAAAGTCGACAAAATCCCGGGTCATTACAATTTCGCTAATCCCGACTTGTTTTTTATATACGCGAGTTATTCAGAAAGACCTGGTTTATCCCATTCTGAATAACTGATTCGACGTAATGTCGAGGATGAAAACGGTGGTTGAAGACTAGAGGTCTTCACATCGTTTGGGTGATTACTGATGATCTTGATTGGGCTGTACACCCAAGAGGAGGGAATCAGTTGGTGATCGTCCAGACGTACTTGGAGATCGATGGATATGCGAGGTACAAGGTGCCTCCGGTTTCGTTCAGACCCAGAATGAACTTGTAAATGGACTGTGTGTTTGACCTTGGATTTTATTCTGTGTGATTGATTTCTATTAAATATATATCTGTTTGGCGGCGGAGAATTTATTCTCTTGCTTAACGCCCTTCTCTAAGACGTACGAGCTTAGAGGTTATATATTGATGGATATCAATCGCACGGAGTGAATTGCCTGTGTGGCATGCCTAAGTGGCAAATGATCAAGGATTTTGTTGAAAAAAAAAGTCTTGTGGTTGATGATCAAAGCACCGCCTGTGTGGCATAGCTTTGTGTAACGTTGATTCACGAGCCTCACACCGCGGTTGTGAACCAGAAATGGGAGAGGACATCGGGAAGGGCATGCGTTTCCTTCTAGCTATGGTGGTGTCAGTGACCTACCATCCCTGACATTTATATTATTTTCACCTGTGTAGTTGTTGGTGTTGCGAGGCGCCTCGGATATATCGGTGACTGTGTGGAGCCGATGGAGTCATTTGGCTCATTTACACCCCAAAGGGCAGGTAAACGCAGTGTTTAGGCATAATAATCCACGTCAGTGGACCGGCCCTGATGATCCATGGGGCAGTTGCGGCTGTTCCTGAGACATGGGCTAGATTGTCTCGAATTCGGTGAGGACGATCCCTAGCCTCGGTTCACAGATGGAAATCCAATTTCCAAATACGCGACTTTGCGGTTTTGATTCTAGAGCCTAGTATGGCGACATGATATACGGTACCCATACCGTCTATGATTGATACTTATGATTTGAAGTTGTTTTATACACTATGCACTTATAATAGTATCAAATGATTTGTTTTAAACGTACCAAGCATGTTTGGCTATTATAAGGGAAAACCCTATCCCCTGGCTTGCGTTGCATTGTGTGATAGGACATGGGTCTTATAATAGCTTCATTTTTCCAAAAAGCATTGCGCTTTTTTGTTATATGCACTGGCATTCTTGAGAGGAAACTCGTTCCGTGTTATACGGCGTGGTCCCTTGATATATCTGATTTAAAGTAAAGATTTAAATAACTGTTTTAGTTCTCACACCAGTCACATGACTAACCTGGAGTTTATTGTTTTAAACTAAACTCTGGGTGCCCTTATTTTGACACGGGCAGCTAGTAGTTTTGGTTTTGCAGATTTATATTCACAGGATCCTGGTTTACAGCTGGAACGATACTCTGAAAGTTCTGTATCCGTATATTACTTTCAATTATGTTTTGTATTATTTTTCCGCTGCTATGTAATGTAATTTAAATCTCTGATATTTTCTGTTGTATAATATTTACTCATACTTTGTATATTCTTGTATTTTGATGGAATTGTTGTAATTAACAATGAAATGTTTTTCTGTTTGCGTTTAGATGCGGCTTGTTCTCAGTACAATCCGGGCTTTCCTTACTGGGGAAGTTCAGGTCGTAACAGGTAGAATGGTTGTTGGTGATCTTGGGTAATTGATATCAACGGTTGAATCAATTGACAATCCATTAATGTAACACCCCGCCTCCGCTAGGGTCACTCGCAAAGGAATGCACTAGCTTTAGAGGGGCATTATTGGTAAACATGCACAGAAATATCACAAGACAGAACATATAAAATAGCGGAAGTAAAATTAAACTTTCATAACATGAATAAATAAGGTCTAAAGCCTTTTACATCAGAGTACATCAAAACCTGTCTTGCAATAGTAAAGAAGCATAAAGACATTTTCGAAAATTATTCCCCAAGTAAAACAGTAAAGTAGCCATAGCCAAGAAAAGTCCAAGCCATCCATGATGACCTTCAAGCAGAAGAAGTCCGAATTAAACAACAGTATTTCCTCCCTATAACCTGGGGGGGAAACGGAAGACAAGAAGCGAAACAAAACGGGTCAGTCAAAAAGACTGAGTAAGCCCTATCTACTATCAGCATAAAAACTAGTAAAGTTAACTGACATGAGAACTGAGATGAACATAAGCATGATGACAAGATAGATAAGCTAAATCAAAATAACAGGATGAACTACTGAACTCAGATAAACTAAGGTGTCATGATAAATTACGATGTCAAGATAAAACAAGGTATCCCATCGTCAGGTTCCTATCAAGTATAATATCCCCAAGATATCTATCCCGTATAACGTCCCATGGTATCTATCCTGTATTTTAGCTCTGCACCTACCATACTAGTATCCCTACCGTATCATGTGTTAACCATGAATGACCCTTACTCAAAAGTCGTGTAATGGTTCATGTCAACCTAATATATCTCATTTATAGGTTACTCAACTCGTATGTTTCTTTCCATGTAAATGTTCAGTTCCTTGCCGTAGATCGTACGGGCTTTCCCATGAGGTTCTATACTACTCCAATGTAATTCCATGATCCTTAAGCTCGTTTGGACTGTTACCCTAGACCTAGCTAGGCTTTCCCAACATGAATCATCGTTTGTGCAACTAGGACTTATGCCACCTAGGACCACTAGTGATTATGCTTACCTATTGCACGTTTTCGTATTTCGGTTTGGGTTCAGCCACCCAGGGCCAGTAGGAATTACGCTAACCATCAACCGCGCCCTTTTTCCCACGCATTCATCGTGAATCGTTTTTCCATGACTGTATGCACATGTATCACATCGTGCCATCCGAGTCCTGTCACAGGGCAGATCAAGAAATACAGGACTCGGTCGGGAGCTTTCGATTTATCTGCCGATGCAGATGCTAAGGTCTGTTTTTCCTATACGTGGGTATGGTCCCACGAGACCACTCCCTCAACTAGTGAAAGACAAGACAGGATAAATCCTGTATGAGAACACACTACTGGCCAACCCACAATCCTAGCCTTACCGCAACCATAATTAGATAGTAATTATGGTCTTTTGGGTGTTCTCTGCCTTTCCGTACGTACACGCTTGGCCAACGATGGTAGGTAGCCTGACGAAATGCTATCTAGGGCACTACCGTGTATCGTCGACTATCCCCTATCCATCCCCGTCTTTAGGTCGCTCGTATAGCAACCAAGGCATACTCTTGGTTCTTCTAACGCAGACCTTAACCTCTCATGAGCCTAGTATGATCACCTGGCAGCTCACAGAGGGATACCAAGAATATCCTCACGTTCCCCGAAGCCGCTGCTTCGTTACCCAGTTCGCTGGAGCCTTTATCTAAATCAGATAACTTGCTCCTACTCGAGTGCTTAAACGATGACCTACCGTATCGGGTTACTCATCCAATCTATGAACTGGTCCAAAATTCCTTGACTAAGAATTATTACTTAGCTATTCTCCAACTAAGGTTTACCACTTAGCTTGTTCCCGTTATTCTTGTTAATTACGGTTATCCACCTAATTCTCTGAACTAGGGTTTATATAATGGATTAAGTGTCACTTAAGTTCATGACTTAATCCGTCTACAGATCATGTCAAAATTGGCTAAGTATCCAAGTTCAAGACTTAACCCTACAAACCATGTGTCAAGTTGGTTAAGTATATTAAGCAATTCACGACTTAACCTCGTCCAATTATCATTCTAGATTGGTTAAGTATATATTAACTTGACCCTATCAATTTACTTAGTCAAATCGGTCAAGTGTATTCAAGCGATTCGTGACTTAGCCTTATCATGTTTTCACGTTATATTGGTTAAGTATTGGTTAACTTAACCACATCAAATTAACGAGTTAGATTGGTTAAGTATAGGTCACTTAACCACATCAAATCATCGTGTTAGATTAGTTAAGTGTTTAACTTAACCCCCTTAAACTACCAAGTTGGATTAATTAAGTCTAGGCTAACTTAACCCCATCCGATTTCCATGTTTAGATTAGTTAAGTCTAAGTTAACTTAACCCCATCCATTAACTGTATTATACGGTTAAGTGTCATTAAGGAAACTTACTTAACCTTATCATGTGGCATTAATTACTTAATGCACCTCAACCTCTCACATTAGACTTTGTTGTGGTTACTAGTTAAGCCGGTCGGTTCCGGGTAGCTTTACACCACAACTTGGTCTAACCTCGGGTTCAAGCACAACATGACCAACTTCTCACATTGGGTCCTATTGTTTGCAACTACTAGTTAGGCCGGTCGGTTCCGGGTAGCTTTATGTTGCAAACTCAACCCAACCTCGAGTTGGTCACTTTCATGTTTAGTCTAGTGTCATGTTCATATTCAAGTTTTCTTAAGAATATGGGTAGACCTAACTCAATAGGTAAATTCCCAATTCCATAGTATGGGTAGACCTAACTTAATAGGTAAATTCCCAATTTCATATTTTCAAGCATACTTACATGTCAACTTCCATGTTATATTTCAAGTCATGTTTTTAAGTTATATTTTCATGTCATTAGAAATTACCCATAACATAACCCAACGCTTTTAAACTCGCATATACGTTCGCAACAACGTAATGGATTAAAAGAAGAGACTTGGCAAAGGCATGGCAAAAATGGATATTAAGCCACAAGTTAATCATGGTGGCAAATGAGGCACAAATGTGTTCATTAACTTGCATGTTACATTCTTAAGCCTCAAAAACATGCATAAACCCAAACTTGGCACATAAGCAAATCATGGTGACAAAAGACATGTAATGATGACTAGTAACTCGCATATATCATCATATAAGGGTTATGACTTCATATGCAAGTTGACATAAAGGTTATGAGGGTTCTCATGTTGCATAAGGCAACATTTCAACATAATGGTTGTAGCTTTTAGCCACAAGATCAAGATAATGACTTCATAAACTTATATGACATGTTAGCATGTATCATACTTAATGATCAAACCCAAACTTGCAACATGAACATTTAACTTCATAGTTAATATCTAAGAGTAGGGAAAGGGCTTACATTGCTATGAAGGCACAAATCGATTAAATTAAAGATTGAGACAAAGCCTATGCATGCCATCATCCAAAAACCCAAAGGTGAAAGCTCCAAATCAATAAAACCCCATCTTGATGAACAAAGATCAAAGCTTTAGCCTTGAAATCAACTTGCGAAGCTCTCATACTAACATAGAGACTCTCTAACACTCACATGATCATGAAACCTCTCATAGAAATGAAGATAGAAACTTTGGGCAAGAGGATGGAGGCTAGGGTTTTGAGTGGAGGCCATGAGAGGAGCAATTTTGGCATAGTTTAGTTGCATGAATGAATAATGAGGATTTTAGGAGAGGGTTGGGGGCTTATTTATAGAGATTAGGATTAGTTAGGACCCTTAGATTAACCATAGGATCAACCTGAACCATCAGATTTCGAACCAGGCCCAAAACCTAGCCAAAACAGAAAACAGGTGCAGCAGGCAAAACTGCCCGGCCACCATAAGTCGACACCCAAGTCGACAGGGCTGTCGACTTGGGTCATGCCATGTCGACTCCCAAGTCGACAGCCCTGTCGACTTGGGGTGGCTAGCGGGAATTTTCCCGCCTTGCCTTTTAGGCCAAATTTTCGAAATTAGAACTCGTTTTTGAACTTGAATTTTCTGAAAACTTCGTCGGACCATAACTTGGTCATACGGACTCCGATTCTCGAAAACTCGGACTCTATTTCGCGTATTTTTCCGAGACGAACGCAATGGCATAGCCCGTTTTACTTGATTCAGAATTTAAAATTGAATTCTGTCTTGATTCTCATCTTAACATGTTATCGAAATACGGGTTGTTACATTCTCCCCACCTTTTAGGATTTCGTCCCCGAAATCTCCAAGTTAGGAAGAACATATCCTACCATCCATCATTCATCTACTCAAAACATCATCCACAAGCAACCATTATCCTTAGATGATTTCTAATGCTGTATGAATATATGCAAAACGTGTGTGTACATGTTCCTTAGCTAATGCTAATGATCAGGCCTGAATAATCTTTCTAATGCAAAATATGTATAGTGCCATGAATCCAGCATGTATGCAAATAGCCCTAGTCATATAGATACTATATGCGTGCACAATCATTCATTCATATGCAACAACCGCATGATAATACATTCGATTTCATCCATAAACAAGTATAAATACTCGTGCATATGCAATATGAAATGTGACCGAGTCGAGCTAGTATCTAATGTGTATTCGCGCATCCACGAGAAACCACTTGCAACCATATCAATCATAACATGTTTCAAATACATGTTTACATCCATAGGGTTCTACCTAGGATTCCCTGAAACAGGGTCGAGAAGATAAACAAGACAAACTCCTTACGGGGTTTGTAACAGAAAATAGGACCAAGAGGATGTCCACAAAAGATAGCCTACAAGTAAGCTCTACAGAAAACAGGGATCAAGGATATACTCCCAAAAAGAGATATCATGCGCGTATCTAGTCTTTGACCATCAAAGTCGTATTTCCTTGAGCTTAATTCCATTGTGCCTTGACCGTCTTTTAACTTCGCGATTTCGTAGCTTCTTATTTCCTATTTCCATAACATGAGCTGGAACTCATTTCTTCGTCGCCTCTCATTCCACTTGCACTTATCCTTTTTCTAGAATACTTGGCGCAAACATGACTGCGTACTCATGATCTCATGAGAGCTTTCCAAAATTCACTAGTGAATCTTGGATCTCGTTTATATACTATAAGGTATTCCATGTAGAAGAACTTTCTCTTGAAAGTAAACAGATGTCAACCAGGTTATCAAGCGCACTTACTAGGGTGATCCCTATAACCCATGCATAAATGAAGTAAACCATCCGTCTTATCGGCGAACACCACTCGATCGGGCTTCAAATTTCCAATAAAGGCATCAAGAGATTCTAAGTAACTAGTCATGACAGAACCTCAAAAAGGTTACACGATACTTCGAGGGTATTACCAAGGCTAGTCAAAAGGTCTAACTACCCTCCTATCAAAACCGAGAGTGGCACCCCCTACTGGATAACCACTTCATCCCTAGAATCCATCCATAGCTTATAAACATAAGCATTATTTCCAAACTCAACAATTGGCATAGACATTCTCAAATCCAAACAAGCCATGTATAAATGGACTGATTCTCCAATAGGACTTTGAGACAAAAATGGGATTCTCTATTACGCTAGTACTTAAGGTGCAGAGACTCAACTATCGAAGCAGACTTAAATGATACGAAAAACGAAGTCCTAACGGGATGATAGAGAAGAAAAGCTAAACCTTTAACAAGATCGTTACCCTCCTTCCGAGGTACCCTAGAAATGAGAGCATACTATTGCCCTCCCGATGATCTTGTCCTTATCCCATAATACTTAACTATCCGCCCCGTTTTACCATGCCAAAGGTACTCTCTCGTCATGGGTTTCATTGTTCATCTTTCTCGCTCCTTTGAGGACTAAGCCATACCAACAAGTTGCTCATCCTTAAGCTCGTATCCTTTATCCTCTTTCTCACTATCCTTTCTTATAACACGGCCACTGGTCTCTCGAGAACCACCTCCATCGTATGGAAAGCACTTTCGTAGATAGAAAAGACTAGTCGCAGTTAAAACCACTGTGACCACAGATGGAGGAAAGAAAGGAAAAGAGATTCAATTAAGGAAACAAGGATAGTGCTAATGGCCTTTGGGGAATAGCCTTTTTCTTTTAAAAGAAAATTTTCTTGAAAAATGCTTCTTTGTAAACGATTTTCAAATAATTTTCAGAAGGTCTTTAAAAACTTTTGCCCAGTCTGGTAACCTTCTGCTCTGATACCACGTGTAACACCCCGCCTCCGCTAGGGTCACTCGCAAAGGAATGCACTAGCTTTAGAGGGGCATTATTGGTAAACATGCACAGAAATATCACAAGACAGAACATATAAAATAGCGGAAGTAAAATTAAACTTTCATAACATGAATAAATAAGGTCTAAAGCCTTTTACATCAGAGTACATCAAAACCTGTCTTGCAATAGTAAAGAAGCATAAAGACATTTTCGAAAATTATTCCCCAAGTAAAACAGTAAAGTAGCCATAGCCAAGAAAAGTCCAAGCCATCCATGATGACCTTCAAGCAGAAGAAGTCCGAATTAAACAACAGTTTTCCTCCCTGTAACCTGGGGGGGGGGGGGGAACGGAAGACAAGAAGCGAAACAAAACGGGTCAGTCAAAAAGACTGAGTAAGCCCTATCTACTATCAGCATAAAAACTAGTAAAGTTAACTGACATGAGAACTGAGATGAACATAAGCATGATGACAAGATAGATAAGCTAAATCAAAATAACAGGATGAACTACTGAACTCAGATAAACTAAGGTGTCATGATAAATTACGATGTCAAGATAAAACAAGGTATCCCATCGTCAGGTTCCTATCAAGTATAATATCCCCAAGATATCTATCCCGTATAACGTCCCATGGTATCTATCCTGTATTTTAGCTCTGCACCTACCATACTAGTATCCCTACCGTATCATGTGTTAACCATGAATGACCCTTACTCAAAAGTCGTGTAATGGTTCATGTCAACCTAATATATCTCATTTATAGGTTACTCAACTCGTATGTTTCTTTCCATGTAAATGTTCAGTTCCTTGCCGTAGATCGTACGGGCTTTCCCATGAGGTTCTATACTACTCCAATGTAATTCCATGATCCTTAAGCTCGTTTGGACTGTTACCCTAGACCTAGCTAGGCTTTCCCAACATGAATCATCGTTTGTGCAACTAGGACTTATGCCACCTAGGACCACTAGTGATTATGCTTACCTATTGCACGTTTTCGTATTTCGGTTTGGGTTCAGCCACCCAGGGCCAGTAGGAATTACGCTAACCATCAACCGCGCCCTTTTTCCCACGCATTCATCGTGAATCGTTTTTCCATGACTGTATGCACATGTATCACATCGTGCCATCCGAGTCCTGTCACAGGGCAGATCAAGAAATACAGGACTCGGTCGGGAGCTTTCGATTTATCTGCCGATGCAGATGCTAAGGTCTGTTTTTCCTATACGTGGCTATGGTCCCACGAGACCACTCCCTCAACTAGTGAAAGACAAGACAGGATAAATCCTGTATGAGAACACACTACTGGCCAACCCACAATCCTAGCCTTACCGCAACCATAATTAGATAGTAATTATGGTCTTTTGGGTGTTCTCTGCCTTTCCGTACGTACACGCTTGGCCAACGATGGTAGGTAGCCTGACGAAATGCTATCTAGGGCACTACCGTGTATCGTCGACTATCCCCTATCCATCCCCGTCTTTAGGTCGCTCGTATAGCAACCAAGGCATACTCTTGGTTCTTCTAACGCAGACCTTAACCTCTCATGAGCCTAGTATGATCACCTGGCAGCTCACAGAGGGATACCAAGAATATCCTCATGTTCCCCGAAGCCGCTGCTTCGTTACCCAGTTCGCTGGAGCCTTTATCTAAATCAGATAACTTGCTCCTACTCGAGTGCTTAAACGATGACCTACCGTATCGGGTTACTCATCCAATCTATGAACTGGTCCAAAATTCCTTGACTAAGAATTATTACTTAGCTATTCTCCAACTAAGGTTTACCACTTAGCTTGTTCCCGTTATTCTTGTTAATTACGGTTATCCACCTAATTCTCTGAACTAGGGTTTATATAATGGATTAAGTGTCACTTAAGTTCATGACTTAATCCGTCTACAGATCATGTCAAAATTGGCTAAGTATCCAAGTTCAAGACTTAACCCTACAAACCATGTGTCAAGTTGGTTAAGTATATTAAGCAATTCACGACTTAACCTCGTCCAATTATCATTCTAGATTGGTTAAGTATATATTAACTTGACCCTATCAATTTACTTAGTCAAATCGGTCAAGTGTATTCAAGCGATTCGTGACTTAGCCTTATCATGTTTTCACGTTATATTGGTTAAGTATTGGTTAACTTAACCACATCAAATTAACGAGTTAGATTGGTTAAGTATAGGTCACTTAACCACATCAAATCATCGTGTTAGATTAGTTAAGTGTTTAACTTATCCCCCTTAAACTACCAAGTTGGATTAATTAAGTCTAGGCTAACTTAACCCCATCCGATTTCCATGTTTAGATTAGTTAAGTCTAAGTTAACTTAACCCCATCCATTAACTGTATTATACGGTTAAGTGTCATTAAGGAAACTTACTTAACCTTATCATGTGGCATTAATTACTTAATGCACCTCAACCTCTCACATTAGACTTTGTTGTGGTTACTAGTTAAGCCGGTCGGTTCCGGGTAGCTTTACACCACAACTTGGTCTAACCTCGGGTTCAAGCACAACATGACCAACTTCTCACATTGGGTCCTATTGTTTGCAACTACTAGTTAGGCCGGTCGGTTCCGGGTAGCTTTATGTTGCAAACTCAACCCAACCTCGAGTTGGTCACTTTCATGTTTAGTCTAGTGTCATGTTCATATTCAAGTTTTCTTAAGAATATGGGTAGACCTAACTCAATAGGTAAATTCCCAATTCCATAGTATGGGTAGACCTAACTTAATAGGTAAATTCCCAATTTCATATTTTCAAGCATACTTACATGTCAACTTCCATGTTATATTTCAAGTCATGTTTTTAAGTTATATTTTCATGTCATTAGAAATTACCCATAACATAACCCAACGCTTTTAAACTCGCATATACGTTCGCAACAACGTAATGGATTAAAAGAAGAGACTTGGCAAAGGCATGACAAAAATGGATATTAAGCCACAAGTTAATCATGGTGGCAAATGAGGCACAAATGTGTTCATTAACTTGCATGTTACATTCTTAAGCCTCAAAAACATGCATAAACCCAAACTTGGCACATAAGCGAATCATGGTGACAAAAGACATGGAATGATGATTAGTAACTCGCATATATCATCATATAAGGGTTATGACTTCATATGCAAGTTGACATAAAGGTTATGAGGGTTCTCATGTTGCATAATGCAACATTTCAACATAAAGGTTGTAGCTTTTAGCCCACAAGATCAAGATAATGACTTCATAAACTTGCATGACATGTTAGCATGTATCATACTTAATGATCAAACCCAAACTTGCAACATGAACATTTAACTTCATAGTTAATATCTAAGAGTAGGGAAAGGGCTTACATTGCTATGAAGGCACAAATCGATTAAATTAAAGATTGAGACAAAGCCTATGCATGCCATCATCCAAAAACCCAAAGGTGAAAGCTCCAAATCAATAAAACCCCATCTTGATGAACAAAGATCAAAGCTTTAGCCTTGAAATCAACTTGAGAAGCTCTCATACTAACATAGAGACTCTCTAACACTCACATGATCATGAAACCTCTCATAGAAATGAAGATAGAAACTTTGGGCAAGAGGATGGAGGCTAGGGTTTTGAGTGGAGGCCATGAGAGGAGCAATTTTGGCATAGTTTAGTTGCATGAATGAATAATGAGGATTTTAGGAGAGGGTTAGGGGCTTATTTATAGAGATTAGGATTAGTTAGGACCCTTAGATTAACCATAGGATCAACCTGAACCATTAGATTTCGAACCAGGCCCAAAAACCTAGCCAAAACAGAAAACAGGTGCAGCAGGCAAAACTGCCCGGCCACCATAAGTCGACACCCAAGTCGATAGGGCTGTCGACTTGGGTCATGCCATGTCGACTCCCAAGTCAGCAGCCCTGTCGACTTGGGGTGGCTGGCGGGAATTTTCCCGCCTAGCCTTTTAGGCCAAATTTTCGAAATTAGAACTCGTTTTTGAACTTGAATTTTCTGAAAACTTCGTCGGACCATAACTTGGTCATACGAACTCCGATTCTCGAAAACTCAGACTTTATTTCGCGTATTTTTCCGAGACGAACGCAATGGCATAGCCCGTTTTACTTGATTCAGAATTTAAAATTAAATTCTGCCTTGATTCTCGTCTTAACATGTTATCGAAATACGGGTTGTTACAATTAATGCTTCATTGAAGGGCAATTGAGCATCCATCTTTTGAGGGTCAAAAGTTGTGTGCGTTAATAGTGTAGTGGGTTTTTTATTTACCTTCTTCATTTCACAGTATTACACCTTTAACCTTACATTGTCACTGCTACAGGTTTCCTCTTGTTGCTACTTTTCACATAATTTACATTGTTTGTTAAGATAACCTTCCACATTTGATACATTTCAGTCTATCGTGGACTTTGGCATGATTATTAAATATTTTATTTCTCTTTATTTTGAAATATGGGGTCAATCTGTCCATTTAAAATTATTGCACAAAATTATTGCACAAAAATAAATAAATGATCTTTTTTTTATGCAACAAAATTATGAGTTCAATCAGGACGTTGTCATAAATTATTTTGGAACATGTGAATAATCTGATATCTTGGAATTTATTATTAGTAAGGGCATCTTTTGGATTACAAAATGGAGTTATGCAACCAAAAATAACTAGAAAGTTGTAAGCACTACAAGGAATTTCACTTTCAACTGCAAGGATGATGGTGTTTCTAAGCAAAATGCAATTTTAAGATGTTTTATTTTAAAAAATAAGTATTGAACGCTATATATCAATATCATGTTAAACCCTTTGGCGCAGTCAAAATTTCACTTTCCCTCCATTAGCAAAATTCTCCGACTATCTCTTCTTCCATGTTCCTAAAATTCCACATTTTCCCTTGGTATTTCTCTCTCTAAAATCAAAAGTGGGGTAAATCACTAAATTAATACCAACTTTAAATCAAAATCGAATAAACCCTAAGTATCCACTAGTTTCAAATCAAGTACATTATCCGATCCTTTTCATATCTCACTTCAGACTCATCGCTTGTCAATCTTTACGCTCCAACTCTATCAATCAAAGAAGTGATTGAATAATCATCACCATAAAACCAAAACTATAATCGTGGATCATCTTAAGACTCCACCTAACCACTGGTTACCGTTTTCTATTACTCACCATCACTACGGTCGAGAAAACCTAGCGTGACGTAATTTCATTATGTACAACTGTCCATCTGCAAAAGGTGGAAAAGTTGCCACCAAACTCATTGATGATTGCATAGCTGAATGAAATTCACATATACTTCCACCCCTCTTCAGGTATCTATGTATCAAACCCTTAACTCTTAATCATTATCTAGAATGATTTATTGATTAAAATATATTTTTACGAAAGGACTAAGATAATATTTTAAATGAAATAGTTTTCTGAACAAACAAAGACTAATTTTTTTAACTTTTTTGTTCGATGACGTTGAACTAGTTACTTTGGTTAGTTTTAGTTATGTAATCTGTTAACCATTGGTGACCAATTTCATTGTTGTTTAATCATTTATGTGAAAGATAATGAATTTCTTGCCTACTTTGGATGAACTTGTAAAATGAAAATAAACTTAAATGGTGAATAAATCTGAAAATATATAAGTCGCATTTGTTTTCAAAAATAGAAACATATGTTTCTGACTTGGTTGCTTTATCAGGACTTGCCATAACTAGGTATTTAAAGTTTATTTTTTTCCCATAGTTCATTTCATACAAAATCTGCAATTGATGCTTGGCTATTATTCTCTAAAGGATTTTGCTCGAAGACACTAGACACGTTGATTGTTATTTGGTGATACACAATATGGATCTACTTTACATGTATGGGTTGCACTCTACATACATGTGTTAAGGACTGCGATGTTGATGATGATGGTTTTGATGACAACCTAGTTTTTACTTTGTTTATGTGTTAAGGACTGCGATGTTAATGATGATGGTTTTGATGACCACAACCTAGTTTCTACTTTGTTTCAATTATTATTGTTATAAAATATATACTAACACAAATTTCTAGAATATGTATATATATATATGTGTGTGTGTGTTTGTGTGTACATATAAGAAATCTATGCAGTTATTTTATAATTAAAGACTACAGTTTAAAAGAATTAAGATTTCAAATAGAAGAGTTTAGGTTTCAAGACTCGTGACTATCAAGGAATCAAGAGTACAAGAATGAGGAATGATGAATTCGCCTCGAAAATTAGACCCATGGGTCTTATTTATAGACAAATCGGGGCCCTTTTTATTATTGGACCAGCAGAAGCCCCTTGTCGGCCTCTTCTCCCTTTGGTCCTGGGCGCTTTAGCTTTTGGCCACTATTTTGGCTTTGCTTGTTGCTCTTTAAGGTGTCGGTCATGGCCCTCGAAAGGGTAGTCCCGGTCTTTGAGGATTTACTTTGGAGTTTCTTCTACCTTCTTTGTATCAATACCAAGTCTGTCGGTATGGATAGCTTTAGGAAGACTTTAAGCTTCCGGATAAAGGCTTCTGGATGCGGTCATCCGGTTATGAGCTTTCGCATATGGGCTTCCGACTTCGCTACCAGTTCTTTGTGGCACTACCTTCATGATTCTAATGAATGGTTGCCGGATCCACAAACCTTGTCGGTATTGACACCAAGTAGATTAGTGCAGATAGCTTGTCTCTCCTTGAGGTTCCGGCTTGCCTTTCGATAGATTCATAAAGTGTGTCTCAGCTTTCCAAAAGGCTTCTCCCGATGCTTTATTAGTTGCTTACTTAAGTGGCCTCTCGGTGACCATCCGATTGAGATTTCGGCAGATGGCTCCCGAATGATCCCCTTATGCTCTTGTTCTTCGTTGTATCGGTCTTAAGCGAGTTAACGCCGATAGCCCTTCCGTCCCTCTAGGTCTTGGGTTGCAATGTCCTTTGCTTTCTTCTTCATTAGCCCCTGAATTGGATGACTTCTTGTCAGTTATCTTTCCTGTCGGGATTACCCTGTTGGTAATCTCCCTTCGTACTGGATTTGATGTCTCTTCTTTGATGAAGGTTCAGGTTGCCTGCCCTTCCGGAGACTTCTCTTAGGCTTTCGGTTTTACCTTGTGCTGGGCTTTTGCTGACGGAAGATTCCTTTGTGTTTGTGGCGATCTGCTACCCCTTCACCGCCAGCCTGTTTCGGTGCTTTATTTTGGTAGTAACATTTATATTTTAAAATTTCAAACTTAATTTTTTATTACATATATTGTTTAACGTTCTTGTTTATAATAAGTTTTTGCAACGTCCCGTATTTTTAACAGTTAAATAAATAATTAATTTAATTATTTAAAAATCGATTTGGCGATTTCGGTAACTAGTATGAAATAATTTTGAATATTTAATTATTATCTATAGTGGAATAATAAATTTAATTTTAAAATAGTCGGAAATTAGTTGAATTCGCAACATTGTGTGAATTGGGTAATTCAAGATATTTAATTAAGTTTAGATTCGAGTTATAGCAACGGATTTATTTAATAAACGATGTTTGAACGTATTAATTATAATATAATTAAAAACGAGCTCGTAACGTCATGGTAGTTTGTAGTTTTTTGTTTTGAACTTAAAATGAATATACATGATTTTTTGTAAGTCGGAATTCTTTGAAACAAGAAATGTTCGAATCTATTGAACTATAGTTTCCTAATGAAAGTGAAAATTTGAGATTTTATCTTGTAGATTGTAAGTTTATGTCCAAATCAAATTTTCAAAAAATCGCTATGCAATCGTTTATAAACCATAACGATTTATTTAATAAAATGATTTTAATATAAATTGAATGTTAATTTAACTCGAATATGGAAATATCGAGTTATAAGTCCAAATATGTTATTTTAGAACTATATGATATTCTATTTGGATATATATAGTAATATAAATTTATTATTATTAAATTAAATTGTTTTGGAATTAACCAATATTTTATTGGTTTTATTTAAGCCTTAAAAATAGTCATTTTGTAAATAACTTTTGTTTTTGACAAAACGAATTTTATTAAATCCGTAATGATTAATTATTGCTATATTTCAAATTTCGTGCAAATCAGAGTTGTTTTGTGATTGTGCGTAATTAAAATGTAAATCGATCGATAATCTGAATTTAAAATAACGTTGTTTATGCAAATGGACTCGGATTCTGACGAAATAAGTTTCATTGGGTTTGTAATGTCAAACTATATATGTATGTCTATTTTCATCGAAATTGGATATAATATCTGATTATATGGAATTTTAAATGATAAAAGCAAGTAGCGATAACTAATAAATAATACTATAATCGAATAAAAATTATATACCTACCCTATAAACATATACACCCTTAACACCCCCCAAACCCATATTCATTTTTCTCTAGTCAAAACTTTTCTAGCCGCCGGTTATTCCTTCCCAAACGAAAATCGTGCAATTCAAAAATTCAAGGAAAATCAAATAAATTCCTACAAATCTCAAAACTAGTATATTTGAATTCAGATGGAGTTTCTCTTCGATCCAATGTTTTTTTCTTAGGGTTTTGAACATACTGCGTTCGATGTTTTCATACAGCGTATACCTAGGGTTGAAGGATTCATGGTATTTAAGCATTGAATCATGAATTGAGTGTTAGATTGATGTTTCTGGTATTATATAGAGCTTGTATGAATTTTTTTGGGTTAAATATAAAAAATGTCAAGCGGGAGGATGGAGATCGACGCAGTGTTGAAATTGGTGCGAGGTTGATGAAGTTTGTATGAGATGGAAGAGGAGATGAAGAGGAATTGATGGGTTTTTTGTTTGAAGTTTAACGAAGAAATAAAGGAGAATGGGGTGAAGAAAGTATGCGTTATTGGCTGTAATGGAGCTCGCAGGTTCGAACTACTGTATGGAGAAGATGATGAGCGACTTTAAAAAGATATTAATGTGGGTTAATTATAAGGATTAGGTAATTAATTAATTATTAGTTTATTGTTAATGACCGTTATTTGTATTCAAGCTTGTAAAATTATTAACTTTTCCATACTTTATCAGAATTGAGCGAAACAGAATCCCTTAAGATCGCATGGATGATAGCTACACAATGAATCTAGTTTAGAGCGATTTGGAGCTCACTGCAATTTATGACGAGATAAAATGCCTGATCGAATCTATTGACAGTTTACCGTTATTGTAACAACCCAGAAAATCTGAACCAATTTAAAAATTTTAATTTGGCTATTTTAATGGATTTTAAATATTTAAAATAAATTATTTTAAATAATAACGATGAAAAGTATATTGGAATCGATGTTTGAAAATAAATATATTTATTTCAATTATAAACAAGGCCTGAAATGGCGCGGTAGTTTGAAAATTTGAATTTGAACTTTGACTGACTGTACCGGGTGCAAAATAAAACGGATTTTAGTGAACCAGAAATATTCAAAATTGTTTATGAATATCTTTCTAACGAATCTGAAAAATCAAAGTTTTCATAGCGGAAATCAAAAGTTATGGCCAAATGAATTTTCAGAAAGGTCGCTATAGAGTTTATATAGCCCTTGAAAATAGCCCTTTTTTGGCAAACGACCTCAGAATTTGACAAAACCACATTTGTTGGATCCGGGATGTCAAATTATTGCTAAGTTTCAAATTCCATAATTTTTGAAGTTAATATGTGAGCGTGGCGAAGGAAAATGTGTTCGGTTGATTTCAGTTAAATTGGATCGACCAGAAAATGGCCATTTTTCAAACGGTCTCAGAATTTGACGAAACTAGTTTTGTTGGGACCGTATCGTCAAAACATAGCAAGATTTATTTTTCTGGAATTTTTGGGATCAGTATGCGGCCCCGGAAAATTGAAATGTACGTTCAAATCAAATATTGAATGTTTTATATTTTAATTTGAAAAAAAAACTGACTGAAACAGTCGAATAAGCCTACAAAACATATCCCATTGTGTTCGGAATGGTGTATTCAGCTAGGGACGACAATAGTTGGGTTTGGATTGGAGTTCGTATACGATAAGGGGTATTTTCAGATTTAAATAAATTAAAAAATTAATTATAAAACCCCCGACCAATCATGTTTCATCTCTTATCTGAAGAAACCCATAACCCCCACATCAAACGGCGGCTCCCGTTTCTTACCTTCTTTGCTCTTTTTCTCCTAAATCACTCCACGAAATTGTTGGATCTAGATTAACCCTAGAGGGGGGGGGGGGTGAATAGGGTTTATCACAGTTTTTAACAGATTTAAAAATTTAACGAGATATATAATAAAAAACAGATCACAGAATATAGCAAAAACATAAATGCAGAAAATAAATCACACACAGATATACCCAGCTTTGGCAAAACCCTGCCTACTGCTGCATTTCTAAGGTTTCTACTAGGTGATAGAACAGTTCCCGCATACAAGACCGTGTACACTCGCAAACCCTGCTCCTATTCTAACCCTACGCTCAAAACGCTAGACTGATCGATATTCCCTCGACCAGATTTTCCCGTATTACTAACACGTAACCTAGATTTTACAGACTTTAGCAACTGCTAGTCAATACCTAACTCAATCCTCTAGATTTTACAGACTTCTAGACACTGTTTTGAACGATTTACAAGTCAAATTAAAAAAGCAATACAGAACAAAATAAATAAAAAACCCTAGGATTTAGAAATAAGGGTCATCCCCTTTATCATTCAAAGAATAGGCCGGCCCTTTCACAATTGTGTTGCACCCCTATTTCATTTTATTGTCCCGATCTCTCTTTGTTTCCTCTGGAAAAATAAATGGCGGCGCGGCTAGGGTTTGCTTTTTCCCAAATCGATTGATGCTTGATAAAAACTGGTACTCTGATGAACTTCAATTCCTTGTTGGCTTGCTTCACAACTGATTTGGGAAAAACTGGCGATCGAAACCATTGTAAGTGAATTCTGATTTAAAACTATATGCTCTCGAGTTGATTTGCGGTTTCAATTCAATAATTAGCCTGTGATGATGTGGTGATTAAGTAGGATTATAAAATCCTTTAATCTCTCTGATTTCATACAAATGGCTTGCTGATTTTGTCCCTGATTTGTTGCGCTGTGTTCTTCGGCTGAAATTGAAATTTGCGTGATTTCCTACTTTGAATTCTCGGCTAAAATTTGCTTTCCATTATTGAATTTGGCTCGATAAACTTGGTCATGTTTTTGCTCTTCTGTGTATATGATTTCGGAAATTTCCTCTTTTGATTTTCTTTCCTCAATGATTCAATAATGTGGAAAAAAATTTAGAAACGTTGTAACCATTTTTGCTAAACTTTTCAGGAAACAATTAAAGACATACCAACATTGAATTTTCTTTATTTGATGTCGAGAATTGTCTGATTGATTTCTGACAAAAGAATACCCTCTTTGAATTTGTTGTGAACCTTGGCAAATTTGAGAAACAGAATCTGATATCCATAATTAGCACTTGCCAAAAATGCTTGTATGTAATTTGCTCCTTAAGGCCGATTTAATCTTTGTTAATTCTTGGAAACTAATCCTTGGTCCTTGCCAAAAAAATATATTCACTGATTTGTGTTTTTGTCAAGAACACTTTCATGCTAGATATGCACTGTGATTTATTGCCATAGAAATCTGGTATTTCCTGGAAATATTATGAATTGTTTTTCTTGAATTGTAACATGACATTTACGTCTTGGATTTCATATGTTGATGTCTACACATACATCTGTACCATGCATGCTTGGTTCTTGTTCCTCTGTGCATTACTTTTTGAGCTGCTGCTATGTGTTCACTTTTTATGTACACATATACACACACTTGAGTTTGACCATTGCTCCTTTTAGAATTTGGGTTGTCTTGTACATGAGCATGTGCTCCGCTGTTTTTCTTCATTTTGTACACTTTCACCTGTTGCACCATTTGTTTTGACATGGCTGTATGCTTGTCCCATTGATTTTTCCTTGACCATGTTTAAACACACTTGTTCAGAAAACTTGTGTTGCCATTTTCATGAAGCATCTATATGCTGCTTTGTGTATTTGACCTTGAACCTGTCTTGAACTGTTTTGAACATTTGTAATTCCTGTCATGTTGCCTTTGTGGTTGTTGCATTAGTAAATGTGCTGAAACTTTTATAGCTGCATCTCCATCTTGTTTCATCTTTTCCACTTGTTCATACTGCCATGTATATGCTATCATGAATGAGCTGCTTTATGTTGCACTTGTGTTATCTTGAATTTGTCCTTATTTCATGTTGAGATGAACCATGATTTTTCACTTTTTCTTGCTTTTGATGTTGCATTCACCACACCATACATGCTTGTATCATCCATGAACATTGCAGTTGCATTTTTTGCTGATTTGTGCACTTGCTGGTTTTGTTACTCCATATTCATTTGCATTTTTCACCTTGTTCTGTCAAGTTTGTGACACTGGCTCGACCACTTTGAAACTGCTTTTGTTGACTTTTCATCGAGTTGTTTTCATGTGTGTACTGAGTCGAGATGGTCCACGTGGCTACTCCTCAGTTGCTCGCTGATTGGCGAGGCAGTGCACACGTATGTAATTATACACGTGTGTATTTGCAGCCCTCAGTTAATGTAATAACCCGGAAAATGTGAACCAATTTAAAATTTTTAAAATTGGTTATTACCAAAGAATTTGAATAATTGAAATAGCATATTTCAATAAAATAAAGAATTGGGTATCGTAAGGCCGTTTGAAATTTTGAATACAAACTTTGTCTGACTGTACCGGGTGGAAAATATAACGGATTTTAGGGAAACTGAAAATATTTAAATCTGTTTATGAATACCTTTCTAACGAATCTGAAAAATCGAAGTTTCATAACGGGAATCAAAAGTTATGGCCGAATGAATTTTCAGAAAGGTAGCTATATAGCATATATAGCCCTTGAAAATAGATATTTTGCATACGACCTCGGAATTCGATGAAACCACTTTTGTTGGGTCTGGGATGTCAAACTATTGCTAGGTTTCAAATTTCATAATTTTTGAAGCTAGTATGTGAGCGGGGCAAAAGAAAATGTGATTGGTCAATTTCTGTTAAAATGGGTCGACCTAAAAATGGCCGTTTTTCAAACGAGCTCAGAATTCGAGGAAACTGGTTTTGTTAGGACCGTATCATCAAAACAAAGCTAGATTTATTTTTCTGGAATTTTTCGATTGTGGCCCCGGCAAATTGAAATGTACGTTCAAATTAAATATTGAATGTTTTATACTTTAATTTGAAAAATAACTGACTGTAACAGTCGAATTGGCCAACGAAACATATCCCATTGTGTCCGGAATAGGGGTATTTAGCTAGGGGCGACAGTCGTTGGGTTTGATTTCGAGTTCGTTTGTAAAAACATTATTTAAAATTTCCTATAAACCCTCGGCCAATAGGATTTTTCCTTTAAAAAAAAAAAATTCTCTGATAACCCTAGCCGCCTTTTTGCTCTGGACGATTCACGTAGCTCGAACCTTCCCATCGATTTTGCCGCCGCCACCTCCAGTTGAAGATACTGATCGCCTCCCTCCCCTCTTCAAATCAGAACAAGCCTCGTCGAAGACCCTTGCTTATTCGCGTCAAATTTCCAGGAGGAAGTCAGCCCCTTTGAAGCGCCGCCATGACCTGCTGGAGCCGCCGAGTCTGACGCCACCACCATCGATCGAGAGCTGATTCGTAGCCCTTCAACGTCGCAGGGCCTGATCGGAGCAACAGGGTACGGTTTGATTTTAAAATCTAAACCTAGTTTTGAAGGTTTAAAAGCCTTTCTGCTTCGAAATTCTGAAATGAAAATAACACTTTTAAGCGTTGCAAAACTTTGAAAAATAATATCTTTTTCGTCCGTTAACGAAATTTGATGAAACAGGAGACACCGTGACTGCAAGGAGGCTCTCTACCATCTAGAAGAAGCCGCGGATTTTTCTGATCTTCCTACGATTTTTAGCACTGCAAAAACCAATGTGAGGAATCTAAACTAAATTGTGTGAATGGAATCGCGTTGTATAAATTATATAAGCGAAGTGTAAATTATATACGCATTGTATACCTCATGCACATGTGTTGTATTAGTTATATTAGCGATGTATAAATTATACAAGCGTTGAATGAAACATATATGCTTTGAATTGTGATGAAATGCAAGTGAATTATAATATATATATATACACTCCCCTCGTCCACAGACCATGGACGATATTTATTGCTTGTGATTGACGTGATATTATATAGTATGACGAATGGTTGGAAATAATTGTTTGTGGTTGATATTGTGGTTAAAATATACCTTTGTGGTTGAAAAATACCTTTGTGGTTGAAAAATACCCTCTTGTGGTTGAAACAAATTAGAATAGGATTGTGGAATTGAAAATAAAACATGTCGCCTACGTGCGAACTAGATGCATGATCCCCATTGTCAAAAACCGCGAGGTTTTAAGGTAGAGCGAGGAGCCGTACTAGGGACGGTCCCGGTTTTAACTACCCTGCCGTTATACTGCTGAAATTTTCTTAAATATTCATGTGTTAGAATAATTTTCATTCGTTGAAATAAATTACTTATGTTGAAACCAATATTCATGTGTTGAGTTGAAATTCATTCGTTGAATCGAAATTCATGTGTTGAATTTTATTTGAATTTAAACAAATAGCTTTAGCGATAAAAATCACATTTTTTTTATTATACAAACTATAGCGAATATTCATGTGTTGAGTTGAAATTCATTCGTTGAATCAAAATTCATGCGTTGAATATTATTTGAATTTAAAAAAATAGCTTTAGCGAGAAAAATCACATTTTTTTTTATATATACAAACTATAGAGAATATTCATGTGTTGAATTGAAATTCGTTCGTCGAGTTGAAATTCATGTGTTGAATGTTATCGTATTTTAAAATAAAATGAATAGACAATAAAAACTACATTTTTATTGTGAATATGAAGTGTTAAAAACATTCATGTGTTGAGTAAATATTTTTGATGATAAAAATATTTCTTTTATCATGTATACGCTTTGATAAAAATACACACGTGTTGAAATAAATAATAATTTGCTAGAAATATTATTATTAGCTTTGTTCTGCATATATATACATGTGTTAAACAGGAAAAATGGATTAGCTGTAGAGTAAAGGAATTATTTGCGTGCCCGACAAATAGGTAAACCTTGATGAGTTGGCTGCGCAATTTTATTTTTATATCAACTCCTGTGAATGCCATTGGATGCGGAGTGCTTGTTATTCTGTGTGAAATGATAAATATCGCCATAGGATAGTAACAATTAATTTTGAACTACACTACATGGCATACTTCTTGACGATAGGCATACTTCATCATATTCCACATAAGCAATTGGAGCTTGTGTGACGAGGTGGAAGATTTACCATACGAGCGAGAGGCTTGTATGGCGATGACTATATACTACAGGTTGAACTGATGACTGATATGGACTATATAAAATATAACGACAAATTGCCAGATTAATAAAAACCCCACACGGGTCAGTTAACCATGGATTGCCCGGAATGCTTAATTCAAATCTGAAGAAAAACAGCGCCAGAATCGTTTATATTTGTATATAAATATAAATATAATTAAATTAAATCGAATAACGACGCTGCAGTTCGAATTTTGAAACCGTAACTTCAAACGACTAGTGTGGAAGATCCGACCGTCGGATTTTCACGAAACTGGAACCGTTTGGTTCGCTTTGGGAATATCTTCCCACTGATATAGACTTAGTAGAAATCCAACGGTTAGATTTTCCGATATGTGTAAAACAAATTGGGGGAAAAACAGCGCCAGTGGCACGACACGACCTGATACGTCGTTTAATTAAATATGGCAATTTTTAAATAAATAAAAATGGCAAAAAATCATTATAAAATATTATAAGCAACATAGATTGGAAATAAACTAATTTGGCTTGAATTGTTTGATATTTGATGGTTGTATGTGTTTGACACGAAAATAACCCTAAAGAACTGAAATATGGAGGTCGAATAATATAACCATGGAAAGAATCGATTTAAATTCTAATTACGTGAATTATTTGAAAAGCCCGAGCTAACCCTCATTTCAAATAATTTATCGAGCGATTCGAATTGGAAAATACAAGGACGATTCAAGACCGACGATCTTCGTATCGGTTGGATGGGCGCTGCTGAGGTTCCTGACCGGAGTAGCTACCGTGAAGGAACGGAAGTAGTAGCCGTCTGAACGCATGTGTTGATTGTACGGATATACGAGGAATTTGACGCCTCCGGTTTCGTTCAGACCCAGAACGGACTTGTAAATGGACTGTGTGTCTGACATTGGATTTTGTTCTATACTGATTGATCTCTGTTAAATATATATCTGTTTGGCGGCGGAGAATTTATTCTTTTGCTTAACGCCCTTCTTTGAGACGTACGAGCTCAGAGGTTATATATCGATAGAAATCAATCGTATGGAGTGGATTGCCTATGTGGCATGCCAAGATGCTGTGATCAAGGCTTCTGTTGCAAAGCAAAGTCTTGTGGATGATGATCAAAGCACGGTCTACGTGGCCTGGCTTTGTGTATAGCGTGGATTCGCGAGCCTCACACATCGGTATGAGTCAAAAACGGGATACGCACTGCAGGGAGAGCACGACATTTCTTTCTAGCTATGATGGTGTCAGTGACTTACCAGCCCTGATATTTATATCTATTTTTCACCTATGTGGTTGTTGGAATGCGAGGCGCCTCGATTATAGGTCTGTAAGGACCGGGAAACGTGTGTTCAGGAATTGCCAATCCTCAAACGTAAGAGAGGACTGGCCCTGAAGATCCGGGGTTACCCAGTGTGTGTAGTCCTGAGGCATTTGCTAGAATGTCTCGAAGCGGAGAGGAGCATGCCCCTTGCCTCGACTCATGACGGAAATCCGATTTCCAATACGAAATAACGGACTCGATTGTAGAACTAGTATGGCGACATAGTAAATGGTAGCTATGTCGCATATGATTGATATTTATGATGCTATTCGCTTTTGAAACATATATGCACTAGTAAATATATCAATTGATTTGCTTTATACGTATCAAGCATATTTGGCCATTATAAGGTAAAACTCTATCCTCCGGCTTGCGTTGCATTGTATGATGGGACTTGAGTCTTATAATGGCTTCATTCTTTTAAAAAGCATTGCATTGTTTTAAAGAATTTACTTTGTTTTAAATGCACTAGCAATCACTGGAGTAAACCCGTTCCGCGAAAGTGGCGTGGTCCTATGATTTGCTTATTACTGTTGTTTAAACTGTTAAATAGATTCCTCGTACCAGTCCCCATGACTGACTCGTTGTTTGTTTCACTTTGCAAACGCGGGTGCCCTTATTTCCACACGGGCAGCCTAGTTCACAGGTGACAGGTTGTTTTTGGCTCTGCACTGTTGCATAGAGTGCATTTTGGCTCATGGCGAGGCTGACTTCACAGAGATGACTTTGACATTTTCCGCCATTATTGTACTTATATTATGATTCCGCCACAGGCGATGCAGACTGCTTTACTTTCAGTATTTATTATCGTATGTATATGTACCGCCTTTGGCGAAGTAGATTGATACCCTTATTATGTCTCACTGCATGTATGTATTCCGCCTCTGGCGATGATGACTGATCATTTCCCCTTTTATTTACTAAGTTATATCCTACGTTGTGCTATTCTGATGTTGTTACATGTTATGATTCCGCTGTCATATCTATGTGAAATTATTCTATTTATTGTCTTGCTATTATCTGTACTCTGCTATGATGATTGATGTGTTATATTCTAATGATTATCCTTAATACCGCACCTCGGATTTTGGGATCGTCATAGTTGGTATCAGAGCTTTGGTTAACCTTAGCTCCAGGATCTAACACATTAAGCACCTCGTCAGCATAGAATCAGTAGTGTTCTAAGGCGAGTAGCTCATTAGAGATAGGATTAGCAATGTCCTAGAATGAGCTAAGCGGATTAGCAAAACAATTTGATCAGTACATCATTACCTTTCCTTATGTTCCCTTGCTTTATCATATATGAAAATTATCAAATCTGTGAGCTTGACTCTTTTCTTGCTTATACAGTTCTCTCTCTGATGGTTACACGAGCAGCAGCAGCTAGAGGAGGCCGTGGAGGCCGAGCAGGAGTAGTAGGAGGACGGGGGAATATCCCCATAGTTGTGGAAGGCCTTATTGTTCAGCCACCAGCACCCCGGGACTTTGAGCTAGATAGAGTAGCGAAGAGGTATAGGAACCTGGGGGGAAAACCCTTTTCTGGCACTGGTACAGTGACAGAGGCTATAGCTTGGTTGAAGACCGGTGAAAAGATCTTTGAAGGCATGGGTTTGGGAACCAACAACAAAGAACGACTAGGTATTTGGCTCCTACAGGAGGAAGCAGAGTTGTGGTCGGATGCCATCACCTCAGAGGATGCAGCAGGTACTGTCAGAACTTGGGAGCAATTCAAAACCATGTTCAACGAGAAGTTTGTACCTGAACAGGCCTTAGAGAGGATGCAGGAGCAGTTTGCTAATCTCCAGCAGGGAGATCCCTCTATCCAAGATTACCTCAATAAATTCACTCAGTTGTCGCGCTATGCTCCAGAGCTTATTATGACTAACAAAGCTAAGAACAAGAGGTTTATATTTGGGCTAAAGCGCAAGTACCATGACAGAGCCATGAGCAACATCAAACTCTCCTTCTCAGAATTGGTAGAAATGGCTTGCAATTATGAAGATATGGATGAAAGACACGCCAACCAAGACCGCGCCAAAAACCAAGCTGGAAATAAGCGCAAGGCTTCAGCAGATCAGCCAGAATCTATCATTACAGCGGCCGCTACTCAGAAACCTAGAAAGATACCGAAATGAAATTGCTACAACTGCGGGAAGCCAGGACATTTTTCTAATGTGTGCAAAGCCCCGAGGAAGCCAAAGGCAAATCCAGACTCAGCCGAATGCTACAACTGCCATAAGAAAGGGCACTATAGTAGGAATTGTCCTCTGAAGCAGAATGCACAAGTAGCTCATGTGTATGATGGGGAGACCCCGCCAGCTACCACCGATGGATCAGGTAAACCCGACGTCTTGGGAGGTACCCTTACCATTAAAAATATTCATGTTTCTGTACTTTTTGATACTGGTGCATCACGTAGCTTCATTTCTAGTAACACTGTTAGTAAGTTAAGGTTAAAAGTAAGAAGTCTAAAGGAACCAATTAAAGTTCAAAACCCGATAAGAGGCTCCGTCGCTCTCAGTTCGTATTGTAGGGTGCATGTCTCTTATTCTTGCTACAAGTTCTCTTTTGATTCGATTGTCATGGACCTTTCTGAATTTGATATTATACTGGGGCTGGACTGGTTGACAAAATATAAGGCCGAAGTTAGATGTGCCGAAAGAATCGTGAAAGTTAAAACAAAATTTGGGCATATCACTATACCATGCCTCGGTTCAGAAATTAACAGAACAGAATTTTGGTCTTCTTTAGAAGTTACTCCCCCTTCATTAGAAAAGATACCGGTCGTTAAAAACTACGCGGATGTGTTTGAAGAAGTAGAGAACTTACTACCGCAAAGAGAAATTGAATTTAGAATAGATCTAGTTCCTAACGCCCGACCAGTAGTACATCCAATTAGAAGAATGGCCCCGAAAGAAAAAGAAGAGTTAGGTAGTCAAACCCGAGAATTGCTTTTGAAAGGTCTGATCAGACCGAGCTTTTCAGCTTGGGGAGCAGCAGTAGTATTTGTTCCGAAATCAGACGGTACTCTAAGACTTTGTGTTGATTACGAGATCTCAATAAGCAGACACTGAAGAACAAATATCCCATGCCACGTATAGATGATCTGTTAGATCAATTAAATGGAGCAACAGTATTCTCCAGAATGGGCCTAGCTACAGGTTTCCACCAATTACGTATAGCCGAAGACTGTGTTCCTTTGACATCCTTCAGGGGTCCCGATTTATTCTACGAATGGTTAGTAATGCCGTTTGGCTTGTGTAACGCTCCGGTATACTTCGTCGATCTTATGAACAGAGTGTTCCGTGGTGTATTGAATAAATTTGTTCTAGTCTTCATCGATGACATTTTAATCTACTCCAAGTCGGAAGGCGAGCATGCAAAACATTTAGAACAAGTGTTGAAAATTCTAGGGAGAAATGTCTTGAAAGCTAAATTTTCTAAGTGTGTCTTCTGGCAGGATGAAGTTAAGTTCCTAGGCCATGTCATATCAAAAGATGGGATTGTTGTAGATCCAAGCAAATTTACAGCGATTCAGAACTGGAAACAACCTACTACCCTCACAGAAGTTCGAAGTTTCCTTGGATTGGCTAGTTACTATCGGAAATTCATTCAGGATTTTTCAAAGATATCTGGTGTATTGACAAAGCTTACAAAGAAGCATGAGAAATTCAAATGGACTCCCGAATGTGAAGAAGCTTTCCAGGAGCTGAAACTGAAGTTGACAACCGCTCCAGTATTGACAATTATAGAAGGCAATAAAGACTTAACTATATGGACAGAAGCTTCTATTAGAGGGCTAGGCGCAGTATTAATGCAAAAAGGCTAAGTGGTCGCTTATGCCAACCGTCAGCTGAAGCCGCATGAAAGAAACTATGCAACTCATGATCTTGAGTTATTAACTATCGTGTTTGCTTTGAGAATCTGGAGGCATTATTTATTGGGCGAGAAGTTCGAACTATTTACCGATCATCAATCCTTGAAATATCTATTCACTCAGAAAGATCTAAACTTGAGACAACAGCGTTGGTTAGAATTCCTTGCAACATACGATTTTGAGATCCTATACACTCCGGGGAAAGCCAATGTTGTAGGAGATGCGCTCAGCAGAAAGAATGAAATCATCGCCAGTTTTGTCATCACGTCTTCATTAATAGACAGGATCTCGACCCTTCAGAAAGACGATGAATTTATTCAAAGAGTTAGTCAGCGAGTCAAGGGAGGTGAATCCACAAGTTTCCGACTCGATGACAAAGGAGTTCTAAGATTAAAGGGCAGAATTTGCATCCCAAATCTTCCAGAGCTTCGAAGAGAAATACTTGATGAGTGCCACAAGTCCAAATTAAGTATCCATCCCGGTGTGAGCAAAATGTATAACGATATCAAACGCACCTTCTGGTGGAGAGCTTTGAAAAGAGATATTTCATTATATGTTAGTAGATGCCCCACTTGTCAGCTAGTTAAGAGCGATCAACAGAAATTAGCTGGACTATTACAACCGTTAGAAATTCCAGGATGGAAGTGGGAGCAAATTTTGATGGACTTCGTTGACGGCTTGCCTCGAACTAAGAGAGGAAACGACAGTATATGGGTAATCTTAGATCGCTTCACGAAGACTGCCCATTTCATACTTGTCCGATCCAACAGAATGGCTCAAAGTTTAGCACATATTTACTTCAAAGATATAGTTAAACTGCATGGAGTGCCGCTCAATATAGTCAGTGATAGAGATCCCCTATTTACTAGAAAATTCTGGGAAGCATTCCAGACAGAATTGGGAACCAAATTGAATCTAAACACCGCTTATCACCTACAGACAGACGGCCAAACTGAATGGGTGAATAGAATTTTATAAGATTTACTGCGGGCTTGCGTTATTGATTTTGGAGGCTCATGGGAAGATCACTTACATTTAGCCGAATTCTCTTATAACAATAGCTATCAAGCAAGTCTGGGAATGTCCCCATTTGAATCATTATACGGTAGACCATGCAGATCTCCCGCATGTTGGGTAGAACCTGGCGATAGACTTGTGTTAGGGCCCGATATGATTCAAGAAGCATCGGATAAAGTCGATTTCATTAAGAAGCGATTGAAAACCGCACAAAGACGACAGAAAAGTTATGCTGATGCGAGAAGAAGAGATTTATCATTTGCCGTTGGCGATTATGTTTATTTAAGAGTTTCTCCAATGCGAGGAGTAATCAGATTTGGCAAAACTGGGAAGTTGGCACCGAGATTTATTGGTCCCTTTCCCATACTTGAACGGATTGGAACTCTTGCATATAGGGTTTCATTACCTGATTGGTTGCCTGGTGTACATGATGTGTTCCACGTGTCTCAACTCAGAAAACATGTTCATGATCCAGATCTTGTTGTAGAAGAAGCAGCACAACAGGATATAGACATAACTCCAGAATTAGGGCTTAGAAGAGAGCCATTAAAAATTGTTGGCAAAGAAACTAGAGAGCTAAGGAGCAAAAAGATTCATTTAGTCAAAGTGCAGTGGAGTAGTGATCCTAGAGACTGTACTTGGGAGACTGAGGAAAGCATTAAACAAGCCTACCCCAAATGCAGGGTGGACATCTCTGACTAACTCCGGTGCAAGGTACCTTTACAATACTTTGCATTTACATTTTGTTTCCTACTTTGCTGTTATTTCCTTTTCGAGGACGAAAAGTTTTAGTGGGGGAGATTGTAATAACCCGGAAAATGTGAACCAATTTAAAATTTTTAAAATTGGTTATTACCAAAGAAATTGAATAATTGAAATAGCATATTTCAATAAAATAAAGAATTGGGTATCGTAAGGCAGTTTGAAATTTTGAATACAAACTTTGTCTGACTGTACCGGGTGGAAAATATAACGGATTTTAGCGAAACTGAAAATATTTAAATCTGTTTATGAATACCTTTCTAACGAATCTGAAAAATCGAAGTTTCATAATGGGAATCAAAAGTTATGGCCGAATGAATTTTCAGAAAGGTCGCTATATAGCATATATAGCCCTTGAAAATAGATATATTGCATACGACCTCGGAATTCGACGAAACCACTTTTGTTGGGTCCGGAATGTCAAACTATTGCTAGGTTTCAAATTTCATAATTTTTGAAGCTAGTATGTGAGCGGGGCAAAAGAAAATGTGATTGGTCAATTTCTGTTAAAATGGGTCGACCTAAAAATGGCCGTTTTTCAAACGAGCTCAGAATTCGACGAAACTGGTTTTGTTAGGACCGTATCGTCAAAACAAAGCTAGATTTATTTTTCTGGAATTTTTCGATTCAGTTTGTAGCCCCGGCAAATTGAAATGTACGTTCAAATTAAATATTGAATGTTTTATACTTTAATTTGAAAAATAACTGACTGTAACAGTCGAATTGGCCAACGAAACATATCCCATTGTGTCCGGAATGGGGTACTTAGCTAGGGGCGACAGTCGTTGGGTTTGATTTCAAGTTCATTTGTAAAAACACTATTTAAAATTTCCTATAAACCCTCGGCCAATAGGATTTTTCCTTTCAAAAAAAAAATAAAATAAAAATCTCGGATAACCCTAGCCGCCTTTTCGCTCTGGACGTTTCACGTAGCTCGAACCTTCCCATCGATTTTGCCGCCGCCACAGCAAGTTTCGCCGCCACCTCCAGTTGAAGATTCTGATCGCCTCCCTCCCCTCTTCAAATCAGAACAAGCCTCGTCGAAGACCCTTGCTTATTCGCGTCGAATTTCCAAGAGGAAGTCAGCCCCTTTGGAGCTCCGCCGTGACCTGCTGGAGCCACCGAGTCTGACGCCGCCACCATCGATCGAGAGCTGATTCGTAGCCCTTCAACGTCGCAGGGCCTGATCGGAGCAACAAGGTACGGTTTGATTTTAAAATCAAAACCTAGTTTTGAAGGTTTAAAAACCTTTCTGCTTCGAAATTCTGAAATGAAAATAACACTTTTAAGCATTGCAAAACTTTGAAAAATAATATCTTTTTCGTCCGTTAACGAAATTTGATGAAACAGGAGACACCGTGACCGCAAGGAGGCTCTCTACCATCTAGAAGAAGCCGTGGATTTTTCTGATCTTCCTACGATTTTTAGCACTGCAAAAACCAATGTGAGGAATCTAAACTAAATTGTGTGAATGGAATCACATTGTATAAATTATATAAGCGAAGTGTAAATTATATACACATTGTATACCTCATGTACATGTGTTGTATAAGTTATATTAGCGATGCATAAATTATACAAGCGTTGAATGAAACATATATGCTTTGAATTGTGATGAAATGCAAGTGAATTATAATATATATATATATATATATATATATATATATATATATATATATATATATATATATATATATATATACTTCCCTCGTCCACAGACCATGGACAACATATTTTTTGCTTGTGATTGACGTGATATTATATAGTATGACGAATGGTTGGAATTAATTGTTTGTGGTTGAAATATACCTTTGTGGTTGAAAAATACCCTCTTGTGGTTGAAACAAATTAGAATAGGATTGTGGAATTGAAAATAAAACATGCCGCCTGCATGCGAACTAGATGCATGATCCCCATTGTCAAAAACCGCGTGGTTTTAAGGTAGAGCGAGGAGCCGTACTAGGGACGGTCCCGGTTTTAACTACCCTGCCGTTATGCTGCCGAAATTTTCTGAAATATTCATGTGTTAGAATAATTTTCATTCGTTGAAATAAATTACTTATGTTGAAACCTATATTCATGTGTTGAGTTGAAATTCATTCGTTGAATCGAAATTCATGTGTTGAATATTATTTGAATTTAAACAAATAGCTTTAGCGATAAAAATCACATTTTTTTTATATATACAAACTATAGCG
The DNA here is from genome assembly GCA_030737875.1 of Allium sativum. Taxonomy (NCBI): domain Eukaryota; kingdom Viridiplantae; phylum Streptophyta; class Magnoliopsida; order Asparagales; family Amaryllidaceae; genus Allium; species Allium sativum. Next base: position 117,809,433 of record CM060918.1, read on the forward strand.
AATATTCATGTGTTGAGTTGAAATTCATTCGTTGAATCAAAATTCATGTGTTGAATATTAATTGAATTTAAACAAATAGCTTTAGCGATAAAAATCACATTTTTTATATATATACAAACTATAGAGAATATTCATGTGTTGAATTGAAATTCGTTCGTCGAGTTGAAATTCATGTGTTGAATGTTATCGTATTTTAAAATAAAATGAATAGACAATAAAAACTACATTTTTATTGTGAATATGAAGTGTTAAAAACATTCACGTGTTGAGTAAATATTTTTGATGATAAAAATATTTCTTTTATCTTGTATACGCTTTGATAAAAATACACACGTGTTGAAATAAATAATAGTTTGCTAGAAATATTATTATTAGCTTTGTTCTGCATATATATACATGTGTTGAATAGGAAAAATGGATTAGCTGTAGAGTAAAGAAATTATTTGCGTGCCCGACAAATAGGTAAACCTTGATGAGTTGGCTGCGCAATTTTATTTTTATATCAACTCCTGTGAATGTCATTGGATGCGGAGTGCTGGTTATTCTATGTGAAATAATAAATATCGCCATAGGATAGTAACAATTAATTTTGAACTACACTACATGGCATACTTCTTGACGATAGGCATACTTCATCATATTCCACATAAGCAATTGGAGCTTGTGTGACGAGGTGGAAGATTTACCGTACGAGCGAGAGGCTTGTATGGCGATGACTATATACTACAGGTTGAACTGATGACTGATATGGACTATATAAAATATAACGACAAATTGCCAGATTAATAAAAACCCCACACGGGTCTGGAGTTGACAATAATCACGTCTCTCTAGTTATTAGATACGGCACATGGACTATTTATTTCCACACGGAAACGGGGTGACGAGAATTTATTCTCTGGAGTGATTATCTATACATGCTCCCCCGTAAACACCAGAATATATCACTATAAATATGTGAATGCTTTTTAGGATTTATTGGGTACCTAACACGGCCCAATAAATTACCAAACCCCTCCCCGTACAAAGGAGGTTATGGCGAATTTTTTTGAAATATTAAGGCGTTAGTGAAATATTTGAAGTAAAAACGAAGTTGAAATATAGAATGAACTATAGTTGAAATTATAGAATGAACTATATTTATATATATAAATATAAATATAATTAAAAGGAATCGAAGCCGTGCAGTTCGTGTTTTGGAATCGTAATTTGAAACGATTGGTACGAGAAATCGGACCATCGGATTTTCCCGAAACCGCAACCGCTGGGTTCGCCTTGGAAATATCTTCCCAACGGCACCAACCTTGTAAAAATCCAACGGTTGGATTGCCCAGAATGTTTAATTCAAATCTAAAGAAAAATAGCGCCAGAATCATTTATATTTATATATAAATATAAATATAATTAAATTAAATCGAATAACGACGCTGCAGTTCGAATTTTGAAACCGTAACTTCAAACGACTAGTGTGGAAGATCCGACCGTCGGATTTTCACGAAACTGGAACCGTTGGGTTCGCTTTGGGAATATCTTCCCACTGATATAGACTTATTAGAAATCCAACGGTTAGATTTTCCGATATGTGTAAAACAAATTAGGGGAAAAACAGCGCCAGTGGCACGACATGACCTGAAACGTCGTTTAATTAAATATGCCCATTTTTAAATAAATAAAAATGGCGAAAAATCGTTATAAAATATTATAAGCAACATAGATTGGAAATAAACTAATTTGGCTTGAATTGTTTGATATTTGATGGTTGTATGTGTTTGACACGAAAACAACCCTAAAGAACTGAAATATGGATGTCGAATAATATAACCATGGAAAGAATCGATTTAAATTCTAATTACGTGAATTATTTGAAAAGGCCGAGCTAACCCTCATTTCAAATAATTTATCGAGCGATTCGAATTGGAAAATTCAAGGACGATTCAAGATCGACGATCTTCGTATCGGTTGGATGGGCGCTGCTGAGGTTCCTGACCGGAGTAGCTACCGTGAAGGAACGGAAGTAGTAGCCGTCTGAACGCATGTGTTGATTGTACGGATATACGAGGAATTTGACGCCTTCGGTTTCGTTCAGACCCAGAACGGACTTGTAAATGGACTGTGTGTCTGACATGGGATTTTGTTCTATACTGATTGATCTCTGTTAAATATATATCTGTTTGGCGGCGGAGAATTTATTCTTTTGCTTAACGCCCTTCTCTGAGACGTACGAGCTCATAGGTTATATATCGATAGAAATCAATCGTATGGAGTGGATTGCCTATGTGGCATGCCAAGATGCTATGATCAAGGCTTCTGTTGCAAAGCAAAGTCTTGTGGATGATGATCAAAGCACGGTCTACGTGGCCTGGCTTTGTGTATAGCGTGGATTCGCGAGCCTCACACCTCGGTATGAGTCAAAAACGGGATACGGACTGCAGGGAGAGCACGACGTTTCTTTCTAGCTATGGTGGTGTCAGTGACTTACCAGCCCTAACATTTATATCTATTTTTCACCTATGTGGTTGTTGGAATGCAAGGCGCCTCGATTATAGGTCTGTAAGGACCGGGAAACGTGTGTTCATGAATTGCCAATCCTCAAACGTAAGAGAGGACCGGCCCTGAAGATCCGGGGTTACCCAGAGTGTGTAGTCCTGAGGCATTTGCTAGAATGTCTCGAAGCGGAGAGGAGCTTGCCCCTTGCCTCGACTCATGACGGAAATCCGATTTCCAATACGAAATAACGGACTCGATTGTAGAACTAGTATGGCGACATAGTAGATGGTAGCTATGCCGCCTATGATTGATATTTATGATGCTATTCGCTTTTGAAACATATATGCACTAGTAATAATATCAATTGATTTTTCTTTATACGTATCAAGCATATTTGGACATTATAAGGTAAAACTCTATCCTCCGGCTTGCGTTGCATTGTATGATGGGACTTCAGTCTTATAATGGCTTCATTCTTTTAAAAAGCATTGCATTGTTTTAAAGAATTTACTTTGTTTTAAATGCACTAGCAACCACTGGAGTAAACCCGTTCCGCGAAAGTGGCGTGGTCCTATGATTTGCTTATTACTGTTGTTTAAACTGTTAAATAGATTCCTCATACCAGTCCCCATGACTGACTCGTTGTTTATTTCTCTTTGCAAACGCGGGTGCCCTTATTTCCACACGGGCAACCTAGTTCACAGGTGACAGGTTGTTTTTGGCTCTGCACTGTTGCATAGAGTGCATTTTGGCTCATGGCGAGGCTGACTTCACAAAGATGACTTTGACATTTTCCGCCATTATTGTACTTATATTATGATTCCGCCACAGGCGATGAAGACTGCTTTACTTTCAGTATTTATTATCGTATGTATATGTACCGCCTTTGGCGAAGTAGACTGGTACCCTTATTATGTCTCACTGCATGTATGTATTCCGCCTCTGGCGATGATGACTGATCATTTCCCCTTTTATTTACTAAGTTATATCCTACGTTGTGCTATTCTGATGTTGTTACATGTTATGATTCCGCTGTCATATCTATGTGAAATTATTCTATTTATTGTCTTGCTATTATCTGTACTCTGCTATGATGATTGATGTGTTATATTCCAATGATTATCCTTAATACCGCACCTCGGATTTTGGGATCGTCACAGTTAAGTTGTCCTTGCATCGATGTACATATGTTGTCTGCCTTGTGGTATTTACAGTGTATCGCTGTGAATATCACAAGCTGTCTAGACGCAGTCGGATAAATCAGATCGAGTCAGGAAAATGATGAGAAACACACCAAAATCTGAGGCCCAAAACTTGAAAACAAAATTGATATTCGCATATAATCAGTTTAAATTTTATTGCAGTGTACTGTGTGTGTTTCTGTTTCATGTGACACGTATGAAGACTAGACTGACCGGAAATCTGTGAAGACAGAAGACAGTGTCAGTGTATCTATGTGTCTGAAAATTTAAAATGAAAGTGAAAATGTATGTATATATGACAGAATGACTGTATGAGTGTTGTAGTGATTCTGAGTAAAGGAGCCGTGTATATGAAAAAGATTGTACTGTTTATATGTAATGAACAAGTTTGATTGAAATAAAATATTATTTTATTGTTGTCAAACAAACTTATCTATTTTATTCAGTTTATTTACAAGTAATATTCAGTGAATATTTAAATAGTGGAGTCACAAAGAGTTGTACTGTTTGAACGTTTGAAATATAATATTCAATTTAAATACAATGCTGTATGAATATATGAATGTTTGTACAGTCGTATTCTATTATATATAAATATTATATTCCTGTCTGTGATATATATATATATATATATAGAACAGTACAGTAACAAACACATTTAAAATAATATTTATTTGTTTGTTATCATCAAACAAAAAACATATAACTGTGTATACAACTACGTTATATACAACAATCTCCCCCTTTTGATGATGACAAACAAATAAAAGATTTTGAGCATAATAAATGTGTTTGACAGTGAATTTTGGACTCCCCGTATTTATTAGCTCCCCCTACAACAGAAAACTCCCCCGTATATCTGTGCATGGGTGAACTGAACAGAATAATAATGAATTTTCAAAATTAAAAATATTTATAAAATATTCACTCATAAATCAAAATCTCATCCCATTCTCCCCCTTTTGTTATCATCAAAAGGATATAGAATTTAAAATACAAATGAAAAACGGCTAAAAATATAATTTCAGCTTAAGAGGAAGAACGATCATCATAAATCTCAATCAGTAAAACAAAAATCATAATATTCTGAGAACAGGTGGCATATTTCACATTGTAGATAATGATAGATTTACGATGAATTTTATATAAAATGGAGAGAGTTAAAAAATGAGTTCCAATTATTTTCCAAAGAATTTTTATAAAAATGAGGTTCAAAAACAGTGATGGAATTTAGACTATGATTAATAATTTAATTTAAGTGACAAAATCGAATATTCTCAAATCCCAATAGCTATCAATCAACAAATCATAATACGTCATAAAATTTCAACATATTTCACAGAATAAAATATGGATTGATAGACTGGTTTTTACACACCAAGGAGAATTTCAAATTAATTTCTATTTAGCACAATTTTCTTTTTATTTTATTTAAGAGCACACTGACCACGCATAACTAGAGCTTGGATTTTTAAATGAGGTCAGTCGCAGCTTATTATAAGTTATCTCATAACCATGCATGACCAGAGCTTGGATTTTTAAATGAGTTAAAGACACACTTATGGATTAATTATATTTATTATTTTCAGCTTCAAAATAGAAAAACTCCTCAGTATATAAAACCAGTATGAATGATAGAAATGCGGTAGGTACAGAAATGGACTGTGAAATAAATTTCTAAATTGATAATATTATGAAATATGATCAACTGTACCGAGATTATTGAAAAAATTTCAATATTCACTAATTCTGAATAATAACATAGCCACAATTCCATCACAAATATTTTCACTGTTTATTCAAGATGATTTAAAAAAAAATATCAAACTCTCCACATTAATATAGAATTATCATGGATGGCAGAAAGATGATAGATAAAGAAGGTGGTCATGAAATAATTGCCAATTCAAAGATATTATAATAAATGTTCAACCATCATGAGAAAATCTAAATAAAATCTCCTCTTGTTGTGAAATATACTGTAGTCACAATTCATCACAATTTCAAAATCTGTAATGAATTTGATGATTTATAAATATAGTTCAATTTGGGTATTGATTTCAATTTCTGAATGAATAATCAATAAATAATTTTAAAATTGAAAATCAATTACAAGAGGAATTTAAAATGTTTTATACAGGATAAAAAATAGCGTGTGGAATTTGTAAAATGTGAAGATTCAAAACAGATGGTGAATAAAAATGAAGGGTTGATACCAATTGTAGTCTCCTTTATTGAGAAATTTAATCGCACCCGAGCATGGATATCTCAGAACAAAGAATTTTAAACACAAAACAAGTTGGACAAAAATAAGCATACAAATTTCATTTATCGGGGCAATAAACAGTTTTGACTCAAAACAAGAAGTTCCAGAGAGCATTTTCAAAACAGTATCAGAGATGGTTCCTTTTATCAGAGCAGCATGAAGATTTGACCAATACAGAAAGTTTCAAAAGCATTTTAAAAAAAAAAAATTAGAACACAACATAGATCAGTTTAAAAAAATGGACTTGTCAAGAGAAGATGTTCCGCAGATTTATTTCAAAAGGTCATAATAGATGATTCATGATTCAAGATTAAAAATATAGTTTATTTTAAATCATTTGAAGAAATATGAGAATATTTGGATTTAATGAATCAATCACACCAAATTATAAATTTCAGATTCTGGATATGTGTGAAATTCAATACATCAATAATTTCAAAAGATTTCAAACAAATAATTTTCAACCATACAGATCATGAATACAAAATGAATTTCAAGATGTATCACTGAGATTCAGTACAATTCAAAATATCCAAGCCAATCTAAAAAATAATGAAATTATCACAACTGATTAATAGCAGAGTGCTGTAATGAGTATATTATTTCAAGCTTTTCTAAAATGAATTAGAAGAAACTCAAAACAGCAAAGGTGTGTGAAATTCCATTTAATTTTCAGATTTTCAAAAATTTAGAATTCAAATCAATAGTGTTCAGGATATGACAAAAATACATCAACACTGTTATGAATTCATAAAACAGAAAATAAACTTCAAAACAATTGCAGATATTTACAAGTTTAGATACAATGTCTGGAAATGATTAAAACATTAGAGTTTTATGCAAATGAAGTGAATTTCTAGACGATCATGAGTACTACAATTGGAGGTAAAGGAAGTACAAGAAAAATTACAATTATATGACAGTGACAAATCAAACAGACAAAGAAAATAAACAGAAGAGACAGAAGGAGGGAAAACATAAAAAATATTTACAAAGATGAGTTTAGAGATTATACCTGAAATCGATGTAAGCAAATGATTCTCTAACTCAACAGACTTGGCCAAAGAACTTAAAATGATTCACTGTGATGAAACAGTTTAAATTTAGATTCTCTTTAGCAAAACAGTTCCTCTGCCATCTTCGGTACCTATGAATTTATAGGATCGAGTGGTCTAACAAAATTTTCAAAACAACTCACAATCTTATTTACACATTTTGGTATCCAGACTTGTTTATACAGCAAACCATTCGAATATATTTTTGTGCCTTTAGAAACCCAGATTTGTTTAATTTAACTGAATTCATTTTATTTCCTTTTGGGCTCCAAATATATTTAAATGGTTTATTATAAAACAAGTTTTTATTTTGTTTTTGTTTCAAGAATCCTTTGGAATTTTCAAAGTTCAAATTTTCAAGTCTATTTCTTTCAAAGCAGTTTGGGGAATTTTTAAAAACACCTGAATCTCGTTTTCCAAACACAGTGATTTTCCCAAAGCCAAGACCGTTTTTATTTCCTGAAGAAAATTGGTTTTTCAACAACATATTCAAAGTTTTTTCTCCATCAGAAAATTTTGTCAATGTTGTTTCAAGTTGTTGAATTTTAGATTTAAGATTACCATTTTCTTTCATTAAATCTGAATAACGGTTTTCGATGATCTTACTCTTTTCAAAATCAATTTTCAGAACTAAATTTTCATCTTCAAGAAATTTAATTTTGGCTTGGGATTCCGAGATTTCAAATTCAAATCATTTTTGTTTTTCAGACTCAAAATTCCTGGATTTTTCAATCTCATTTTCAAGTTCTTTCAAATCAAATCACTTTTCACCAAATTTTCATTTTCAGCAATTTCAAGTTTAGAATTTATGACAGTCTTAAAACTTTCAGATTCCTTTTTCAGAAAATTATTCGAACTTGATAACTCAATCTTGGTCTCTTTTAAGATCAAAGTTTCATTTTCAAACTTTTGAATATTTTTATTGAGATGAACAAGATTGGTTTCCAATGTCAAACAATTTTTCAGTCTGAATTTGAGGAGTTTTTAAAATATTCAAGTTGTGACTCCAAATCATTGATTTCGCTGGTCAACTCAAGATTTTAGGTTTTCAAAATTTTGTTTTTAGATTTGAGTTTATCAACATGCTTAGTTAGATCAGCACAAAAATAAACCAGATCTTCATAAGAGAAAATTTCTACTTCATTGTTTGTTGAGCCTCCATCAGCTGATCCATCTGAATTATCATCTGTAAGACCTGTTAAGCATAAATTTGAATCTAGGTTGATTTTGCAGGTTTTGAGCAGTTGTCAACTTTTTGTCCATACAGTGTATTGAGAGTTTTCCAGATTTCCTATGCAGATAAACAATGGCAGATAAGTTCAATACTAAGATAATCAAATATAATTTTCATAGCACGGGTATTGAAAGTAATATCTACACTATCAAATCCATTGATAATAACATCCTAATATTTAATATTAACGGATTTTAAATAAAAGTCCATTTTGGATTTCCAGTTTAAAAAATCTGTTCCATTGAAAATAGTTGGAGATGAACTGAATTGACTCTCTATCGACTGACAACTAGGAATCACCATTACTCTAGAGTTAACAGAATACCTGCTCTGATACCACATGTTGGATGTAGATTAACCCTAGAGGGGGAGGGGGGGGGGGTGAATAGGGTTTATCACAGTTTTTAACAAAATTAAAAATTTAACGAGATATATAATAAAAAAACAGATCACAGAATATAGCAGAATCAGAAATGCAGAAGACAAATCACACATAGATATACCCAGCTTCGGCAAAACCCTACCTACTGCTGCATTTCTAAGGTTTCTACTAGGTGAAAGAACAGTTCCCGCATACAAGACCGTGAATACTCGCAAACCCTGCTCCTATTCTAACCCTACGCTCAAAACCCTAGACTGATCGATATCCCCTCGACCAGATTTTCCCGTATTACAAACCCGTAACACGTAACCTAAATTTTACAGACTCTAGCAACTGTCAGTCAATACCTAACTGAATCCTCTAGATTTTACAGACTTCTAGAAACTGTTTTGAACGATTTACAAGTCAAATTAAAAAAGCAATACAGAACAAAATAAATAAAAAACCCTAGGATTTAGAAATAAGGGTCATCCCCTTTATCAGTCAAAGAATAGGCTGGCCCTTTCACAATTGTGTTACACCCCTATTTCATTTTATTATCCTGATCTCTCTTTGTTTCCTCTGGAAAAATAAATGGCGGCGTGGCTACGTTTTGATTTTTCTCAAATCGATTGATGCTTGATAAAAACTGGTACTCTGATGAACTTCAATTCCTTATTGGCTTGCTTCACAACAGATTTGGGAAAAACTGGTGATCGAAACAATTGTAAGTGAATTCTGATTTAAAACTATATGCTCTCGAGTTGATTTGTGGTTTCGATTCCATAATTAGCCTGTGATGATGTGGTGATTAAGTAGGATTATAAAATCCTTTAATCTCTCTGATTTCATACAAATGGCTTGCTGATTTTGTCCCTGATTTGTTGCATTGTGTTCTTCGGCCGAAATTGGAATTTGCATGATTTCCTATTTTGAATTCTCGGCTAAAATTTGCTTTCCATTATTGAATTTGGCTTTATAAACTTGGTCATGTTTTTGCTCTTCTGTGTATATGGTTTTCGAAAATTTCCTCTTTTGATTTTCTTGCCTTAATGACTCAATAATGTGGAAAATTTTGTAGAAAGGTTGTAACCATTTTTGGTAAACTTTTCAGGAAACAATTAAAGACATGCCAACATTGAATTTTCTTTATTTGATGCAGAGAATTCTCTGATTGATTTCTGACAAAGAATACCCTCTTTGAATTTGTTGTGAACCTTGGAAAATTTGAGAAACAGAATCTGATATCCATAATTAGCACTTGCCAAAAATGCTTGTATGTAATTTGCTCCTTAAGGCCGATTTAATCTTTGTTAATTCTTGGAAATTAATCCTTGGTCCTTGCCTAAATTTTTTTTCACTGATTTGTGTTTTTGCCAAGAACACTTTCATGCCAGATATGCACTGTGATTTATTGCCATAGAAATATGGTATTTCCTGGAAATATTCTGAAATGTTTTTCTAGAACTGTAACATGACATTTACGTCTTGGAGTTTATATGTTGATGTCTACATATACATCTGTACCATGCATGTTTGGTTCTTGTTCCTCTGTGCATTACTTTTTGAGCAGCTGCCATGTGTTCACTTTTTGTGTACACATGTACACACACTTGAGTTTGACCATTGCTCATTTTAGAATTTGGGTTGTCTTGTACATGAGCATGTGCTCCACTGTTTTTCTTCATTTTGAACACTTTCACCTGCTGCACCATTTGTTTTGACATGGCTATATGCTTGTCCCATTGATATTGCCTTGACCATGTTTAAACACACTTGTTCAGAAAACTTGTGTTGCCATTTTCATGAAGCATCTATATGTTTCTTTGTGTATTTGACCTTGAACCTGTCTTGAACTGTTTTGAACATTTGTAATTCCTGTCATGTTGCCTTTGTGGTTGTTGCATTAGTAAATGTGCTGAAACTTGTATAGCTGCATCTCCATCTTGTTTCATCATTTCCACTTGTTCATACTGGCATGTATATGCTGTCATGAATGAGTTGCTTTATGCTGCACTTCTGTTATCTTGAATTTGTCCTTATTTCATGTTGAGCTGAACCATGCTTGTTCACTTGTTCTTGCTTTTGATGTTGCATTCACCACACCATACATGCTTGTATCATCCATGAACATTGCAGTTGCATTTTTTGCTGATTTGTGCACTTGCTGGTTTTGTTACTCCATATTCATTTGCATTTTTCACCTTGTTCTATTAAGTTTGTGACACTGGCTCGACCACTTTGAAACTGCTTTTGTTGACTTTTCATTGAGTTGTTTTCATGTGTGCACTGAGTCGAGAAGGCCTATGTGGCTACTCCTCAGTTGCTCGCTGATTGGCGAGGTAGTGCATACGTGTGTATATGCAGCCCTCACTTAAGTTGTCCCTACATCGATGTACATATGTTGTCTGCCTTGTGGTATTTACAGTGTATCACTGTGAATATCACAAGCTGTCTAGATGTAGTCAGATAAATCAGATCGAGTCAGAAAAATGATGAGAAACACACCGAAATCTGAGGCACAAAACTTGAAAATAAAATTTATATTCGCATATATTCAGTTTAAATTCTATTGCAGTGTACTGTGTGTGTTTCTGTTTCATGTGACAGGTATGAAGACTGGACTGACTGGAAATCTATGAAGACAGAAGATTGAAGACAGTGTTAGTGTATCAGTGTATCTATGTGTTTGAAAATTTAAAATGTAAGTGAAAATGTATGTATATATAACAGAGTGACTGTATGAGTGTTGTAGTGATTCTGTAGTAAAGGAGCTGTGTATATGAAAAAGATTGTACTGCTTATATGTGATGAACAAGTTTGATTGAAATAAAATATTATTTTATTGTTGTCAAACAAACTTATCTATTTTATTCAGTTTATTTACAAGTACAATATTCAGTGAATGTTTAAATAGTGGAGTCACGAATAGTTGTACTGTTTGAACGTTTGAAATATAATATTCAATTTAAATGCAATACTGTATGAATATATGAATGTTTGTACAGTCATATTCTATTTAAATATAAATATTATATTCCTGTCTGTGATATATATATATAGAACAGTACAGTAACAAACACATTTAAAATAATATTTATTTGTTTGTTATCATCAAACAAAAAACATATAACTGTGTGTACAACTGCGTTATATACAACAGAAATCACTCCACCCAGTTGAAGATTTTGAAGAACATCATGAGAGCTTCAAATCAAGACCATGGTTGTATTTTTTCGTCGTGAATTCGAAGAGAACGATCGCTGTGAACTTGGCGACTTCGACTCGCCGCCGCCACCTCTACAGGCGATCGAACCTGACCCCACGACCACCGCCGCCTACGCCTCTCCTCCCTCTTTCACGTGGTGAAGTGTGATCGACGCGACGATGCACGGATTGGCCGATAAATCTAAGCCTAGTTTTGAGTGATTAACTGAAAGGTACGGTTTTAATTTATAAAACTGATTTCAACAGTTTAAAACCGTCGCAAACTATAATTATAGAATAAAAATCATATCTTTTTGCCATGTGGTCGAAATGCAGTGAAACAAGAGATACCGGGACCGTAAAGACGTCTTCTACATTCTAGAAGAGACCGGATATTTTTCTGAGCCTTCTATAATTTTTGGAGGAGTAGAACCCAATGCGAGATTTCTGATTTATAAACGGTATTGTATAAGTTGTATGTTCGATGTATAAGTTATATATGCGTTGTAAAAATGATATATGCGTTGAAATGAATTGAAATCGAAATATAGTTATATACATACATACATATATATATATATATATATATACATACTCCCCTCGTCCACAGACCATGGACGATATATATTGGTTGTGATATTGTTTGGATTTGGTTGATGTGAAATTTGGTGAATATCGTGAATGGTTAATTGGAAAAGATTGATTGTGGTTGAAATCCCAATAGGATTAGTATATGGGAAAATTCGTCTGCGTACGAACTAGATATTGAAATCCCCATTGTCAAAAACTGCGAGGCTTTAAGGTAGAGCGAGGAGCCGTACTGGGGACGGTGCCGGTTTTAACTACCCTGCCGTTATGCTGCCAAAATTTTCTGAAATATTTCTATGTTGGATTTATATTCATGTATTGAAATATATTCATGTGATGAAATAAAACTGTTTGAAAGATAAAAATATTATTTTATCGAATGAATGAAATAAAACTATTTGAAAGATAAAAATAACATTTTTATCGAATGAAGGAAATAAATTGTTTTACAAATAAAAATAACATTTTTATAGTATATATGCAGTATATAAAATAATCGTGTTTTGAAATAAATTGTTTTACAATCAAAATCACATTTTTATCATCTATATGAAGTATATAAAATAATCGTGTTTTGAAATAAATTGTTTTACAATCAGCATCACATTTTTATCATCTATATGAAGTATATAAAATAATCGTGTTTTGAAATAAATTGTTTTACAAATAAAAATCACATTATTATTATATATATATGAATTGTTAAAAATTGTGATGTGTTGAAATAAATATCCGCTGGGTAAAAATATCATTTTTATCACATATATGAAATGAATAGGGTTTTGAAATCGAAGAATGAAATATATATATATATATATATATATATATATATAATTAAAATAAATCGAATAACGAAGCTGCAGTTCGTATTTTGAAACCGTGATTTCAAATGATTATTGTGGGAGATCCGACCATCGGATTTTCCCGAAACCAAAACTATTGGGTTCGCTTTGGAAATATCTTTCCAACGACACCAACTTCGTAAAGATCCAATGGTTGGATTATTTAGAATGTTTAATTAAAATTTGAATGAAAACAGCGCCAGAATCGATTATATTTATACATATATAATATATAATTAAAATAAATCGAATAACGACGCTGCAATTCGTATTTCGAAATCCTAACTTCAAACGATTGTATTGGGAGATCCGACCGTCGGATTTTCCCAAAACTAGAACCGCTGGATTCGTTTTGAAAAGACCTTTCTAATGATATAAAATTTGTAAAGATCCAACAGTTAGATTTTCATATATGTGTAAATCAAATTTAGAGAAAAACAACGCCATGGCCGCGTTATGGCCTGAAGCGTCGTTTATATAAATTGGCTATTTTTAAACGAATAAAAATAACGATAAATCATGATAAAATATTATAAACGATATGGAATGGAAATAAACCGAATTTACCTGGTTTATTGTATATTTGATGGTTGAATGCGTTTGACGTGAAAATTACATTAAAGAACAAAATTATTGATGTCGAATAATTTAACCATTGAAATGGACTGATTTGAAATTCTAAATATACGTGAATTATTTGAAATGGACGAATTAATTCTCATTTCAAATAATTGATCGACGGTTAGAAGTTGAAGATATGAAGATGGTTCAAGACCGACGATCTTCAGATCGAATGGATGGGTGCTACTGATGCTCACGATGGGAATAGCTACCTTAAAGGGGGCTAAAGTGGTAGCCATTCGGACATACTTGTTGATTGTACGGATATGCAAGATATAAGGTGCCTCCGGTTTCGTTCAGACCCAGAACGGACTTGTAAATGGATGTGTGTCTAACGTTGTATATTGACAACGTGGCATGCAGAGATGCTGTGATCAAAGCTTTTGTTGAAATGCAGAGCTTTATGGTTGATGATCAAAGCACGGCTTTGAATAGCTAGATTTTTGTTTAGCATTGTTTCGCGAGCCTCACACCCGGTATGAGCCAGAAATGGGAGAGGACATCAGGGAGGACCTACATTTCTTTCTAGTTAGGAGTGGTGCTTTGGGTTTTACACGCCTGGCCATTTTACTTATGTGGATGATGGATAGCGCGACACCTTGGTTGGTTCGGTCTCTTCGGAGCCGATGGTCTGGTCGGGATATGACCAGTTTACGCCCCATAGGGCGGGGAACGCAGTGTTCAGGCATTATAATCCACTCCGTGTGGACCGGCCCTGATGATCCAAGGGGCATTTGCAGCTGTTCCTAAGACTCGGACTAGACAGTCTTGAAGTGGTAAGGACGATTCCTTGCCTTGGTTCATGACGGAAATCCAATTTCCAAATACGACATCGTGCGGTTTTGATTGTATACCTATATATGGCGACATGATATATGGTACCCATGCCGTCTATGACTGATACTTGTGATTGAAATTGTTTTTGGAACATATAAACACTAGTAATAATATCAAATGCTTTTGTTTTATTTGTATCAAGCATATTTTGGCCATTATAAGGTAAAACTCTATCCTCCAGTTTGTGTTGCATTGTGTGATGGGAACTGAGTCTTATAATGGCTTCATTTTTATAAAAAGCATTGCGATGTTTAAAACATTAACTTGTTTTAAAGCACTGGCAATCCATTGGAGTAAACCCGTTCCGCGTTAGCGGCGTGGTCCTGTGATTGGCCTTATTGTAAAGTATGTTAAGTAGATTCTCATACCAGTCATGGGACTGACTCGTAGTTTGTTTCACTTGCAAACTCGGGTGCCCTATTTTCTACATGGGCAGCCTTATATTTATGTTTTAGCAGGCTCTTTCTGGATAGCTGGAGCTGAAGCTGGATTCTATCACTTCTTTCTTTTTATGCTGTTCAGCTCCTATTGTACATATTATGTTCTGATTCCGCTGTAGACATTTATGTAAAGCTGAACTGTATTTTGTACTAAGTATGATCTTGTATACTGTGTAACTCTGATGATTATGTTTATCCAGTGTATTATTTGTGCATAATCTGGTGTATTTATTTGTTTTTGTTCTGCTGTGATGTGTTATATTCCAAAGATTACCCTTGCCACCGTCGTACGGGGGTTTGGGGTTGTCACAGTTATTAACGATATACGACCAAAGGGAGTAAACTCACTAACTCTGTCCAGTTTTATAATTTTATAAACATAATTTAATGTTGATATACGATGTTTGAATGTTGTGTGATGAACTGATATATTATTGTTGCTATTATACATACAGTTATATTTAAGATTGGTAGCTAGATATTCCCGCAGTACTATTAACCAATGAGACCCTATGAACCATGCATAATAGCGAATGACCTTAATTACTGCGATATTCCGTCTTGAAGTGAAATTGGTATTATTTATGTTGTCTAACATCCGTGGATGCAGAAAACAGGTTGGAGGGATTCAACTGGATTCTTCAAAATTATTACTGTTTGTTTTCATATATTATGATATATGATGTATTAAATGTATATGATAGATTTTATTTCGTTGGATGCTTGAATAGCACTGGCCCGAGAATAATTGGTATTTAAACACCATAAAAATATATTCGAATGGAAAGAAAAAAATGAATTTTGGTTTTTAAAGGAAAAAATAATTTTTTTTAAAAAATAGAATTGAATTTCGAATGGGTTAGAATATAATAACTGACTTTAATAATAAAAACAAGCAGTTGATTTATAAATGATATTTATAAATGAAGTGGAATGATTATCATTGGATAATTTGGGAAGGTAAATTCAAAAGTGAATTTAAAATGAGAAATTGGGAACCGTTTTAAAAAGAAATTGATGAAATTTATTTCGACATTCAGAATTTAAATAGAATTGAGATAAATCCATAAGGATTTATAATAAGAATTCGACCATGTAGAATGTTAATTTATTTTTATAAATTATATATTATATAAAATAGAACTTGATAAGGAAATTTGTATTTGGTTCAAAATCAATAAATTATATTTGGATATGAAGGCGATATAGAATTATAAACTTATTAGATAAAATCAACTAGAAGGTTGACGTGTATACAAGATTTGATAATAAAGTAAAATATGAATGAGAAGCTATAAAATGACTCAATAGATGGAAATTTTAACTTATAATAATATTTATATATAAAATCAAGATTGATTTGATATAATGAGTCCAAATTTATATAAAGGAATAATATTCACAATTTAAAGTGGATAATGTTTTAAAAGAAAACGTTTGCAGATTTAAATAATTATAGGGGAAATTGGTAATGGTTTGATAGTGAAAAATTCAAATTTGAATTTATGATGAAAATGGAAATTGAGTTGACCGAAAACGGTAAATTTATTTCAAAGTTCGGAACGTTAATCAAATTGAGATTATTTGTAAGAGAGTTATCGAATAGAGACTAATCGAAGAAGAGTTATCGAATAGAGAATCTTCGAAAGGGAGTTGTACATTGAAATTCGACTATATCGAATTCAGGAAAATACTATTTACCTTCCGTTTTTATTAAAGATTAATAAATTTTTCATTTATTTATTTATTATTCAAATTAATGAATAAAAGATATAATTTAAGATTTAATATCTCAAAGCATGTATTATAACACTACTGTTATAATCAATGATTTTCATTTTAAAAAGGTGGATTCTTAAATTGAATCCAAGCGTTGCACGAGCGATGTTTTGTTGGTATTTGAAGTTATGAACTTTGTTTATTTTGAAGTTAAGAATGTTGTTCAATTAAGGTCTGAGAGGTAATTATATCCTAACTTGATTGATTTCATTTTCGACTAAAAACTTGTTAAGTTTCGGTAACAAGGATTGGTTAACGATACAGTTAGTTAAATGAGTGATTAATGGGTTGAGATGTCGTACTAGCGTTTTATACGACATTTGTTAAATTCAAGTAAATGAGTTCGGAAACGTTTTCCAAATAAAAATCAGAGATGTTTTCTAAACATAGAAATGAAATGATTTGGGAAATATGAAAACAAGGAGTTGGGTAGTGAATAAATTAAAAAAAAGGCTAAGTGTTAATTGATGTTTAATTAGTAGAATTTCCATTTGGAAATAGGATCGTAGGTTGTATGAATGTTTACTTTGATAGTTAAATAACCGACTATCAAAGTTTTGTCCTATTTAATATTTCCGTTGTCAATACGGAGAGACCAGGATCAGGTTTACGTTTTGAAAACCACTATGTATGAGCATAAGTGTTGCAAATCAAATATGCTGAAGATAATTGAAGACGAAGTAAAGTGCAAGAGTTGTTCTATTAATCCTAGGTAAAAGTTGCCTAAGATGGACTGATGGGATAGTCTCTTAGCTTTGTCCAATCCCACAACAACTTGTATGGAAGAATGCCTGACAGAGTATGCCTAACAGATCATGTATATTGCTCTCTTCAAACATATTTACGATTGATGGCGGAGGAATTTGCTTCTCTTAGCTTTATGGCTGTGATATTTTTGGAGAAATCAATTTATGAATTGGCAGGCTTGACGATGTGACATTCAAAATGAATGATGTTGTGGTATTAAAAAGATAAGTATGGCCTCAAGAATCACAACCAAGAAATGGCAAAAATCGGGCAAGCAACATGGGTATGTGGATCGCTCCCATTAGGGTGTATTATCACCAGATCTAGAGAAAAATCTATTTACTTCTTTATTCTATCGTTGCTGCATGCTTCGATAATGGTTAATGATTCCAACCATTTGTGATAATACATTCGATAAACTCAAACAAAATGAGTGATCGGTCATGTGTGGCCTAGGTTGTAAGATGTTCTTGTTGAACCTAGTGTATTTCTCTCTAGAGACATTATCGAAAGGTGGTTTCATACCTTGTCATAGTTGGAAATCCATTACCCAATAAGCGTTCGCGGTTTTGATTGTATACTATGTATGTGGAGCGTGAGATGCAAGCGTTCCCTTAGATTGTTATTGATTTGATTATACACTATTATAATATTAGAATATTATTGATATAAAGAATATTTTAGGTTATCATAAGGTAAAAAATCATTCATGTTTATGTGTGGATAGGTCTTATGACTATTCTTTCTTTTAGAAATGATTTAAAAAAAAAGATTAAACCAAGTGGTTGGAGTTTACTCAAACCATTCTCATGACTGAACCAGAGTTTATTTTGTTTTATTTTACCTTAAACTCTTGGGTGCCCAAATTTGTACAGGCAGCCGAATAGTCGGGATTTTACAGATACTTAGAGGAGATTAGAGCAAGAGGCTTCAGCATTAAATAGCTACTGTTTATTTCCGTTGCATTGTAAATATTGTGCTCCAAATAGTCGGGATTTTACAGATACTTAGAGGAGCTTAGAGCAAGAGGCTTCAGCATTAAATAGCTATTGTTTATTTTTGTTGCATTGTAAATATTGTGCTCTGATGAATAGGCAGCCAAATAGTCAGGATTTTATAGATACTTAGAGGAGCTTAAAGCAAGAGGCTTCAGCATTAAATAGTTATTGTTTATTTTCGTTGCAATGTAAATATTGTGCTATGATGATGACATGTATATACAGTATAGATCTATATTTCAAATGTTATGTTATATAATATATTGTATTCGTTCCACTGTAAAATTATGTCTACGGCAACAAAATAGTCAGGATTTTACAGATACTTAGAGGAGCTTAGAGCAAGAAGCTTCAGCATTAAATAGCTACTGTTTACAGATCTGTATTTGTACAGGCAGCCAAATGTCAGGATTTTACAAACACTTAGAGGAGCTTAGAGCAAGAGGCTTTAGCATTAAATAACTACTGTTTATTTCCGTTGCATTGTAAATATTGTGCCCTGATGATGATATGTATATACAGTACAGATCTGTATTTCAAATGTCAAGTTATATAATATATTGTATTTGTTCCACTGTGAGATTATTTCTACAGGCAGCCAAATAGTCGGGATATTACAAATACTTAGAGAAGCTTAGAGCAAGAGGCTTCACCATTAAATAGCTACTGTTTACAGATCTGTATTTCAAATGTTATGTTATATAATATATTGTACAGGCAGCCAAATAGTCGGGATTTTACAATTACTTAGAGGAGCTTAGAGCAAGAGGCTTCAGCATTAAATAACTAATGTTTACTTCCATTTCATTGTAAATATTGTGCTCTGATGATGACATGTATATACAATACAGATCTGTATTTCAAATGTTATGTTATATAATATATTGTATTCGTTCCACTGTGAGATTATTTCTACAGGCAACCAAATAGTCGGGATTTTATAAATACTTAGAGGAGCTTAGAGCAAGAGGCTTTAGCATTAAATAACTATTGTTTACATATCTGTATTTGTATAAGCAACCAAATAGTCGGGATTTTACGGATACTTAGAGAAGCTTAGAGTAAGAGGCTTCAACAATAAATAGCTACTGTTTATTTCCGTTGCATTGTAAATATTGTGCTCTGATGATGCTATGTATATACAGTACTGATCTATATTTAAAATGTTATGTTATATAATACATTATATTCGTTCCATTGTGACATTATGTCTAAAGGCGTCCAAATAATCGGGATTTTACAGATACTTAGAGGAGCTTAAAGCAAGAGGCTTCAGCATTAAATAGCTACTGTTTACAAATCTGTATTTCAAATGTTATGTTATATAATATATTGTATAGGCAGCCAAATAGTCGGGATTTTACAGATACTTAGAAGAGCTTAGAGCAAGAGGCTTCAACATTAAATAGCTACTGTTTATTTCCGTTGCATTGTTAATATTGTGCTCTGATGATGACATGTATATACAGTACATATCTGTATTTCAAATGTTATGCAATATAATATATTGTATTCGCTCCACTGTGAGATTATGTCTACAGGTAGCCAAATAGTTGGGATTTTGCAGATACTTAGAGGAGCTTGGAGCAAGAGACTTCAGCATTAAATAGCTACTATTTATAGATATGTATTTGTACAGGCAGCCGAATAGTCGAGATTTTACAGATACTTAGAGGAGCTTAGAGCAAGAGGCTTCAGCGTTAAATAGCTACTGCTTATTTCCGTTGCATTGTAAGTATTGTGCTCTGATGATGATATGTATATACAGTACATATCTGTATTTCAAATGTTATGTTATATAATATATTGTATTCGTTCCACTATGAGATTATGTCTACAGGCAGCCAAATAGTCGGGATTTTACAAATACTTAGAGGAGCTTAGAGCAAGAGGCTTCAGCATTAAATAGCTACTGTTTACAGATTTGTAATTCAAATGTTATATTATATAATATATTGTATTCGTTCCACTGTGAGATTATGTCTACAGGCAGCCAAATAGTCGGGATTTTATAGATACTTAGAGGAGCTTAGAGAAAGAGGCTTCAGCATTAAATAGCTACTGTTTATTTCCGTTGCATTGTAAGAATTGTGCTTTGATGATGATATGTATGTACAGTACATATTTGTATTTCAAATGTTATGTTATATAATATATTGTATTCGTTCCACTGTGAAATTATGTCTAAATAGTCAGGATTTTACAGATACTTAGTGGAGCTTAAAGCAAGAGGCTTCAACATTAAATAGCTACTGTTTATTTCCGTTGCATTGTAAATATTGCGCTTTGATGATGATATGTATATATTGTATAGATCTGTATTTCAAATGTTTTGTTATATATTATATTGTATTCATTAAACTATGAGATTATGTCTACTCTGATGTTGAGTACATCAATATAACTTTCTCACTAGTACATCTATAACTAAAAGATTTACGTATATCAATGAGAAATGATGAAAGAGGTATACTCACTACATGTATCAACAAGAAAGATCTGAAGTATTATTGATAGCAAAACTTATTAACCAAAGAATTGAGCGACCACAAAACCTGATGCAGAATCTTAGGTCTGTGAAATCCACAAGCGGTTTAGGAACACTAAGACTCAGTCGCCTCAATCGAGTTCCATATCCACCAACAAGAATAAGCACCTTCATCTTCGCGGAACTTTTTCTCTGAAAATCAAAACAAAAATCTGATGCATAACAGTACTACTAAGGAAATCACATTCGAACGAAACAAGGGAGAGGATGAAAGGGGTGGTCAGGCACACTCACTTTTGAAATGTTAGGCGACGTGTAGAGCTAGAAATAAATTTCAAACTTCCGAAGAGAAATACATGGTACTTGACGTAATTAAAAAGGTTAAACCGTGAAGGGTAATTGTTCCATGTGTTTACTATAATACGATCAAAAATTAGTTGGGTAAATCACTTCTTTAATTTAGTCATATCTTACCATACTATCAAGAGAAGGTTATTTGTATGAGTACACCTCATAATAATAATAATAATAATAATAATAATAATAATAAAGTTTAAAAAATGGACACTCGTTATTCAAATATGATGTATCATTAATAATGCCCAAAAAATCAGTGATAAACAGAGATAAATAGGTTAAATTATCTAGGGTGGGAGTGGATAGCTTGTGCATATTTTACATTTATTTTATACTCTCCCCGGTTAGCAATGTAAGAAGTTTTAATAAGTTTGTTTTGTTTCAAATATAGGATCTTCAAGCTTTTTATTTCAACTTTATCCCTGATCCATAATAAATGACATAAACACAAAAAATACTTTATGAGTATTTTTATACATGAGAAGTGGTTGATGGGAATAGAAAAATAAGTGAGCTTTGCATAGAAAGAGGAATTAATATGTAGGACAATTAATTTAAAGTATAGGTTAAATGTCATTTGATTTTATTTTTTAAATTCTTGTGCAGATCTTGAAAACTTTTTACATTATGACCGGAGAGGGTATTAGATTATGAGTGGGATTTTCGAGGTCTTTTTTTTTTCAAGTTTGTCAATAGATACCCGAAAAATATGAAATTCGCATGCATTATAAAAACGGATAAATATTCTAAATTCTGAGGATGGATGCGAATGCAGTTATAGACACATCCGCATCGAAAAATTATCTGTCTCCTTTTTTTATGATTATACTTTAAATTATAAATATTTTAACATAATAAAATATACTAATTTATTATTATATTAAGTTGAAAATCTATATTTTACATATTAAACACGTATTATTTGCTCAAAACTATTTATTATCATCATATTTATTTATTTTTAGTATTTTAATAATCAATCGGATGGGAAAAACTTTACGTTAAACGGGAAAATTCATTTATATTCCTCGATTTATCGATCGTTGGCAGATCGGATAATTATCTGATATCCGTTTGTATTCGTTGTAACAGTCCGCTTCTGGGTCTGGTTCAATCCAGTAATTGAACCGACTTAAACCATTCTCAAAGGTGGATTGTCTTGGTACTTACACATTAGCACATAACAAAAGAACTTTTTCATTAATATCATCACAATATTACATCAGAGTACAAGAATATATCAGAGTACAACATATATCCGAGTATACTGAAAATACATACATCGCGAGAATATAAAACTCTCAGAGGAAAACTTAGAAATGATCCAGAGTATAGCTCCAGTCATAATTCAGAATCCTGCTCTAAAAATGAATCCAAGGATAAATCTGCAAAACCAAAACTACAACCAGGTTGTTCGTGTGGAAAATATGGACACTCAGAGTTTAGGTGAGAAATAATAAACTACGAGTCAGTTATGGGAGTGGTGTGAGAACTTAAAACAGTTACTTTCATTTTAAAGTAAGGTGTCCACGCCATATAACACGGAATGGGTTTTTCCCCATATGAGTACCAGTGCATTAAAACTCGCAATGCACTTTAGAAAATAAAGATACCATAAGATCTTTTGCCACATACACAATGCATATGCACACTTGGGCAAGATTTCCCTTATGATAACCAAAATATGCTTGATACGTGAAATTCCTCTTATATTATTATTGGTGCATAGTGTAAAAATCACTTTCGAACATAAATGTATCAATCTTAGCAAGTATAGGTACCATAATATTATACTAGCCTCCTACGCGTTTTACGCAAGTCTATAATAGAAAACAATATAGGCATGTAGCGGTTGAGTAAGGTTCAGAATCGTATACCGACCCACACCGTTTTCAAAGTGGGTTTTCCAACAAATGAACAAGGTTAAGGAACTCCCTTATCGAATGAGAACGCCTCTAGAGAGACGTCCCAAGAAGTAAACCCTTCTCTGCCAACATAAGGTCATTGGTAATATCCAAGCCATGCCGCAGGAGTATGCCATTTCCCGGTTGTTACTGACCTTTCTCTGTGGGTACCCTAATTTCCAACAAAACAACAATAGTAAAGTGTCAAGGCTCCATACCATAGAATTACCTCATCAAAGCCATATGGCAAACACCTGATCTCCATACCATAGTGTTGCTTCAAAAGTCTAGAAGGAAATGGTCATCCCCTAAGGGTCGCAAACCACATAACCTTGCCACATCTTTCCTGTTTCGGTCATTTCAGGGATGTGAGGCTTGCCGAAGTCTTGTTACACACACTATGCTTTAATAAGCCGTGTTTTGATCATCAATAGCTTAACACTTAGTATGTCACACTGTCAATTAACAACATATAATCAGTGTCTATTAATATATAACCCTCTAAGTACATAAGTCTCAGAGGAGGGTGCTAAGCTAAGAGAATGAATCCTCCACCACCAATGAATATATCATCAATATATATAAATTTATTATGCTATAACTTACAATGCCAGACATAAATCCATTTACAAGTTCGTTATGGGTCGAAACCAAACCGAAGACACCTTATTCTATGACCCCGCCTAGGTGTGAAGGCGCTTACAATTTGAATCACTTCAAGTACAATCAGATTGGTGTCACAATATAACTTCATAATAGGTGGCCAGCTACCTGAGGCGTCAACGAGCAATCCATTCGAAGTGAAGATCTTCAATCTTCAATCACAGTCATTGCCGTTATCCTTTGCTCTTATCAAGTCGTATAGTTATTCAAAATGAGTTGAAACCCTGTCTTTCCGAATAACTAAGGCATCTTTAAAACGTGTGGAGAATATACAGGGATATAATAAATTTCGTTCTTTTTGAATTATTCCTTGATTTCAATTAAACCTGAACACAAAGGTAATTATCCAAATCAAAATCCTATTCCCATCCACTAAATGGAACACAGAGGAAGACAACATTCTATGTCTATCAGTCTAGATACGATAGAATGTGACTAGCCCCTTGCCCTTATTTCAAATCTACATTCATTTTGGTAAGTTCTAATTACCTTCATTAAACCCTTTTTCATTTCATTCATTCAATTCTTTACTCAAATATTTATTTAAACTCCAAATTAATTTTAATCTTTAAAATTATTCTTTTTCTTTAAATGGATCAAAAATAATATTATTAAAGACATTGGTCACAACAAACCCAAAATTGTACTTCCATCTATAATGGAATCTTCAGAAAATCATACCAGCTCACAATCGATATAAATTCCCCCATCGGACTAATACTATAAGTGGAATAATGACAAAGTCTTTTAAATTCCTTAAATAATAAAAGTCTTCATCTATGGAGACCCACCTCGATTATCACCAAATCGATTTCCATTCAATTCCAATTTAATTCATTAATTAGAGAACTTAATTTTAGAAAATTTCATCAAATCTTAATTAAAAGATTTGTCATTGCTTGTTATTCCCAATCATCTCTTAATTATAGTTGGGTTAAAGAATAATGCTACTTAAGACGTCGTTCACAACAAACCCAAAATCCAATTGATATGAAATATAAGGCTTTAAATAGAAATCATATCGACTTATATTCAACATCAAATTCTAAAATCACAAATATCGTATAGGGAATAACAACATAAATATCTTCCAAAATTCCTCCAACAATATCCGTATAACTACAGAATCCAATGTCGAAATATCTGAATATTATTTCCATTCAAATTCAATGAACTTAAGCTTGAAAAAGTGTTAGTTAGATCTTAAACTAAGTGTTTACAACTTTAGCACTCATTTACATCCAAACCAACTCAAATCATATTAGTAACAAAGATAACCATCATTAATTACCACAAGCATCATTAGCAAACTAATAACATCATAAACAACTTATGAACAAACTATTAACATCATAAACAACTTATGAACACCATTAGCAAACATAAGTAACTAATTTAAGCTAAAAATCCAAATGTAGGTGAAGATTTCTCACCATCGCTGTCCACTCCATCATTCTTTAAAGTTATAGGTCTTATCCAGCAGACTTCTGGCATCACAAGCTATCGTTCTTCCGAGATTTTAGCTTAGCCGATGCTTGACAACATGATAAATAAACTAAAAAGGAGGCGTCTTTTTGACTTTAAGATGTTAAAGCTTTGATTTTTATGAGGTATACGGATTGCTACTTAAAAGGAAGAAGTATATAAGAGGTTTTAAAGTGGAAAAGTGACATTTTTAGCCTTGATATGGTTCCGTCTAAGAGAGAATATGACACGGCCTTGGCAAGAAGGGGAAGAGAGCTATGGAGTGTAGCTTTTGGAGGTATGGAAGGAGAAATGGAGTGGTTTGGAAGTGTTTTAAGGTGGAGGGGGGAACATTAAGCTTGGCCGAATTAAATGGGAGAGGAGGAAGCCATTAAAGGAGCTTGGAAAGAAAAAGAAAATGGAGAAAAGCGAAATGAAAAGAGAGGGGAGGTGTAGGTTTTAGGAAAAAGGACAAGTATAAGAGAAAGACAGCTCAAAAGTTATCACATGGACTTGATTCCATTTTTTAAGCATGAAGAGATGAGGTCTCGAACAAGGAAGGAGAAAAAGGGAAGAAGATAACACCTCAAAAGGCAAGCACATAGACTTGTTTTCTTCCTTAAGCATAAAGTAGTAATGTGTCAAGAATGGAAGGAAAGAAGGGAAGAAGGTGACACTTCTAAAGTATACCGCATGGTTTGTTTTTTGTTTTTATTAGCTTCGGAATTTGTTTGAGTAGTTTAACTAATTTTTTTGCTTAAGTACCAAATTTATTTGCTAATATTACTAACTAGTACACTTAGCTAAATACCACAACATATTCCAATATCAACAAATATTTTCAAAGCTAAATATTTTGTCAATTCAATATTAAATCAACTTTAAATGTTACATTTTCAAATTAGAACCATATATATATATATCCATTTAATCTAATTTAAATTATACTTTTAAATTGTCAAAATTGCAGGTCATTACATCCGCGGATGTGGATATTCGATATCCGAAAATGACTCCGGATGAGGTTACAACATTATCTGCATCCGAAAGTATTCTTTGATCTCCTTAGTTTGCTACAACCTTTTAAAGTGATGAATTATAAACTTGTAATAAAAATTAAACCCAAATTTTTGGTGATACCAAAATAGTGTTGCATTTTTAGCAATTGCACTGGTACCAAAAAAGTGTCACATCACAATTATTATTAAAGATAAATATAAAGTCATAAATTAGAATCCTCCGTGTTAAAATTGATCTTTATTTTAAAAGATTGGAGTTGTGGTAAGATCAGACCTTTGAATAATTGCAAAGACAGATTTCATATATTTACTTTTCCTCTTCTAAACGTTCATAGGTTTCAATTATACGTTCTCACTAATAGTTGGAATAGATTCATAATTTATTTATCCAACTGCGAACTTCCAAAAATACTCATTTGTATGATATAATGTTACAAGCTCGAATCTAGTGTCAAATTTGATTTTGGTCAATCGGTCCTAACACCCTAATAGCCAATCCAAAAAAGAATATTGTAAAGATAATCACGAATCCATATCATAGACAATAGAAATTGCAATCAAAAGCAAAAGACATGCCGAGTTTATAGTGGTTCGACAATGCGTCTACATCCACTGTGGGGTTACGTAGTAAAATCACCAACAAAGTCTTGTAAAATCCCCGCTATAGCATGTGGCACTCTCTAACCGCTACGCTATTTCAATTTAGCGTTGATGAGTAGTCGTTCCATTTTAAACCCTGCTATTTTCCATCGCACCAACTAAATCAATGCTCTTTAGCACCCGCTTTGGCAATATTAATATGTAAAGGATGATTGATAGTTCTCTTCTAAAATTAATCAAAAAAGTTAGTACAAAGAGCTAATTTTAAAACACAAGTGCCTTATTTAAGATAGAAATCTATAATAATCATCGAATCTAGTATGCATAATCATGATGTTTTTTATTTTGTTGAATAATATTAATTAATATATGTTTCTTCTACATAAATGATGCGAGAATGACAATTAATTAGTTTTAATTATATAGTTTTACATCTAGTTCACGTTTATGCACCTCTGCTATATCCCCACTATTTCCCCGTTTTATCCCCACTACAACTTTTTGCACCTCCACCGCTATAGAACCGCTAAGCGTTTTAACTACACATCTAGTTCAAACCAACTTCATAATGTAGAACATTGTAATACGACCGCAATGCAAAAAACAAAATCTAAAATGAACCTCATTTGCACAACTCATTTCATTGATTTTAAAAATTCAGAAATATATATATATATATATATATATATATATATTAATATCCTAATAATCACGAACGTATGACAAATATGCATTCAACTCAACGGGCCATTTGCTCTATTATCGTTCATGAGGCGTCGGACGCATCTGAGATTTCAGACTCGTCGAACGCATCATGAATGGTATAAAGGTATTTTTATTTGCCAAACACACCCTAACATGATGAAGTGAAGTTAAATGGTTTTAAGTATGATATCAATTATCTTTAGCATATGACTGATGGGATAATTTCATTATCTTTAGCATAGGTCATACGTTCATAGCAAGATCAATTATCAAACTCAATCACTCTACACGGATTCTAGTATTGCTTGTAACAATAATTTCTTACGTCTCCTTATTAACATAAGGATGAAGCATTAAAGAGGTTGCTGGAGTATTACATATGCATTTGTGTCATATGTCCAAGTCTTTATGAACTTGCCACCACCCCGATAAGCCCGTACAAATGGTTTTGCACAATTTTAAACTTGAATTTAGTCATTATAATGTACAAGTAAGAATCTAGAATAAAACCTACAAGCGATTGCATCAACCAAAGTGAAGTTGTTTAGCTCTTGAGGGATAATGTTTAGAAGATTTTACAGTTCGAGACGACTTGAATGAAGATATTGGTGTACTTCATATTTTTAAGGATCTATGAAATAGATTCTTTCAGACAATAGTTCAACCCACCAGGTACAAACGGATTATCGAACTATCAATTTTAGTATCCAACGAAGCCTTGGAATAATGTAATCGAATTCAAAGTTTATATGACTTTGATCCGTCCAAGAACACTCTAAAACTTTAATTTCTGATGATGCAAGTAGAGAACAGAATGAAGAGAAAGAAGAAGAAGAAATCTGCAACACCTTAGAGGTGTTACAAAACAGAGTGATGGCGTAGTGTTTTGCTACACTTTATGGTGTTGCAGATTTTTGTGAAGAAGAAGAAGTTATATAGAACAATTTTCTGGTGTGGAACGGTCCTATCTGTTTCACATTTAAACCAGTGTCCCTTCATTTGCAACAGTAGAAAAATGTTACAAATTTAATTTACGGATCTGTAGTGGGCTGCAATTTGGCCTTTTGATGATCTTAAATTTTATTCAAAAATATGTTTATTGGATCTAAACCCAAAGCCGAAAACCCCGCCTAGTCAAACAGAATGGGCTGCAATTTGGCCTATTGCCAATCTTAAATTTTATCCAATAATATGTTTATTGGATCTAAAACCAAAACCAAAAACCCGACCTTGTCAAACAGGCGGCGATGCGCGTGTGTGTGATGCATTATTTTTCTCCTCACAACAAAGCATACATTTGATCTAAACCCAAAACCGAAAACCCGACCTAGTCAAACATCCTTATGAGAAACTTATTTTTGTACTAGAATAATTTCTTCAATTCTTATGGTGTGGACCTATTAGTTTTCCTCTTCGTTCCTTTCTTTCTTCTCTCTTCAAAAACAAACCCAAAACCCTATACAATTTTGAAAATATTTAATGCTGAATCAACAAAAAAAATAGGCACCGGTAGTTGTATAAATTCATAGTTTGAGAGAAATGTTTATATAACAAATTAATAGTAAACTTAACCTTAACATCCACAACGAATTAGGAAATTAGTCATCTTTCCAATCTAAAAACAAAATTAGATTTCTTCTGAAAATAGACTAGGCCATTTTTTTGTAGGTTTTGGACGGTTGGGGGGGGGGGAGGGGGGTCAAGCATTAATTTAGCTTTAAAAAATATATATACTTTATTATGGGAATGTTTGCCATAACTATGACACACAAAAATTCCCAGGAATGAAATGCAGTGAATATTAAAATTCATATTCATTGTAGGGTTTGACTATGTTCTTAGGAATAAATATCCAAATAGAAGTTCTACAGTCAATCAAGTAGTAAACATAAGACTGACAATCTCTTGTTATAAGACACACGCTGTAATAAAAGAGGCAGTAAAGTAAAATAGCAATGACTCTTACCACTTTGGGAGAGGTATCAAACCATTCAACAAGAACATAAGTTTGTGTTATCAAACACCACGTTTCTTTAGCAATGACAATATCTGAATTTCAAAATGGAAAGGCTTAACTGTTTACAAAAAATTACACTGCGCATGTAAAAAGGTTAGAAATGGTGCATGTAAATTACATGTTTCGGTCCCAAATAGTTATAAACAAGTTCATCATCAAAAATGTGCATGAACAACGAATCCCTAGAATTCACAACAAGTGTTTTATGCACTGTTGCCAAAACAGGAAAAACATCTAGTGTCTGCACCATTAATGAATGAAGATTTATACATTAGAGCTTGTATTTATATTGTAAATAACCGGAAATTTCAAGATATTTACATGGAAGAACACAGCTGGGAAACATATTTATTGATGCAAAATGCACAAAGAACCAAGGTTTGAGATTTAGGTTTCGGACATACAAGATTTCAGTAGCTTTGGTCAATTTTGCCAACTTCATCGTCGAGTTTTGGGATTTAGAGCTCCATATGGGAATGACGGAATAATTTCATTATCAAAAATCTATCATACATGGAAAAAAAATACCTAAAACATGTTAAACAAATCAAAATGAATATTTCAGATGCGAAAATTCATACTTCTTAAAGAAGAAAATATGTTTGATACAGATATTTACATGTATATCCGATAATTTTGTAGACTCTGCATAATGTACGATTCTCTAATATATATGTTTAAAAATTAACTCATTTAAGATGCAAAAATTACAATGTTTTTGCAAGTAATAAACGTAGAACTAATGTTCCTGCATAAACGTTGAATAAGTTACTTCAGTAAAATGTCAATATGTTGGTATTGTTGACTTTGCACCAACTAAAATTCTTAACTCAAGGATATAGTTTAATCAATCACATAATTGCATACTAATGTATAAGGAACCCAAAAAACAATAATTTTCACGATATTGGAAAGTGGTCTATTACTAGTTACTAGCTAGTTAATTGATAGGAAAAAAGATCTGGAAGCAAGTACAACATTGATTACTAAAATCATGAATCCATAGTAATTTTGTATTTTCCTGTCATACTTACTCTCTCAAACCGTCCAAATCAACGAAGCCTTTTTTTATTGCAAAGAACCATATCAGTCAATTTCAACCATATTCACTCTACTACTATATGTGAATCGACGTTAATTTAGATTGTTCATATGCCTTCAAATCCAATTTTGAAAAATTAGAAGTAAGATGAATGAAAAATTAGAGTACCTAAGTAAATGCTACTGCAAATTTAATTAGTGTTGGGAATTATTCTGTGCCAGGGATGCGAGCATTGGTAAGATGGGATTCGACATGGATTTGGGGGTAAAAAGGAATGTAACTAGCACAATTTTGTCAAGTCCGGAATTGATTGATGGAAGCTTCATCTTCTCTATCTCAACTCTATGTGGTTTCATCATTTCTAGTTTATCTTAGCTTCCTACTCATTGTATGCTACTAAACTCCTGTCTCATCTTCCATTCTCTAAAAATGAATAAATTTGTGCAGAAAAAATTGCACTGAGTCCTCACAGTATCCAATTCCTTCATATTGAATCTGTACTTTACAGCTATTGAGGTTTTCACATAATTTCAAATCATATCTACCTGTCCTTGCCTTGTTAAAACTGAACAGTGTTTACACAATGTAACTTTCTCACTAATAGATCGATAACCAAAAGATTTACATATATCAATGAGCTATGATGAAAAAGGTATACTCGCTCCATGTATCAACAAGAAAAATCTGAAGTATTATTGGCAGCAAAACTTACTAACCAAAGAATTGAGCGACCGCAGAACCTAATGCGGAATCTTAGGTCCGTAAAATCCACAAGCAGTTTAGGAACACTAAGACTCAGTCGCCTCAATCGAGTTCCATATCCACCAACAAGAATAAGTGCCTTCATCTTCGTGGAACTTTTTCTCCGAAAATCAGAACAAGAATCTGATGCATAACAACAGTACTAATAAGGAAATCACATTTGAATGAAACAAGGGAGAGGATGAAAGGGGTGGTCAGCCACACTCACTTTTGAATTGTTAGGCCATGTGTAGAGCTAGAAAAAAATTTCAAACTTCCGAAGAGAAACACGTGGTACACGAAATTTTTAAGGTTAAACCGTGAACGATAATTGTTCCATGTATTTATGGTATTATGATTAAAATTAGTGGGGTAAACCACAATTTCTTACTAGAATTAAAGAGTGATTTAGTCATATTTTACTATACTATTGAGAGAGGGTTGTTTGTACAAGTACAACTTATAATAACAGTAATAATAACAATAAAAATAATGATAATGATGATGATGATGATAATAATAATAATAATAATAATAATAATAAAGCTTAAAAGATGGACACCCATTATCCTAAGATGGCGTGTCATTAATAATGCCCAAAATATTAGTGATAGAGATAAATGAGTTGAATTATCTAGGGTGGGAGTGGATAGCTTGTGTATATTTTACATTTATTTTATACTCCCTCTGGTTTGCAATGTAAGAAGTTTTAAGAAGTTTGTTTTGTTTCAAAATATAGGATATTTAAGCTTGTTATTTCAACTTTCTCCCTGATCTATAATAAATGACATAAACCCAAAAGCTACTTTATGAGTTTTTATATACATAAAAAAGTGAGAAGTGGTTGATGATGATAGGAATAGTAAGTGAGCTTTGCATAGAAATAGGGGTAGTAATTGACAACCCATGAAAAGACGGATTAATATGCAGGACAATAAATTTAAAATATGGACTAAAGTGTCATTTGATTTATTTTTCTTGATTCTTGTGCAAATCTTTAGAACTTCTTACATTACGACTGGAGAGAGTATTAGTTTATGAGTGGGATTTTCGAAGTCATTTTATTTTCAAGTCTGTCAATGGATACCCAAAAAATATGAAATTCGTCTACGTTAGAAAAAATAAATTTATATTTGAAATTCTGAGGATGGATGTGAATGCGGATATAGACACATCCGCATCGAAATGTTATTTCTCCCCAATTTTTCATGATTATAGTTTAAATTATGTCCGTTTTACCATAATAAAATATACTAATTTATTATTTTATTAAGTTGAAAATCTATATTTTACACATTAAACACATATTATTTGCTCAAAACTATTTATTATCATCATATTTATTTATTTTTAGCATTTTAATAATCATTTGGGTTGGAAAAACTTTACATTAAATTGTAAAACTAATTTATATTCCATGATTTATCGATCGTTGGCGGATCGAGTAATTATCCAATATCCGTCCGTATCTGCTGTAACAGTCAGTTTTTGTGTCTGGTTCAATCCAGTATTTAAACCGACTTAAATCATTTTCAAAGGTGGATTGTTAGGTTACTTACACTTTAGCACAGAACAAAAGAATTTTTTCATTAATATCATACCAATATTACTTCAAGGTACAAGAATATATCAAATATCAGAGTATACTGAAAATTCATACACAACGGAAATATAAAACTCTCAGCGGAAGACTAAGAAATGATGCAGAGTATAGCTCTAGCCATAATCCAGAATCCTGCTCTAAAAATGAATCCAAGGCTGAATCTACAAAACCAAAACTAGGACTGGACATTTTTACCATATTGCCACTTACCAGCCATTACCGACAGCTACCAACAAAAGTGGTACCCAACAATTGGTAACCAATTTGATTGGTATGGTATGCCAAACCACATGAAAATATACGGTACGGTAATGGTAACTGAGCATTAACAATGGTAATTACCATACCTACCACATATCTTAAACAGTGCATATGTATATTCTTATATTTCATCATATATGTTTATTACATAACAAAGAACTTCTAATATGTAATGATTTAATAAAACACCTAGGAAAATACTATTACGATACAAGATTGAATGCAAATTTTATCATATATTTTAGAAAAGGGATAATTTACATGATATTTTCATTCATCCACAAAGTTTTCATGCATGTTTGACTACGTAAAATTAGATACATAAATAATAATATAATAACAAAAAAAATCAATTTTAATATTTAATATTTTGACGTGAAATATTGTAAAAAAAAGATTTCATGCAAATAAACCGCAAAAACTTATTACCGACTCTAGCAATCATTACCAACCATAAACTGAACTGTTGGTAACTGATTTCTTTGGCCGATAATGGTATGATTTTTCTATTACCATATAAAGTCAGTACGGTAATGGTTTTGAATACAATATTCCGGTACCGAACCAATTCCACCCCTAACCAAAACTATTGGGCTGTAAGTGTGGAAAATATGGGTACCCAAAGTTTAGGTGGGAAACAATAAACTCCTAATCAGTGACTGGTGTGAGAACTTAAAATAGTTACTTTCATTTTAAAGCAAGGTAAACATAGGACCATGCCGCATAACACGAAACGGGTTTTTCCCCATATGAATACCAGTGCATTAAAACTCACAATTCTCTTTAGAAAATGAAGCTGCCATAAGATCTTGCGCCACACACATAATGCAAACACACACTTGGGCAAGGTTTTCCTTATGATAACCAAAATATGATTGATACATGAAAATCCTCTTATATTATTATTAGTGCATAGTGTAAAAATCACTTTCGCACATAAATGTATCAATCTTAGCCAGCATAGGTACCATAATATTATACTGACCTCCTACGCGTTTTACGCGGTGTCTACAATAGAAAATTGTATGGGCATGTAGAGAATGAGCTGCGTTTAGAATCGTATGCCGACCCAAACCATTTTCTGAATGAGTTTTCCAACAAATGACCAAGGCTAAGGAACTTCCTTACCGAATAGGTACGCTTCTAGAGAGATGTCCCAATAAGTAAACCATTCTCTGCCAATATAAGGTCGTCGGTGTTGTCCAAGCCATGCCGCACGAGTATGTCATTTCCCGGTCGTTACCGACCTTTCTCTATGGGTACCCGAATTTCCATCAAAACCACAATAGTAAAATGCCAAGGCTCCATACCATAGTACTACCTTATCAAAGTCACATAGCAAACACTTGGGCTCCATACCATAGTGTTGCTTCAAAAATCTAGAAGGAAATGGTCATCCCCTAAGGGTCGCAGACCCCATAAACTTGTCGCATCTTTCCTGTTTCAGTCATTTTCGAGTTGTGAGGCTTACCGAAGTCTCATTACAAAAAGTTACACTTTTATAAGCTATGTTTTGATCATCAATTGCTCATCACTTAGTATGCCACACGGTCAATTCACAGCATATAATCAGTGTCTATTAATATATAACCATCTAAGTACATATATCTTAGAGGAGGGTGTTAAGCTAAGAGAATAAATCCTCCGCCACACACTAATGTATCATCAATAGATATCAATATATTATGTCATAACTTACAATGTCAGACATACATCCATTTACAAGTTCGTTTTGGGTCTAAACGAAAACGAAGTCACCTTATTCCACGACCCCACCTGGATGTGAAGGCCCTTACAATCCGAATCACTTCAAGTATGATCAGATCGCTGTAACAATATAACCTCACAATAGGTGGCTACCTAACTGAGGCATCAACGAGTAACCCATTCGATGTGAAGGTCTTCGGTCTTCAATCACAGTCATCGTCATTCTTCTTTTGCTCTTATCAAGTCGTATAGTTATTCAAAATGGGTTGAAACCCGATCTTTCCGAATAACTAGTGCATCTTTAAAACATGTGGAGAATATATAGGGATATAATAAATTTCATTGTAGTTTGGATTATTCCCTGATTTCAATTGAACCTGAAAAAAGGTTATTATCTAAATCAAAATCTCATTCCCATCCACTAAATGGAGCACAGAGGAAGACAACATTCCCACTCTATCGGTCTATGGCAATTTCTACCTACAATAGAATGCGACTAGCTCCTTACCCCTAATACATATCTACATTTATTTTGGTAAGTTCTAATTACCTTCATTAAACCCTTTTTAATTTCAGTCATTCAAATCTTTACTCAAAGTTTTATTAAAACTCTTAGTTTTAATCTTCAACATCATTCTTTTTCTTTAAATGGGTCAAAAACAATGTTATTAAACACGTTGGTCACAACAAACTCAAAATCATACTTCCATTTGTGATGGAATCTTCACGAAAATCATACTAGCTCACAATTGATATAAATTCCCGCATCGGACTAATACAATAAGAGGAATAATGACAAAGCCTTTTAAATTCCTTAAATAGTAAAGGTCTTCATCCACGGAGAGCTATCTCAATTATCACCAATTTGATTTTCATTCAATTCCAATTTAATTCATTAATTGGAAAAATTAATTTCAGAAAATTACATCAAATCTTAATTAAAAGATTTGTCATTTTTTTTTATTCTCAATCATCTCTTAATCATAGTTGGGTTAAAGAATAACGTTAATTAAGACGTCGTTCATAACAAACCCAAAATCCAATTGATATAAAATACAAGGCTTTAAATAGAAATCATATCGACTTATATTCAACATCAAATTCTGAAATCACAAATAACGTATAGGGAATAACAATTTGAATATCATCCAAATTATCTGTATAACTATGGAATCCAATGTCGAAATATCTTAAATCCGGTGAACTTAAGCTTGAAAAGCTGTTAGTTAAATTTTAAACTAAATTTCGAAGAATCTATTTAGTATATTAAGTAAATCAAGTCAAAAAGTCCAAAATTCAAATCATAATTCAAAATTTTCAAAATTCTTTCTCGAAGAACTTTAAAATCATTAATTACGATTTATCATATTTTTTCCCTATTTTTAATCATTTTTATTTGACCATTATAGGCAGAATCCAGTTTTGACGCCTAAACTACCAAATCGGAATTTTTAGGGAAATTCGATTTGGATTTATCTTAAAACATAACAATTGGATCTTACTACTTTCTTTTGCATTGGTAAACTCTTTTCGTTTTGGAAAATCTGATGGTCGGATCTCCCGGAAAGTCAATTTGAAGTCAATGGTCAAAATTCACGAACTACCGCTGCGCGACTAGCCCTATTCAGACTAAAATTCGACTTGAAATAAAAATTAAGTTAAAT
The DNA here is from genome assembly GCA_030737875.1 of Allium sativum. Taxonomy (NCBI): domain Eukaryota; kingdom Viridiplantae; phylum Streptophyta; class Magnoliopsida; order Asparagales; family Amaryllidaceae; genus Allium; species Allium sativum. The sequence goes on from CM060918.1 coordinate 117,846,332, forward strand.
TGCTTCTAAAATAGCTTATTAATTGTATAAAACATATATAATCACTTTTAGAAACTATATTTCAATTAGTAAAGATTAAAAGGATCTTTGATGAATAAATAAACTAATAGAAAAGCTTCGTTTGCGTGTGAAACTGCGTTAGTGGCAACAAGGAAATTGCACTTTTCTTCTTATCTCTCTGTTTCTTCACTCACTCTACACACTCTCATCTTCACAAATCTGCCAATTTTCCCTCTCTTCTGATCCCCTTCCTTGATTTTTTCCTATGTGGTGGTTCTCACGTTTTACAACTCCTCTTCCAGATCTAAAGCTTTCTCTGGAAATCGATTTGAACTCCGGTTTCTCCAATTTCACCTCATTTAACCAGCTTTCGTTCTCCTTTACAACTACAGACAACCTCTCTTCCACTATGCCTAGGAAAATTCAGGAAACTACGAGTGCAACTCATTCTTCAACTATTTTTCTTCGTCTTGGAAGTGTTTTGACACTAACGCGGAGGTCTAGGTAAGCAACAACTCCCTACTAGTTTGTATAGGTTTCGTGTTTTGATTGAGCATCTGTGACGGGTCTATACAATTGGTAAGGTATTCAATGAGTGCCTGCATCGTCTTGTTAGTAGCTCTATTTTGCTTGTGTGGTTATGTGGTTAACGTTTTTGCTGTTTTGGTGTTTGGTTTTTCCTATGGAATATTAGAGATCAAATTTTTGACATGCAATTATGTTGTCTATTTGGCTTTTCTTTCTTGGATCTAAATATATGCTCATCACCCTAATATCGGCTCTATACGAGATGCTTTGCACTGATTCTAGTCAGTGTTTACGGTGGTGTTTTTTGTTTTTGATACTTGGTAATGCCTAGCATTGCAGTTCATGTAATTCTCTGGTGCGCAATGGGGTTTTCAGAGTTTTGTGCGCTGGTTCTATTGTTCTCACTGTTGTTTCATGGTGATGCTCATGCACTCGTTATCACAGTGTTTATCTTCTCCTACCTGCTCTATCTATTGCCTATTTTGGACCAGAAGTTGGATCTTTTCAAGGTCTGTTCCGAACCCCACGTATATTGTCTGCTTTGCCTCGTTGAAAGTACTTCTCTATGGTAACTATGCTCGTAATTTCTGCATTTCGGTGTGGAGCTCAAGAAACTGGGCAGACATTAGTTTAGTACTTGCTGAAGATAGCAATGTTCAACCTCTGTACTAATTTTGGTCTTGTCATGAAATTTTTTAATATGTCCTTTGTTGAATACCTGGGCTAGTATGGTTTAGGCAATACATTGTTTCTGTCTTTTGTCTTTGTATTTGTATGTAATTGTGCTTCTTTGTGAAGTATGTAACCTATGCAATGTGTCGTCTCCCTACGTGGAGTACATATGAGATTTGCAGTCTAGTAATATAACTAGCTCCAGTGCTCTAAGCCTGTAGGTATAGTCGATGGAACACTATAAACTCCGTATGCGGTGGACAATCCACCTAAAAAATCGAAACTAGCGGACTATCAACCACAATCACCTGTACGTTTTTGTATTTTTTATTATTGGTTATAATAAAAAGGTGTTTATGGTCACCTTAAAAACCGGACCGCTTTACCAAAAAAACTATATTTCAATTATTATTTTTAAAATCAAATATTCCATTATTTAATTATTTTAATATTAATGAAATCATGAAAATAATTTTATTCTTCAAAACCTATTATTTGAAGTTCAAATTTTCCTAAAGTGCATTATAAAAATAAATAAGATAGTTCGGAAAATAAAATCTTATTAAAAGATTTTATGGATACCCAAACCAAACTTGACTTTTTAAAGTTACTATTCATTTCCAATTCAAATTTGAAAACATGCCTTTATCACATGAGAACTTGTTCAAATAATATTTCTTTCTTTACGAAAACTATTCCTAATTACTTAGACTATCTTTCCAAATCATTTCGGATTTAAAATTCAAATTTTTTTCACTTAATATTTTATTAATAAAATATTCAATTAAATTCTAAACTGTTTTCAAATTAAATACAATTTCAAATATTTTTCCAAATTAAATTTCAAATTCAAATCATTTATAAATTCAAATTAATTTCAATTTAATTTTCAGATTAAATCAGTTTTGAATTCAAATAAATTTCAAATTAACCTTCCCGTCTGCTGGATCAGTTAGGGATAGCCAAGGAGAGCAGGAAACGATATTTTCAAAACCCAAGCCTACACAATATCCTCTCTATCGTCCTAGAACGTTCCGGTATTTTTTGAAAGAGACTTTGCCAATATATATGTATTCATACATATGTGGCTTTCACTTAAGTGTTAATAAAATTACCAGTTAATTTCCAGTTAGGCATCATTTATCATAAGTATTGATACACTTAACCCTTAAAGTCCACAACCCAATAACTACTCCAACAACCCATATACTATCCATCCAATAACATGATACGACATTCAATAACAACATAGGGCGTCATTTACTTACGGATTCAAACCTTTTTTACATAAAGGTGACCTTTTTATCACTTAAAATTAGGTGTCGACATTTTTAACACATAAGACAACATCTTTTACACTTTAAACTAAGTGTTCACATTATTGACACCAAAAAGCAACATTTTTAACACTTTAAACCAAGTGTTTACAACTTTAGTACTCATTAACACCCAAACCATCTCTAGTCACACTAGTAACAAACATAACCGTCATTAGTTACCACAAGCATCATTAGCAAACTATTAACATCATAAAAAACTTATAAACATCAGTAGAAAAAATAAGTAACTAATTTAGGCTAGAAATCCAAATGTGGGTTAAGAGTTCTCACCATCATTGCCCACTCCACCGTTCTTTAAAGCTATAGATCTTATCCAGAAGCCTTCTGGTGCCACAAGCTAAAGTACTCTCGAGATTTCAACTTAACTTCTCGATGCTTACTAACTCGACAAATAAATTAAAAAGGAGGCATCTTTTTGACTTTAAAATGTTAAAGCTTTGATTTATGAGGAATATGGCTTGTTGGTTAAAAGGAAGAAATATATAAGTGGTTTTAAGGTAGGAAGGTGGCATTCTTGGCCTTGATAAGGTTTGGCTTAAGGGAGAATACGGCAAAGCCTTGGCAAGGAGGGGGAGAGAGCGATGAAGTATAGCATGTGGAGGTAAGGGAAGAGAAATGGAGTGGTTTGGAAGTGTTTTAAGGTGGAGAAGGGGAAGAATTAGGATTGGCCGAATCAAATAGGAGAGGTGCAAACCATTAAAGAGCTTGGAAAGAAAAAGAAAATAGAGAAAAGTGAAATGAAAAGAGAGGGGAGGTGTAAGTTTTAGGAAAAAGGAGAAGTATAAGAGAATGACAATTCAAAAGTTATCACATGGACTTGTTTCAATTCTTTAAGCATGAAGAGATAAGGTGTCGAACAAGGAAGGAGAAAAGTTAAGAAGATGACTATAACAACCCGAATTCTTACAGATCGAATTTTTTTCAAAATTATAATCCATTGAAACTCGTGTTTGTTTGTGGAACAACCCAGAAAATCAGAACCAATTTAAATTTTTTATTTTGGCAATCTTAATGAATTTTGGATATTTAAAATGATTTATTTTAAATAATAACGACAAGAAATTTATTTTGAATAGAATTAGAATGCATAAATTTATATGAATCGAAGTTAGAATATAAATATTTGTTTTAATTATAAAAGGAATTGGAAATGGCGCGGTAGTTTGAAAGGAATGTACAGGATTCAAAATAAACATGATTTTAGCGAAACCAAAAATATTAGAATCTATTTGAAAATATCTTTCCAATGAATCTGAAAAATTGAAATTTCATAGCGGGAATAAAAAATTATGCCCAGTTGAAAATTCAGAATAGTCGCTATGGAAATATAGCCCTTAAAATAGCGATTTTGCAAACGAACTCCGTTTTCGACGAGACCACTTTTGTTGGATCTGGAATGTCAAATTATTAATAGATTCCAAAATTCATAATTTTTGAAATTCATATGTGAGTGTGGTAAAAGAAAACGTATTTAGTTAATTTCAGTCAATTTGGATCGACTAGAAAATGGCCATTTTTCAATCAGTCTTCAAATTTGACGAAATTAATTTGTTAGGACCGTATCATCAAAACAAAGCCAGATTAATTTTTCGGCAATTTTTAGAGTTAGTATATGGCCCCGGTAATTTGAAATGTACGTTTAAATTAAGTATATGCTGATTTACATTTTAAATTTAACGGAAACTGATCGAAAATGCCGAATTGACTTACGAAACATATCCCATTGTGTTCGAAATGGGGGTATTACACTAGGGATGATAGTCGTTGAGTTTCGTTTCGAGTCCGAATGTAAAGTCAACATTTTCGGGAAGAAAAGAAAAAATAAATAATTTTTTATATAAATATACTCTCCCCCATTGTTTCTCTCTCCCCGACATACCGACCCTAGCCCTCCACCACCCATCGTCGCCCCCTCCCTCCGGACCTCGTTGCCGACCCTCCACCTAAGTACTTCCCTCGCCCCTCCGCGTTAACTCCAGCCTCCCCTTCTCTTCTTCAAAACCCGCGCCCAATCCTTTGAAGACCACCGCCGGCCCCTGGATCTGCCACCACCGCTTGACAAGACCTCCCTGCCACCTCCAGCGCTGCCTCTAACCCCCTTCTCCGATCAAAAAGTGAGTTTTTTTTTAATTTAATTATTTTTCTACTCGTTTTATTCGTGTAATTAGTTAAGTGATTTCTACGTATAAATCATACTAGATCAGAAAAGATTAGATTTTGATTAAAGGAAAGATTTGATTTTGGAAAAAATAAAAAGACATGATTTTGAAAAATATAAAGACATGGTTTCTAAAATCTAAATAGCGAATAAAAAAACTTGAATTTTATATAGATTTCATGTGAATAAAAATTAGATTTTTTTTTTTATAGATTACATGGTAATAAAAATATGATTTTTACCATAGGGAAAGCGAATAGAAATATAATTGTTATATGAAATAATTTGGAGTAAAAATATACTTTTTATACGAGATGATATGAAATTATTTATAGCATGTCGAAAAATGTTATTTTTGATTATAAATAACATACATAAGAACATGATTTGTATGTTTGAAAAGAATGGATTTTTAATTGTGAAAGATACTATTTTTATATATATAATTATATGTGAAAAAATATGATTTATATATATATGAAGTACAGTTATAAAAATACAATCCTTAGTTCGATAAAAATATTTTTATCTTATGTATGATATGATTTTTATAAAACTAAAAATAGAATTTTATCGAAGTATGAAGTTAATTTTTAAGAAAGCTAAAAATGGGATTTCTATCGTATATATGAAAATATTTTTGGTTCGATAAAAATATGATTTTTATCAAATGTATGTTGTTTATAAAATGCTCATACAAAGAAAAATTATTTATGGGTTAAAAATATGATCTTTAACGTAGGTATGCTATGTAAATTGGCAAATCAGAAATTCAGAAAAGAAATGGTGGAGTGGATCCCAAAGGTGAGAACTCCTCACTGGAATTATTTATGTACAATTATTTATTTTATAACTGCTGTTAACCCATGAAAATACATGTTCAATGTGTCGTCAAAGTCATGTTGTTGTTTGTTAGGTCGTAGGGCTCGATACGTGAAATGCCAAGTCGTTCTGAAGCCATGTCGTAGGGAAAGACAGGAACCATGCCGTCTCCAGTTATGACATATCAGCCAGGTCATCACAATCCATATCAAATCATGAAAGCTAAATCATATACCTCCATGTCGCAACCATGACTCTTCTGAATCATACCATAGTTCGTCAGGGTGATCCTAGAAGGTTAGGTTGTTCCAAGCTGTGTTGTACTTGCTTTATGGCATTAAAGAAAGCTAAGTTGTTCAATAGACAGTCCGCTCTAATGTAATGACGTAAAATAAGGTTGGGATTCATGACAGATAGCGATATGACATTATGCTATTATTATCCATGACGTTCAGCGACATGATGAGAAAGTCGTGAACGAAATATGATATTGAAATGAGGTTAGCGTTATACCGTAACCAAGATAAGTCGTACCTCGCCATGTCAATCCGTAAAAACCAGGTCAACCTCAAGTCATATCGTAAGTTATTATCTCATCTGTTATTCATGTCGGCCTTAAACCATGTCGAGTTAGCCAAATCGTTGAAAGGCATATCAAGACAAAAGGGGCCAAGTTGTTAAAACCGAGTCGTAAGTAAGAGAGGTCGATCATACTACTATGCCGTGCCACACCAAGTTGCTCCAAGCTACATAAGTCGAAGTTGAGTCATGTCGGCCTCGTATATGGTGTTAAACCAGTGTTGTGACATGAAGAAAAGCCGCAATGATTATCACACTATTCACCATGTCAAGAACGACATGAAGTGGGTCACATAACGTGCTACCCTTCTGAAGTCAGGTCGTTGCACAACATCAAGTCGTAACACGTTCATAACAGATGTACCATGCCGCTCCGCGGCATGGTATTAAAAGCATTTCACTATGTAAAGCTGTGTCAATCCGCATCATAAGATCATGTCGAATGGAATTAAGTCGTGCCTAAGTCGAGGCATCATGCCGTTCATACCGCAGGGACCACAACAGAGTAAAGTCAGACGCCACAATGTCATTCCGCTTGATATTATACGGAGTCAAGTCGCTGGACGTGCCGCAATAGAAGCTATGCCGCTCCAATGAGTGGATAGAGAAACCAACCCGCCATGCGACATGAGTCATGTCATCGCCAAGATGAGTTATGTCAGTGGCGACATGAGTCATGTTGTTTGTCTGTATAATTATGAAACTGCCATCTGGTCTAAAGATCACCTATAAATACCCCTCATAATTCATTTGGAAGGGGGACCGAAAATTCAATTTCGTGAGGAGACTCCGTCAAATTCAAAGCTCTTTTACAACTTCTCTAATGGCTTCTATGAATTCATCAACACCTTTCTAACTTCTTGAAGATCAAATCCAAGTCAATGTTCATGAGAGCTTTCTAAAATTGGATCTAAGCACCTTCAATCTCATTCAAGCTACAAGATAAATCTCTCAAACATCATTCAAAAGATCTCTAATCCTCTTTAAAGCCTAAATCAAATGCAAATTCATTATGAAATATATGAAGATCATGAGAAAGGATCAAAGCACACAAATGATTGAAGATTCCTTACAAAGCTAAATTTCTTCCCCGTTCTTCACCAAATTTAAGAGAAGTTAAGTCATAAATAGAGTTAGGAGAGAGAAATGATTGTAATGAGGGAAAATTCATATGTTGTAAGCTTGAATATTACAATGAGATTTGATTGAAAGTAGATGTAGATTTGTAGAGAATCGAACCACTATAAAAATTCCTTTGTGTTCTTACTTGCTTTTATTCGTTTATTTTGCGATTTCGTGGTTTCATATTCTTACTGAATAGGTGAAGTGTAGTATTTACACCTTCGGTGTTTGATCCCAAATTTGGAGCAAACATTTGGCACCCACTGTGGGGTCGCGTTCACACTTCTCTCAATCTTAAGAGGCTTGCCATTGAAGTTCTAAGCCTACTTCTATGGTAGATTTCATAAATCCTCGATCCAAACTAATCGGCCAACTCTCTTTCAAACTCAAAAGGTCTCTACCAAAATCCAAAGAGTTGCACGAAGTTATGCCTCTACCGAAAAACTACGACAATAAGTCCACCGGATATTCAGGAAGTGTCGATCATGAAGCTATCACCAACCCACGAGCTAATCTTTCAAATGTTGATCGATCCTTGGGCTGTGGAGTTGGCGTAACTCAAGATCAACTGGATACGGTTGTGGGCGACTTGAATATTTCACACAAAGCTTTAATGGATAAGCTTGATGTGCTTATGGCCACTCAAACGAATCTCATATCTTTAAAAGTTGACTCACAAAAATGCGGTAAAGTTGTAAAAAATGTCTCCGTCATTCCACAAACTAATAACCCGACTGTCGCTGAAACTGTGGAAGCTAGAATAACCCATAGCAAATTTAAAGCTGTTGACACCGATTCCAATAAGAAAGTTGAAACTTTGGTGGATAAGATGGAAACTCTTCTTGTTGCTCGAGCCAATCCAGCACCTTGCAAAATTGAAACCGACTTAAATGGGAATGAACACTCGCTGGTGTTAGATCATAATCGCGATCACGAGGTAAATGAAGTTGATGTTCAGTCGAATATTAGAAATGAAACCAACATTGAAGATTTCAAAACAAATCTCGAAGCGTTCAAACAAGTCCCGTCAAAGAAAATACACGAGAACAAGTACGGTTCCCAGAAGGTTGCAAATCCTAATGAAGGGGCATTTCTTCAGACCGAGAATACAGGTCCTCATCTTGTTAGCCGTCATTGCCTGCCCGAACGAATGTCAAAGAGAAGGGCCGATGTCTGCCCCATGGAACAATGCAAAGACAAGGAGCCTATCTCAGGAAATAGCATTAAGCATGTAGGAACCTTTAACAATGCTATCATGGATACTCCCGTCGATTCCCAAGCCAACAGTCTAATCATGAACGAAACACAAAGGAATTATGTAACTCAAAAAGAATTTGTTGCCGCTATGACCTGTTTGCACCAGAAAATAGATGCTTCAAATGGGATGTTGCTGAATCAAATAAGGGCTCTCGAAACCGCTCAAGCCAACCTCACAAACCGTGTAGAACAATTTGGTGTGCAAAGGAGCATGTACCTTACTATTTCAGATTTTCGTACAGAGAATTGTGGTAATCGTGATAATAAGGAAAGCAAGTTCAAGCAATCTTCCACCCCTACCAGTCCAATAAGCCACATGAAGGATGTCGGAGGGCCAAAAAGAACATATGGAGACAAAGGGGAAAAAGCGAACAAGAGATTTCACTTTTTCAAGTCTAAAGAATTAACACCATTAAATGATACCTCGGAGAACATCTTCTTTGCCACTAAAGGCGCAGGGTTCTTTCCAGAGCCACTACCAATATTAAAGATCTCAAACAAAGCAGCGACATCTGTAAGTTTCTGCCATTATCACAACCAACCTGGTCAAGATACTGATGATTGCAGACATCTGAAGATCTCAATCGAGATGTTGGTTAGGGGGAGCAAGCTTCAAAAATATGTCAGGAAATCGCATACGACAAATCCTCTTTCAACGCCACAAAAGCGAAGCACATCCGTCAAACGATCAAGCCCAGGTGGAGAGGCTCCAATGAGTAACCGTGCAGGGCCAACGTTCAATATTACGGTGAATAGTCCTCGCTCAGACAATAAAAGTTGGGGGAAGATGCAAAGCTATGCAAGTTCTCAAGAGTATAACCCGACGGAGGCAATGATCCCAATGAATTACAAGCTACTGTTCATCCAATGATCGCCCGACACTTCCATACTGAAACTCAGTAAAAGCCGATGTTGAAATATTTGAGTCTAACCAGCAAAGGTCATATGTTATCAGCCAAGAGCATCTTAATGGCATCAACAAACTATCAACCTTTGATGAAGTTACAATACTGGGAATCCGGAATAACGACCGCTTGTGACAACATTCTACATAAAAACATTACTTAGTTTCTATAAAAAATTATTATACTTCCCTTTACAAATATTAACCTCCTATGTTAAAAAGGGGAATTGTAATTGAGCAATTACTATATCAATTTTCCTATAATAAGAAGTCTGCATTTGTTGTACTTCGATTATTCCATTATATCGAAAGTCACTAAAACCGATTTAATATTGCAGGACGCTTACTGGCTCGCAGTCTGATAAATTCTGGCGACCCTTTCTAACATACCCCATTTGGATAGCCCAAATGTTGGGTACCGAAAGCATCATATGGAGTAAACCCGGTGATGTGAAGTGCCACTTTGCAAATCAAATGAAAATTTATCCAGAGTTAGACGATGAAAATCATAGCAAATGGGCATTGTGTCATAGAGCTGCATATTCCATTAAAGAGGTACTACTTCAAGTAGGAAGTTGGAAACATCAAATCTCCAACTTCAAGTCATTTACCAAGATAAACACCACGTGGTTCAAGGAATGTTGACTCCCTTGTGGTTCAACAAGTCTGAGTGATATTTATAACACGCCTCGGCAATGATATTCCAAGCGTGAAGTGCAACGAGCACCATTCCGCACGTAAAGCGAAGATGTAATGCATCATCCGGAAAATCAAAAAGGGAAGTCATGCAGTGAATTTAACAAGATCGCCAAAGCCGAATCTGCTCAGTCTAATTGTGAAAAATAACGCTTGACGAGCGCTTATTCCGTAGAAAATCGATGATGCTTCACGACCCCTAAAATTACCAGTCCAAGTGACAAATACACCTAAGTATAGAGATAAAAAGCACTACCTTGAAAAGTAGAAGGAAGGGGTTGCGAAGGGTCAAACAGTGAGTAAGTTTCACAATAAACGAACTAAAGGGTTATAAGTTTCACTGAAAGGACATTTCTCTGAGGAAAAATACCATGGCCAGCATACACCATTAAGAAAAGGCTTACCGAGGCGAAGCTGAACCATCCTAAGTTGGAGAAGTTAGCATATTGTCTGCTCATTGCCTCAAAGAAGAAAAGGCCACACTACCAAGCCCATTTATCAAAGTTCTTACCAATGAACGACTAAAGCAAGTTCTCTTCTGCTCATAAGCTTCAAAAGGATAATTGAAGTAGGATATTGAGCTTAGCCAATATTACATCACTTACCATCCTCGAAGAACTATAAATGGATAGGCTTTATTCGGTTTCATCGCTAAGTTTACCGATTAAGGAGAAAGGAAGGAGGAACCAGATGAAGCGACCATCTTCTAAAAGAGCGGAAGCATACACATAGCCAATTAAAACCTGGTGACCGCTACGGCACATCCTGATAAGGATAGCTCAAGCATCTGTTGCTTAATACTCAAACACCATCCATAGTAAATATGAAGGTGTGAAGTACAAAGCCGCAGACAGGGGGCATCAGAAATTGAGAAATCAAATGATGTGACACTCCGACTACAAACAAAATTGTAAGTTTCACCGTAGGGGCACCTTCTTAATTGCAAGGTTCAGGGCCCTAGTTCTAACAAATCGCGATGAAAAATCCGATAAATGGACTAGCGTCCACCCTGTGAAACAACGCAACTCTAAAAACCCAAGACCTCCCCGAGGGGCACCCGGTTCATCGCCGATGCCATTAAGATATGGATGGATAGCGAAACAAACACCGGGCTTTTGAACCCAAGACCGCTCCGAGGGGCACCCGGTTCATCGCCGACGCCATTAAGGTATGGTCGGATGGCGATATAAACACCGGGCTTTTGAACCTAAGACCTTCCCAAGGGGCACCCGTTTCATCGCCGATACCATTAAGATATGGCCGGATAGCGATACAAACACCAAGCTTTTAACCAAAGGCCTCCCCGAGGGGCACCCGGTTCATCTCCGACGCCATTAAGATATGGCCGGATAGCGATACAAACACCGGGGTTTTAACCAAAGGCCTCCCCGAGGGGCACCCGGTTCATCATCAATGCCATTAAGATATGGATGGATAACGAAACAAACACCGGGATTTTGAACCCAAGACCTCCCCGAGGGGCACCCGGTTCGTCGCTGACGCCATTAATATATGGCTGGATAGCGATACAAACACTGGGCTTCTAAACCAAAGACCTCCCCGAGGGGCACCCGGTTCATCACCAACGCCATAAAGATATGGCTGGATAGCAGTACAAACACAAGGTTTTCAGAGATCTCTTCGGAGGCATCCGTTCAGATGCTGGATTTTCAAAATCCAGCTTTTAATTCCAGGTCTACCAAACCCAGTTACTGATGGACCCAAAGACCTCTCCGGAGGCGTCCAATAAGTTCAACAAGTGTTTGATTTTTTCAGACTCAACGAACAACGGATCAAAGACCCATTCGAGGGCATCCTCTCATAAGCCGAATCTTCCAAATTCTGTTAGTGACGGAACTAAAGACTTTCCTCAAAGAAATCTGATAAATCCTACAAGTAACTAATCCACTCAGTTACTATGAACAACAGATTCCTTTATCTAACTGTAAAAACCATGCCTAATTTTCAAGATATTAAAACCAATTGTGGTATGGGGGCATTACCATCGCATTAATGAAATCTAATGACGCTCTCTTAAACATACTACAATCCGATCATAATTTCATGAAAACCCGACATTAGGTCACTCCAACCAGCAAAACTGATTTTCTAAAATAACTAAGATGAAATTAAAAGATCCTAATAAAACAGTTATCCACGTGAAAGGGTTGTGAGCATCGTCTTAGTCAAGATCAGGAAAATCCAATAAAGTTGGTCTGTCATAACAAATAACTTGTGGTGCAGAATTTGTATTTCAAATATAAATGAAGCATGAAATGCAAAAAATATAAAAGCACAGCGAAACTAAAAGCAAAATTTAAGGCATGAAAATCAGGACACAATTTCCTGACAGCAAAGCAGAACTATATCATAAAGTCATAGGTTAAAGTGCAGGATATCGGACAACAGAGTGCATAAAGATAACAAGTACAAGAGTAATAAGCGGGGACTGGCGCCCGCATATACAACCGGCTTGAATACAACGCACAAAAGAAAGTAATTAACAACCAAGTTGAGCAACTACTATGCATGATCATTTCTTCTTGTCACTTGATCTCAAAGCTGGCTTGTTATGTAAAGGCGGAGGGGTCTCTTCCACGTTACTCTGATTCTCTTGGGAAGAAAAAATGGTAGCCTCCATCTCCTTCTTCTTCTTCTTCTTAGACAATAAGGACTTGGCAGACTTCTTTCGTTTCTCCTTGGTAGTAACCCATGGACTCTCATCTGCGAGGTCGTCACTAAGGCTGTAGTCAACAACATCCAAATCTGAGAAGGCACCGATCTTTGCATCCTATGACTCAGGAGCTGTAACAAGCAAGGATGTGTTACTAGGAGGAATGGGAGTAATGACAGAAGTAAGCGGAAAAGTTTTCAATGGTGATTTAGCCCTAATAGCTCCTGTTGTCATTGCATTGCCTATGGTAGGAGAAGACGGGGGTGAAATTAAATTCAAAGTATGGAAACATTGAGCATAATAAGCAAGGGACCCAGGTGAATCGAAAATGGACTCTAAGCACGACAGGGTAAAGTTAGTTTCAATTTTACCTGTATCTAGAAGATTCTCCGAGGGATCCCTATGCTCAATTCTCCAGTGATTGGGATTGTCATCATCAGCCTCATCGTTTTCACCATGCTCATTAGCAATATCCTCTGTATTAATGTCCCCCTCAATGGTGACATTTTTATCTTTAGGAGCATCAACTGGGTTAGCTAATGTTTGTGAGCCAGAAGCTTCAAAGGCCGAGGGATCAACAGGAAGGTTGAGATCAGGTTGAGTTTGAACTTTTTCACCGGAAGTACCGGTCCTTTCGTTTATTAGTTGGCCTTTCCTTCTGCCAAAGCATCTCTGGACCTACCATCTAGGAGTTTGATAATGAGTTCGTCCTCGCTACAATCATCACCGTTAATCTCAAGCACTCGCTCCCAAACAAGCGCTAAAGTACGTGAAAAATTATCCCCTAACTAATGCAAACTCCCATGGCTCATAACACTGTATACGTAGAAGCGGAACATGTCATCATCAGCTTCATCCATAGCTTGTTCGTGGGTCTCTTCTGCAATCATCTTATCTTTCTCATGAGATTCGACCTTGGCCATCAGTGTCTGGTTGGAATCCCTCAAAGACTTTACTTCCTTACGTAGATTGGCGGCATCGTCCCGATATTGTTTAGAGAAATCCTTCTCTACAACCAATATGGCATCAACATTACGCTTGGCAGTTAAGGCATCTTTTTCTCTTTTTTTGGAAGCCTCGAGTTCATCCGGGAGCTTCTTAATCTCGTGATCTAACGCTTCCAACCCTGCAACTCTTTTATTGAGAATCGCGATAGTAGCATCACGATCATCCAAAACCTTTTCCCATTTTGAATTTATCACTCTCCAACTTGGCAATCTCCAACTCGACATTTTTTGTGAGATGGGAACTATGGCGCTTTTGGAGGTCATCGCCAAGTTTCTCCCATCCGCGCAGCTTTCTGTAAAAAACATCTCTTACGATGTTCCATTTTGTTTCGAGTTGACTTTTAGCAGTATCAAATTGGGTGTGTGTTTGACTTATAACTGCTTCCACTTCCTTGAGAAAATCATGGGCATCAGTTATACCTACTCCACGATCAAAGTAAAGCCCTTTCAAGTTCCAACCTGGGAGCTTTTCAGAAAAAGAGACATTTGTTGAACCAGGAGTGTGACGAGATTTATTAATAATCGAATGGATCTCGGCTGACGGACCGGAAGGGCCGGACGATGAAGGAAGTTGAGGCTTAATAGGCAGCTTTTCTACTCGGGAAAGCTTATAAGAACCACCCCTTCCTCGTTTCCTCCCTTGTTCCTCTTTATCAAGAGTGTCTTCCCTTAGCCAGCTGCGTCTTCTAGCCTCTTCCTCTTTTTCCTCACGTATCTTCTTCCTATGTTCCTCAGTTAGGACGGATTCTGAAGCATGCAAAGACTGGGAAGAGGATTTCAAGGACAGATTAAGATGGGGTTGCTCACGGTGATGTGATGATTGTTGAGGTTCAGATCGTAGTAAGTGCTTTGGATCGATAGCTTTGCTCCTTTTACTAAATTCTGATCTGATTCCTGATAAGTGTCTCTTGTGCATATCTAGACCTGAAATGAGTCATGAATGAGTTTCTGATACTTAAAACTACAAAGAATCTCTTTAGAATACAGAAAAAGAATTGGAATGCACAAGATGAATTTCTTTAGAAGGGTATTGTTATTCACAGACCGGTTATACCCCCTGGGTATAAGGGGATGCCTAAAGGTTTAAGATGTTTTTCCGACTCAGTAGAGGATGCGTCCCTAAGTTCAGTTTCTATGGTTTGAGGATTGAGAGGTTGGGTAACTGCACCATCCTGACTAAGATATCTAGAGGAGTTGAGATCACTCAAATCATCAAATGTACCTGCAGAATCTTCCTTAGCTGCAGGGGAATCGCCAGTTATAGTCTCGATATTTGGATTAGTTTCTAATGCGATTACGTCATCCCCATCATATTCAGTCCCGCGCTCAAATTCAGAAGGATTCACTTCCCTACTATCTCTCTTAACCTGTTCGAAATCTAATTCTGGCTCAAAATGTGGAGAAGTGTTCTCTTTCTCTGTCAACTCAGCCGATGTTATAGGATCCTTGCCCCTATGAAATTTAGAATCCTCATCCTTATTCGAAGTCGTTGACAAGGGCAACGTTCTTCCACTGGTAGGCTCTGAACATCTTTTCAAAGAAGTGTCAGTAATAGGATTTTCATCGGTCTGAGTTGCCTTTCTGTCATCAGAACAGTCGACGTTCAACTATGCAGGGTTAGGTTTAGGAGTGGAAGGTCCAACCTTGCACAAAAACATCCTCAAAAGGTGAAGTAGCTCATATTGGCGAAGAGTATTTTCAGTAATTAGAAGTTTTCTACTTCTCTTGGCCCCGTCAACAGCTTTCATTGTTTCGTATGTGGCTTTAAGAGAAGAGGTTGCTTTGTTGTCTTTAATCAGGGTAGGTAGTACTGCATTTTGAAAGAAATAATGTAAGAACGTGTAACTCAAAAGAAAGATAAATTCAGGGCCACTTAGTAAACTACACGTACCTCCATCGGTCCATTGCCCTCGGAATGGTTCGAGGCATCTAACGAAGAAAAATTGGTTTAAAAATCCTGAAACACTATCCGGTAATTCGAGAAATAGCATCTGATTTCTGGCACCTTCAACATGCATAATAGAGGGGGTGTCCTTCCTACTCTTGAAAGAACACAAGTACCGAAGTTCCCGGAAAGTAGGCTCTTGCTTTGTCGTATCCATGTAAAGGACATAAAGGCCCAGTAGAACAGTGTAGCCATTAGGATGGAGTTGGAAAGGAGCGATGCCTAGATGGTTTAGGCTTCTCCCTAAAAAAGGATTAAACGGGGGAATAGCGCTAGCTGCAAGCATTTGTTTGCTTACGGCAACATATCCAGCAGGAGGGTCATCAGCAAATGCGCCATCTTTTGGTAATATCGCATCCGTAAGAGGAATTCCGTATTGACCACACAATAGTTCGTATTGCTCCTGAGTTTGGGTGGTTGATTGTCTCTCTTGATCCCTGGCTTTAATCGGGTGAAGGTCCGAAGGAAGGGGGCAGAAACTTGGCTAGAGGTTGTAGCTGCTTCAGTCTCAGAAACCTTGTTTAAAGAGGAATCGGCTTGTGCCGAAGAAGTCTCTTTACTTTGAGGAAGAATTTACTTTTCAGTAGTCATTCTACACAGATATACTTGAATACATTTCAAATTTTCTAGTAGCAAGAATTGAAGAATAAAAGTATGAAAACACATAAAAAAATTGTAACAAAGGGTCGAGGTCTAATCCGCCATTAACGAGATGAAGCTTTAGAATAAAAAGAGGAATAGGAATGGATGCTCGGGTTAGAGGTAATATAAGGAGTGTGGCATGAATGGGCCGAGGTCAGTTCAAATTAAAGCCCATAACGACTTAGAGGGTCTCCAGCGACATATATAAAAAAGAATAAGCTAAAGCAAGTCTCGACATGGTGTTAACTCACGACATAGATCCAAGGGTGCCTAACGACTTAACTAAAATACATGGGAAACATATCACAAAATATAAGGATTTGAAGCCCATGCTATTTCTAATAACATGAACTTCGAGGGGCAAATGTTAACCGATGAAAATACATGTTCAATGTGTCGTCAAAGTCATGTCGTTGTTTGTTAGGTTGTAGGGCTCGATACGTGAAATGCCAAGTCGTTCTAAAGCCATGCCGTAGGGAAAGAAAGGAACTATACCGTCTCCGGTTATGACATATCAGTCAGGTCATCACAATCTATATCAAATCATGAAAGCTAAATCATATACCTCCATGTCGCAACCATGACTCTTCTGAATCATGCCGTAGTTCGTCAAGGTGATCCTAGAAGGTAAGGTTGTTCCAAGCTGTGTTGTACTTGCTTTATGGCATTAAGGAAAGCTAAGGCATTTAACAGACAGTCCGCTCTAATGTAATGACGTAAAATAAGGTTGGGATTCATGACAGATAGCAACATGACATTATGCTATTATTATCCATGACGTTCAACGACATGATGAGCAAGTCGTGAACGAAATATGATATTGAAATGAGGTTAACATTATACCGTATCCAAGATAAGTCGTACCTCGCCATGTCAATCCGTAAAAACCAGGTCAACCTCAAGTCATATCGTAAGTTATTATCTCATCTGTTATTCATGTCGGCCTTAAACCATGTCGAGTTAGCCAAATCTTTGAAAGGCATATCAAGACAAAAGGGGCCAAGTCGTTAAAACCGAGTCGTAAGGAAGAGAGTTCGATCATACTACTGTGTCGTGCTACACCAAGTCGCTCCAAGCTACATAAGTCAGAGTCGAGTCATGTCAGCCCAGTGTATGGTGTTAAACCAGTGTTGCGACATGAAGAAAAGCCGCAGTGATCATCACACTATTCACCATGTCGTGAACGACATGAAGTGGGTCACATAACGTGCCACCCTTCTGAAGTCAGGTCGTTGCACAACATCAAGTCGTAATACGTTCATAACAGATGTACCATGCCGCTTCGCGGCATGGTATTAAAAGCAATTCGATGTGTAAAGCTATGTCAATCTGCATCATAAGATCACGTCGCATGGAATTAAGGCGTGCCTAAGTCGAGGCGTCATGTCGTTCATACCGCAGGGACCACAACAGAGTAAAGTCATGCCGCCACAACACCATTCCTCTTGATATTATAAGGAGTCAAGTCGCTAGGCGTGCCGCAATAGAAGCTATGCCGCTCCAATGAGTGGATAGAGAAACCAACTCGCCACGAGTCATGTTGTCGCCAAGACGAGTTATGTCGGTGGCGACATGAGTCATGTTGTTTGTCTGTATAATTATGAAACTTCCATCTGGTCTAAAGATCACCTATAAATACCCCTCATAATTCATTTGGAATAGGGACTGAAAATTCATTCTCACGAGGAGACTCTGAAACACCCCACCTCCATTAAGGTCACTTACAAAGGGAATGCCTTAACTTTGGTGGAGAGGTATAGGTATGGGACACCGAAATATTTACAAGACAGATAAATTTAAGCAGTGGAATCCAAATATTTATTTCATACGTAGTTCAATACAAAAGCATTACATCAAATTGTCTCAAAACAACTTCAAAACATTACACCATAATTTCTATCTTGATTATTCAATAAAGAAGCATAAACCAAAAAGTAAAAATGTATAAATCCCCAAGGATCATATCCAAATCCATAGCCAATGCAAGAGAGTCCAAGTCATACATCTACTTTCTGGAAGCTTGTAAAGAGTCTGATTAAGCTGGAGTATTTCCGCCCTGTGGATCTGGGGGGGAGGGGGACGGAAGAAAAGAAGACGAAAGGAAACGGGTCAGACAATAAGTCTGGTAAGTTCAGTGGTTACTATTATTTAAACCAGAAAAGGGATCATGACAGTGATAACAGAACATAGGACAATACCCTAATATAAGATAAGAGGGACGTGTGATCGCACCCATTACTATAGTCTCTGCACCTACTTAACCATTGGTTCAACCAGTCCACGTATTTACAACAAACGATCTCCTAAATGATCGGCTCCTACTCACATGTATTCAAGTCCTGTGTCCTTCGGCCCCGCTTGATTGTAGTCACCAATGCTGGTCCCACCATGGGGTGTATCAGTCCGTGGCAACCCGACACGATTCAAGACGCACAGAGTACACTACTGATGCCCAGTGCCTGATTTTTTTCCACTCCGGAGTAAATGCACACCCATACTCCGTCGGAACCTACACTGGCCCACCAACCACCGGCGTTTTGACCGCTAATAATTCAGCCCAGTAATCGTGCCCCACCCTGCCTAGTTTCAGGGTACCATGATACATCTGTGTGGGTTACTGCTGAAATGGGTCCCTGCTACAAGGGTTTTCAAATCAACATGTTTATTTGGTTAAGCGTCCAAGTGTACCTAACCTAGTCCATTCGTTTTAGTTAACATGTTTAATCGGTTAAGTGTTTTCCTATTTTACTTAACCCTACCAATCCTGACTTAGCTTTAATTTAAAGCACCAACCACTCACACTAGACAGGTCTTGTTGTGGTCACTGGATATGCCAGTCGGTTCCGAACAGATTTACACCACAACTCAGTCTAACCTCGGGTTCTTTTTGGGCTTGATGCACTAACCACCCACATTAGACAGGTGTTGTTGTGGTTACTGGATATGCCGGTCGGTTCCGCGCAGATTTACACCACAACTCAGTCCAACCTCGGGTTAGGCATATTTGTCTTTTCTAAATTCATATTTTTCTATATATGTCAAATTTCTTTATGTAAATTAATTTTAATTTACTCATGCCATAATTATCTTTTCAAATGTTGCTCACAATAAATGGTATATCAAGTATACCATTTTACGAAAAATCCTGTGCCATGAATTTTTATGTTTCCCCCTCGTTATCTCCATAGAACGCATGTATGAATTACATAAAATGATGGGCTATCAAATTAGGCCAAACCCATAAACAAAAAGGGGTAAAAATTAAGGAACAGGACATAAACATAAAATAGCATACATTAAACTTATCACATGTAACTTGGCATAGATGTATCATTATCTCAACTAAACAGGTAAAGGTGAACTTGTGACTGAGTCATGTAAACTTGATATGGGTCTATCATGGAGGTTTAACACATAAACAAGATTTAAACCGCAATTTAACATACTAACTTATGTATGTCAAAACATAAGAAAGCTACTCTAACCATTTTTAAATTGCAACTTAGCATGATAACTTATGTGTGTTAAACATAAGAGGATTGCAATTCCAACTTTTTACAACATAAATAGATTCAACTTGACATGGTTCTCACTATTCACGAATGTTAATCTACATGTTGGCATGTGATTTAGACCCTAGACTTGCAAATAACCATCAAATTTCAACATGACATGTTTCACCATTTTATTGGCATAATAATTTCTGTACCCAATAGTAATAACATACAATGTTGTACATCACCCAAGCATATAAACATGAAATATACAACATGTTCATCGCCATAAGCATATAGACATGAAATATACAACATGTTCATTGCCATAAGCATATAGACATGATTAATTACAACGATACTTTAAGATAAACGAGAATCAAATCTTATACATAAGCATCGTACTATATTCCAATTACAACATGTCATGAATTCAGTCGAAAGGAATGTTTAAATCTACGTAACAACTAACTTACAAACTAAAAAGTATTCTTGCATTCTGAAATCTGAATTCTGAAATTGGAGATGCACTCCTTTGAAGAAGATCGTTGAATTAGACTCTCTTTAATTTGATTTTTGATTCAAGTTCTTTAACTCATCTTTGAACTGGAAATGGTGACGGCTACTCCAAGTCTTCTACTGACGGCATTTCAGTTCTAGGTTTATTTTTCAGTGTGTTTTTAGGTTAGGCATTGAGTTGTTTATATAGAATTTCAGTTTGATTATAGATGTCAGATGAACCTAGGGTTAATCACAACCACTCAAACCTGATTAGGACCATTCACAAACCCTAGTGACTCAGCAGCGAGTCAGTAGTCGTTCAAATTATAGATCTGGCCAGGGGCCAGGTCGACCTCTAAGGGGGGAGGTCGACACTAGGGTCGACTCCTTGGTCGATCGGCTTAGGCGGGAATTTTCCCGCCTAGCCCGCTTTTGGCTTCTGTTTGAATTTTGAACTCGTTTTCGAACTGTTTGAATTTATTTGAATTTCTGAAACTTCTGACAGCCATAACTTCTTCATACGAAGTCCAATTTATGCAAACTCAGACTCTATCTAAACCAGAATTCCAAGACGAACACAATGGCGTAACCCGTTTCCCTTAATTCTTGCATTTTAAATTAAGTATTCTAGGGTTCATTATTATAACATGAATAGAAAATACAGGGTGTTACATTCTCCCCTCCTTTTAGGAATTCATCCCCGAAATCTCCAAGTCGAGAAGAACTTATATCCTACCATCAAATCAACCATCTACTCAACCATCAAACACAGGCGTCTAATGTCCTTAAAAGATTTCTAATGCTTCATGATCATATGCATAGTTTGTGTATATGTCCTTATTTAATGCAAAATCAGGTGGTCTACTGATTCAGTTGACCTCCTTAATGCAAATTATGTTAGTGCCATGAGTCCGTTATGAATGCAAATTTTCCTACTTAAAATTTCTTACATGAGTGCACAACCATTCATACAAATGCAATGTCTATATGATAACACATCAAGTTTTAATCCATAAACCAATACATATATGCATATGCAATATGGAAGTGACTGAGCCGATCTAGTACCTAATGTGTGTGTATATGCATCCACTAGCAACCACTTGCAACCATTAATCATAACATGTTTCAATTACATGTTTACATCCAAATAGGTTCCTACGTAAGGATAAAGGATAGGATCGAGGAGACATACCTAAAAATATAGATACGAGCATAAACTTAAGGAAAAAGAGATTAAAGATGTACCCTCAAAAAGAAAAGGGTAGGTTGCGCGTATACGGTCCTCGGTTTCCTAAGTCGCTTCTTCCTCGGCGTTGCTCCATTGAACCTTGACGAGCTTAACTTCACGGTTGCATAGCTTTCTGACTTCTGTTCCCAAGATACGGGTTGGAACTCTTCTCACAGTTGCTTCTCATTCAACTTCAGGTTCTTCTATCATATTTGGTTCTACCACTTCCGCAGACTCGTGTAAGCACTTCCACAGGTGAGAGACATGAAAGACATTATGAATCCCGGCAAATCTTTCGGGCAGCTGTACCCTATAAGCCATCTTCCCAATCTTCTAGATGATAGGGAACGACCCGACAAATCTTGGTGCTAACTTTCCTGCGGATCCAAAGCGAACGACGTTCCTCAAAGGAGATACTTTAAGGAACACCATGTCTCCAACTTCGAACTCAAGGTCAATTTTTCTTTTGTCTGCGTAGGACTTCTGTCTATCTTGGGCAGTCTTCATTCTTCTTCGTATCAAGTCTACTTTCTCTGAAATCTCCCTAATCATGCCTGGTCTAAGTATGAGCTTGTCTGTTGACTCCCACCAGCAAGTTGGTGACCTGCACGGTCTTCATATAAAGATTCGAAAGGCGCCATGCCTATGGTGGCTTGGTAGCTATTGTTGTAAGCGAATTTCACCAAAGGTAGATGATCCTCCCATGTACCTCTGAAGTCAATAATGCATAACCTCAAGAGGTCTTCTAATACTCTGTTGACTCTTTCCGTCTGGCCATCAGTTTGAGGGTGATAGGCCGTGCTTAAGCATAACTGTGTGCCTACAGCCTCTTGTAAACTCTTCCAAAACTCACTCATGAAGATAGGGTCTCGATCACTCACTATGCTGGAGGGTATCCCACGGAGTCAAACTATCTCCTTAAGATATATGGATGCTAGAGATGAGGCAGTCCTGCTACTCGTGACGGGTATAAAGTGGGCGCTTTTTGTGAGCTTGTCCACTATTACCCAAATGCTGGTATTTCGCCTTCTTGACCAAGGCAACCCATCTATAAAGTCCATTTGTCCCATTTCCACTGTGGGATCTCTAGAGGATGGAGCGGACCACCAGGTTTCTTCTGCTCCACCTTGAATTGTTGGCATATTAAACATTTAGAAACAAATTCAGCTACATCTTTCTTCATGCCATTCCAAAAGAAAACTCTTTTGATATCTTTATACATTTTGTCTCCACCTGGGTGTATGGTCATCTTGGAATGGTGTGCCTCTTCTAGAACCGTATTTACCAAGCCCCTTGCCTGTGGGACACATAGTCTTCCATCTTGTCTCAAACAGCCCTTAGCATCCATGGAGTATCTATTGAGGTGACTAGAAGTCTCACCCCTAATTAATTTGTCCATTGCTTCGGCTAGCTGAGGGTCTTCTCTTTGCGGACCACCCGGGGGCCAGGTCGACCCTAAAGTCGACCCCCAGGTCGACCTCTAGGGGGGAGGTCGACACTAGGGTCAACTCCCTGGTCGACCTGCCTGGGCGGGAATTTTCCCGCCCAGCTAGCTTCTAACTTCTGTTTGAATTTTGAACTCGTTTTCGAACTGTTTGAATTTATTTGAATTTCTGAAACTTCCGACAGCCATAACTTCTTCGTACGCAGTCCAATTTACGCAAACTCGGACTCTATCTCAACCAGAATTCCGAGATGAACACAATGGTGTAACCTATTTCCCTTAATTCTTACATTTTTAATTAAGTATTCTAGGATCCATTATTATAACGTGAATAGAAAATACGGGGTGTTACAGACTCCGTCAAATTCAAAGCTCTTTTACGACTTCTCTAATGGCTTCTATGAATTCACCAACACCTTTCTAACTTCTTGAAGATCAAATCCAAGTCAATAATCATGAGAGCTTTCTACAATTGGATCTAAGCACCTTCAATCTCATTCAAGCAACAAGATAAATCTCTCAAACATCATTCAAAAGATCTCTAATCCTCTTTAAAGCCTAAATCGAATGCAAATTCATTATGAAATCTATGAAGATCATGAGAAAGGATCAAAGCACACAAGTGATTGAAGATTCCTTACAAAGCTAAATTTCTTCCCCTTTCTTCACCAAATTTAAGAGAAGTTAAGTCATAAATAGAGTTAGGAGAGAGAAATGATTGTAATAAGGGAAAATTCATATGTTGTAAGCTTGAATATTATAATGAGATTTGATTGAAAGTGGATGTAGATTCATAGAGAATCGAACTACTATAAAAATTCCTTTGCGTTCTTACTTGCTTTTATTCGTTTATTTTGCGATTTCGTGGTTCCATATTCTTACCGAATACGTGAAGTGTAGTATTTACACCTTTGGTGTTTGATCCCAAATTTGGAGCAAACAACTGCATATATGAACTGTTCCCCGTCATCCACAGACCATGGAAGGCTTGTTTGTTTGGTTGTGTCTTTGGATTGATTTGTTTGTGTGAATTTGGTTTGTGATATGAAATGGAAAATAAATATTCATGTGTTGAATAAAATAAATACTCATTTACAAATCGGACGATTTGTTTATGTACACTTATTTGACTGATATGGATTGGGACGATAAATTTTACACATCGCCCAAATGCACAAATAAAATCTGTGTTTGTTGATTGAAACCCCACACGGGTGTTGGGATGATATTTGACGTACACTAATCCCAATTGTTTAGTGGTACGTCGATCGATTGGTTGACAGGCTGTATAAGCGTTAATTAATTATATTTAATGCTTATGCAGTTGTGTAATGCACTTTGGATGATGGTTGATTGTTTATCACAGTTATTGTATAAATGTGTTGTATGGAATCCATATAATTAACAGTATATGGTAATTGAATGGGTCTCGTTCGAATTTGGAAAATAAAGAATATTTTAAAATAATATTCAGAAAAGGATTAAAGATATTCATGTGTTGAATAAAACAAAAGAAAGAATATTTTAAAATAATATTCAGAAAAAAAATCAAAATATGATTTTCAATGTCCGATTTGGGATATGGACACGAAAATATTTGAGTATATATAGCCATGTTGATTAGATATGCGCCATTTTGGCACAAACGATATTTATATTGATTTTATTCATTTTTTATAACGAATATCGGAAAAGAAATAATTTCAAAATCAAATATTTTGAAAATATCATCATTTATATTATAACAATGTAGAATATTCAATTTTGGTTTAAAATTGAAAAAGAATTTGGAATCGATTTTAAAACGATTTATAAAATACGTTTTGAAATGAAATCGACGAAATATATATAATATATATTATATATATTAAATGGCTTGAATGGAACGCGCCGCGCAGTGATCGTTCGCGAATTTCGACCATTGACTTCGAATTGACGTTACGGGAGATTCGATCGTTGGATTCTCCTAAAACTAAAACCATTGGGTTCGAATCGAAAAGAGCTTTCCAAAGAATATAAGAAATTTGAAATCTAACGGTTGGATTTGGAATTATGTCCAAATCAAATTTGGGAAAGGCCGTTGTAAGTGTAGTTCGATAGCCGTTCACGGATATCGACTATACGGGCCTTAATAAAATTATTAAAAATATTAATAATTTGTGTAAAATCATAATATATGATTTGGAAAGAATTGGGGTGAAAAATTCCATATTTGAAAAAACAAAAATATATTTTTAACGAAATGAACTAGTTATGAAATAGAATTATAATCCAATATTTTTAAATAAATAAGTTGGATTCGAAATGGTTTTAAAAATAACCAGAATTTCCAATATATGAATTGGAATGGATTTGAATCGAAATTATCTTCGGAATATTTCGGTATTGGGTTCCGTTATTATACAGACATTGTGGAGGAATTTGGAAGATATATATATATATATATATCGTTTTTACAATACGATATTTGTTGATTTCAGAATTTGATATTGAATATAAGCCGATATATTTTCTATTCAGAGCCTTGTATTTAATATCAAATGGGATTTTGGGTTTGTCGTGAATAATGTCTTTATTAACACTGTTCTTAAATCCAGTTGAGAAAAGATTAAATCTTTTTATTTATATTTAACTAAGTATACCAATTAATCAATATTTATTTGGAATTGAATTGAGATTGATTTTTGGGTTTTATCGTGAATGGTGTTTTAAATAACACTTGTTCTTTAACCCGATTAACAATGGAAGAGATTTTGGGTTTTTCGTGAATGGTATCTTTAATAATACTGTTTTTAAACCCAATGGGTTTAAGAAAATTAGATACTAACTGGAGATTGGCTAAGTTGAATGGTTTCCTGGGTATTGATATGATGTTTGTTTCGGCCTTCGAGATTAATGCTTTGGGAATTGTTCTCTTACTAATTGATGGTTAGAGATTGATGGGATGTGATTTTGGGTTTATCGTGGACCGTGTTTTAAATGACATTGGTTCTTTAACCCAGTTAAGATAAGATTAATTCTTAGCTTTGAGTAATCATTTATATTGATTTTTGGGAAGATTAAAACTAAGTGGAGTTTAAATGAATCTTTAATTAGATTGAAAAGTGAATGTGATAATTAAAATTATCAATCCAGGAAAATGATTGAGAATGGAGTATCACAAGTTTTGCTCCAATCGATAGTTAAATCTTTAATTAGATTTGAACGTGAAATGGTAATTTTAATATTTACCGATAATACTGTGGTGTTAGATATGTAGTAATACCAGCTTTGCTCCATGGGATGAATAGGTTGGGATTGGGAAATATAATAAATTATTACTTTGGTAAGGTTCGCTAATCCCGACTAGTTTGGAAAACCTTAATATGGTTTGAAATTGTGAAAAGAATATATGAATAAAAGAATATTCTGGATTGGAATGAGTCGTATGTTCTGTTTGTGTAACACTTGTTTATAAAATACACGAGTTATTTGGAAAGACCGGGTTTATCCCATTCTGAATAACTGATACGATGATAAGTCGAAGATGAAGACGGTGGTTGAAGACCGGAGGTCTTCACATCATTTGAATGATTACTGATGTCTTGATTGGGCTGTACACCCAAGACGAGGTAATAAGTAGTGATCGTCTAGACGTACTTGGAGATCGATGGATATGCGAGGGCCTTTCTCCTATATTGGACATATGGGACGAGGAATAAGGTGCCTCCGGTTTCGTTCAAACCTAGAACGGACTTGTAAATGGATTGTGTGTCTGACTTTGGATTTTATTCTATGCTGATTGATTTCTATTAAATATACATCTGCCTGGTGAAGGAGAATTTATTCTCTTACTTCACCCTTCTCTGAGGCGTACGGGATCAGAGGTTGTATATCGACAGACATCAGTCGCATGGCGTGAATTGCCGTTGTGGCATGCCTGAGTGGCAAAGGATTAAGGCTTCTGTTGAAGAGCAGAGTCTTGTGGTTGATGATCAAAGCACGGGTTTAAAATAACATAACTTTGTGCAGCATTAATTCGCGAGCCTCACACCCCGGTGTGAACCAGAAACGAGAGAGGATCCAGTGAGAACATGCGTTTCTTTATAGTTATGGGTGGTGTCAGGGTTTTACACGCCCCCACATTTATATATTTTTACCTATGTGGTTGTTGGAATGCGAGGCGCCTCGGTTATATCGGTCACTATGGTGCCGATGGATGGTTTGGTCAGTATATGACCAGTTTACGCCCTATAGGGTGGAGGAACGCATTATTCAGGCATTTTAACCCACTTCGTGTGGACCGGACCTACGGCTCCTAAGGGATTGACAGAATACTTGTCTTGAGGCTCGGACTAGGGAGTCTCGAAGCGGTAAGGACGATCCCTTGCCTTGGTTCATGATGGGAATCCAACTTCCAATACGTTACATTTTGATTTTAGTTATAATCCTATTTATGGTGACATAGTGGGATGGGGCGCTTATGATTGATACATTTATATTTGAAGTTGATTTCTTCATTATAGTAATAATAAAAGGTTAAATTTCGCGTATCAAACATTATTTGGCTATTATAAGGTAAAACCCTATCCTCTGGTTTGCGTTGCATTGTGTGATGGGACCTGGGTCTTATAATAGCTTCACTATTCTTTATTTAGCATTGCGATGTTTGTTTTATGCACTGGTCTTCTTAGGAGGAAACCTGTTCCGTGTTATACGGTGTGGTCCCTTGATTTACCGAACTTTAAAATCAAATTAATAACCGTTTTAGTTCTCACACCAGTCGCATAACTGACCTGGAGTTTATTGTTTTAACCTAAACTCTGGGTGCCTCTATTTTCTACACGGGCAGCAAGTAGTAGGTTTTTGCAGATACTATATTCACAAAATCCTGGTTTACAGCTGGAACTATACATGGAAATCTCTGTATCCGTGTATATCTTTCAGTTGTGTTTTGTATTAATTTTCCGCTGCATTGTAAATTGTAAATCTCTGATGTTTATCAAATGTATAATATTTATTCATACTTTGTTATATTCTTGTATTCTGATGAAATTATTGTAATAAGCAATGAAATGTTATTCTGTTTGTGTACTGATTTGTCGTGTTCTCAACTCAATCCGGGATTTCCTTTACGGGGAAGTTTGGGTCACTTCATTTTGTATCAGTGCTTTCGTTTACAATGCTCGCGAACAAGACACTTTAGAACTGAACGAAAGGAATCGTCAGAGATTGGATTAGTAATATCCAATAAGAATGGCTCGTTAGAGATAGGATCAGTAGTGTCCTAGAACGAGCAAGAAGAGTGAATTTTTAAAATAAAAATGGAAACAAATTTTGGTTTTGAAAATTTAAACCTTATGATACGTATTTGATTATTTATTGTATACTGAATTTGGACAATCTAGTATAGGGAGATTTTGAGTATAGGCCTGACGGGGCATATATTCGAAGCCTCAGATACTAGATAGATATAGAATCACACTCTACTTGCCCGTGCATGATTCTGATGATGGCGCGCCATCATCAGTGTTTGTGTTTGTGTTTGAGTTTCCAAAAGTGGGATATCTATATATTTCCAATTGACTGGTGTGAGAACCAAAACTTGATAGGGTTTACTGTTGTGAATTGACATCAAAAATATGATTTTTGACTACATATTAAAGTTATGTGTTTGAAATGTTAACCAACTAATTGATTGCTGGTTGTGTTGTTTCAATATTAGTTTGACTAATCGAATTGTTAAACCAACATGTGAATGAAAGTTTAATTTAGCCAATTTAGTCAAATTTGAACAGAATTGCAAATTGTTTGGAAAAATTTCATGCATGTACATATATATATATATATATTTATGTGAACATGTCATAACAAGGAGGCTAGAGCAGAGGAATAAAATTGTATGCCTGAAAAATAGGTTCATGTTTACTAATTTCTTGGGTTTGGATAATTTTATGAACCGATTAGCTAGCTGCTTGGCTTTTTCTTTTTCTTTTTGAGATGAGAGGTCCTGTGTGGCGGTTTGGTGATTTTCCCGGTGCTCCCCGTACAAAGGACGTTATGGCGAAATTTTTCAAAAATTTAGGGTGTTAGCCAAATTTTTAAAAAAATTTGAAAATTCTTAGAAATTGAAAAGTTAAAGAATGAAAGCCAAACTGAAAGTTGAATTGGTTAGTTAAACAACTTTCAGCTCCGTTCCTTTTCGGGCACGAAAAGATTTTAAGTGGAGGAGATTGTAACAACCCGGAAAATCAGAACCAATTTAAATTTTTTATTTTGGCAATTTTAGTGAATTTTGAATATTTAAAATGATTTATTTTAAATAATAATGACAAGAAATTTATTTTGAATAGAATTAGATCGTATAAATTTATTTGAATTGAAGTTAGAATATAAATATTTATATTAATTATAAAAGGAATTGGAAATGGCGCGGTACTTTGGAAATTCAATTTCAAATGAATGTACAGGATTCAAAATAAACCGGATTTTAGCAAAACCAAAAATATTATAATCTATTTGAAAATATCTTTCCAATGAATCCGAAAAATTGAAATTTCATAGAGGGAATAAAAAGTTATACCCAGTTGAAAATTCAGAATAGTCCCTATGGAAATATAGCCCTTAAAATAGCGATTTTGCAAATGAACTCCGTTTTAGACGAGACCGCTTTTGTTGGATTCGGAATGTCAAATTATTGCTAGAATCCAAAATTCATAATTTTTTAAATTCATATGTGAGCGTTGTAAAGAAAAATGTGTTTGGCTAATTTCAGTCAATTTGGATCGACTAGAAAATGGCCATTTTTAAAACGATCTTCAAATTTGACGAAATTAGTTTTGTTAGGCACGTATCGTCAATGTAAAGCCAGATTATTTTTTCGGGAATTTTTAGAGTCAGTACGTGGCCCTGGTAATTTGAAATGTATGTTTAAATTAAATATATGCTGATTTACGTTTTAAATTTAATGGAAACTGGTCTAAATAGCCAAACTGACTTACGAAACATATCGCATTATGTTCGGAATGGGGGTATTACGCTAGGGAAGACAGTCGTTGAGTTTCGTTTAGAGTCCGAATGTAAAGAGAAGAGCGACGGAAGCCAACCCTAGCCCGCAGCCACCTGTTGTCGCGCCCCCCCACCCCCCTGGACCTCACCGTCGATCCTCCACCTCAGCACCTCCCTCGCCCCTCCGCGTTAACTCCAGCTCGTCCTTCTCTTCTTCAAAACCTGCGCCCAACCCTTTGAAGACCACCGCCGGCCCCTGGATCCGCCAGTACCGCCTTGCGAGACCTCCTCGCCACCTCTCCAACCTCCAGTGCCGCCTCTAACCCCCTTCTCCGATAAAAAAGTGAGTTTTTTTTTTAATTTAATTAATTTTCTGTTCTTTTTATTTGCGTAATTAGTTAAGTGATTTTTATGTATAAATCATACTAGATCAGAAAAGATTTGATTTTGTTTAAAGGAAAGATTTGATTTTGGAAAAAATAAAAAGATATGATTTTGAATAATATAAAGGCATGGTTTTTAAAATCTAAATAGCAAATAAAAAAACTTGATTTTTATATAGATTTCATGTGAATAAAAATTAGATTTTTTTATAGATTACATGGTAATAAAAATATTATTTTTACCAAAGGGGAATCGAAGAGAAATATAATTTTTATATGAAATAATTTGGAGTAAAAATATACTTTTTATGTGAGATGATATGAAATTATTTATAGCATGTAGAAAAATGTTATTTTTAATTATAAATAACATACATAAGAACTGGATTTGTATGTTTGAAAAGAATGGATTTTTATTTTGAAAAGATATGATTTATATTTATATAATTATATGTGAAAAAAAAATATGATTTTTATATATATGAAGTACAGTTATAAAAACACGATCCTTAGTTCGATAAAAATATTTTTATCGTATGTATGATATGATTTTTAGAAAACTAAAAATAGAATTTTATCGATTTATTAAGTTATTTTTTTTAGAAAGCTAAAAATGGGATTTTTATTGTATATATGGAAATATTTTTAGTTCGATAAAAATATGATTTTTATCGCATGTATGTTGTTTATAAAATGTGCGTACAAAGAAATAATTATTAATGGGTTGAAAATATGATCTTTAACGTAGGTATGCTTTGTAAATTGGCAAATCTGAAATTCAGAAAAGAAATGGTGGTGTGGATCCCAAAGGTGAGAACTCCTCTCTGGAATTATTTCTATACAGTTATTTTTTTAACTGCGTATATGAACTATTCCCCTTCGTCCACAGACCATGGACGACTTGTTTGTTTGGTTGTGTGTTTGGACTGATTTGTTTGTGTGAATTTGGTTTGTGATGTGAAATGAAAAATAAATATTCATGTGTCGAATAAAATAAATATTCATTTACAAATCGGACGATTTGTTTATGTACACTTATTTGGCTGATATGGATTGGGACGATAAATTTTACACATCGCCCAAATGCACAAATAAAATCTGTGTTTGTTGATTGAAACCCCACACGGGTGTTGGGATGATATTTGACGTACACAAATCCCAATTGTTTAGTAGTATGTCGATCGATTGGTTGACAGGCTGTGTAAGCATTAATTATTTATATTTAATGCTTATGCAGTTGTGTAATGCACTCTGGATGATGGTTGATTGTTTATCACTGTTATTGTATACATGTGTTGCATGGAATCCATATAATTAACATTATATGGTAATTGAGTGGGTCTCGTTCCAATTTGGAAAATAAAGAATATTTCAGAATAATATTCAGAAAAGGATTAAAAATATTCATGAGTTGAATAAAATAAATATTCATGTGTTGAATAAAACAAAAGAAAGAATATTTTAAAATAATATTCAGAAAAGAATCAAAATATGATTTTCGATGTTCGATTTGGGATGGACACGGAAATATTTAAATATATATAGCCGTGTTGAATAGATATGCGCCATTTTGATGTGAAAGATATTTATATCGATTTTATTCGTTTTTTATAACGAATATCGAAAAAGAAATAATTTCAAAATCAAATATTTTGAAAATATCATCATTTATATTATAACGATGTAGAATATTCAATTCTGGTTTAAAATTGAAAAAGATTTTGGAATCGATTTTAAAACGATTTATAAAATATGTTTTGAAATGAAATCGACGAAATATATAATATATATATATATATATATATATATATATTTAATGGCTTGAATAGAACGCGCCATGCCTCGACCTTTCGCGAATTTCGACCATTGACTTCGAATTGATGTTACGGGAGATCCGACTATTGGATTCTCCTAAACTGGAACCGTTGGGTTCTTATCAAAAGAGCTTTCCAACGAATATAAGATATTTGAAATCTAATGGTTGGATTTGGAATTATGTCCAAATCAAATTTGGAAAAGGTCGTTGTAAGTGCAGTTCAATGGCCACTCATGGAAATCAACTATACGGGCCTTGATAAAATTATTAAAAATATTAATAATTTGTGTAAAATCATAATAAATGATTTGGAAAGAATTAGGGTGAAAAATTCCATATTTGAAAAGATAAAAATTTATTTTTATCGAAATGAACTAGTTATGGACTAGAATTATAATCCAATATTTTTAAATAAATAAGTTGGATTTGAAATGGTTTTAAAAATAACCAGAATTTCCAATATATGAATTAGAATAGATCCGAATCGAAATTATCTTCGGAATATTTCGATATTGGATTGCGTGATTATATGGACATTGTGGAGGAATTTGGAAGATATATATCGTTATTCCAATACGATATTTGTTGATTTCAGAATTTGATATTGAAAATAAGCCAATATATTTTCTATTCAGAGCCTTGTACTTAATATCAAATGGGATATTGGTTTTGTCATGAATAATGTCTTCATTAACACAGTTCTTAAATCCAGTTGAGAAAAGATTAAATATTTTTCTTTAGATTTAATGAAGTATGCCAATTGATCAATATTTAATTGGAATTGAATTGAGATGATTTTTGGGTTTTATCGTGAAAGGTGTTTTAAATAACACTTGTTCTTTAACCCAATTAACAATGGAAGGGATTTTGGGTTTTTCGTGAATGGTATCTTTAATAATACTGTTCTTAAACCCAGTGGAGTTAAGAAAATTAGAAACTAACTGAAGATTAGCTAAGTTGAATGGTTTCCTGGGTATTGATCTGATGTTGGTTTCGGCCTTCGGGATTAATGCCTAGGGATTTGTTCTCTTACTAATTGACAGTTAGAGACTGATGGAATGTGATTTTGGGTTTATCGTGAACCGTGTTTTTAATGATATTGGTTCTTTAACAAAGTTAAAGATAAGATTAATTTCTTAGCTTTAAATAATCATTAATATTGATTTTTGGAAAGATTAAAACTAAGTGTAGTTTTAATGAATCTTTAATTAGATTGAAAACTGAATGTGATAATTAAAATTATCAATCCAGGAAAATGATTGAGAATGGAGTATCACCAATTTTTCTCTAAGCGGTAGTTGAATCTTTAATTAGATTTGAATGTGAAATGGTTATTAATATTTACCGATAACACTGTGGTGTTAGATATGGAGTAATACCAGTTTTGCTCCATGGGATGAACATGTTGGGATTAGGAAATATAATAAATGATTACTTCGATAAGGTCCGCTAATCCCGACTTGTTTGGAAAACCTTAATATGGTTTGAAATTGTGAAAAGAAAATTTGGATAAAAGAATATTCTGGATTGGAATGAGGCGTATGTTGTGTTTGTGTAACACTTGTTTATAAAATACGCGAGTTATTTGGAAATACCGGGTTTATCCCATTCTGAATAACTTATACGACGATAAGTCGAAGATGAAGATGGTGGTTGAAGACCGAAGGTCTTCATATTGTTTGGATGATTACTGATGTCTTGATTGGGCGATACACCCAAGACGAGGTAATAAGTGGTGATCGTCCAGACGTACTTGGAGATCGACGGATATGCAAGGGCATCTCTCATGTATTGGACAAATGGGACGAGGAATAAGGTGCCTCCGGTTTTGTTCAAACCCTGAACGGACTTGTAAATGGACTTTGTGTATGACATTGGATTTTATTCTATGCTGATTGATTTCTATTAAATATACATTTTCCAGGTGAAGGAGAATTTATTCTCTTACTTCACCCTTCTCTGAGACGTACGGGATCATAGGTTGTATATTGATAGACATCAGTCACATGGCATGAATTGCCTGTGTGGCATGCCTGAGTGGAAAAGGATGAAGGCTTTTGTTGAAAAATAGAGTCTTGTGGTTGATGATCAAAGTATGGGTTTAATACAGTATAACTTTGTGTAGCATTAATTCGCGAGCCTCACACCCCGGTGTGAACCAGAAATAGGAGAGCATCCAAGGAGAACATGCATTTCTTTATAGTTATGGGTAGTGTCAGGGTTTTGCATGCCCTGGTATTTATATGTTTTTACCTATGTGGTTGTTTAAATGCGAGGCGCCTCGGCAATATCAGTCACTAGGGTGCCGATGGATGGTTTGGTAGGTATATGACCAGTTTACGCCCCATAGGGCGGGAAAACGCATTGTTCAGGCATTTTAATCCACTTCGTGTGGACCGGCCCTGTGGCTCCTAAGGGCTTGACAGAGTACTTGTCCTGAGGCTCGGGCTAGAGAGTCTCGAAGCGGTAAGGACGATCCCTTGCCTTGGTTCATGATGGAAATCCAACTTCCAATACGTGACATTTCAATTTTAGTTGTAATCCTATTTATGGCGACATTGTGGATGGGGCGCTTATGCCGTCTATGATTGATACATTTATATTTGAAGTTGATTTCTTCACTTATAGTAATAATAAAAGATTAAATTCCGTGTATCAAGCATTATTTGGCTATTATAAGGTAAAACCCTATCCTCTGGCTTGCGTTGCATTGTGTGATGGGACCTGGGTCTTATAATAGCTTCATTGTTCTTTATTTAGCATTGCGCTATTTGTTTTATGCACTGGTATTCTTGGGAGGGAACCTATTTCGTGTTATAAGGCGTGTTCCCTTGATTTACCGAACATTAAAATCAGATTAATAACTGTTTTAGTTCTCACACCAGTCACATGACTGACCTGGAGTTTATTGTTTTATCATAAACTCTAGGTGCCCCTATTTTCAACACGGTTAGCTAATAGTTGGGTTTTGCAGATATTATATTCATAGGATTGTGGTTTACAGCTGGAACTATACTCGAAAAGCTCTGTATCCGTGTATTTCTTTCAGTTGTGTTTTGTATTAATTTTCAGCTGCATGGTAAATTGTAAATCTCTTATGTTTATCAAATGTATAAGGTTTATTCATACTCTGTTATATTCTTGTATTCTGATGAAACTGTTGTAACAAGCAATGAAATGTTCTTTTGTTTTTGTTCTGATTTGTTGTGTTCTCAACTCAATCCGGGCTTTCCTTCATAGGGAAGTTTGGGTCGCTTCAGTTTGTTTGGTATCCTGTAGAAAATACAGAGATATAAAATATATCAGAGCTCAGAAATCATCTCACAGCGGAATGGATAAAATATAATATAATAAAAATATAGCCTTACCCAGATAATAATACTGCCTAACCAGTATCGAAAGCTATCATATCTCTGCAACAAATCTAACCTGCGAGTATGTTATGAGGAGGGGGATCAGAACACAAGTTCTGGTGACTGGATTTAAACTACACATTTTGGATAATCCTACATATACCGTTCAGTTTCGTTTTCTTATTTATTAGGTTACTTGGGTTAACAACACTCAAGGCTTACGCACATGTCGTACCCATCTACTTCCCAGTGGATTGACTAACACAGTATATATGTTGCTACCCCAATATTAAGTTACACCCCATAGTACCCCACTTGCACGGTCTCCGCCGTAACGCTACAGAAATATACGCATTCCTCATCCTACGACAGAGCGACGTACAGATTTCTATATAACAACGCTACGTTCCGCATAGATCTTCCGTCACCATGCTACGTAAGTGTACGGACTGCCACCTTCGATCGAATCAAATTCCATCACCAATAGCCTTGATAGCAAAGGTCTATGGTTTTTTGGTTAAGCTCTCCATCTTTCTGCATCACGTATCACGCCGACTGTTGATGGTTGATATCCGACGTCTTGCTATCAACAGATGGTTAGGCCCCCTGGTAACTCAATAAAATGGCCATAACCTAGCCTAATCACAAGGCAACTGGATCGTCGAATCACCTATGCCACCCTACAGCCTTCTTATTGCCCATTATCGTGGCAATCAAGGTATACTCACTGGTAGAAACGCACTGAGCTAATCTCTGCGAGCACAGTCGAATGCTATCACAGCACAAAGGACTACCAGGAATACCCTTCATGTCCCAGGAAGCCGCGTGCTTCCCCTTCTAGTCCTTCGTAGCCATCATAATATCAACAGAGTAACAGGCAGAACATGCAGAATAATCATAAGGACGTGCACTCCCCTTGTGTCCCATAACACCACGATAATCTACCACATTGGGTTATTCACCTTCAGACGTACAGACTGGTCCAAGCGCTTCAGGTTAATGTGTTATTAGACCTTATGTCTAAACATTTAATTACACCCTTGCTCTACCTCGTTAGAGTTCCAGTTAACTTGGTTATTCCCATCCACATTGACTTCTTATTCAAGTTACCAATTTCCTCTTTCTTATTAATTTCAGATATATAACTTAATTCATTTAAGTTTATTGATAAGCCCATATCATGTTATTCTCTAGATTGTAATCCAAGATATGTAATCTACAATCTCTTTGTATTATTCATTGTCTGATTCCATAGTTACAATAACATGTTCTACTTAATATGTAACTAAGCATATTTCATCTCAATTCCCCCTATTTTCTGTTTTAACACGTCACTTATTATTTATGGTTAAATATAACTTATTTCATCTCGAATATTCACCTCGTTCTTTCTTATTTAATCATAATTCCATCTTACACTGTTATTACAACTTGTCGTTGTTTACTTATTAACTTAGTTCTCTTAACTAAGGTTTACTAATAAGTTTCCTTTCCATTTATTATAACAGATGTTTTAATTTCCACTTGTCTCTAGGACAAGCCTATCTATTGTATAACATTCTCCTTAATATAATTAATTATAATAGGTTATTATCATTCCCTGTTCATTCTAGTCCTTTTCCTGTTGTAACTTCCATTAATTTCCATCAACCATAATTAGTGCCTTTTATATCTATTCTTTTATATACATTCATGTACATATATATATATATATATACATATATATGTTTATGCACTAGACCTCTCCATTAAGCCTACCACTTGTGGATGCTAGATTTGTAATGCGGTTCCGGGCAGGCTTCTACCACAAGTTGACTTAACCTCGTGTATTAGTACGATTACATATATATTTATGAGCTAGACCCCTCACATTGATTAATAACTTGTGGATGCTGGATTTGCCAAGTGGTTCCGGGCAGACTTCTACCACAAGTTGAATTTAACCTCGTGTCTAAGTGCGGTTACAATTTTCTATCTCCTGTAAATTTAGTCATATCCATTCTTTCTTAATTTCACTGTAATCTACTTTTACATGTCGTACTTAATATCATATTAAGTCCATTATCTGATTATCATGTCGCACGTTCTTCCTAACACGTAATTAACTTCATTTTAAAATAACATATCATTGGTTAGGTTAGCTGCTGGACAACAAAGTTGATTAAATAATTGATCAAAAAATAAATTCAATTTTAAAAAGTTTCTCAACCAGAATTAAGCACAAATTTATTTATAATTATTAGATTCAAAATGTTAGAAGTCTAATCCTTACTCCTATAAAATATCAAACTAGTCTTTTCTTTTACATTATTAATAAGCTCAACTAAGGGTTTATTTATATAAACAAAACTCAATTCAAAATCATCTAATTCAATATTAATGATTTTTACTACTAACTATCACTTATAATTATTAATTGTTTTTTATATTTAACAGGTTATTTTATATATTATTAATAATTAGTAAATTATTAATAATATTTATAAATAACATTTAATTATTAATCAATATAATTAATAATTTTTATTTAATGAAAAGCCAATATATTATCAAAAAAACGAAGAAAAAAAGCTTTTCTCCAATGGAAAATGAAAACAGTTTGGCAGATCAAAGGTGACCACTAAATCTCTAAAACCAGACACAAACACAAGCCCAAAATAACCCCAACACCTAACAAGATGAAACAACAAAAACAAATAGAGAAAAAACAACGCTATGACCTCGACCATAACGAAAGCCAACACCAAACTTTGCAAAGCAACCCAACCAACAAGACCCTGTGTCCAAGCCGTCGAAGACTAAAACGGAACCAAGAAAGCAAGCTCTAGATCCACAGCTACCCGAACCAGTTACCATCCAAGCTCCAAAAAGCAGCAACAAGAAAATCCACAGCAAGTTGAACCAACTATCGTCCAAGAACCAAACAACAACTATCAGAAAAAGCACAGCAAGTCAGTCCATCTACCAACAATGCTCCAAACAGCAGTTACCAAAGAAGTAGACCGTCGAAAACACCTAAAAAAAAGGGGGGTTATAAGGGTGGGAAGGGAGAAGAAAAACTAGAACACAACACAACCCGGACCGAAACACAAAGATATCACGCAACTCCAGCATGAGGAAGAGGGTCCGTATCAATGGCGAAAGCATGAGCCAAAGCTACCTATTACGAAGGACGCCCAAGAAAGGCCTTGCATGAAATGCAAGGAAGACATCGTCCTTAACCTTTTAAATGATGGAAACAGATTCCATAAGAATCACATCAAACAAAGCCTTTCTTTGCGAGCACTATAGGTGCCAACAAGTCAGGCAAGCAATAAGTCGAAAAAGAATAGACCAAAAAGTATTTTCGCTCATTCCAACTCACTAGAGACTAACCAAGTCAGGAAGGGAATTAGTGTTTCCTCTTAGGCCGACCAAAGCCCCAACGAAAGTCCAGATGGCTTGAGCACGATCTCCAACAAAAACAAGTGTGCGGTCGATTCCACTTCTCTTTCTTTACAACACCTATAACGAGACACAATCCGAATACCATCCTCTTTAGGTTTTCATCCAGTGGTAATCCCTCGTGGAGGGTTTTCCACATAAGTTTAGAAACCTTAGGAGGAATGCGGGTATCCCAATGAAAGAAAAAGTGGGAATCCTAGGCATCGGAAGCCTTGCAGAATTCTATGTAGCTCTCGATGAGAAAAGACCACTATTCCTCCCTACACCTCCACCGTGCGAGTCGGAAAATGAATTGATGGATTTCATCCGTTTCCACGTCTCACTAACATAAGACGGGACCTCGGAGAAATCCGCTGACAAAAGACGATACTACTTAGCATGTAGAAGCAACGCTTAAAGAAAGTCGTTTGAGCGGAACCTAACCTACAACTTACAAACATAAGCCTTACATATATCTCTAGAATTCCAAATCCCAGACCTCCATCTCGCATGGGACGGCAGATGACATCCCATGAAACCTAATGATGTCGCGTAGCATTTTTCTTTTAACCACAGAAAAAGGACGATGGCAACAAACAATTTGAATGGAAAAACGAAAAGGCGGGGGGTCATGACAGCGAAGATATAAGGCCCAATAGACTCAAGCATTGACTTAATGAGAACAAGTCTACCAGTCTGGGTAATAAGAGAAGAATTCCAGCGAATAGTCTTACCCCTAGCTTTATCAGTTAGGGGATCAAAAATCGCATTGAGCTTGCAACCACCTATAGATCAATATCAAGATAAGGCAAAGGAAAAGATGTAACAAAGAAATCAAAGAAGGATTCAATCCATGAAATCCTTACCAGGCCATAGATTTGGCGGGAACGAAGCAACTTTTGGAAGAATTGACGAGTTGACACGTACACCTCCCGTACAACCAAATAAAGTAAGGAGTCGACGAATGGATCGACGGTGACCATTGGAGAAAATAATGATGTCATCGGCAAACGATAACGATGAGATAATAGGACAACCACGGGGGATACCGAAATTATGGATCTGCCCCGAAATCGTAAGCGAGTGCACACCTCGTACGAAAGCCTCAGCGATGATGACGAATAGCGTCGGGGAAAGGGGATCTCCTTTTCGCAGTTTCCTTCCCGAATGGAAGAAAGTCTTAGTCGTTCCATTGATAAAAACGGAGAATCTACAGTTCGAGATAAGCCTCCAAACAAGGTCAATAAGAGGCTTAGGGAAGCCAAAAGTATGGAGGACCTTTATGATGAAAAATCAGGACATGCGATCGTATGTCTTAGCCATATCAAGCTTTAAAATCACATTGGATCACTTAACCTTGCAATCAATCTGATAGATAAGTTTTTGAGCAAGAAGGACATTATATGTAATGAGATGCCCATTAACAAAGCCTGTTTGAGAAAACGAAATTACACGATCAAGAATAGGTGCGAGCCTAGTGTTTAACACCTTAGAGATGACCTTGTTCGAAAAGTTGCGCAAGCTAAGAGGTATGAAGTTAGAGCACTACTAGGAGTTCACACACTTAAGGATAAGAATAAGAATGGTGGAGGTTCATCCTTTAGGAAGATCACCAGTCGAAAAGAAAAACTAGATAGCCAAGCAGAAGATCACCACCCGAAAAGAAAAACCGGGGGTTCATTAATAATATATACGCAATAATTATAATTTAATAACTATTATTCATTATAACTAAGAAATGATATTTAATGAAGGATAAAGAAGAAATATTTAGTAAGTTTTTTTTGGTAAAGCCAAACGGTTTGTATAGTGGACCGTACCACTTTTTCATTATAGCAAATAATGAGTACAAAATATTATAGAAGATAAACTATACACCTAACTGCTACAGAAATGATTATCTTAACTAAGACCTTAACTATAATCTAACACCACGCATGGTGTGATTAATTACATGATAGTTAGAAGGCAGAAACAGTCAATACAAAGTGCCACACACATCAAGGCACAACATAACTTAGTTAAAAAGGCTGCAAGTAGTCTTAGTAAGTAAACACAACTTAACTTGAAACTTCTATGCTCGTGGCTATTACCAATATCCAGAGTCAGCTACAAGGAAGCAGATGCAGATCTTGAATCAAATGCAGAGAATTGAATCAACACAGCTACACAGCTAACACCAAGAACAAGTAACAACTCGTTTTAAACATCAATTGATACTATCCAAACTCAACATGCTAGAGCAGGGCAGTTGAACAGATAGTAAGCCAACACCACAATACAAGCGTATATTGCGAATCCAATAGGCAGAGAGTTGAATAGATGTAGAAAATTGAAGAGATGTCTCGGATTCACAGTACACAACCTGGAAATGAAACAACACCTTTGGAAAAACTCAAATCCCAAACAGAAACCCACTAACAAATTTATTTCAAATGGCTACAGTGCAGTCCAGTGCTCAATCAATGACAAAATAAAACAGCTCAGGCAAGCTGAATGTGACCCAACACAGATGGAGAATTCAAGCCAAATTCAGAAA
This sequence comes from Allium sativum, assembly GCA_030737875.1. Lineage (NCBI taxonomy): Eukaryota > Viridiplantae > Streptophyta > Magnoliopsida > Asparagales > Amaryllidaceae > Allium > Allium sativum. Next base: position 117,887,849 of record CM060918.1, read on the forward strand.
TAAACATAAGGGCCTATCCAATATAGTTACAAGAAAAACACACACGTTGGAAATTCATCCTATACAGCAGCAAGTCAACAACAAATCCACCAAGGAGATGCAGCAGCAACCTAGCGTACAGCTACCAACAACACACTACAAAACTATCAACTTAAAGTTTACCTGAGAATAATCTGACAGCAACTAACGCGTCTCGAGCAACTCGCTACCCAACAGAAATAGGAGATGTATATAGGTGAAGCCGAAGGAGATTAGCTTCAAGCAGCTCGTCACGAGCAACAAGATTTAATGTGAAAGGTCAGCCTATAGGAGAAGCCAGATTATGGAATAGGACGGACATATGGGAGCGTTGCAGGCGAGGTCAGGAAGGTTAACAGGGGACGCAGAGAGCTAGGGTTTCACTTATATGGTTCGGGGAGGCTTCCGGTAAGGTAGAAAAAAAAGGGAAGAGAAGAAGGACAGCATGAGGAATGGAAGACGAATTTGAAACGAGATTTGGATCTAGATCTAGCGGTAGAGCCATACCCATGATGGAGAAAGCTAGGTAGGAAGGAGAGGAAAGAAGAGAAGGGAAGGAGGGGGGATATGGTTTGAAAGGGAAGAGAGGAAGTTCGGAGATGAAGGATTGAAGTGGGAGGAAGCGGAAGAGAGGCAACCCAGTCGCCGTAGAAGAACATGGAGCTCATTCCGTTTTAAATATTTAATAATTATGAAAAATTATTTATCATTTAGTGTCTGAAATTCAACAATTATAAATAAATACATGCAAAAATTTGAAATTTTCTAAGGTAAATTTTGATAATATTCTTAAAATTGATTAGTAAATACTAAAGTTATATATGATAGAAATTATGATTTTTACATTAATTGATTTATAGTTAATTATTTTTTTAATGTGTATTACATATTTAATAATTGCAAGTAACATAAAACAAATTACAAATTTCCATTTAACAAAGCAAATATATTTTTATTTTAAAAAATAAATTGTAAAATTTCAAATATTCGGATTCAATTCAGACTAATTCAATATTGGAATTTTTTTATAAAATTATTTAAAGTGCTTGCCATTATAAAGGCGGTCCAAGATTGACAACCCTTAGGTAGAGGGGTCTAGTGCAGCAACCTCGTTAAATGCATCTAACTTGACCTATCAGATCGTGGAGGTCCAAGGGACGACACCTCTTGGTAGCATGCGGGGCAACGCCTGGTTTAGGAAAAAGGTATATCTCATTTGAGCAACAAACGAATATGGCGATGTCCTGCAAGTAAAAGATGTGAATGGAGCCAAAGTGTTATCCTGTTACTTTCCGAAATGCTATTATGCACGCTTTTCATTTTGTCAAAAACTGTGGTTAGAAACAGAAAAATGGTAGACCCACAATTTAAATTACATGACTACCCGTCGATTTCAATGCCTAACCCAATTTCTCAGTTTTTGTAACTATTTCGGTCATAGTAGCATAACTTTGTTACTTCTTCTCTTGTATAATTTTCCTTTTGGAAACCATTTTTTTCACTCGAAACCAAAAAAAAATATCCCTTTAAACCCTAATTTTCATCCATAAGCATCATACCATTTATTTCATCAATGACCTATCATCTCCAAACCTCGATAAAAAACTATAATTCAATTCGATAATTAAATCTAAACCCTTCTCAAATCCAGAACCCAAAGTAAAATCGACATTTACGATGGATAAAAATTTACGAATTGATCAGATAGGGGCGATAAGTTTATGATGATTGAAAGGTGGAGTTGTCGAGTCAAATCTATTTGTGAATCCGATCTGGGTTTGTATTTTGGATCTTTGTTGCATGTGTTTGCCTTTGGTTGTAAAGAGGAAGGAATATTCAATTTTGGGTTTGGATAGAGGTTTATACGCTTTTAGGTGGTGAAGGAGGGTGTTGATGATGGTAAAATTTTAGGTGTAAAGTTGGTGGCGTTTTATGCAGTGGCGGAATGGTTGTTGGTGATCATAGGTAGCTGATATCAATGGTTGAATCAATTGTCTGTCCTTTAATGTGCATTGAAGGGCAATTGAGCACCCGTCTTTTAAGGGTCGAAAATTGTGTGCATTAATAGTGCAGAGGGTTTTTTTATTCACCTTCTTCATTTCAACGTATTGCACCTTTAACCTTGCATAGTCACTACTACAGGTTTCGTCTTATTGTTACTTTTTACATAATTTACATTGGTTGTTAAGACAACCTCCTACATTTGATACATTTTAGTCTATCGTGGAGTTTGGCATGTATCATTAAATATTTTGTTTCTCTTTATTTTGAAATTTGGGGCCAATATGTCTATTTAAAATTATTGCACAAAGAACAGATAAATAGTCTTTTTGTTCATTTATGCAACAAAATTATGAACTCAATCGAATTAAATAGAAATCAAATTGCATTAAATTATGAACTCACCGTATTTCTCTTTATTTCACATTGCATTAAATAGAAATCAAATCGCATTAAATTAATATCAAATCGAATTAAAAGCATTGTACCCTAAGTTACCCTACCTATTCCTTCACCCTGAAGTTTTCTTCATTTTTAATACGCTACAGACTTTTGTTATTCCATTTCATTTTTTTCTTCCTTCTGTAAATAATCACAGTGGCTGAATTCTTCATTTACTTCCTCTTTATTGATTCAGTAAAAATATAACTGCGTTGACCCTCCTTTTGTTCATTTCCATTCCTATTCCTCTACAAATAGATCGATCGAAGAAATCCAAAAATAAATCAAATTAAAAATCTTAAAATCCTTTAATCTTTTTCCTTGAACTTGATCAGATGGACACTTTAATCTTGCACCTTTCTTCTACGGTGCGATGCATCGACGTACGGTTTGATAAGCTGGGGTAAATCGCGATTCGAATTCATGGGGTTGACGATCTACATTGTGATTTCAAGGTACTTGACTCCACCGCGAGCTAAGGTGATGTCGCGAGTTCAGTTAGGGTCGAGGAGGTGGTGTTTGAACGGGTATTCGAAGTGGCGATGGGTAGCTTTTGTTTGAGGAGCGTGATTAGATAAAGGGTCTATGCTTTGTATTTTTGGGCATCGCGATTTGGGGATGGTATCCATTAGGGCATCGATTCAATGGAATTCGGGGGTGGTGGTCTGTCATTAGAGGGACGCAGCATTGTGTGTTTTTCTAGGGTTCGAACTTGTTTAAAATGTTAGTTCGAAATTGCAGAAATTTTGGGGATACTATATGTGAATGTTGAGAGAGGGAGGATCAACAGTACGAAAGTAGGATTTGCAGTATGTGTTTTATTTTGGGGATGAACTAGAGTTTGGATTAGAAAATGAGAAGCTAATAGCTGCGTGTGTTGTTCATTAATTCGCGGTTACAATGAGGAAACCAAATTGGGTCTGAGGTGATGAAAATGGGGGTTTGCGATGCTGAGTTCATCATTTCATTTGGTTTTGAATTTTGAGATAAATCAAAGAGAGAGGCATTGAGACGACCCGAACTTCCCCACCCTCCGAAGAGAAGGGAAAGCGCGGATTGTTCGAGAACAAGCCACAACAGAACGCGGACGGAAGAACATTTCATTGTATATTACGACAATGCATTAGATTACAAGAATATGCAGAGTATAAACAAATAAATATTACACAGAAATATCAGAGATTACAATAAATTACATAGCAGCGGAAAATAATACAAAACACAACTAGAAGGAGATATACGGATATAAAGCTTTCCGGATATCGTTCCAGTTGTGTAACAACCCGGAATTTTTGGGGCCAATTTAAAATTTTTATTTTGGGAATTTAAAAGAAAATTGGATATTTAAAACAATTTATTTTAAATAATAATGGCTAAAAATTTAATTTTTAATCAAAAATAAAACAAATAAATTTATTTAATTATATAGGGAGTTTAAAATAGCACTACATTTTGAAATTTTAAAGGTGTGGAATGATGAATGTTATATTTAATGATGATTGTTTTATTGAAAGCCAATATCTCATGTTAATTTAAATTTGATAAATCGTCATGTTAGTATACATTATACGTTAGAAATCAATTTTGTCCTATATGTTAAGAAATCAATTCTGGTCATTACTATTAGCAATCAATTCTGTCATCTATGATAAATAAATATGTCATTGATTAGTATAAATGTTGTAATAAATGAATATGTCATTGATTAGCATAACAAAAATTAACATTTTGTTAAGAGAATTTGTGTTAAAACAAAATGACGTTTTTGATTGGAAATTTAGAAAGAATAATCAACTATAAATATACATGAGAATAAAAGATGAATGGAAACGTTAGGTAAATTAAATAGATTGTTATAAATGGATACAAGGCAAAATAAATAAAGAGTATTCTATGGAAAGCACTAATGGCTTAAGAGAATAAAAATCATGTATACTTATAACCATTCTCTCTCCTTTTCATTGTTATATACTTTTGAAATTCAAATAATAAAAAAAAATTGTGTAATTGTAGCATGTAATAAAAGAGAATGTAAGGAAATAAATGTGTCATAATAGTTGAAGTAAAATAAACATTTTTGATAAGAAATGTTTACATATAAACTGTTATTTTATATGATATTAGAATTCACACAAATCGGCTAAGACAAAAATAAGCAATTTATATAAGAATGAAGTTATCAATATAAATCATAATGGGCAGGTTATAAATATAAATTGTAATGGACCCACATGTATATTTTTATTCTTTTTATTCCTGTCTATCCAATTGAATACCTTCTTTTTTTTTCCTTTTCTTATTCTATTTTGAAATTTGAATAGGAGAAGCGGGACCTAAAGGCCCAATTAATAATATAAGATTATTATAAATATTAGAATAACAAAACCTAATCCCCTAAAAATGTATACAGCAGCCACCTTCTATTTCAATGGCCGCCGATGCTCAAACCTTCTTCCTCCTTGTTCTTCTAATTTATTCAATAAATTCCAACACCTCAAAAGGGAAATTTAAAGAGAGGATCGAGCTTGATCAATTGAACGGTGGTGATCAACTTTCGAGAAGGTGGTGATCGATCATTGGTCGTCGGCCTGTATGGATGGGTGACAGCGAGGTTTCAAGTGGAGGAGTGGGTTCACGAGATACAGAAAATCGCAATGGAAGAAGAAGCAGAACCATGACCCTTGTTTGATTAGCCAATAATTCAGTGAAACGAGTTGCGTTGTACTCATATCGTCAAACACTTCGCAATGGAACATACAAGGACAAAAATGAAGACTGTTGGAAATTCAGATAAATACCACTGTGAGAATTCTCTTTATTTATTTAAATTAAAAATAATCAATTGTGATTGTGATTGTAAATTTAATATATGCGTCGTATGAAATTTGGATTGTATGATTTGATAGTTTGATGTTGTTAGTTGTTGAGGTTGATTTGTGATGATCATATTAGTGACACGAAAATATGTGTTGTGGTAATTTGATATTATATTATTGATCCTATTAGTGACATGAAAATATGCGTTGTGGTAATTAGAGATTATATTATTGAACATATTAGTGACGCCAAAATTATACGCGTGGTAAGTAAAAAAAAAAACATTATTGTATATGACATTAGAATTCATAGAACTTGTTAACATATAAAAATCATCTTTTTATATGATATCAAAATTTACTTTTTGTTAATTAAAGTATAAAGACAAAATTAACATTTTTGTTAATTAAACTATATTGGACGAAATTAACACTTTTTGTTAATTTGATTAGACCAAAATCAACATTTTGTTAGAAAATTTTACATTAGAATAAAAAGATCATTTAAGATAGAAATGTTTATTTAAATTAAAAATAACAGTTTAGTTAAAATGTTTATTTAAATTAAACATGGCATATTAGAATTTATGTAGAATAATGCCACGTTAGAATAAATGTCATTTATGTAGAATGATGTCATATTAGAATGAATGTCATTTATGTAGAATAATGTCATATGTTTAGAAAAATGTCATTATATCGAAAAATGTCAATGTATTGAAAAATGTCATCATATTGGAGTTGTCATTATTTAGAAATGTCATAAAATTGTCATTATTCGAAATGTCATTAAATTGTCATTCTATGGAAATTGATATTTTGTTGAATTGGAATGGACATTATAAAAATGTCATTTATGAGTAATTATTTTATGTTAATTATTAAAATGTGATTTAGGTTAATTATTAAAATGTTATTTATGTTCATAATAAAACTATCATTTATGTTCATTTGGAAATACCAAAAATAAAGGTCATCATATAAACGTCATTATATTAGGAAGGTCAATAGTATTAAAATACCATTTTTGTCATAAAATGTCATATTAATAGAAAAATGTCCTTTTGTTATGAAGTGTATATTGGCATAAATTGTCATTGTAGTTATGAATATCATTTTAGTTATAAAATGCCATTTTTGTCAAAAATGTCACCTTAGAATAAGAATACCATTTTGTAGAAATGTCATCTTAAAAATAAGAAATGTCCCTTTTTATTAGAATTGGCAAAAGAAAAGAAAAGATGGCATATTTCAATTTATTAAAATTATCAAGGATATTTATATCATTTATGTTCATATAAAATTGCCAAAAATGAAATATCATTTAGATTAGAACATATTTGGCAAATAAAATTGTCATTTAGATTGAATAATATTTTATAAATAAAATATGTCTTTTATATAAAATATGTTATTTATATAGAATATGTCATGTTAAGATTAAAACACCATTTTTGGGTTAAAAATGTACATTGGAATAGAAACATCACTTTTTGTGACGAAAAGGAATTTCGCTCGGTCCGAACCAGTCGCTAAACCGACCCAGACCGTTCGAAACGCCCTATCGTTTGAGAACAGGACAAAACAGAACGCATACAAAAGAACATTTCACCATATATTACAATAGTGCATCAGATTACAAGAATATACAGAGTATAAATGAATATTACACAGAAATATCAGAGATTTAAATTACATTTAAATACATAGCAGCGGAAAATAATACAATGCACAACTAGAAGAGATATACGGATACAAAGCTTCCCGGATATCGTTCCAGCTGTAAACCAGGATCCTGTGAATAAAAATCTGCAAAACCAAAACTACTAGCTGCCCGTGTCAAAATAGGGGCACCCAGAGTTTAGGTTAAAACAATAAACTCCAGGTCAGTCATGGGACTGGTGTGAGAACTAAAACAATTATAAATCTTTATTTTAAAGATAGGTAAATCAAGGGACCACGCCGTATAACACGGAACGGGTTTCCTCCCAAGAATCCCAGTGCATAAAACAAACAGCGCAATGCTAAATAAAGAAAAATGAAGTTGTTATAAGACCCAGGTCCCATCACACAATGCAACGCAGCCGAGGATAGGGTTTTCCCTTATAACAGCCAAAGAATGCTTGATACGGTTAAAACAAATCGTTTGATACTATTATAAGTGCATAGTGTATAAAACAACTTCAAATCATAAGTATCAATCATAGGCGGCATGAGCGTCCCATGCCACTATGTCGCCATATATAGGTTTACAAATAAAACCGCAAATGTCACGTATTTGGAAATTGGATTTCCATCTATGAACCGAGGCAAAAGATAGTCCTCAACCGATTCGAGACTGTCTAGCCCGAGCCTCAGGACCCAGACTCAGGTGGGCCCTTGGATCGTTAGGGCCGGTCCACCGATGTGGATTAAAATGCATGAACATGCGTTTCCCCGCCCTTTGGGGGCGTAAATGAGCCAACTAAATGACTCCATCGTTTCGAGAACGACCGATCAATCCGAGGCGCCTCGCAACAGCAACAACCACATAAGTCAAACTCGTCAGGGCGTGTAAAACCACTGACGCCACTTCTAACTAGAAAGAAACGCATGCCCTCCCTGAGGTTCGTCTCCCGTTTTTGGTTCATACCGGGTGTGAAACTCGCGAAGTAAACGTTACACAAAGCTACGCCACAAAGGCCGTGCTTTGATCATCACCACAAGACTTTGCTTTTCAACAGAAGCCTCGATCAATTGCCACTTAGGCATGCCACACAGGCAATTCACTCCATGCGTTTGATATCCATCAATATATAACCCCTGAGCTCGTACGTCTCAGAGAAGGGCGTTAAGCAAGAGAATAAATTCTCCGCCGCCAAACAGATATATATTTAATAGAGATCAATCACACAGACTAAAATCCAATGTCAGACACACAGTCCATTTACAAGTCCGTTCTGGGTCTGAACGAAACCGGAGGCACCTAGTACCCCGCATATCCATCGATCTCCAAGTACGTCTGGACGATGACCAACTTTTTCCATCTTCTTGGGTGTACAACCCAATCAAGATCATCAGTTATCACCCAAACGACGTGAAGACTTCCGGTCTTCAACCATCGTCTTCATCTTCGACTTATCGTCGTATCAGTTATTCAGAATGGGATAAACCCGGTCTTTCCGAATAACTCGCGTATATTTTAAATAAGTGTTACACAAACACAACATACGCCTCATTCCAATCCATTAGTCACTAACCGTAAATTAATCAAGAGAATAATTCCCCAAATATTAACCCCGAAGGCCGAAACCAACATCAGATCAATATCCAGAAAACCATTCTGCTTGGCTAACCGACAGTTAGTTTCTAAATTTCACATTCATAGGGAAAGGTTCCCATTAATTTTATCAAAGATAAATTCTTTAATTTATTCTTTAATCTACTTTTGAATATCAATTCAAACTAGTCGGGATTAACGAAACTTACCGAAGTAATCATTTGTTTTAATTTCCCAATCCCAACCTATTTATCCCATGAAGTAAAACTGGTAATACTTCATATCTAACACCACAGTGTTATCGGTAAATTCAATTACCATTTCACGTTCAAATCTAATTAAAGATTTAACTCTCGCCTGGAGTAAAACTGGTGATACTCCATTCTCGATTATTTCAATCTAATTAAAGATTTATTTAAACTCCACTTAGTTTTAATCGTTAACTGGGTTAAAGAATCAGTGTCATTTAAAACACGGTTCACGGTAAACCCAAAATATCATTCCATTAATTATCGGGTTAAAGAACAAGTGTTATTTAAAACACTGTCCACGATAAACCCAAAAATCCATATCAATTCAATTCCAATTAAATATTATTTAATTGGTACCTTTCATTAAATCTAAATAAAAAGATTTAATCATTTCTCAATTGGGTTCAAGAACAGTGTTAGTGAAGACACCATTCACGACAAACCCAAATCACATTCGATATTCAATACAAGGCTCTGAATAGAAAATATATCGGCTTATATTCAATATCAAATTCTACGACTAACAAATGTCGTACTGGAAATAACGATATAAATATATATCTTTTAAATTTCCATAACAACACCTGTATAATCACGAATTCCAACATCGAAATATTCCGAAGACAATTTCGATTCACATCCACTCCAATGCAATCATTGGATATTCTGGTTATTTTAAAAACCCTTTTTAAATTCAATTTATTTATTTAAAAATAAATAGAATTATAATTCTAGTTCAAAACTAGTTCATTTCGATAAAAATCTATTTTTATCTTTTCAAATATGGAGTTTTTCATCCCAATTCTTTGTAAATCATTTCTTATGATTTTACATAAATTATTACTATTTTTAATAATTTTATCAAGGCCTGTACAGTCGATTTCCAACAACGGCCATCGAACTGCACTTACAGCGACCTTTTTCAAATTTGATTTGGACATAATTCCAAATCCAACCGTTAGATTTCAAATTCCTAATATTCGTTAGAAAGCTCTTTTCGATACGAACCCAACGGTTCCGGTTTTAGGAGAATCCGACGGTCGGATCTCCCGTAATGTCCGTTTGAAATAAATGGTCGAAATTTACGAACTGCCGCGGCGCGGCGCGTTCTATTCAGGCCATTATATTATATATATAATATATATAATATATTTTTCATCGATTTCTATTTAAAAAGAATTATATAAATAGTTTTAAAATTCGTTTCAAAAGCAACTTCAACTTCCATTTCAATTCAAATCAAAATTGAATCCTTCTTTATAAATTCGTTTTAAAATTCATTTCTATTCAATTCAAATTTCAATTCAATTTGAATTCGTTTCAATTCGCTTTCAATTCAATTTGAATTCGTTTTCAATTCATTTCGAAATCGTTTTCAATTCAATTCATTTCTAAATCGTTTTATATTCAATTCTTTTCAAAATCGTTTTCAATTCAATTCTTTTCGAAATCGTTTTCAATTCATTTCATTTCGAAATCGTTTTCAATTCATTTCATTTCGAAATCGTTTTCAATTCAATTCATTTCGAAATCGTTTTCGATTCAATTCATTTCGAAATCGTTTTATATATCGTTCGCGTCAAAATGGCGCATCACTATTCAACCCGGCTTTATATATTCTATTTCAAATATTTCTTTTTGTCAACACACGACTAATCTCAACGAATGAGTACCGTCCATGTGTGACTATTTTTGTTAAAATACTTCGTTCAACACATGACTAATCTCAACGGATGAGTACAGTCAACACATGAACCTTTACTTTATATTGATAAAGATGTAAATTTTATTATAAAAATAATTCGTTCAACACATGACTGATCTCAACGGATGAGTACAGTCAACACATGAACCTTTACTTTATATTGATAAAGATGTAAATTTTATTATAAAAATAATTCGTTCAACACATGACTGATCTCAACGGATGAGTACAGTCAACACATGAACCTTTACTTTATATTATTCTTTATTTTCTAAATTGGAATGAGGCCCAATCAATCACCATATAAAATTAATTATATGGATTTTCATACAACACATGTATATAATAACATTGAAAAAGGATCAACCATCAACCAAAGTGCACTACACTGTATAAGCATCAAATATAGATATCTAACGCTTATACAGCCTGTCAATCAATCGATCGACATATTTAATTAATCAGGATGAGTGGAATTCATATTTCATCCCAACACCCGTGTGGGGTTTCAAACAATCAAACACAGATTTTATTTGTGCAGTTGGGCGATGTGTAAAATTTATCGACCCAATCAATGTCAGTCAAATCAGTGTACATAAACAAACCGTCTGGTTTGTAAATGAATATTTTATTTATTCACATCACGTTAAAAATTATATTTTTAACGATAAAACATTTTATTCCAACATATGAATTTCCATTCAGTTCATTCTTTAAATAAAATGATATTTTTATTTTTCTAACTTATTTCAGAAAATTTCGGCGGCATAACGGCACGATACTAGAAACGGGACAAGGCCTAGCCTTATCCCCGGTCTAGTGAAGGCCCATGCCATTTACACATCAATCATATCAACTTTATTTCACCAAACAATTCAGTTCAAACCAAATAATCTAACCAACTACACAACCAAACAATTTAACAAACAAGCCATCCATGGTCTGTGGATGACGGGTGTCGGGTGCTACTAAGCACCGTCTGCATCCTAGTATATATATCTATATATATAACTAGAAAAAGAAACTTAAAGTGAGAGGTTCTCACCCTTTCGCTAAACTGAATGACGCAATTCGTCATGGGTAGGAAATCTTCACCGTGCTTTTCTTTCGTCTATTTCGTTGCCCTTATCCACTACCTATATAAAAATCACATTTTTACTTTGCTATTCTTATTCTCTATTTAATATATAAAAATCAAATTTTTATTTCGCTATTCAATATATAAAAATCGAATTTTTATTTCGCTATTCAATATATAAAAATCGAATTTTTATTTCGCTATTCAATATATAAAAATCGAATTTTTATTTCGCTATTCAATATATAAAAATCGAATTTTTATTTCGCTATTCAATATATAAAAATCGAATTTTTATTTCGCTATTCAATATATAAAAATCGAATTTTTATTTCGCTATTCAGTATATAAAAATCGAATTTTTATTTCGCTATTCAATATATAAAAATCGAATCTGTAACTTGTTTATATATAAACAAAATCACCTTTTTAACTAAACAAAAATCGTGTGTTTAAAACACGGTCATTTGTAATAAAAATTATATTTTTACCTCTCAACAATATACATAAAAATCATACTCTGACTTACAATCCTTTTATATAAATTAAAATCGAATTTTTCTAAACAAATGTATTGTATAAATTTGAAAACTCACTGTGTCTTCGATGTGGAGGAGGGCTGGTGGTACGGGGTGATGGCCAGCGGTCTTGGGAGCCGCGGAGCACGCTGGAGAGGGGGTAGGGCTCAGCCGGTGGTCGGAAGGGGGGGGCGACGCTTTATAGTGGCGGTGGCGGTTTAATTAGAGGAGAGAGGAGCGCCAGAGGGAAGGGGGAAGAAGGAAGAGATCGACGGATGAGGGGGGGATCGATGGTGGTCTTCACTCGCGAGCGACGGCGGAGGGCGCCTGGGGCGACGGGGGGGTTTGGCAAAAAGGGGCCATTTCTGATCTGAAGGAAAAAAAAGGATCGGGGTTTCAATTTTGATCGAAGGGAATAAACGGGGGCTTAAGTGAAAAGGGTTTTCTAATTAAATTAATATTATATTTCTTCCAATCGTTGACTTTTTTATCTGACCTCAAAACGAGACCTACCGACTGTCGTCCATAGCGTTTTACCCCCATTCCGAACACAGTGGGATATGTATCGCAAGCTGATTTGATCGTTGCGATCAGTTTCCTTTAAATTTACATTTAAATCACTATATTGACTTTTAAACGTACATTTCAAATTACCGGGGTCACATACAAACTAGAAAAATTCCTGAAAAATATTTTCTAGCTTCGTATTAACGATACGGTCCTAACAAAACTAGTTTCATCGAATTCTGAGACCGTTGGAAAAATGGCCATTTTCCAGTCGATTAAAATCAACTGAAACTGGTCAAACGAGTTTTCCTTCGTCACGCTCACATATTGGTTTGAAAAATTATGAAATTTGAAACCTAGCAATAACTTGACATCACGGACCCAACAAAACTGGTTTCGTCGAAATCCGAGGTCATTTGCAAAATGGCTATTTTTTTAAGGGCCTGAATTCCATAGCGACTATTCAGAATTTTCAACTGGACATATCTTTTGATTCCCGATATGAAATCTTGATTTTTCGGATTCGTTGGAAAGATATTACCAATTAGATCCTAATGTTTTTGGTTTCACTGAAATCCGGATTATTTTGCACCCGGTACATTCAATTGAAGTTTGAAATCGAATTATCGAACTACCGCGCCATTTTCAATTCTATTTATAATTATATATAAATTTTTATATTCTAACGACGACGTATATAATATATACGTCGAATTCCATTCAAAATAAATTTCTTGTCGATATTATTTAAAATAATTCATTTTAAATATAGAAAATTCGCTATAATTGCCAAAATAAAAATTTTAAACTGGCCCAGAATTTCCGGGTTATTACACTTTTGTTTAGGAATGTACATTAAAATAAAAATATCATTTTTGTTAGAAATGTCCCATTAGATTAAAGGTGTCATTTTATGTTAGCATTTAAAATGTGAATCATGTTATGCTACATTGAAGATGCCACCTATTTAGATTATGTCTTGTTACATTAAAAATGTCTTATATTTAGATTTTGACAAGGTCTATTAAATTATATGTTTAGTGAAATCATTTATTTACATTAGGTAAATAAATAAGAAAAAGAATTAAAAAAAACATTTATTCCATTTCCAGTATGAATTAGTATGCTTAACCCGAGGTTGGATTGAGTTGTGATGTAAACCTGCCCGGACCCGCCCGGCTGTCCAGTAATCACAACAATACCTATCCAATGTGGGAGGTTAAAGCATATTCTAATTGTCTAAATTTACATTTAATATTACTTAAAAATATTTAGTATAAATAAAATAAAACATAAAGCAAGAAAAACATATATTTACATAAGATAAATGAGAGATTAAATAAAATTACATTTTTATTAAGTAATTAAAGTATATGTTTTACATTGTAAATATTTTTTTTTATAATTAGGATTATAAACAATAAAATTACATTTTTATGTAATTAAGGTTATAAAGTAAAAACTACATTTTTATGTAAATAGGATTTATTTACATTTTCTTATGTAAATAAAATAATAACAGAAAATGTTAGAAAAGAATTAACATAAGATATTCTTTTTTTTATGTTAAAAAGAAATATTAGAAAAAGGATTAAAGAACTACATTTTTCAATGTAATTAGAAAAGAATTTAAGAATTACACTTTTCAATGTAAAGAAAAGAAATAAAGACATTTACATTTGTTCAATGTAAATAAAGGATTAAATAAAAGTACATTTTCAATGTAAGTATATATATATATATATATATATATATATATATATATATATGTGTGTGTGTGTGTGTGTGTGTGTGTGTTTTACATTGTAAATGAAATCACATTTCTATGTGATTAAGATTATAAGAACAAATATGTGAATAAGGTTTATTTACATTTTCTTATGTAAATAAAAAGGGATTAAAAGAATATTATGTGAATAATATTTATTTACATTTTCTTATGTAAATAAATAAGATAAAAGGAAAAGGTACATTTATTTATAATTAGTGTAAATAAATATAGTAAAAGTAAAGGTAAATATTTATTTACAAATAGTGTAAGTAAATAAGAATAAGAAATTAAAAACATTTATTTACAAATAGTGTAAATAAATAAGAAAAAGAAATTAAGTACATTTATTTACAAATAGTGTAAATAAATAAGAAAAGGAATTAGAAACATTTATTTATAAATAATGTAAATAAATAAGATAAAAGAAGTAGAGTAATATTTATTTACATTTAGGTAAATAAATAAGGAAAAGAATAGAAAAACATTTATTTACATTTAGGTAAATAAATAGAAAATAAATTAAAAGGATATATAAAGCATAATTTATTTACAATTAGAATAAATAAAATAAGAAAGGTAGTAAAATAAAACAAGAAATATTTTATCGTCATTTTAGATGCGATAAAAAGAATAGACTTTTATAATTGAAATAGTAAAACGATTTATATATATATATATATATATTAAATTTAAACGAAACACGCGCGGTAGTTTGCCTATCGACAATCGTAACTTTAAACGGTTATACCGAAAGATCCGACCGTCGGATTTTCCCAAAACAGGAACCGTTAGGACCGCTTTGGGAAAATCTTTCCAATGATATAAATTTCATCAAAATCCAACGGTTAGATATGCATAAGTCAAATTTGATTGAAAACAGCGCCAGGGTCGCCCATTGACCCGAAGCGTCGTTAAATTTATTCGAGCTATTTTTATATAAATAAAAATAGCAATAGGTCGTTATCAAATATTAATAACGATATGAAATGTTTTCAAATTATATATATATGCGAGAATCATTTGAGAAGACCGAGTTCAATCTCATTTCAAATGATTATACGACGTTTTAAATCTAAGAGTTAAAGACGGCGATTGAAGACCGACGATCTTCACATCGAATGGGTAACTAGCGTTGATGTCCTGGATTGATTTGCTCCCAAGACGGGGCTAAGATGGTAGTTATCCGGATGTAGTGTTGATTTGTACGGATTTGACTTTCGCTCAGACCCAGAGCATAAGTTTATAAATGGAATGTATGTTTGACGTTGTAGTCCTTTATACTACATTCGTTGATCTCTGTTAATATATATCTGCTTGGTGGTTAACACCCTTCTCTGAGACATATGAGCTTAGAGGTTATATATTGGCAGAAATCAATGGTATAGTATGGACTGACAATGTGGCATACTAAGATGCATTGATCAAGGCTTTTATTGAAAAGCAGTGCCTTGTGGTTGATGATCAAAGCATGACCTGTTTAGGCGTAAATTTGTGTATAGCGTGACTTCGCGAGCCTCACACCCCGGTATGAGTCAAAAACGGGATACGGACCGTAGGGAGTGCACACGTTTCTTTCTAGCTAGAGTGATGTCAGGGACCTACCAGCACTGACATTTTACTTATGTGGATGATGGATTTTGAGGCGCCTCGTTATTTTTATAGGCCGTTGGTGGTCATACTATAGGTCCAAAGGGACCGGGAAACGTGTGTTCAGGCATAACCAATCCACTGCCCATAGGCGGGGACCGGCCCTACCGCTTCCAAGGGTTCACTGCGGGGAATCCTGAGGCATTTGCTAGAGTGTCTCGAATCGGAGAGGATCTTGCCCCTAGCCTCGACTCATGATGGAATCCAAATTTCCAATACGCCCTTGCGGTTTTGATTGTAGAACTAGTATTGGCGACATGCTATATGGTAACCATGTCGTCTAGGATTGATACTTATGATTCAAATCTTTTCATTAAAACATATATACACTAATAATAATATCAAATCCGTTTTATACGTATCAAGCATCTTTTGACCATTATAAGGTAAAACCTTATCCTCTGGTGTGCGTTGCATTATGTGATGGGACCTGGGTCTTATAATGGTTTCATTTTTCCAAAAAGACATTGCGTTATTTCTCGATTTACTTTGGTTTATGCACTAGCAATCCATAGGAGTAAACCCGTTCCGCGAAAGTGGCGTGGTCCTTGGATTTGTCTTATTAGTTATATTAGATTAGAATTCTCACACCAGTCCCATGACTGACTCGTAGTTTGTTTCACTTTGCAAACTCGGGTGCCCTCTTTTCTACACGGGCAGTCGAGTAGCTTTTTGCAGATAAGTATCTCTTTAGCAGGATCCTGGATCGAAGCTTAAGCTGTGTCCAGAGCTTGGTAGTCTTCCGCTGTTTGTTTGTATTATCTTTTATGTATCTTCCGCTGTAATTTAATTTCTTTGTACTCTGATATATTCTGTACTCTGATGTAACATTATTGTAATGAAATAAAAGTCTGCTATTGTTGTTCTGATGTTTTGTATTCCCAAAATTAAAGTATTCGAAGATTTCCATCCTTTGGGTCAGACCTGTGTGGTTTATGGTCGATTCAATAGCTGGAATTTCCGGGTCTTTACAAGCTGTAAACCAGGATCCTGTGAATATAAATCTGCAAAACCAAAACTACTAGCTGCCCGTGTCAAAATAGGGGCACCCAGAGTTTAGGTTAAAACAATAAACTCCAGGTCAGTCATGGGACTGTTATGAGAACTAAAACAGTTATTAATCTTTATTTTCAAAGTTAGGTAAATCAAGGGACCACGCCATATAACACGGAACGGGTTTCCTCCCAAGAATACCAGTGCATAAAACAAACAGCGCAATGCTAAATAAGAAAAAATGAAGCTATTATAAGACCCAGTTCCCATCACACAATGCAACGCAAGCCGGAGGATAGGGTTTTTACCTTATAATAGCCAAGAATGCTTGATACGTTTAAAACAAATCATTTATCATTACTATAAGTGTATAGTGTATAAAACAACTTCAAATCATAAATATCAATCATAGACGGCATAAGCGCCCCATCCCACTATGTCGCCATACTAGGGTCTACAAATAAAATCGCAAATGTCACGTATTTGGAAATTGGGTTTCCATCTATGAACCGAGGCTAGGGATCGTCCTCTACCGATTCGAGACTCTTTAGCCCGAGCCTCCGGAACAGCCGCAACTGCCCCTTGGAGCGACAGGGTCGGTCCACCGATGTGGATTATAGTGCCTGAACAATACGTTTCCCCGCCCTTTGGGGGCATAAATGAGCCAACGAATGACTCCATCGGACCCGAATCGTCCGATCTAACCGAGGCGCCTCGCAACAGCAACAACCACACAGGTGAAAAGTATATAAATGTCAGGGCTGGTAGGTCACTGACACCACCCTAGCTAGAAAGAAACGCATGCCCTCCCTGAGGTCCTCTCTCGTTTTTGGTTCACAACCGGGGTGTGAGGCTCGCGAATCCACGTTACACAAAGCTGTGCCACACAGGCTGTGCTTTGATCATCATCACAAGACTTTGCTTTTCAACAGAAGCCTCGATCAACTGCCACTTAGGCATGCCACACAGGCAATTCACTCCATGCGATTGATATCCATCAATATATAACCCCTGAGCTTGTACGTCTCAGAGAAGGGCGTTAAGCAAGAGAATAAATTCTCCGCTGCCAAGCAAATATATATATAATAGAAATCAATTACACGGACTAAAATCCAATGTCAGACACACGGTCCATTTACAAGTTCATTCTGGGTCTGAACGAAACTGGAGGCACCTAGTAACCCGCATATCCATCGATCTCCAAGTACGTCTGGACGATCACCAACTGTTTCCATCTTCTTGGGTGTACAGCCCAATCAAGATCATCAGTAATTATCCAAACGACGTGAAGACCTCCGGTCTTCTACCACCGTCTTCATCTTCGACTTATCATCGTATCAGTTATTCAGAATGGGATAAACCCGGTCTTTCCGAATAACTCGCGTATATTTTAAATAAGTGTTACACAAACACAACATACGCCTCATTCCAATTCATCAGTCACTAACCATAAATTAATCAAGAGAATAATTTCCCAAATATTAACCCCGAAGGCCGAAACCGACATCAGATCAATATCCAGAAAACCATTCTGCTTAGCTAACCGACAGTTAGTTTCTAAATTTCACATTCATAGGGAAAGGTTCCCATTAATTTTATCAAAGATAAATCATTGAATTTATTCTCTAATCTTCTTTGGAATTTCGATTCAACTAGTCGGGATTAACGAACCTTACCGAAGTAATCATTTGTTTTAATTTCTCAATCCCAACCTATTCATACCATGAAGTAAAACTGGTAATACTTCATATCTAACACCACGGTGTTATCGGTAAATTCAATTACCATTTCACGTTCAAATCTAATTAAAGATTTAACTATCGCCTGGAGCAAAACTGGTGATACTCCACTCTCGATCTTTTCAATCTAATTAAAGATTCATTAAAACTCCACTTAGTTTTAATCTTTAACAGGGTTAAAGAACCGGTGTCATTTAAAAACACTGTTCACGATAAACCCCAAGATCACATTCCATTAATTGTTGGGTTAAAGAACAAGTGTTATTTAAAACACTGCTCACGAAAAACCCAAAAATTAATTCGAATTCAATTTCAATTAAATATTATTTAATTGGTACACTTCATTAAATCTAACTAAAAAGATTCAATCTTTTCTCAACTGGGTTCAAGAATAGTGTTAATCAAGACACCATTCACGACAAACCCAAATCACATTTGATATTAAATACAAGGCTCTGAATAGAAAATATATCGGCTTATATTCAATATCAGATTCTACGACCAACAGATATTGTATTGGAAATAACGATATATATATATATCTATATCTTTCAAATTTCCATAACAACATCTGTATAATCACGAAATCCAACATCGAAATATTCCAAAGACAATTTCGATTCAAATGCATTCCAATGCAATCATTGGAAATTCTGGTTATTTTCAAAACCATTTCAAATTCAATTTATTTATTTAAAAATAAATAGAATTATAATTCTAGTTCAAAACTAGTTCATTTCGAAAAAAATCTATTTTTATCTTTTCAAATATGGAGTTTTCCATCCCAATTCTTTCTAAATCGTTTCTTATGATTTTACACAAATTATTGATATTTTTAATAATTTTATTAAGGCCCATACAGTCGATTTCCAACAACGGCCATAGAACTGCACTTACAGCGACCTTTTTCAAATTTGATCTGAATATAATTCCAAATCCAACCGTTAGATTTCAAATTTCTAATATTAATTAGAAAACTCTTTTCGATACGAACCCAACGGTTCCGGTTTCAGGAGTATCCGACGGTCGGATCTCCCGCAATATCCGTTCGAAGTCAATGGTCGAAATTCGCGAACTGCCGCGGCGCGGCGCATTCTATTCAGGCCATTATATTATATATATAATATATACTTCGTCGATTTCAATTCAAAAGGTGCTTTATAAATCGTTTTAAATTCATTTTCAAAACGGTTTCAACTTCATATTCAATTTCAAATCAAAATTGAATATTCCAATATAAATTTGTTTTAAATTCATTTCAAATTGATTTCATTCCAATTCCGATTTTAATTCGATTTGAATTCATTTTCTTTTCAATTCAATTCAATTCGAATCCGTTTTAAATTCAATTCAATTCGAATTCGTTTTATATTCAATTTCAATTCGAATTTCAATTCTTTTCAAAATATCAGATTTTGAAATCATTTTCGATATTCATTATAAAATGAATGAAATCGATATAAATACCGTTCACGTCAAAATGGCGTCAATCTAATCAACACGGCTTCATATATTTCTATTTTCAAATATTCTATTTCAAATATTTCTATTCAAATATTTCTTTTTCAAATATTTCTATTCAAATATTTCTTTTTTAAATATTTCTATTCAAATATTTCTTTTTCAAATATTTCTATTCAAATATTTCTTTTTCAAATATTTCAATTTCAAATATTTCTATTCAAATATTTCTTTTTCAAATATTTCTATTCAAATATTTCTTTTTCAAATATTTCTATTTTAAAACTGGAATGAGGCCCAATCAATTACCATATAATGTTAATTATATGGATTTTCTACAACACAGGTATACAGTAACAACGATGAATAATCAACCATCATCCAAAGTGCATTCTACACAGTATAAGCATCAAATATAAATATTCAACGCTTATAACAGTCTGTCAATCAATCGATCGACATACAACTAAACAATCGGGATTAGTGTACGTCAAATATCATCCCAATACCCGTGTGGGGTTTCAAACTATCAAACACGGATTTTATTTGTGCAGTTGGGCGATGTGTAAAATTTATCGTCCCAATCAATATCAGTCAAATGTGTGTATATAAACAAATCGTCCGATTTGTTTATATTTATTTCATTTATACGTTAAAAATTCTATTTTTAACTATAAAATATTTATTTTCTATATAAATATTTTATTTCATTTCAAATCACACAATCAACTACACATCAAAATCTATCAAACAAACAAGCATACAAGCCATCCATGGTCTGTGGACGATGGGTGTCGGGTGCTACTAAACACCGTCTACATCCTAGTATATATATATAACTAGAAAATTAAATTAAAGAGTGAGAAATTCTCACAGAATTGCTAATCCAGCGCCATGGCTCTTCTTATGTAGAAATCTTCGTCGTTCTTGCCTCTTGTCACTTTCTCTGTCCGTATCCTCTACAGATATAAAAATCACATTTTTACTTCGTTATTCAATATATAAAAATCAAATTTTCACTTCGCTATTCAATATATAAAAATCGAATTTTACTTCGCTATTCAATATATAAAAAATCGAATTTTTACTATGCTATTCAATATATAAAAATCGAATTTTTACTTCGCTATTCAATATATAAAAATCGAATTTTTACTTCGCTATTCAATATATAAAAATCGAATTTTTACTTCGCTATTCAATATATAAAAATCGAATTTTTACTTCGCTATTCAATATATAAAAATCGAATTTTTTACTTTGCTATTCAACATATAAAAATCGAATTTTTACTTTGCTATTCAATATATAAAAATCGAATTTTTACTTTGCTATTCAATATATAAAAATCGAATTTTTACTTCGCTATTCAATATATAAAAATCGAAATTTTACTTTGCTATTCAATATATAAAAATCGAATTTTTCCTTTGCTATTCACTATATAAAAATCGAATTTTTATACCTCCTACATAATAAAGATCGAATTTTTAATACTTCTATAATATAAAAATTATATCTTTAGCTTTCCCATAATATAAAAATTATATTTTTAACCCGTTAAAATTCTAATCTTTATATCGTTATACTCCTTATATATAGATCAAATTTTTCCACAATGCTTTTCATATTAAAATAAAACTGATTTAAACTAATTTCATTGAATAAAATTAAATAAAACAATATGAAAACTCACAGTGTTCCTTGATCGAAAAGTTGGGCGAATGGAGCAGAGGGAGGATGGTCGGGGAAGGGAACCGAAGGGTCGGAGGGTGGTGCTCGATTGGGTGGCGACGGTCTATAGGGGCGGTTTCTGAGGTGGTTCGTCGATCGAAGGGGGGAGGGGGTCTGTCGACGCGGCTGAGGCCAGAGGGGGGTTGACCTTTTGACCAAGAGAGAGAGGTGAGGAGGATTATAATATATATATATAATTATTTTAAATTTTCTAAGGTCACTTTTTCGTTCGGACCCCAAATCTGACCCAATGACTGTCCTCCCTAGCTAATTACCCACATTCCGAACACAATGGGATATGTACCATAAGCTGATTCGACTGTTACAATTAGTTTTCGTCAAAATCAACATATAACTCTATATATTGAATTTGAACGCGCATTTCATTTTTCCGGGGCCACATACAATCTCTAAAAATTCCCGAAAAATATTTTCTAACTTCGTATTGACGATACGGTCCTAACAAAACTAGTTTCGTCGAATTCTGAGACCGTTGGAAAAATGACCATTTTCCAGTCGATTAAAATCAACAAAAACTGGTCAAACGCGTTTTCCTTTGCCACGCTCACATATTGATTCGGAAAATTATGAAATTTGGAATTTAGCAATAACTTTACATCACGGACCCAACAAAAGTGGTTTTGTCGAAATCCGAGGTCGTTTGCAAAATTCCCATTTTTAAGGGCCTGAATTCTATAGCGACTATTCAGAATTTTCAACTGGACATATCTTTTGGTTCCCGCTATGAAATTTCGATTTTTCGGATTCGTTGGAAAGATAGTATCAATTAGATTCAACTATTTTTGGTTTCACTAAAATCCGGTTTATTTTGCACCCGGTACATTCAATTGAAGTTTGAAATCGAATTATCGAACTACCACGCCATTTTCAATTCCTTTTATAAATATAAATAAATATTTATACTCTATCGTCGATCTATATAACTATATACGATTGAATTTTATTCAAAAGAAATTTTCTCGTCGTTTATATTTAAAATAATTCATTTTAAATAATCAAAATTCGCTAAAATTGCCAAAATAAAAATTTTAAACTGGCCCAGATTTTCGGGTTGTTACAGGCATGGATTGGGTTTCAAAGTTCTGGGTAAAATCCTGAAGCGGGTTCTTGATTTTCATTTCAGTGAAGAAGGATTTAACAAGGATTAAGGTAGAATTTATTATAATAAATTTATTGAATGTCTTTTTATTAAATTAAATTAGTTCGAATTTACTTAGTAAGTAGTAAATTTAGAATAACAGAGTTTAATCGATAAACAAAAATTTAATAATCATAGTTATTGAATAGATTCAGTCGTGAGATTCATAGCTACGGATTACATAAGCTGGAATTAAATTTGTAATCAGAATAGCTCGGAAAAACCAATGTGAGTAAATCTCACTCAATTTACTATTTGGACTTTATTTTTAGTCGTTAAAAATAGTTGATGATTGATTGGATTCGTTTAAATATTTTTGTGGTTGTTCTATATATTTATTAGTTAAATAGGATTGATGTTTATGGCAATTATATATATATATATATATATATATATATATATATTGGTGAGTGGATAGTTCCCGTAGTACCATTAGCGGATGCCCGCAGTATCATTAGCAGATGACCCTATGTGCCCTAAGCTGTGATAGTGGATGACCTTCTATACCACGATATCCTGCCTCGAAGCAGGATGGGTATTATTTATGTTGGCTAACGTCTGTGGATGCAAGAAAACAGGTTGGAGGAATCCAACTGGATTCCTCAGAAATATTTTTGTTTGTTTGTTATCACATATATTGTTATATATGATGTGTTTGAAAACCTATGGTTGATAAATTGGGTGCTTTGAATTATTGAATGTCACTGGCTCAAAAATGTTGATATATAAAAATATCATGAAAAGGATATTTCAGATTTTTAATGGAAAATCAATTTTTCTAAAAATAGAAATTCGAATTTCGAAGGGGCTAAAGATATTAACTTTTTTGGAATAAATAAAACAAGAAGTGAATTTATAAACGTTTTTTATAAATTAATAATACGAGATTTGAAGTGAAATTATAAACAGTGTTTATAAATAAGGAAAAAATTATCATTGGATAATTTGAATATTTAAATTCAAAGTGAATTTAAAAATAGAAATGGGGAAATCGTTTTAAAGAAATAAACAATGGAATTTATTCTGATGTTCAGAATATAAAATTGAACTAAAATAAATCCGTAAGGATTTATGATTTGAATTCGATTAATTCGAATTTATTTAAATAGAAGTTAAATTGAATATGAAAATAAATTGGGTGTTATATATAAGTTATTATAAATAGAAATTTCCAAAATAAGATTTTGGTTTTAAATAGATTTCGAAATAGACTTGTTAGAATATAAAATAAGGAAATTTATAAAATGGTGTTTATAAATATATTGAATTAATTATCAAGAGATAATTTTAATATTTAAATTCAAATACGAATTTAAAAAAATAGAATTTGAAATCATTTGAAAGGGAACAACGGTTTAATTGCGAAATTTGGGATATTAAAGGGATGGAGTTTCAAATAGAAATTTGAAAGGGGAACTTGTTTAAATATATGAAACAAGGAAGTTAAATTTATACATAGTGTTGTAAATTTGGTGAAATAAATTATCATTTGGATAATCTAAACCGTTTAAATTCAAATAGGAATTTAAAAGTAAATTGGGAAGTGTTTTGAAACAATACGATTGATTATATTTCAGAATTCAGAATATAAGCCGAATTGAGAAGAATTCAACGGGTTTATAATTGATATTCGATTATATCGAATTTTATAAATAATTTATTTATAAAAGGAATTGGAATTAAATATAGAAGATCGAAGTATAAATAAATATATTACCGAGTATGGAAAAATCGAAAATTATAGGAAATCGAAATTATTATGTTGAATTGGGAAACTAATTTGATATATATTAAAAATATATCAGAATGGAGTTAGAATTTATTATAAATGAAGTTTAAATGTTTATATATAAAAATATAACTAAAATGAACTCGCCGCAGCACGGTAGTTTGTATTTTGGCATTTCGAACTTCAATTGGGTGTATAGAACTCAATTTAATTCAGAATTCTTTGAAACAAGAATTGCCAGGACCGATTTGATAATAGTTTTCTAATGAAAGAGAAAAATCTGGATTTCGTCGAATGAATTTTGAGTTATGTCAAAATCAATTTTCCAGAAAAACAGTGCCATAACCATTATAAAACAATAAAGGTTTATTTAAATAAATAAAAGGATTTTAAGTAAATAAAATCTGAATTTCCATTAAAAAAAATGTAGACTGGAGATATAAAATAACATGAACTTCAGTGAAGTAAGTGAAATGAGTTTTGAAACAAAAATCAGATTTTTGTTATTGAATATGACTGACTAATTCGAATAATAGTTAGTCAATTGAAAGTTGATACGAAATTGGGCTTTGAATAAGTAAAGGTGATTTGAGAAATTATATTCAAAATCGAAAAGGGAACTTGAGTTTGAAAATGGAATTCTATTCGTTTATAAGAAAGTAAATATTTTATTTGAACATGTTATGTTCAAACAAAGAAGTGAAATAGGCAAGATAGCTAACTAGAAAATAAATTAGCTAATTGGGTTAAGACGAATGGACTGAGTAAGAACCAAATGGGAACATTTGGATATGGGTTAGATAGGTATGGGATGAAATGTATAAAGATTATAATTTTAAGTGCCTGACAAAAAGGTACATGTTTAAATTCCAAATGAGATTTTATGCGCTGAATTAGCAAGCCACTTGGCTTTTTGATTTTCTTTTTGAATGGAAAGGGCCTAGAGAGGCGAGTTGAGGTTTGAACTATCGACCGGTACAAAGGAGGTTATGGCGAAATTTTCCGGGAATTAAAGGAGTTAGAATATTTTCAGGATAATTTGGTAATTGGAAATCTTTATATCAATATATATAGAATCCGGTAAGGAAACGAGCTTAAAAATAGAATATTATAAACAAAAGGGGAAATCAAAAATCTAGTAATAGAAGGAGAAATATATATATATATATATATATATATATATACATATACGTTTTAAAAAATGAATTAGTGGTTTTTATGGTGTTGATGATTTGAGATAAGTGGTCTTTTTTGTTTTGAAGTTAAAGAACTTATTCGGTCAAGGTCTGAGAGGTAAATTATACCCCAACTCAATTGATTTCATTACTAACGGATAAACAACAAGATTCAGTCTCTAAGAGAAATGTTTAAAGAAATTTAGTCGCATGCAGTATTTTGGGTTGTTGTAGCGATGTTTTACATAACATTCGTTTTAACCCAAGTAAGTGGAATTTTGGAAGTATAATAATAAATATTTCCTAAGTATAGAAATGAAGGGTCATGAAACGAAGAAGTAATTGGAATACTTTCCAATTATTAATAGAAGATATTTTCTAAGTATAGAAAATAAAAGATGGCAAATATGGAAATGATTTCCCAACAACGTAAGAGACCGAGATGATTATTGAAAATATTTGGTTAACAAATATTGGTAAGAAAATGAAGAAGTGATTTAATTAATGAAATATTAATTAAGAGGCCCATTGATTTGTTTGATGGTTGGAATGTTTGTTTGTTTTTCTTTGATAATTAAATAACCGACTATCAAAATATTTGCCAATATCATTGCTAATATGGAGAGACCGGTTGGATTGTTATCCGAGAACCACTCCGCATTGGCAGTAGCGTTGCAAATCAGATTATATGAAGATAATCGACGACGGAGTAAAGTGCAAGGACCTTTTCTATTAATAGAAATTGTGCCTTCGGTTTCGTTCAGTCCCAAAACGAAGTGTATGGACGAATGTCTGACAGAGTATTTCCAATGATCGCATATGTTGGTCTGTATAGATATATATGGTGGCGGAGAATTTATTCTCTTAGCATAATATCCAGAATATATTTTTACGATCAATTAGTGATTAACGGATCTGACAGTGTGGCATTCAAAGTGATTGTGCTATCAAGGAATGATAAGTAATCGTAGCCTCATGCCTCAACACCGGGAAATGACAAAAATCGGGCAGGCAACATTGCTATGTAGATCGCTCCCATTAGGGTGTATAATCACCTATCTAGAGAAATTCCTTTTACTTCTTTAATCTATCAATGCTGTCCCTTTACGGGAAACGGTTGCTGATCCCAACCGTTGGTGATATAAATTCGATACACTCAAGCAAAATGAGTGGTCGTTCATGTGTGGGCCAGGTTGCAAGATGTTCTTGTTGAACTCAGTGTATTCCCCTCTAAAGATACACTATCGGAAGGTGGTTCCATGCCTTGTCATGTTGGAAATCCAATCTCCAATAAGCGCCATGCGGTTTTTGATTTTATATTATGTATGGAGCATGAGATGCAAGCGTTCCGCTAGATTCTATTTATTTGATGTAGACATTATTATAATATCACTGAATTTGATATAAAAGTGTTTTGGGTTATCGTGAGGTAAAAACCATCCGTGTTTATGTGTGGATCGATCTTATGATTAGCATTTCTTTCGAAAGGATTTTTAAAGTTAAACAAATGATTGGAGTTTACTCACACCAGTCCCATGACTGACCCAGAGTTTATTTTGTTTTTGTTTTCCCTATACTCTTGGGTGCCAAAATTTGTATGGGCAGTCAAGTAGTCGGGATTTTTCAGATTCACTTGGAAGAGCTGAAAGCAGGAGGCTTCACCAGTTAACTATAGGCTATCATATTTTCCGCTGTGTACTATGTTGTATTTGGAAACAAGTGTTTATAACTGTTCCAGGAATAACTGTTGTGCTCTGATAATGGTATGTATATACAGTTACTGATTTGTATTTCAAAAGTTATGTTATTTAATATATTTTATTCGTTCCACTGTGAGATTTGTGTTCTTTGTTTTTCTTTTATTCTAACTTTTCTTTCTTTCTATTTCTCATCCTCTAACTTCTTTCAAATAATGATTCGTATTTCTGTGCAATTTGGGTTGGACGTGTGGTGTTATTAGTCAATTCAGATAGTACGGATTTGCGGGCCATTACAGTTGGTATCAGAGCTTAGGTTGAGCAAATACCTAGGCTTTGGTGGGTTGTGCTCATTAGAGATAGGGTCAGCTGTACCCTAGAATGAGTTGAGTGAATATATACGAGAGAGCGTATTTGTAAATTAACATAAAAATTGTTTTATATTGTGTTGGCTAGTCTGTTGAGTGGTTTATGAATTCTGATCGAATCGTGGGACGCCACGAAGTCGATAGGAATTTCTAAACACTTGAGCAGAGAAATTTGACACAATATTGTTTTAAATGGGTAAGTGAAATAATTTTACCCAAAACTATATTTTGATATAGAAGGAATATTTTCTAAAATTATTATAATATATGGATGTGTTGATTGTTAGTATTATAACCAAATGAGATTATAAAAATTAAAATGGTTATGTATAACCAACTAGAATTTATATAAGAATGAAATATACAAACAAGATGAACTAAAATTGAATTCAAACCAGAATTTGGAATTTTTAATCGTGGGGAATTTGAAAAATATTTTTTGAAGTATATTAGAATAATATAGCTTTGTTTTAAAAGGATATTGAATAGAAACCATTTCAGATGGATTTTAAAAGTGATAAAGCACTGAACTCACTTCAGTGGCTGGAAAATAATTCTGATGATGACTGCAGCATCATTAGTGTTCATTTTCGAATTTCTAAGTAATGGATGGCCACCTTTGAAAGTTTTTGTTGGAAATTTGTTTGAAAGAAAACAAGCTGGTTTGAAAATTCAAATGTTTTGAATTTGAAATGGTTATAAATATATGTGTATATATTTATGTGATTTCAAAAGGATTTGAAATGAAACCCATAGATTTGAAATGAAACCCAGGAATTTGAATTTTTAAATTTAAATTTAACTTAGACAAGTTAAATGGATCGAAGTAAATAAGTGAAAACCAAAAGTTTTGGTAGAACTAAAAGTTGTAGAAATATGAAGAGTTGAGTATAACATAAACGAGTTTTTGAAAAGATAATGGTTATGAAGCATTTTTCCTACCTTACTAATTTCGAGGACGAAATTCTTTTAAGACGGGAAGAATGTAATTTTGAATATTTAATATTTATTTTAAATATTTATTTGATAATATACTTGAATTTTTATATTTATGTTGTCGATTTAAATATCGATTTCAATTTAATTACTAAAATACGAAATATAATTGAAATCAAAGTTAAAAACTGAATCAAAACAATTCAGATGATCAATATTAATTATATTTGAATATAAACGATAATAAAAATATTTTATTATCAGGGTATTTATTATTTCTGAATTTAAATTATTTTACATCAATTAAAAATGGTTATGTTATATATACCTTCAAATTAAATTTCAATTTTTATTCTGTTAAGTTCAGAATAATGCTATAATAGTGAAACGTCGGTCCGTATGTTAAAATAGTGGTTCACGATTTTTAATTGTGAACCCCGAGACATTGATAGTGCATAAGAACGAAATCGAATCGAAAATCAAATCGATATCCATTTAAAAAGGATAAAAACTCTCTTTATTTCACATTGCATTAAATAAAAATCAAATCGCATTAAATTAATATCAAATCGAATTAAAAGCATTGTACCCTAAGTTACCCTACCTATTCTTTCACCCTGAAGTTTTCTTCATTTTTAATACGCGACAGACTTCTGTTATTCCGTTTCATTTTTTTCTTCCTTTTGTAAACAATCAAAGTGGCCGAATTCTTCATTTACTTCCTCTTTATTGATGCAGTAAAATATAACTGCGTTGACCCTCCTTTTTTTCATTTCCATTCCTATTCCTCTACAAATAGATCGATCGAAGAAATCCAAAAATAAATGAAATTAAAAATCTTAAAATCCTTTAATCTTTTTCCTTGAACTCGATCAGATGGACACTTTAATCTCGCACCTTTCTTCTACGGTGCGATGCATCGACGTAAGGTTTGATAAGCTAGGGTAAATCGCGATTCGAATTCATGGGGTTGACGATCTGCAGTGTGATTTCAAGGTACTTGACTCCACCGCGAGCTAAGGTGATGTCACGAGTTCAGTTAGGGTCGAGGAGGTGGTGTTTGAACGGGTATTCGAAGTGGCGATGGGTAGCTTTTGTTTGAGGAGCGTGATTAGATAAAGGGTCTATGCTTTGTATTTTTGGGCATCGCGATTTGGGGATGGTGTCGATTAGGGCATCGATTCAATGGAATTCGGGGGTGGTGGTCTGTCATTGGAGGGACGCAGCATTGTGTTTTTATCTAGGGTTCGAACTTGTTTAAAATGTTAGTTCGAAACTGCAGAAATTTTGGGGATACTATATGTGAATGTTGAGAGAGGGAGGATCAACAGTACGAAAGTAGGATTTGCAGTATGTGTTTTATTTTGGGGATGAACTAGAGTTTGGATTAGAAAATGAGAAGCTAATGGCTGCGTGTGTTGTTCATTAATTCGCGGTTACCATGAGGAAACCAAATTGGGTCTGAGGTGATGAAAATGGGGGTTTGCGATGCTGAGTTCATCATTTCATTTGGTTTTGAATTTTGATATAAATCAAAGAGAGAGGCATGGATTGGGTTTCAAAGTTCTGGGTAAAATCCTGAAGCGGGTTCTTGTTTTTCATTTCAGTGAAGAAGGATTTAACAAGGATTAAGGTAGAATTTATTATAATAAATTTATTGAATGTCTTTTTATTAAATTAAATTAGTTCGAATTTATTCAGTAAGTAGTAAATTTAGAATAACAGAGTTTAATCGATAAACAAAAATTTAATAATCATAGCTATTGAATAGACCCAGTCGAGAGATTCATAGCTGCGGATTACATAAGTGGGAATTAAAATTGAAATCAGAATAGCTCGGAAAAACCAATGTGAGTAAATCTCAATCAATTTACTATTTAGAATTTATTTTTAGTCGTTAAAAATAGTTGATGATTGATTGGATTCGTTTAAATATTTTTGTGGTTGTTCTATATATTTATTAGTTAAATAGGATTGATGTTTATAGCAATTATATATATATATATATATTGGTGAGTGGATAGTTCCCGTAGTACCATTAGCGGATGTCCGTAGTATCATTAGCGGATGACCCTATGTGCCCTAAGCTATGATAGTGGATGACCTTCTATACCACGATATCCTGCCTCGAAGCAGGATGGGTATTATTTATGTTGGCTAACGTTTGTGGATGAAAGAAAATAGGTTGGAGGAATCCAACTGGATTCCTCAGAAATATTTTTGTTTGTTTGTTATCACATATATTGTTATATATGATGTGTTTGAAAACCTATGGTTGATAAATTGGGTGCTTTGAATTGTTGAATGTCACTAGCTCAAAAATGTTGATATATAAAAATATCATGAAAAGGATATTTCAGTTTTTTAATGGAAAATCTATTTTTCTAAAAATAGAAATTCGAATTTCGAAGGGGCTAAAGATATTAACTTTTTTGGAATAAATAAAACAAGAAGTGAATTTATAAACGTTTTTTATAAATTAATAATATGAGATTTGAATTGAAATTATAAATAGTGTTTATAAATAAAGTGGAAAAATTATCATTGGATAATTTGAATATTTAAATTCAAATGTGAAATTAAAAATAGAAATGGGGAAATCGTTTTAAAGAAAAAAACAATGGAATTTATTCTGATGTTCAGAATATAAAATTGAACTAAAATAAATCCGTAAGGATTTCTGATTTGAATTCGATTAATTCGAATTTATTTAAATAGAAGTTAAATTGAATATGAAAATAAATTGGGTGTTATATATATATAAGTTATTATAAATAGAAATTTCCAAAATAAGATTTTGGTTTTAAATAGATTTCGAAATAGACTTGTTAGAATATAAAATTAGGAAATTTATAAAATGGTGTTTATAAATATATTGAATTAATTATAAAGAGATAATTTTAATATTTAAATTCAAATATGAATTTAAAAAAATAGAATTTGAAATCATTCGAAAGGGAACAACGGTTTAATTGCGAAATTCGGGATATAAAAGGGATGGAGTTTCAAATAGAAATTTGAAAGGGGAACTTGTTTAAATATATGAAACTAGGAAGTTGAATTTATAAATAGTGTTGTAAATTTGGTGAAATAAATTATCATTTGGATAATCTAAACCGTTTAAATTCAAATAGGAATTTAAAAGTAAATTGGGAAGTGTTTTGAAACAATACGATTGATTATATTTCAGAATTCAGAATATAAGCTGAATTGAGAAGAATTCAACAGGTTTATAATTGAAATTCGATTATATCGAATTTTATAAATAATTTATTTATAAAAGGAATTGGAATTAAATATAGAAGATCGAAGTATAAATAAATATATTACCGAGTATGGAAAAATCGACAATTATAGAAAATCGAAATTATTATGTTGAATTGGGAAACTAATTTGATATATATTAAAAATATATCAAAATGGAGTTAGAATTTATTATAAACGAAGTTTAAATGCTTATATATAAAAATATAATTAAAACGTACTCGCCGCAGCACGGTAGTTTGTATTTTGGCGTTTCGAACTTCAATTGGGTGTATAGAACTCAATTTAAGTCAGAATTCTTTGAAACAAGAATCGCCAGGACCGATTTGATAATAGTTTTCTAATGAAAGAGAAAAATCTGGATTTCGTCGAATGAATTTTGTGTTATGTCAAAATCAATTTTCCAGAAAAACAGTGCCATAACCATTATAAAACAATAAAGGTTTATTTAAATAAATAAAAGGATTTTAAGTAAATAATATATGAATTTCCATTAAAAAAATGCAGACTGGAGATATAAAATAACATGAACTTCAGTGAAGTAAGTGAAATGATTTTTGAAACAAAAATCAGATTTTTGTTATTGAATAGAACTGACTAATTCGAATAATAGTTAGTTAATTGAAAGTTGATACGAAATTGGGCTTTGAAAAAGTAAAGGTGATTTGAGAAATTATATTCAAAATCGAAAAGGGAACTTGAGTTTGAAAATGGAATTCAATTCGTTTATAAGAAAGTAAATATTTTATTTGAACATGTTATGTTCAAACAAAGAAGTGAAATAGGCAAGATAGCTAATTAGAAAATAAATTAGCGAATTGGGTTAAGATGAATGGACTGAGTAAGAACCAAATGGGAACATTTGGATATGGGTTAGACAGGTATGGGATGAAGTGTATAAAGATTATAAGTTTAAGTGCCTGACAAAAAGGTACATGTTTAAATTCCAAATGAGATTTTATGCGCCGAATCAGCAAGCCACTTGGCTTTTTGATTTTCTTTTTGAATGGAAAGGGCCTAGAGAGGCGAGTTGAGGTTTGAACTATCGACCGGTACAAAGGAGGTTATGGCGAAATTCTCCGGGAATTAAAGGAGTTAGAATATTTTTAAGATAATTTGATAATTGGAAATCTATATATCAATATATATAGAATCCGGTAAGGAAACGAGCTTAAAAATAGAATATTATAAACAAAAGGGGAAATCAAAAATCTAGTAATAGAAAGAGAAATATATATATATACACACGTTTAAAAAAATGAATAAGTGGTTTTTATGGTGTTGATGATTTGAGATAAGTGGTCTTGTTTGTTTTGAAGTTAAAGATGTTATTCAGTCAAGGTCTAAGAGGTAATTATACCCCAACTTGTTTGATTTCATTACTAACGGATAAACAACAAGATTCAGTCTCGAAGAGAAATTTTTAACGAAATTTAGTCGGATGCAGTATTTTGTGTTGTTATAGTGATGTTTTACATAACATTCGTTCTAACACAAGTAAGTTGAATTTTGGAAATATAATAATATATATTTCTTAAGTATAGAAATGAACGGCCATGAAATGGAGAAGTAATTGGACTACTTTCCAATTATTAATATAAGATATTTTCTAAGTATAGAAAATAAAAGATTGCGAAATATGGAAATGTTTTCCCAACAGCGTAAGAGATCAAGATGATTATTGGAAATATTTGGTTAACAAATTGGTAAGGAAATTAAGAAGTGATTTAATTAATGAAATATTAATTAAGAGGCCCAGTGATTTGTTTGATGGTCGGAATGTTTGTTTGTTTTTCTTCGATAGTTAAATAACCGACTATCAAAGTATTTGCCAATATCGTTGTCAATACGGAGAGACTGGTTGAATTGTTATCCGAGAACCACTCCGTATTGGCAGTAACGTTGCGAATTAGATTATATGAAGATAATCGAAGACGGAGTAAAGTGCAAGGACTTTTTCTATTAATAGAAATCATGCCTTCCGTTTTGTTCAGTCCCAAAATGAAGTGTATAGACGAATGTCTGACATAGTATTTCTAATGACCGCATATGTTGGTTTGTATAGATATATATAGTGGCGAAGAATTTATTCTCTTAGCATAATATCCAGAATATATTTGTGCAACCAATTAGTGTTTAATGGATCTGACAATGTGGCATTCAAAGTGATTGTGCTATCAAGGAATGATAAGTAATCGTAGCCTTAGGCCTCAACAACCGGGAAATGACAAAAATCGGGCAGGCAGCATAGCTATGTCGGTCGCTCCCATTAGGGTGTATAATCACCTATCTAGAGAAATTCCTTTTACTTCTTTAATCTATCGATTCTGTCCCTTTTCGTGAAACGGTTGCTGATTCCAACCGTTGGTGATATACATTCGATACACTCAAGCGAAGTGAGTGGTCGGTCATGTGTGGGCCGGGTTGCAAGATGTTCTTGTTGAACCTAATGTATTCCCCTCTAGAGATACACTATCGGAAGGTGGTTCCATACCTTGTCATGTTGGAAATCCAATCTCCAATAAGCGCCATGCGGTTTTTGATTTTATATTATATATAGAGCGTGAGATGCAAGCATTCCGCTGGATTCTATTTTTTTGATGTAGGCATTATTATAACATCACTGGATTTGATATCAAAGTGTTTTGGGTTATCGTAAGGTAAAAACCATCCATGTTTATGTGTGGATCGGTCTTACGATTATCATTTCTTTCGAAAGGATTTTTTAAGGTTAAACAAATGGTTGGAGTTTACTCACACCAGTCCCATGACTAACCAGAGTTTATTTTGTTTTTATTTTCCCGAAACTCTTGGGTGCCCAAATTTGTACGGGCAGTCAAGTAGTCGGGATTTTTCAGATTCACTTGGAAGAGCTGGAAGCAGGAGGCTTCACCAGTTAATTATAGACTATCATATTTTCCGCTATGTACAATGTTGTATTTGGAAACAGGTGTTTATAACTGTTCCAGGAATAACTGTTGTGCTCTAATAATGGTATGTATATGCAGTTACTTATTTGTATTTCAAAAGTTATGTTATTTAATATATTTTATTCGTTCCACTGTGAGATTTGTGTTCTTCGTTTATCTTCTATTCTAACTTTTATTTCATTCTATTTCTCATCCTCTAACTTCTTTCAAATAATGATTCGTATTTCTGTGCAATTTGGGTTGGACGTGTGGTGTTATTAGTCAACTCAAATAGTACGGATTTGCGGGACGTTACAAGTTCATAGCAAGATCAATTGTCCAAGTCAATCACTCTACATGGATACTAGTATTGCTTATAACAACAATTTCTTACGTCTCCTTAATAACATAAGGATGAAGCATTAAAGAGGTTGCTGGAGTATAACATATGCATTTGTGTCATATGTCCTAGCCTTTATGCACTTGCCACCACCCCGATATGCCTGTATAAATGCTTTTGGACAACTTTAAACTTGAGTTTAGTCATTATAATGTACAAATAAGAATCTGAAATAAAACCTACAAGCGACCGCATCAACCAAAGTGGAGATGGTTAGCTCTTGAATGATAATGTGTTGAGGATTTTGCAGTTCGAGACGACTTAAAGGAAGATATTGGTGTACTTCAGATTTTTAAGGATTTATGAAATAGATTCTTTCAGATAATAGTTCAACCCACTAGGTACAAATGGATTATCGAACTATCAACTTTAGTATTCAATGAAGCCTTGGAACAATGTAATCGACTTCAAAGTTTGTATGACTTTGATCCGACTAAGAACACTCTAAAACTTTAATTTTTGATGATGCAAATAAAGAACATAATGAAGAGAAAGAAGAACAAATCTGCAACACCTTGGAGGTGTTACAAAACAGAGTGATTGTAACGACCCGCATTCTACGCATTACAGGATCGTAGAATATTTATTTCTTTCACATAGAAAGTCGTATGGTCATGTAACTTTGGGAGACGACTATTGGGGTCATCTCCAATGTTCATGATTTTTGTTTATTTTTAAATGACTATTTTGCCCCTATCTGATCTTGTTTTGGCCATAACTTTTGATTGGAGAGGAGATTTTACCTAAAACTACTTCCATTGGATCCTGATGATGGTTTACAATTCCGTAGAGTGGTCACATTAGCTAAACGGACTCACTGTTTGGGAGATATGGCTGAAACAAGTTTCAGATAGTGAAAAACAGCTTAATTGGGCTTAACCGGATTATTAACAACTAGGCCCAATGGGGGATTTCGGGATTAGAGATTTTTAAGGGCTGCTAGGGTTAGGATTTCAGTTTTTCACACATTTTCTAGCCGCCACAAACCCTCTCTTCAACCTAACAATGGCCTCCAACATCTAAATGCACCTATAATCACTTCTTAATCAAGTTTTTGCTTAAACTACATCAAATTAAGGAGAGAAAGCACCAAAACAAGGTTAGAGCTGCTGTGTTGCATTGGGAACAACACCATAACAATAGATTATTTCAAATCTAAAGTTCATTTGTGGCCAAGGTGAGCGATTTGCAAGGTTTCTCACTAATTACGGCTAATTAGGGGTAATTAGTGATAATTAGCGAATTTATACACGTTAAGAATCTGGAAAAATATTTATAAATTCTGAAATATTGTTTTAGACCTCTGTTTAAAGTTTGGGTTAATTTGGTTAAGTTTTGTTAATCATATCATTAGATTTTCTTAAACATGCTTAAGGGAAAATATGAGATTTTAGCTATGTTTGATCCGTTTTAACCTACCAAATTATTGTTTTGGTGTTTGTGAATGATTAAATGTGTTGCTAAGACTGTATGGTATGCTTTGTGGTTGTCTAGAAGTGATAGATTGGTCAAAAATTCCGTCGAATGGTGTAAAATAGTCGCTGGAAAGTTGCAGGAAATGTGCAGGGTTTCAAACCAGATCGGATCGGATTACTGGGCTCGGATCGGATAGGAGAATCGGGCAAGTGGACTTGATTTGGATTGGAACTTAGCATAAGGGGCTTGGCGAGAAGGAAGGCCATTTGCTTAGAGTTGGAGTTGGGTAAAGGATCGGATCGGAGAGACAAAAAGGGGATCGGATCGGAGCTAGGGTGTGGGATCAGATCGGCTACCAAACCGAACTGGAGCTGGCATCTTCTGAGGCGTGCAAACGAAAGAGACAACAAGGAAGGTTGGATCGGATCGGGACTTGGCACTACAAGGAGGACCTTGGCACTTTACCACCGGATCGGACCGAGCCACATGTGAGAAGCTGAACCGAACTGCATGGAGGAGATGAACCCGAACCATACCGAGCATGGGTGACCGAATCGAACTGAGCGTGGGTGACCGAACCGAACCGGACGTGTACTTCTATTTCTACATGACGACTCTTCTGAAGGCCAACTCCAATTCGACCAAAACCCGAGATGCAGAGGAGGTCCAAATGAGGAGCTTTGACTTAGGATCCTGATGGGAACCAATGAGTGAGCTTCATGATTAGGCTTTGCTGCGGGACGTGTGCTAAGGGGTTGTCAATGTCTATAACTTTGGATCACTATGTGTAGGGGGTACGTGAACGGATTCAGGGCCATAGTGGCCTAGGTACGACTAAAGAGCTATAGACCAATGAAGTGGGGTCATTTGTAAAGATTTGGTCATGACTCCATGTAGTGAGCTTGGTAGTAGCAGTAGTTGTACAAGTCGAACTTCGTCACTACTTCGATGGGTCTAGTGATCGAAGTAGTAGATATCGTATGCTTTACACACTGAGTGAGAGATGTGAGGATGGTTGCTATGTTTGATTTGTCTGCCATCATTATGACATGCACACCCCCACCCCCGTTATCCTTACTCCATCTGTTCAGTGGCACCTTAGAGTATTGTACAGTATGTAGTGCTAACTCTTTGGTTGCAGATCCAGGTTCAGGTATGGTTTAGTATACCTGTTATTGTTCTGTTTAGCTGCTTATCGCCCATACCAGACTTTTTGTCTGACCCAGAGTTTTATGTCTCTTCTTATTACTCTTGGTTCTCTCACGAGCAGACTAGGGACATGTTAGCTGGTGATGCACGAGTAGCGGTACCAGAGACGAGCATGAGGCTTCCACGTATGATACATATATATATATTCTCCCTGTGTCGCTCCTGGTCACTACTTTGGGCATTAGTAGTGCACTCTTCCTTTCTTTTGTTTAGAGACAGTAATTTGAAAAGTTGTAATAAGCTGTATTTAGACTTCCGCTACTCTGATGTTGATGTTGGTTTTAGTTATCAGCTTATGCACTGTCTCGCCTATTTTATGTCAACTACATTATTATTATATTTTGTTGCATGCGCTGTGAGACATTCTACATGTTTTCGATTAGTTCATTCTCTTCTTTCCTTTCTTCGGCGACCGTTCCGTGCTAGTTGGGCATGAGTACAACACACTTTCGGAGGAAATGCCGGCTGGTGCGGGGCGGGCCGTCACACTTGGTATCAGAGCTCTAGGTTGCGTTGTTAACCTAGGGAAAGACACCAGGGAGAGATAATACTTATATGAAAGCGCGTATTTGTGATTATTTTGGTTTTCAAAAGCTATATATATACTATTAGTATATCTAAGGATGAAGTCGCACTGCACTGACACCACAAAGAGGATGGTTAATCGTTTTCTCTTTACAGATTGAACGATGAGCCGATACGAAAGAGATGCCGGTAGAGGAGCCAATAATGGGAATGTTGCTGACATGAGGACGATGTTTACTGACCTCATGAGAGAGATGCTTAGAGATGTTCAGAGGGCATCTCCCAATGCTAGTAATGGTGGTGGTCCAATAGTGCAGGCGCCTAGGGCCTATTTCGCCAAGCTGAATAAGGATTATACGAGTCTTGGTGGGAAGCCGTTCCACGGAACGGAGTCGGCTACGGACGTTCAGAATTGGTTGGATAGTTGCGAGCGTATTTTTGAAGATTTGGGTATCGAAGATGCGATGAAGAGAAGGCTAGAATCCTGTCAGCTGCAAGGACAGGCAATGAATTGGTGGAATGCTATAAAGGCAGCTACTCCCGAGGATCATATTACTTGGAATCAGCTTAAGGCTTGCTTTAGCGATAAGTTCATTCCATCTCCTCAGAATTCAGTGTTGTTTAAGAAATTCTTGGAACTCAAGCAGAATGGTAGAGCTGTCTCGGAGTATATTGCCAAATTCGACACTTTGTCGAAATATGGGTTATCTCTTATAGATACTGCCGAGAAGAAGAACGAGAAGTTCATAACTGGTTTGGATGGATACTTGGGGGAAAAGCTTATTAACCATATCGATGAGACGTTTGAATCGATTGTGGGGAAAGCATTGAGGTCAGAGAGTCTTTACCCTAAGTCGAAGACTGAGGTCGCATCTGCAGAGGAGCCAAAGCCGCAAGCAAGCCGTGGAGGCAAGAATGGTTCTTAGAATAAGAGAAAGCAGAATCAGACCAAGCAGTGCCAGGAGAAAAATAATAAGCAAGATGTTGAGCGCTTCAGCTGTGGTAAGAAGGGCCACTATGCCAAAGAGTGTCGGGCCAAGCCAGCGGATAGGAAGTGCTTCAACTGTGGCCAAGTGGGACATCACAAGGACAAGTGTCCGCAACCCCCTAAAGAAAAGCAGATGGTGAAAGCATATGCCCTTAATGCTATTCCTTCTTCGTCGAATGCCCCAACTGCAGCAGAGAAGGGAAAGAATGTCGTTATTCAAGGTATGCTTTCTGTTTATGATGTTCCTGTTCGAGTTTTGTTTGATACCGGGGCTTCTAGTTCTTTCATATCTAGTGACCTGGTAGATAGGTTGGGATTAGAGCCCTAGATTGTCGATAGGCCTTTAGTAGTGACGAACCTGATTGGTGGTTCAACTAACCTTAGCATGATTTGTCGTAATGTGGTCTTATCGAGTCATGGATGCATGTTTGGTTGTGATTGCTTGGTTTTGGGCTTTACTGGGTTTGTCATTATTTTGGGAGTTGATTGGCTCCAAAGATACGGAGTGGTGGTAGACTGTGAGGGCTTTTTGGTGACAGCTAGAGCGGATGATGGGCGGAGGATAGTGTTTGGTGGTCTACCCAGTGATGGGGTAATGGCTAGTTTTCTAAATTCCCTCGACATCCCGCATAGTGAGTTGTCAGGGTTGCCCGTGGTTGGCCAGTATCCGGACGTCTTCGAGGAAGTGATCGGACTTCCACCACACCGAGAGATTGAGTTCCGTATTGATTTAGTGAAAGATGCCAGACCTATAGTGTTGCCACTTCGTCGTATGGCACCACGAGAGCAGCGAGAGCTCGGGGTGCAAGTCAGCGATCTTTTGAAGAAGGAATTTATCAGAAGGAGTGTTTCTGAATGGGGAGCACCAGTTGTGTTTGCTACTAAGGCGGATGGTTTCCTTCGTTTGTGTGTAGACTACCGCGAGTTGAATAAAGTGACGAGGAAGAATAAGTATCCTCTACCGCGGGTAGATGATTTGTTTGATCAGTTGAGTGGCATGAGAGTATTCTTTCAGTTGGATCTCGCGACAGGTTTTCATCGGCTTAGAGTGGAAGCTGAGAGTATAGCTAAAACGGCACTTCGGACACCGTCTGGATTTTATGAGTGGTTGGTCATGCCATTTGGGTTGACCAATGCCCCAACGTACTTTGTGGATCTTATGAACAGGGTATTCAGAGATCAGTTGAATAAGTTTGTCCTTGTGTTCATGGGTGATATTTTGATCTATTCGAGGACAGAGGAAGAACACAAGGAACATTTGAGGATAGTGATGGAGGTGTTGAGCAAACACCAGTTGAAAGAAAAATTCTCTAAGTGTCACTTCTGGAGGAGGGAAGTGAGATTCTTGGGCCATGTTGTTTCAGAGAATGGTATTGCCGTGGATCCTGCGAAGGTGGCTACGGTACAAGATTGGTCTACGCCCAAGAATACAACGGACATAAGAAGTTTCTTGGGATTAGCTGGATATTATCGTAAGTTTATCCAAGACTTCTCCAAGATAGCAGCTTGACTCAGTTGACCAAGAAGAATCAAGCCTTCGTCTGGGACGAAAGGTGCGAGAATGCATTCAAAAGGCTAAAGGAAAAGTTGACATGTGCACCAATATTAGTCATTCCTAAGGGGAATGAAGAAATGACGATATATACGGATGTATGTGGTACCAGACTAGGTGTTGTATTGATGCAAGGAGGTTGGGTTGTAGCTTATGCAAGTCGGCAACTGAAACCGCATGAGAAAAGATACCCTACCCATGATTTGGAATTGGCAGCGATCGTGTTTGCACTGAAGATGTGGAGACATTATCTCTTGGGAGAAAGATTCGAGTTGTTTACCGATCATAAATTGTTAAAGTATCTCTTCTCTCAAAAAGATCTAAATCTACGGCAGCAAAGATGGTTAGAATTCTTGGCTTCCTATGATTTCGACATCGCATATACACCAGGAAAAAGCAATGCGGTGGTTGATGCATTGAGTAGAAGACATGCCAGTTTAGGGGCTATGTTTCTAGAATTGAAGCAACTGGAGTACATCGCTGGGTATGATTTCAGACCAAATTGCGAATTGGATCTAGAAATGTTAGCAAGTTTGACGATCAGGCCCACTTTGATTGAGCGGATTGGTTCTAGTCAGAGGAACGATCCTAACCTATTGGAAATCATCTCAAAGTTAAAGATGGGAATCGACGGAGATAGGAACAAGTATGGGCTTGATCGAGATTGATGGCTTAGAAAGAATGGAAGACTAGTTGTACCAATGTCAATGGATTGAGAGATGAAGTGCTTAGAGAATGTCATCACTCAAAACTGATTATACACCCAGGTGGTAACAAGATGTACCGAGACATGAAGCATACCTACTACTGGGAAAGGATGAAACGAGACATTGAGAAGTTTATATCCAAATGCATGAACTGCCAGCTAGTTAAAGTTGAGTAAAAGAAGCCTAGTGGTTTGTTACAACCATTAGAAATTCCAGAATGGAAATGGGAAAACAGGTCAATAGATTTCATTGATGGATTACTAAAGAATAGATCGGGCCATGATAGCATTTGGGTGATTGTGGATCGATTGACTAAGAGTGCAAGGTTTATACTCGTCAAGTCAAACAGGACAGCAGCTAAGTTAGCGAAACTGTATATAAAGTGGGTAGTGAGATTTCATGGAATACCCAAAGGCATTGTGAGTTACCGAGATCCATTGTTCACTAGTGGATTTTGGAGGAGCTTACAAGAGGCGTTAGGATCAGAACTACATCTCAGTACCACGTATCATCCTCAAACCGACGGACAGACAGAGAGGGTGAATCGAGTGTTAGAAGATCTTTTGAGAGCTTGCATATTGGATTTTGGTGGATCATGGGATGACCATTTGCATCTAGTATAGTTTGCATATAATAATAGTTATCAATCCAGTATTGGTATGGCTCCATTTGAAGCTTTGTACGGAAGACCGTGCAATTCACCGTCATGTTGGGTAGAAACTGGTGAGAAGTTTGTGCTTGGACCCGACGTGATAAGAGAAACTTCATACAAGATTAAGGTTATCCAACATCGAATGAAGGCTACCCATGATAGGCAGAAGAGTTATGCTGATAAAAGGAGAAGAGAATTAAAGTTCTCCATTGGTGACTTGGTGTTTATCAAGATTTCTACATTGAAGAGCGTGATACGATTTGGCAGGAGAGGCAAGTTAGCACCAAGATTTGTTGGTCCATTCCCAGTCCTTGAGCAAATTGGGAATTTGGCATACAAAGTTGAATTACCAGAGAAGATGGCAGGATTTCACAACGTATTTCATGTTTCCCAGTTAAGGAAGTTCGTACACGACCCAGATGTGACTATTTCACCTGATCAGTTGGATGATATCGAGGTTGAACCCGAGGCGGTTGGGAACCGCAAGCCCATGTGTATTGTTGGGAACGATACGAAGCAACTTCGAAGGAATGCGGTGAAATTAGTCAAAGTTCAGTGGGGCGAGAATGAAAATGATTGTACTTGGGAGACAGAGGAGAGCATTAGGAAGATGTATCCAGAACTCTTCGCCTGGTAAGATTTCAGTTTCAGTTTAGTTTTTCCGCATGCTAGGATAGGCTTGTTTTGTTTGTTTTGCATGTTTGATTGTTGTTTGTGGCTGGTAGGCATGCAGGATCCTTTGTATGTTTTGGGTTAAGGAATTTCGGGGACGAAATTTCTTAAGGGGGGAGAGTGTAACGACCCGCATTCTACGCATCACAGGATCGTAGAATATTTATTTCTTTAACATACGAAGTCGCATGATCATGTAACTTTGGGAGACGACTATTGGGGTCATCTCCCATGTTCATGATTTTTGCCGATTTTTAAACGACTATTTTGCCCCTAACTAATCTTGTTTTGGCCATAACTTTTGATTGAAAAGGAGTTTTGAATTAATACCACTTCCATTGGATCCGGATGATGGTTTACAATTCCGTAGAGTGGTCACATTAGCCAAACGGACTCACCGTTTGGGAGATATGACTGAAACAAGTTTCAGATGGTGAAAAACAGCTTAATTGGGCTTAACCGGATGATTAACTGCTAGGCCCAATGGGGGATTTCGGGATTAGACGTATTTAAGGGCTGCTAGGGTTAGGATTTCGGTTTTTCACTCATTTTCCAGCCACCACAAACCCTCTCTTCAACCTAACAATGGCCTCCAACATCTAAATACACCTCTAATCACTTCTTAATCAAGTTTTGGCTTAAACTACATCAAATTAAGGAGAGAAGGCACCAAAACAAGGTTAGAGCTGCTGTTTTGCATTGGGAACAGCGCCATAACAATAGATTATTTCAGATCTAAAGTTCATTTTGTGGCCAAGGCGATTGATTTGCAAGGTTTCTCACTAATTACGGCTAATTAGGGGTAATTAGTGATAATTAGCGAATTTATACACGTTAAAAATCTAGAAAAATATTTATAAATATTAAAATATTGTTTTAGACCTCTGTTTAAAGTTTGGGTTAACTTGGTTAAGTTCTGTTAATCATATCATTAGATTTGCTTAAACATGCTTAAGGGAAAATATGGGATTTTGGCTATGTTTGATCCGTTTTAACCTACCAAATTACTGTTTTGGTGTTTGTGAATGATTATACATGTTGCTATGACTGTATGGTATGCTTTGTGATTGTCCAGAAGTGATAGATTGG
Organism: Allium sativum; assembly: GCA_030737875.1. Taxonomy (NCBI): domain Eukaryota; kingdom Viridiplantae; phylum Streptophyta; class Magnoliopsida; order Asparagales; family Amaryllidaceae; genus Allium; species Allium sativum. The sequence continues at coordinate 117,932,235 of CM060918.1, forward strand.
TCGAAATCACCGTCGAATGGCGTAAAGTAGTCGCTGGAAAGTTGCAGGAAATGTGCAGGGTTTCAAACCGGATCGGATTGGATTACTGGGCTCGGATCGGATAGGAGAACCGGGAAAGTGGACTTGATTTGGATTGGAACTTAGCATAAGTGTCTTGGCGAGAAAGAAGGCCATTTTCTTAGAGTTAGAGTTGGGCAGAGGATCGGATCGGAGAGACAAAAAGGGGATCGAATCGGAGCTAGGGCGTGTCATCGGATTGGCTACCGAACCGAACCGGAGCTGGCATCTTCTGAGGCGTGCAAACAAAAGAGACAACAAGGAAGGTTGGATCGGATTGGGACTTTACACTATAAGGAGGACCTTGGCACTTTACCACCGGATCGGACCGAGCAACATGTGAGAAGCTGAACCGAACCGCATGGAGGAGATGAACCCGAACCGAACCGAGCATGGGTGACCGAATCGAACTGAGCGTGGGTGACCGAACCGAACCGGACGTGTACTTCTATTTCTACATGACGACTCTTTCGAAGGCCAACTCCAATTCGACCAAAACCCGAGAAGCAGAGGAGGTCCAAATGAGGAGCTTTGACTCAGGATCCAGATGGGAACCAATGAGTGAGCTTCATAATTGGGCTTTGCAGCAGGACGTGTGCTAAGGGGTTGTCGATGTCTATAACTTTGGATCACTATGTGTAGGGGGTACGTGAACGGATTCAGGGCCATAGTGGCCTAGGTACGACAAAAGAGCTATAGACCAATGAAGTGGGGTCATTTGTAAAGATTTGGTCATGACTCCATGTGGTGAGCTTGGTAGTAGCAGTAGTTGTACAAGTCGAACTCCGTCACTACTTCGATGGGTCTAGTGATCGAAGCAGTAGATATCGTATGCTTTACGCACTGAGTGAGAGATGTGAGGATGGTTGCTATGTTTGATTTGTCTGCCATCATTATGACATGCACACCCCCACCCCCGTCATCTTTACTCCATCTGTTCAATGCCACCTTAGAGTATTGTACGGTATGTAGTGCTAACTCTTTGGTTGCAGGTCCAGGTTCAGGTATGGTTTAGTATACCTGTTATTGTTCTGTTTAGCTGCTTATCACTCATGCCAGACTTTTATTCTGACCCAGAGTTTTATGTCTCTTCTTATTATCTCACGAGCAGGCTAGGGACAGGTTAGCTGGTGATGCACGAATAGCTGTACCGGAGATGAGCAGGAGGCTTCCACGTATGATACAAATATATAGATATTCTCCCTTTGTCGCTCCTGGTCGCTACTTTGAGCATTAGCAGTGCACGTTTCCTTTTTTTTTTGTTTAGAGATAGTAATTTGAAAAGTTGTAATAAGCTGTATTTAGACTTCCGCTACTCTGATGTTGATGTTGGTTTTAGTTATCAGCTTATGCACTGTTTCGCCTATTTTATGTCAAGTACATTATTATATTTTGTTCCATGCGCTGTGAGATATTCTACAGGTTTTCGATTAGTTCATTCACTTCTTTCCTTTCTTTGGCGACCGTTCCGTGCTAGTTGGGCATGAGTACAGCGCACTTTCGGAGGAAATGCCGGCTGGTGCAGAGCGGGCCGTCGCAGTGATGGCGTAGTGTTTTGCAACACTTTATGGTGCTGAAGATTTTTGTGAAGAAGAAGAAGTTATACAGAATAGTTTTCTGGTATGGAACGGCCCTATCTGTTTCAAATTTAAACCAGTGTCCCTTCATTTGCAACGGTAGCAAAACATTGCAAATTTAAATTATGGATCTTTAATGGGCTGCAATTTGACCTATTGCTGATCTTAAATTTTATCCAAAAATATGTTTATTGGATAAAAACCCAAAACCGAAAACCCTGCCTGGTCAAACAGACTGGTCTGCAATTTGGCCTATTGGTGATCTTAAATTTTATCCAAAAATATGTTTATTGGATCTAAACCCAAAGCCGAAAACCCGGGCTGGTCAAATAGGCGGTGATGTGCGCAAATGCGATGCACGACTTTTCTCCTCACAACAAAGCATACATTTGATCTAAATCCAAAACCGAAAACCCGACCTGGTCAAACATCCTCATGAGAAACTTATTTTTGTACTAGAATAATTTCTTCAATTCCCATGATGTAGGACTATTAGTTTTCCTCTTCTGTCCTTCTTTCTTTCTTCTCTCTTCAAAAACAAACCCAAAATCCAATACAATTTTGAAAATATTTTACATAATGCTGAATCAACAAAAAAAAATAGACACCGGTAGTTTTATAAATTCACAGTTTGAGAGAAATGTTTATATAACAAATTAATAGTAAACTTAACCTCAACATCCACAACGAATTAGGAAATTAGTCATCTTTTCAATCTAAAAACAAATTTAGATTTCTTCTGAAAATAGACTAAGACAATTTTTTTGAGGTTTTGGAGGGTGGGGGTGGAGGGGAAGGGGTCAAGCATTAATTTATCTTTACAAAGTATATATACTTTATTATGGGAATGTTTACCATAACTATGACACACAAAAACTCCCAGGAATGAAATGTAGTGAATATTAAAATTCATATTTTATGTAGGGTATGACTATGTTTTAGGAGGAAATATCCAGATAGAAGTTCTATGGTCAATTAAGTAGTAAACATAAGACTGACAATCCCTTGTTATAAGACACACGCTGTAATAAAAGAGGCAGTAAAGTAAAATAGCAATGACTCTTACCACTTTGGGAGAGGTATCAAACCATGCGGTAAGAACATAAGTTGTGCTATCAGATACTCCACATTTCTTTAGCGATGACAATATCTGAATTTCAAAAAGGAAAGGCTTAACTGTTTACAAAAACATTACACTGCGCATGTAAAAAGGTTAGAATTGGTGCATGTAAACTACATGTTTTGACCCCGAATAGTTATAAACAAGTTTAGCATCAAAACTGTGCATGAACAACGAATCCCTGGAATTCACAGCAAGTGTTTTTATGCACTGCTGCCAAAACAGGAAAAACATCTGGTATTTGCACCATTAAAGAATGAAGGTTTATACATTAAAGCTTGTATCTATATTGTAAATAACCAGAAATTTCAAGATATTTACATGGAAGCATACAGCTCGGAAACATGTTATTGATGCAAAATGCACAAAGAACCAAGGTTTGAGATTTAGGTTTTGGACATACAAGATTTCAGTAACTTTGGCGAATTTTGCAAACTTCATCATCAAGTTTTGGAATTTAGAGCTCCATATAGGAATAATGGAATAATTTCATTGTCAAAAATCTATCATACATGTTAAACAAATCAAAATGAGTATTTCAGATGCGAAATTTCATACTTCTTAAAGAAGAAAATATGTTTGATACAGGTATCTACATGAATATCCAATAATCATGTAGACTCTGCATAATGTATGGTTCTCTCATATATATATTTAAATATTAACTCATTTAAGGTACAAAAATTACAATGTTTTTGCTCGTAATAAACGTATAACTAATGTTCCTACATAAACATTGAATAAGTTATTTAGTAAAATGTCAATATGTTGGTATAATCAATCACATTGTTGCATACTAATGTTTAAGGAACCCAAAAAACAACAATTTTCACAATAATGGAAAGTGGTCTATTACTAGCTAGTAGCTAGTTAATTGATATGAAAAATATCTGGAAGCAAGTACAACATTGATTACTAAAATCATAAATCCATAGTAATTTTGTATTTTCCTGCCATACTTACTCTCAAACCGTCCAAATCAACGAACCCTTTTTTATTGCAAAGAACCATATCAGTCAAGTTCCACCATATTCACTCTACTACTATACGTGAATCAACATTAATTTAGATTGTTCATATGCCTTCAAATCCGATTTTGAAAAATTAGAAGTAACATGAATGAAAAATTAGAGTACCTGAGTAAATGCTACTACAAATTTAATTAGTGTTGGGAATTATACTGTGCTAGGGATGTGAGCATTGATGATATGGGATTCAACATGGATTTGGGGGTAAAAAGGAACGTAACTGGCACAATTTTGTCAAGTCAGGAATTGATTGAGGGAAGCTTCATCTTCTCTATCTCAGCTCTATGTGGTTTCATTATTTCAAGTTTATCTTAGCTTCCTACACATTATACGCTACTAAACTCCTGTCTTATCCTCCATTCTCTAAAAATGAATAAATTTGTGCAGAAAAAATTACACTGAGTCCTCACAGAATCCAATGCCTTCATAATGAATATGTATTTTATAGCTATTGGGGTTTTCACATAATTTCAAATCATATCTACCTGTTCTTGCCTTGTTAAAACTGAATAATGTTTACACAATGTAACTTTCTCACTAGTAGATCGATAACCAAAAGATTTACGTATATCAATGAGCTATGATGAAAAAGGTATACTCGCTCCATGTATCAACAAGAAAAATCTGAAGTAGTATTGGCAGCAAAACTTACTAACCAAAGAATCGAGCGACCACAGAACCTGATGCGAAATCTTAGGTCCGTGAAATCCACAAGCAGTTTATGAATGCTAAGACTCATTCGCCTCACTCGAGTTCCATATCCACCAACAAGAATAAGTGCCTTCATCTTTGCGGAACTTTTTCTCTGAAAATCAAAACAAGAATCTGATGCTTAACAACAATACTAATAAGGAAATCACATTCAAAAGAAACAAGGGAAATCATGAAAGGGGTGGTCAAGCACACTCACTTTTAAATTGTTAGGCCACGTGTAGAGCTAGAAACAAATTTCAAACTTCCAAAGAGAAACACGTTGTACACGGAATTTTAAAGGTTAAACCATGACGGATAATTGTTCCATGTGTTTATGGTAATATGATTTAAATTAGTGGGGTAAAGCACAATTTCTTACCAGAATTAAAGAGTGATTTAGTCATATTTTACTATACTATTGAGAGAGGGTTGTTTGTACAAGTACAACTTATAATAATAGTAATAACAACAATAATAATAATAAAGCTTAAAAGATGGAGACCCATTATCCTAAGATGGCATGTCATTAATAATGCCCAAAATAATAGTGATAGAGATAAATGAGTTGAATTATCAAGGGTGGGAGTGGATCGCTTGTGTATATTTTACATTTATTTTATACCCCCTCTGGTTTGCTACAGAAGAAGTTTTAAGAAGTTTGTTTTGTTTCAAAATATAGATATTTAAGCTTGTTATTTCAACTTTATCCCTGATCTATAATAAATGACATAAACCCAAAAGCTACTTTATGAGTATTTATATACATAAAAAAGTGAGAAGTGGTTGATGATAATAGGAATAGTAAGCGAGCTTTGCATAGAAATAGGGGTAGTAATTGACAACCCATGAAAAGATGGATTAATATGCAGGACAATAAATTTAAAATATGGACCAAAGTGTCATTTGATTTTTTTATTGATTCTTGTGCAAATCTTTAAAACTTCTTACATTATGACTGGAGAGAGTATTAGTTTATGAGTGGGATTTTCGAAGTCATTTTATTTTCAAGTCTATTGACGGATACCCAAAAAATATGAAATTTGTCTGCGTTAGAAAAAACGAATTAATATTTGAAATTCTGAGGATGGATGTGAATGCGGATATACACACATCCGCATCGAAAATTTATTTGTCCCCCATTTTTCATGATTAAAGTTTAAATTATGTCTATTTTAGCATAATAGAATATACTAATTAATTATTTTATTAAGTTGAAAATCTATATTTTACATATTAAACACGTATTATTTGCTCAAAACTATTTATTATCATCATATTTGTTTATTTTAGCATTTTAATAATCAATTGGGCTGGAAAAACTTTACATTAAATTGTAAAAGTAATTTATATTCATTGGTTTATCAATCGTTGGCGGATCGAGTAATTATCCAATATTCGTCCGTATCTGTTGTAACAGTCCGCTTTTGGGCCTAGTTCAATCCAGTAATTACATCGACTTAAATCATTCTCAAAGGTGGATTATCAGGGTACTTACACGTTAGCACAGAACAAAAGAACTTTTTCATTAATATCATCACGATATTACTACAAAGTACAGGAATATATCAAATATCAGAGTATACTGAAAATACATACACACTGGAAATATAAAACTCTCAGCGGAAGACTAAGAAATGATGCAGGGTATAGCTCCAGTCGTAATCCAGAATTCTGCTCTAAAAATGAATCCAAGGCCGAATCTGCAAAACCAAAACTAGGACTGGACATTTTTACCATATTGCCATTTAACAGCCATTACCGGCCGCTACCAACAAAAGTGGTACCGAACAATTGGTAACCAATTGGATTGGTACAGTATGCCAAACCACATGAAAATATACGGTACGGTAATGGTAATTGAGCATTAACAATGGTAATTACCATACCTAACACATATCTTAAACAGTACATATGTATATTCTTATATTTCATCATATATGTTTATTACATAACAAAGAACTTCTAATATGTAATGATTTAATAAAACACCTAGGAAAACACTCTTACGATACAAGATTGAATGCAAATTTTATCATATATTTTAGTAAAGGGATAATTTATATGATATTTTCATTCATCCATATAGTTTTCATGCATGTTTGACTATGTAAAATAAGATACATAAACAAAAATATAATAACAAAAAAATCAATTTTAATATTTAATATTTTAACGTGAAATACTGTAAACAAAAAGATTTCATGCTAGTAAACGACAAAAACTTATTACCGACCTCTGGCAATCATTACCAACCATAAACTGAACTATTAGCAACTGATTTCTTTGGCCGATAATGGTACAATTTTTCTATTACCATATAAAGTCAGTACGGTAATGGTTTTGAATAAAATATTCCGGTACCAAACCGATTCCATCCCTAACCAAAACTATCAGGCTGTCAGTGTGAAAAATATGGGTACCCAAAGTTTAGGTGGGAGACAATAAACTCCTAATCAATTATGGGACTAGTGTGAGAACTTAAAATAGTTACTTTGATTTTAAAGTAAGGTAAACATAGGACCACGCCGCATAACACGAAATGGGTTTTTCCCCATATGAATACCAGTGCATTAAAACTCGCAATGCTCTTCAGAAAATGAAGCTGTCATAAGATCTTGCGCTGCACACACAATGTAAACACAGACTTGGGCGAGGTTTTCCTTATGATAACCAAAATATGATTGATACGTGAAAATCCTCTTATATTATTATTAGTGCATAGTGTAAAAATCACTTTCGCAAATAAATGTATCAATCTTGGCCAACATAGGTACCATAATATTATATAGACCTCCTACACGTTTTATGCGGTATCTACAATAGAAAATTGTATGGGCATGTAGCGAATGAGTTGTGTTTAGAATCGTATACCGACCCAAACCGTTTTCAAAATGGGTTTTCCAACAAATGACCAAGGCTAAGGAAGGAATGTCCTTACCGAATGGGCACGCTTCTAGAGAGATTTCCCAATAAGTAAACCATTCTCTGCCAATATAAGGCCGCCGGTGTTGTCCAAGCCATGCCACACGAGTATTATTTCCCGGTCGTTACCGACCTTTCTTTATGGGTACCCGAATTTCCATCAAAACGACAATAGTAAAATGCCAAGGCTCTATACTATAGTACTACCTCATCAAAGTCACATAGCAAACACCTGGGCTCCATACCATAGTGTTGCTTCAAAAATCTAGAAGGAAATGGTCATCCCCTATGGGTCACGAACCCCATAAACTTGTCGCATCTTTCCTGTTTCAGTCATTTCCGAGATGTGAGGCTTGCCAAAGTCTAATTACACAAAGTTACACTTTAATAAGCTATGTTTTGATCATCAACTGCCCATCACTTAGTAGGCCACACAGTCAATTCACAACATATAATCAGTGTCTATTAATATATAACCATCTAAGTACATATATCTCATATGAGGGTGTTAAGCTAAGAGAATAAATCCTCCGCCACCAACTAATGTATCATCAATAGATATCAATTTATTATGTCATAACTTACAATGTCAGACATACATCCATTTACAAGTTCGTTCTGGGTATAAACGAAACCAAGTGCACCTTACTCCACGAGCCCGCCTGGGTGTGAAGGCCCTTGCAATCTGAATCACTTCAAGTACGATCAGATCGCTGGTGGCTACCTACCTGAGGTATCAATGAGTAATCCATTTGATGTGAAGGTCTTCGGTCTTCAATCACAGTCATCGTCATTCTCCTTTTTCTCTTACCAAGTCGTATAGTTATTCAAAATGGGTTGAAACCCGATCTTTCCGAATAACTAGCGCATCTTTAAAACGTGTGGAGAATATATAGGGATATAATATATTTCATTCTAGTTTGGATTATTCCTTGATTTCAGTTGAACCAGGAAACAAAGGTTATTATCTAAATCAAATTCTCATTCCTATCCACTAAATGGAATACAGAGGAAGACAACTGTGAAGACCCGTAACTTCCCCGTAAAGGAAAGCGTCGGATAGTTCGAGAACAAACCACAACAGAACGCATATAGAAGAACATTTCATTGTATATAACAACAATGCATCAGATTACAAGAATATACAGAGTATAAAAGAATATTACACAGAAATATCAGAGATTTAAATTACATTTAAATACATAGCAGCGGAAAATAATACAATACACAACTAGAATGAGATATACGGATACAAAGCTTCCCGGATATCGTTCCAGTCGTAAACCAGGATCCTGTGAATATAAATCTGCAAAACCAAAACTACTAGCTGCCCGTGTCAAAATAAGGGCACCCAGAGTTTAGGTCAAAACAATAAACTCCAGGTCAGTCATGTGACTGGTGTGAGAACTAAAGCAGTTATAAATCTTTATTTTCAAAGCTAGGTAAAACAAGGGACCACGCCGTATAACACGGAACGGGTTTCCTCCCAAGAATACCAGTGCATAAGACAAACAACGCAATGCTAAATAAAGAAAAATGAAGCTGTTATAAGACCCAGGTCCCATCACACAATGCAACGCAGTCGAGGATAGGGTTTTCCCTTATAACAGCCAAAGAATGCTTGATACGTTTAAAACAAATCATTTGATACTATTATAAGTGCATAGAGTATAAAACAACTTCAAATCATAAGTATCAATCATAGGCGGCATGAATGCCCCATACCACTATGTCGCCATATATAGGTTTACAAATAAAACCGCAAATGTCACGTATTTGGAAATTGGGTTTCCATCTATGAACCGAGGCTAGGGGCAAGATCCTCAACCGATTCGAGACGCTCTAGCCCGCCCCTCAGGAACAGCCGCAACTGCCCCTTGGATCGTCAGGGCCGGTCCACACGGAGTGGATTATTATGCCTGAACAATACGTCTCCCCACCCTATGGGGTGTAAGTCTGGTCCGTCAGCCGACCAGAATGCATTCGGCCGAAACCGATATAACCGAGGCGCCTCGCAACAGCAACAACAACATAAGTCAAACTCGTCAGGGCGTGTAAAACCACTGACGCCACTTCTAACTAGAAAGAAACGCATGCCCTCCCTGAGGTCCGTCTCCCGTTTTTGATTCATACCGGGTGTGAAACTCGCGAATCAAACGTTACACAAAGCTACGCCACAAAGGTCGTGCTTTGATCATCAACCACAAGACTTTGCTTTTCAACAGAAGCCTTGATCATTTGCATCTTAGCATGCCACACAGGCAAGCCATCCTATGCAACCGATATCAGTCACACAGAATGAAATCCGATGTCAGACACACAGTCCATTTACAAGTCCGTTCTGGGTCTGAACGAAACCGGAGGCACCTAGTACCCCGCATATCCATCGATCTCCAAGTACGTCTGGACGATCACTAACTGTTTCCATCTTCTTGGGTGTACAGCCCAATCAAGATCATCAGTTATCACCCAAACGACGTGAAGACCTCCGGTCTTCGACCATCGTCTTCGTCTTCGACTTATCGTCGTATCAGTTACTCAGAATGGGATAAACCCGGTCTTTCCGAATAACTCGCGTATATTTTAAATAAGTGTTACACAAACACAACATACGCCTCATTCCAATTCATTAGTCACTAACCGTAAATTAATCAAGAGAATAATTCCCCAAATATTAACCCCGAAGGCCGAAACCAACATCAGATCAATATCCAGAAAACCATTCTGCTTGGCTAACCGCCAGTTAGTTTCTAAATTTCACATTCAAATCTAATTACAGATTTATCTATCGCCTGGAGCAAAACTGGTGATACTCCATTCTCGATCTTTTCAATCTAATTAAAGATTCATTAAAACTCCACTTAGTTTTAATCATTATCTGGGTTAAAGAATCAGTGTCATTTAAAACACGATTCACGATAAACCCAAAATCACATTCCATTAATTATCGGGTTAAAGAACAAGTGTTATTTAAAACACTGTTCACGATAAACCCAAAAATCAATACCAATTCAATTCCAATTAAATATCATTTAATTGGTACACTTCATTAAATCTAAATAAAAAGATTTAATCTTTTCTCAACTGGGTTCAAGAACAGTGTTAGTGAAGACACCATTCACGACAAACCCAAATCACATTCGATATTCAATACAAGGCTCTGAATAGAAAATATATCGGCTTATATTCAATATCGAATTCTACGACTAACAAATGTCGTATTGGAAATAACGATACAAATATATATCTTTCAAATTTCCATAACAACACCTGTAATGTCACGAATTCCAACATCGAAATATTCCGAAGACAATTTCGATTCAAATCCACTCCAATGCAATCATTGGAAATTTTGGTTATTTTCAAAACCATTTCAAATTCAATTTATTTATTTAAAAATAAATAGAATTATAATTCTAGTTCAAAACTAGTTCATTTCGATAAAAATCCATTTTTTTATCTTTTCAAATATGGAGATTTTCACCCCAAACTTTCACAAATCATTTCTTATGATTTTACACAAATTATTACTATTTTTAATAATTTTATCAAGGCCCGTACAGTCGATTTCCAACAATGGCCATCGAACTGCACTTACAACGACCTTTTTCGAATTTGATTTGGACGTATCTCCAAATCCAACCGTTAGATTTCAAATTTCTAACATTAATTAGAAAGCTCTTTTCGATACGAACCCAACGGTTCCGGTTTTAGGAGAATCCGACGGTCGGATCTCCTGTAATGTCCGTTTGAAATAAATGGTCGAAATTCGCGAACTGCCGCGGCGCGGCGCGTTCTATTCAGGCCATTATATTATATATAATATATATAATATATATTTCGTCGATTTCTATTTAAAACGAATTATATAAATAGTTTTGAATTCGTTTCAAAAACATTTTCAACTTCCATTTCAATTCAAATCAAAATTGAATTCTTCTCTATAAATTCGTTTTAAAATTCATTTCTATTCAATTCGAATTTCAATTCAATTTGAATTCATTTCAATTCGCTTTCTATTCCATTTGAATTCGTTTTCAATTCAATTCATTTCGAAATCGTTTTCAATTCATTTCATTTCGAAATCGTTTTCAATTCAATTCATTTCGAAATCGTTTTCAATTCATTTCATTTCGAAATCGTTTTCAATTTATTTTGAATTCGTTTTCAATTCAATTCATTTCGAAATCGTTTTCAATTCAATTCATTTCGAAATCGTTTTCAATTCATTTCATTTCGAAATCGTTTTCAATTCAATTCATTTCGAAATCGTTTTCAATTCATTTCATTTCGAAATCGTTTTCAATTCGATATAAATATCGTTCACGTCAAAATGGCGTCCATACACGGCTTCATAAATTTCTATTTTCAAATATTCTATTTCAAATATTTCTTTTTCAAAATAGTTGTTATTATCAAAATATTTCGTTCAACACATGACCAATCTCAATGAATGAGTACTGTCAACACATGAACTTTTATTTTATAATATTCTTTATTTTTCAAATTGGAATGAGGCCCAATCAATTACCATATAAAGTTAATTATATGGATTTTCATACAACACATGTATATCATAGCATTGAAAAATAATCAACCATCAACCAAAGTGCACTACACTGCATAAGCATCAAATACAGATATTCAACGCTTATAACAGCCTGTCAATCAATCGATCGACATATTTAATCAATCAGGATGAGTGAACTGCATATTTCATCCTAACACCCGTGTGGGGTTTCAAACAATCAAACACAGATTTTATTTGTGCAGTTGGGCGATGTGTGAAATTTATCGACCCAATCAATATCATTCAAATAAGTGTACATAAACAAACCATCTGGTTTGTAAATGAATATTTATTTATTCACTTCACTATTTTCATATTCACGTTAAAAATTATATTTTTAACGATAAAACATTTTATTTCAACCTATGAATTTCTATTCAATTCATTTATTCAATAAAATGATATTTTTATTTTTCTAACATGTTTTAGAAAATTTCGGCGGCATAACGGCACGATACTAGAAACGGGACAAGGCCTAGCCTTATCCCCGGTCTAGTGAAGGCCCACGCCATTCACACATCAATCAAATCAATTCGTTATGCAAACCGCAAACTTTGGAGTAAGGATCTAACCTAGCCTTACTCCTTCGCCTTATAACGGCGCACGTCTAATCCTAACCAATTTATCGATTCGATTTTTCACACCACAAACCACATTCAAACAATATCGCAATCAATCACCAAACTGTCAAACAAACAAGTCCATGGTCTGTGGACGATTGTGTCGGGTGCTACTAAGCACCGTCTGCATCCTAGTATATATATATAACTAGAAAATAAATAGAAAGGTGAGAAATTCTCACCGATTAGCTATCCTAGCTCCACGGCACTTCATTGATAGAAATCTTCATCGCTATCGCATCTTCGTCATCTTCGCTGCCCGTAGCCACTACATATGTAAAAATCGAATTTTTACTATGCTATTCAATATATAAAATCGAATTTTGACTTCGCTATTCAATATATAAAAATCGAATTTTTTTTCTTTTGCAAGTTCAAATCTTTTTCTACTAAAAGATTAAACTTTTTTTCCTATTTTAAAGTTCAAAATAAAATCAGTTTTTCGCTTTCATAAAAATGCAGTTTTTTCATAACTTAAAAAATAAAAATACAGTTTTTGCCTTATTTAAAAATTCAGTTTAAAAATCATTTAAAAATCAGTTTTCTAATCTAAAATAAAATTCAGTCTTAAACCTAAAATAAAATTCAGTTTTAAACCTACCTAAAATCAGAATTTTAAAAACATAAAAATCGGTTTTTAATATTAACAAAATCAGTTTTATAAATTAAGTAAAAATCAGTTTTATAAATAAAGTAAAAACTTACAGTTCGAAAGGGGGGGGTTCACCACCATCGGAGAGGCTTCGGGTGGCTCTGGGTCGGCGGCAGGAGGAGGCGGAGGGTTGGGGCGGCCTTCAGTTCGTCGGCGGTCATCACTGTGGGGGGGGAAAGCTCTGGCGTTTTCGTCTTCGATTCGAAGGGAGGAAGGAGATGAGCTAGAGGGGAGAGGAAGGCGCGACTTTAGGGGGGAGCGGCGGTCCATCGTCGGCGTCAGCAAGGGGGAGGAAGAGGCGTCGCGATCTGAAACTGGAAGGGGTTTTTTTTTTTTTTTTTTTTTTTATATTTTGACCGTGGTTTGACTTGTGAGGAAAGAGAGAGCTCAAGGGGGTTATATAATATTTTAATTATTTAAATAATTAATTTCTCCATAAAGTAACTTTAAATTTCGATCTCCGAACGAGGCCCAATGACTGTCGTCCCTAGCTAATTACCCCCATTCCGAATACAATGGGATATGTTTCATAAGCCAGTTCGGCTGTTACGCTCAGTTTTCGCTGAAATTAATGTATAAATCTATATATTCAATTTTAAACGTACATTTCAATTTACCGGGGTCACATACTAACTTTAAAAATTCTAGAAAAATATTTTCTAGCTTCGTATTGACGATACGGTCCTAACAAAACTAGTTTCGTCGAAATCTGAGACCGTTAGAAAAATGGCCAATTTCCAGTCGATTAAAATCAACTGAAACTGGTCAAACGCGTTTTCCTTTGCCACGCTCACATATTGATTCGAAAAATTATGAAATTTGAAATCTAGCAATAACTTTACATCACGGACCCAACAAAACTGGTTTCGTCGAAATCCGAGGTCGTTTGCAAAATGTCCATTTTTAAGGGCCTGAATTCCATAGCGACTATTCAGAATTTTCAACTGGACATATCTTTTGATTCCCGCTAAGAAATTTTGATCATTCGGGTTCGTTGGAAAGATATTCACTATTAGATTCCATTATTTTTGGTTTCACTAAAATCCGGATTGTTTTGCACCCGGTACATTCAATTGAAGTTTGAAATCGAATTATCGAACTACCGCGCCATTTTCAATTCTATTTATAATTATATATAATTATTTATATTCTAACGACGACGCGTATAATATATACGTTCGAATATATTCAAAATAAATTTCTCGTCGATATTATTTAAAATAATTCATTTTAAATAATCTAAATTCGCTAAAATGGCCAAAATAAAAATTTTAAACTGGCCCAGATTTTACGGGTTGTTACAATCTCCCCCACTTAAAACTTTTCGTCCCCGAAAAGGAACAAAGTCGAAAGTGGTTTGATTATTCAGCTCCACATTTGATCTGGCTTCCATTCTCCAACTCTTTAGTTTCTGAGAATTTTTAAAATTTCAAAAATTTGGCTAACACCCTAAATTTTTGAAAAATTTCGCCATAACCTCCCCTGCACCGGGAGCATCGGGAAATTGCAAATAGCGTTCCCGGTCCTTCAGATCTCAGAAAGAAAAAGAAAAAGCCAAGCGGCTAGCCAATAGGCTCATAAAATCATCATCACCCAAACAAAACAGTAAATTATGTAATAAACATGTACCTATTTGTCGGGCAAACAAATTTTATTCTCTGCTCTAGCCTCCTTGCTATGACCTGTTCAATGATATATATGTATATGCAAACAAATGCGACCAATTTTCAATAGAGTTCAATATTTGATTCAATTAGGCATAATTGTTCAAAATTAGCAAACAATTAAACAAACAACACAAACTTCAATCAATTAGTGGATTAACGTTTCAAATTCATAATTTCGATATATATACAAAAATCAGATTTTTGATGCCAAATCACAACAATTAGCCCTATCTAATTTTGGTTCTCACACCAGTCAATAGGAAATATATAGATATCAAACCTTCGAAACACGAACATAAATGTTGATGATGCGATCGCTATCATCAATATCATCTCCGGGCGACTAGGGTGTGGTGCTATATCTATCCAATATATTAAAACTTCGAATACACGCTAGCTAGGCGCATACGCAAAAATCTTTATATTTTGGATTGTCCTAATCAATATAAAATAAATAATCAAATACGAATAATTGATTTAAATTTTCAAATCAAAAATCGTTTTCATTTTAAAAATATACTCTTCACACTCGTTCTAGGATACTACTGATCCCATCTCTAACGAGTCATTCCATTGGATATTACTAATCCAATATCTGATGAATTCCTTCGTACGGTTCTAATGTGTCTTGTTCTCTGCTTTGTAAACCAAAGCTCTGATACCAACTGTGAAGACCCGTAACTTCCCCGTAAAGGAAAGCGTCGGATAGTTCGAGAACAAACCACAACAGAACGCATATAGAAGAACATTTCATTGTATATAACAACAATGCATCAGATTACAAGAATATACAGAGTATAAAAGAATATTACACAGAAATATCAGAGATTTAAATTACATTTAAATACATAGCAGCGGAAAATAATACAATACACAACTAGAATGAGATATACGGATACAAAGCTTCCCGGATATCGTTCCAGTCGTAAACCAGGATCCTGTGAATATAAATCTGCAAAACCAAAACTACTAGCTGCCCGTGTCAAAATAAGGGCACCCAGAGTTTAGGTCAAAACAATAAACTCCAGGTCAGTCATGTGACTGGTGTGAGAACTAAAGCAGTTATAAATCTTTATTTTCAAAGCTAGGTAAAACAAGGGACCACGCCGTATAACACGGAACGGGTTTCCTCCCAAGAATACCAGTGCATAAGACAAACAACGCAATGCTAAATAAAGAAAAATGAAGCTGTTATAAGACCCAGGTCCCATCACACAATGCAACGCAGTCGAGGATAGGGTTTTCCCTTATAACAGCCAAAGAATGCTTGATACGTTTAAAACAAATCATTTGATACTATTATAAGTGCATAGAGTATAAAACAACTTCAAATCATAAGTATCAATCATAGGCGGCATGAATGCCCCATACCACTATGTCGCCATATATAGGTTTACAAATAAAACCGCAAATGTCACGTATTTGGAAATTGGGTTTCCATCTATGAACCGAGGCTAGGGGCAAGATCCTCAACCGATTCGAGACGCTCTAGCCCGCCCCTCAGGAACAGCCGCAACTGCCCCTTGGATCGTCAGGGCCGGTCCACACGGAGTGGATTATTATGCCTGAACAATACGTCTCCCCACCCTATGGGGTGTAAGTCTGGTCCGTCAGCCGACCAGAATGCATTCGGCCGAAACCGATATAACCGAGGCGCCTCGCAACAGCAACAACAACATAAGTCAAACTCGTCAGGGCGTGTAAAACCACTGACGCCACTTCTAACTAGAAAGAAACGCATGCCCTCCCTGAGGTCCGTCTCCCGTTTTTGATTCATACCGGGTGTGAAACTCGCGAATCAAACGTTACACAAAGCTACGCCACAAAGGTCGTGCTTTGATCATCAACCACAAGACTTTGCTTTTCAACAGAAGCCTTGATCATTTGCATCTTAGCATGCCACACAGGCAAGCCATCCTATGCAACCGATATCAGTCACACAGAATGAAATCCGATGTCAGACACACAGTCCATTTACAAGTCCGTTCTGGGTCTGAACGAAACCGGAGGCACCTAGTACCCCGCATATCCATCGATCTCCAAGTACGTCTGGACGATCACTAACTGTTTCCATCTTCTTGGGTGTACAGCCCAATCAAGATCATCAGTTATCACCCAAACGACGTGAAGACCTCCGGTCTTCGACCATCGTCTTCGTCTTCGACTTATCGTCGTATCAGTTACTCAGAATGGGATAAACCCGGTCTTTCCGAATAACTCGCGTATATTTTAAATAAGTGTTACACAAACACAACATACGCCTCATTCCAATTCATTAGTCACTAACCGTAAATTAATCAAGAGAATAATTCCCCAAATATTAACCCCGAAGGCCGAAACCAACATCAGATCAATATCCAGAAAACCATTCTGCTTGGCTAACCGCCAGTTAGTTTCTAAATTTCACATTCAAATCTAATTACAGATTTATCTATCGCCTGGAGCAAAACTGGTGATACTCCATTCTCGATCTTTTCAATCTAATTAAAGATTCATTAAAACTCCACTTAGTTTTAATCATTATCTGGGTTAAAGAATCAGTGTCATTTAAAACACGATTCACGATAAACCCAAAATCACATTCCATTAATTATCGGGTTAAAGAACAAGTGTTATTTAAAACACTGTTCACGATAAACCCAAAAATCAATACCAATTCAATTCCAATTAAATATCATTTAATTGGTACACTTCATTAAATCTAAATAAAAAGATTTAATCTTTTCTCAACTGGGTTCAAGAACAGTGTTAGTGAAGACACCATTCACGACAAACCCAAATCACATTCGATATTCAATACAAGGCTCTGAATAGAAAATATATCGGCTTATATTCAATATCGAATTCTACGACTAACAAATGTCGTATTGGAAATAACGATACAAATATATATCTTTCAAATTTCCATAACAACACCTGTAATGTCACGAATTCCAACATCGAAATATTCCGAAGACAATTTCGATTCAAATCCACTCCAATGCAATCATTGGAAATTTTGGTTATTTTCAAAACCATTTCAAATTCAATTTATTTATTTAAAAATAAATAGAATTATAATTCTAGTTCAAAACTAGTTCATTTCGATAAAAATCCATTTTTTTATCTTTTCAAATATGGAGATTTTCACCCCAAACTTTCACAAATCATTTCTTATGATTTTACACAAATTATTACTATTTTTAATAATTTTATCAAGGCCCGTACAGTCGATTTCCAACAATGGCCATCGAACTGCACTTACAACGACCTTTTTCGAATTTGATTTGGACGTATCTCCAAATCCAACCGTTAGATTTCAAATTTCTAACATTAATTAGAAAGCTCTTTTCGATACGAACCCAACGGTTCCGGTTTTAGGAGAATCCGACGGTCGGATCTCCTGTAATGTCCGTTTGAAATAAATGGTCGAAATTCGCGAACTGCCGCGGCGCGGCGCGTTCTATTCAGGCCATTATATTATATATAATATATATAATATATATTTCGTCGATTTCTATTTAAAACGAATTATATAAATAGTTTTGAATTCGTTTCAAAAACATTTTCAACTTCCATTTCAATTCAAATCAAAATTGAATTCTTCTCTATAAATTCGTTTTAAAATTCATTTCTATTCAATTCGAATTTCAATTCAATTTGAATTCATTTCAATTCGCTTTCTATTCCATTTGAATTCGTTTTCAATTCAATTCATTTCGAAATCGTTTTCAATTCATTTCATTTCGAAATCGTTTTCAATTCAATTCATTTCGAAATCGTTTTCAATTCATTTCATTTCGAAATCGTTTTCAATTTATTTTGAATTCGTTTTCAATTCAATTCATTTCGAAATCGTTTTCAATTCAATTCATTTCGAAATCGTTTTCAATTCATTTCATTTCGAAATCGTTTTCAATTCAATTCATTTCGAAATCGTTTTCAATTCATTTCATTTCGAAATCGTTTTCAATTCGATATAAATATCGTTCACGTCAAAATGGCGTCCATACACGGCTTCATAAATTTCTATTTTCAAATATTCTATTTCAAATATTTCTTTTTCAAAATAGTTGTTATTATCAAAATATTTCGTTCAACACATGACCAATCTCAATGAATGAGTACTGTCAACACATGAACTTTTATTTTATAATATTCTTTATTTTTCAAATTGGAATGAGGCCCAATCAATTACCATATAAAGTTAATTATATGGATTTTCATACAACACATGTATATCATAGCATTGAAAAATAATCAACCATCAACCAAAGTGCACTACACTGCATAAGCATCAAATACAGATATTCAACGCTTATAACAGCCTGTCAATCAATCGATCGACATATTTAATCAATCAGGATGAGTGAACTGCATATTTCATCCTAACACCCGTGTGGGGTTTCAAACAATCAAACACAGATTTTATTTGTGCAGTTGGGCGATGTGTGAAATTTATCGACCCAATCAATATCATTCAAATAAGTGTACATAAACAAACCATCTGGTTTGTAAATGAATATTTATTTATTCACTTCACTATTTTCATATTCACGTTAAAAATTATATTTTTAACGATAAAACATTTTATTTCAACCTATGAATTTCTATTCAATTCATTTATTCAATAAAATGATATTTTTATTTTTCTAACATGTTTTAGAAAATTTCGGCGGCATAACGGCACGATACTAGAAACGGGACAAGGCCTAGCCTTATCCCCGGTCTAGTGAAGGCCCACGCCATTCACACATCAATCAAATCAATTCGTTATGCAAACCGCAAACTTTGGAGTAAGGATCTAACCTAGCCTTACTCCTTCGCCTTATAACGGCGCACGTCTAATCCTAACCAATTTATCGATTCGATTTTTCACACCACAAACCACATTCAAACAATATCGCAATCAATCACCAAACTGTCAAACAAACAAGTCCATGGTCTGTGGACGATTGTGTCGGGTGCTACTAAGCACCGTCTGCATCCTAGTATATATATATAACTAGAAAATAAATAGAAAGGTGAGAAATTCTCACCGATTAGCTATCCTAGCTCCACGGCACTTCATTGATAGAAATCTTCATCGCTATCGCATCTTCGTCATCTTCGCTGCCCGTAGCCACTACATATGTAAAAATCGAATTTTTACTATGCTATTCAATATATAAAATCGAATTTTGACTTCGCTATTCAATATATAAAAATCGAATTTTTTTTCTTTTGCAAGTTCAAATCTTTTTCTACTAAAAGATTAAACTTTTTTTCCTATTTTAAAGTTCAAAATAAAATCAGTTTTTCGCTTTCATAAAAATGCAGTTTTTTCATAACTTAAAAAATAAAAATACAGTTTTTGCCTTATTTAAAAATTCAGTTTAAAAATCATTTAAAAATCAGTTTTCTAATCTAAAATAAAATTCAGTCTTAAACCTAAAATAAAATTCAGTTTTAAACCTACCTAAAATCAGAATTTTAAAAACATAAAAATCGGTTTTTAATATTAACAAAATCAGTTTTATAAATTAAGTAAAAATCAGTTTTATAAATAAAGTAAAAACTTACAGTTCGAAAGGGGGGGGTTCACCACCATCGGAGAGGCTTCGGGTGGCTCTGGGTCGGCGGCAGGAGGAGGCGGAGGGTTGGGGCGGCCTTCAGTTCGTCGGCGGTCATCACTGTGGGGGGGGAAAGCTCTGGCGTTTTCGTCTTCGATTCGAAGGGAGGAAGGAGATGAGCTAGAGGGGAGAGGAAGGCGCGACTTTAGGGGGGAGCGGCGGTCCATCGTCGGCGTCAGCAAGGGGGAGGAAGAGGCGTCGCGATCTGAAACTGGAAGGGGTTTTTTTTTTTTTTTTTTTTTTTATATTTTGACCGTGGTTTGACTTGTGAGGAAAGAGAGAGCTCAAGGGGGTTATATAATATTTTAATTATTTAAATAATTAATTTCTCCATAAAGTAACTTTAAATTTCGATCTCCGAACGAGGCCCAATGACTGTCGTCCCTAGCTAATTACCCCCATTCCGAATACAATGGGATATGTTTCATAAGCCAGTTCGGCTGTTACGCTCAGTTTTCGCTGAAATTAATGTATAAATCTATATATTCAATTTTAAACGTACATTTCAATTTACCGGGGTCACATACTAACTTTAAAAATTCTAGAAAAATATTTTCTAGCTTCGTATTGACGATACGGTCCTAACAAAACTAGTTTCGTCGAAATCTGAGACCGTTAGAAAAATGGCCAATTTCCAGTCGATTAAAATCAACTGAAACTGGTCAAACGCGTTTTCCTTTGCCACGCTCACATATTGATTCGAAAAATTATGAAATTTGAAATCTAGCAATAACTTTACATCACGGACCCAACAAAACTGGTTTCGTCGAAATCCGAGGTCGTTTGCAAAATGTCCATTTTTAAGGGCCTGAATTCCATAGCGACTATTCAGAATTTTCAACTGGACATATCTTTTGATTCCCGCTAAGAAATTTTGATCATTCGGGTTCGTTGGAAAGATATTCACTATTAGATTCCATTATTTTTGGTTTCACTAAAATCCGGATTGTTTTGCACCCGGTACATTCAATTGAAGTTTGAAATCGAATTATCGAACTACCGCGCCATTTTCAATTCTATTTATAATTATATATAATTATTTATATTCTAACGACGACGCGTATAATATATACGTTCGAATATATTCAAAATAAATTTCTCGTCGATATTATTTAAAATAATTCATTTTAAATAATCTAAATTCGCTAAAATGGCCAAAATAAAAATTTTAAACTGGCCCAGATTTTACGGGTTGTTACAACAACATTCCCACTCTATCGGTCTAGAGCAGTTTCTACCTACAATAGAATGTGACTAGCTTCTTACCCCTAATACATATCTACATTTATTTTGGTAAGTTCTAATTACCTTCATTAAACCCTTTTTAATTTCATTCATTCAAATCTTTACTCAAAGTTTTATTAAAACTCTTAGTTTTAATCTTCAACATCATTCTTTTTCTTTAAATGGGTCAAAAACAATGTTATTAAACACACTGGTCACAACAAACTCAAAATCATACTTCCATTTGTAATGGAATCTTCACGAAAATCATACCAGCTCACAATTGATATAAATTCCCGCATCGGACTAATACTATAAGAGGAATAATGGCAAGACCACTTAAATTCCTTTAATAGTAAAGTTCTTCATCCACGGAGAGCCATCTCGATTATCACCAATTTGATTTTCATTCAATTCCAATTTAATTCATTAATTGGAAAACTTAATTTCAGAAAATTTCATCAAATCTTAATTAAAAGATTTGTCATTACTTTTTATTCTCAATCATCTCTTAATCATAGTTGGGTTAAAGAATGACGTTATTTAAGACATCGTTCACAACAAACCCAAAATCCAATTGATATAAAATATAAGGCTTTAAATAGAAATCATATCGACTTATATTCAATATCAAATTCTGAAATCACAAATAACGTATAGGGAATAACAATATAAATATAATCCAAATTTCTCCAGTAGTATATGTATAACTAAGGAATCCAATGACGAAATATCTGAAGATTATTTTCATTTAAATCCAATGAACTTAAGCTTGAAAAACTGTTAGTTAAATTTTAAACTAAATTTCAAAGAATCTATTTACTATATTAAGTAAATCAAGTCAAAAAGTCCAAATTTCAAATCATAATTCAAAAACATCACAATTCTTTCTCGAAGAACTTTAAAATCATTAATTACAATTCGTGATAATTTTTCCCTATTTTTAGTAATTTTTATTTGACCATTATAGGCAGAATCCAGTTTTGACCCCTAAACTACCAAATCGGAATTTTTAGGGAAATCCGATTTTGATTTATCTTAAAACCTAACTGTTGGATCTTACTACTTACTTTTGCATTTGAAAACTCTTTTCATTTTGGGAAAATCTGATGGTTGGGTCTCCCAGAAAGTCAATTGGAAGTCAATTGTCCAAATTCTCGAACTACCGCTGCGCGACTAGTACTATCCAAACAAAAATTCGACTTGAAATAAAAATTAAGCCGAATTGCTTCTAAAATAGCTTATTAATTGTGTAAAACATATATAATCACTTTTAGAAACTGTATTTCAATTAGTAAAAATTAAAAGGATCTTTGATGAATAAATAAACTAATTGAAAAGCTTCGTTTGCGTGTGAAACTCCGATAATGGGAACAAGGAAAGTGCACTTTTCTTCTTATCTCTCTATTTCTTCACTAACTCTATACACTCTCATCTTCACAAATCTGCTAATTTTCACTCTCTTCTGATCCCCTTCCTTTATTTTTTCCTACGTGGTGGCTCTCACATTTTACAACTCCTTTTCTAGATCTAAAGCTTTCTCAGGAAATCGATTTGAACTCAGGTGAAACGACCCAAGTTTCCCAGTAAAGGAAAGCATGGATCGCTTTGAGAACAAAACATATCAGATCACAAACTGAAGAACATTTTATTGTTGATTACAACAATTACACCAGAGTACAAGAATATAACTGAGTATGAACTTAAAATATACATTGGAAATACAATAATATCAGGGTTTTAAATTACATTTAAATAGCAGCGAAAAATAATAATACAAATATACAACTGAAAGGAATACACAGATACAGAGCTTTCCGAATACCGCTTCAGCTGTAAGCCAGGATCCTGTAAATATATCTGCAAAAGCTACTCGACTGCCCGTGTGGAAAATAAGGGCACCCGAGTTTGCCAGTGAAACAAACTACAGGTTAGTCATGGGACTGGTATGAGAAATCTTAATTTAACTATCTAATAATAAGGCTAATCACAGGACCACGCCGCTAACACGGAACGGGTATACTCCATTGGATTGCCAGTGCATAAATTTAAGTAAATCGTTAAACAACGCAATGCTTTTTAGAAAAATGAAACCATTATAAGACCCAAGTCCCATCACACAATGCAACGCAAACCGTAGGATAGGGTTTTACCTTATAATGGTTAAAAGATGCTTGATACGATAAAATGGATTTAATATTAGTGTGTATATCTATGGGTATATATATTTCAAAAACAATTTCAATCATAATGTATAAATCATAGACGACATAGTACCCCATCCTACTATGTCGCCGTACTAGTTCTACAATCAAAACTGCAAGGTCGTATTGGAAATTGGATTTCCATCATGAGTCGAGGCTAGGGGCAAGCTCCTCTCCGATTCGAGACACTCTAGCAAATGCCTCAGGATCACCCGCAGTGAACCCTTGGATCTTCAGGGCCGGTCCCTACCTAAGGGTAGTGGATTAATTATGCCTGAACACACGCTTCCCGGTTCCTTTGAACCTATAATATGACCACTATCGGTCTATAAAAATCCGAGGCGCCTCAAAATCCATCATCCACATAAGTAAAATGCCAGGCCGTGTCAAAACACTGACACTACCACTAGCTAGAAAGAAACGTGTGCACTCCCTGCAGTCCATATCCCGTTTTTGACTCGTACCGGGGTGTGAGGCTCACGAAGTCACGATATACACAAAGTTATGCTGTAATAGGCTATGCTTTGATCATTCCACAAGGCCCTGCTTTTCAACAACAGCCTTGATCAATTGCATCTTGGCGTTCCACATTGACAATTCACGCCATGCGATCAATCACTATTAATATATACCAGGGTGTTAAGTAGAGAATAAATCCTCCACCACCAAACAGACATACATTAATAGAAATCGATTTAATTCACATGGAATGAAATCCAATGTCAGAAACGCATCCATTTACTAGCTTATGCTCTGGGTCTGAGCGAAAACCAAATCCGAACAATCAACAATAGTCCGGACGGCCACCATTGAAGCCCCTTCAAGGTAGCTACTCCCATCAGGGTCTCTGTAGCAATACATCCATTCCATGTGTAGATCGTCGGTCTTCAACCACCGTCTTCATCTTCGACTCTTCATCGTCGAAGTAATTATTCGGAATGGGTTAAATCCGGTCTTCCCGAATAACTCACGTATTTTTATAATTTAAAATCAAGTACTATAAAAACACATCCAACGCTTCATTCCAATTCAGAATATTCTTCTAATAAAATATTCGTATTATTCATAAAAGATAAACTCTTTAAATTATTCTTAAAGCTTACTTCTAAAGATTTATTAAGAAACCCATTTGGTTTTAAATATCACAAATCATTATTCAGTGATTATTTAAATTTAAGAAATTAATCTTATCTTTAACTGGGTTGAAGAACTAATGTCATTTTAAAACACCGTTCACAATAAACCCAAAATCATCTTCCATAACTTATGGAATCTTCACAGAAATTAAATCAATATATAATCGTTATAAATTTCTGTATCCGACCAATAATATAAATGGAATAACGGCAAGGCCTTTTAAATTCCATATGTAGTACCGATCTTCTTTTACAGAAGCTTATCTCGGTTATTATTAATTCAAATTCCATTCGATTCCAATTTAATATATTAAATTGGGAAACTTTACTTTTGGGAAAATTCCCATTTAAATCTTAATAAAAGAATTATAAATTTCAAAATTGTAATTTCACTGTCAGTTGGGTTAAAGAACATATGTCGCTTAGAAACACAGTTCACAATAAACCCGACTCACACTTCATCTTATTCCAATTACTAAATGAAAACTTTAATAATCTAAATTAAAAGATTATTCTTTTCATATGGGGTCTAAGAATAGTGTTATTTAAGACGCTATTCACGACAACCCAAAATCTAATTTATTTAATTTAACTTCAATTAAATCTTAACAAATTGGAAAACAAATTAAATCTAAATTTTATGATTTATTCTAATTTATAACTAGTTTATTTCAATAAAAATATATTTTCTCAAAATATATTCTTTTTCCAAAATATTCTTTTCATATTTATATTTTCTACAATATTCTTTTCCTAGAATATTCTTTATTGGAATGTGACACAACCAACAATCATATATTTTGTATGGAATCGACAATCATGATAAATAATTATCAAACATCCAAATGACGACGCAAGTGGAATCTATAACTGTGTGAGCATTAAATAAATAACTGACGCTCATCACAGACTGTCAATCCATCGATTGACAGATAATTTAACATTGGGATTAGTGTGTATCCAATATCATCCCAATACCCGTGTAGGGTTTCATCCAACAAATAAATAACAAGTTATTTGTGCACTTGGGCGATGTGTAAAAATTATCGACCCAATCGCATAGACAAGTCGGGTAACTTGTAATTGGAAGTGTAATATTCAATTTGAATATATAAACATTATATTTATCTCACCAAGCATTTCAACATCACGACATATATTTCAATTCCTTTAATCCTATTCTCCTCAATGAGAATAATATTACATAAAAATATATGTTTTCAGTTCTACTCCTTTGAATGAGATCAAACTACATAAAAATGTATGTTTTTATTTCTAATCTTTTTATTGTAACTAATCGACAATAAAAATATTAACTTTTAAATCTTTTGAGTCATTCTTTTTAATGACCAAAAATGCTATTTTGGTTTAACTCTTTTTAAAGTAAACAAAAATATATTTTGATCTACTTCTTTTTAATGTAAACAAATGTTCATTTCTGCTTAATCCTTTTTAATACACGAAAATATTCATTTTTGCTTAATCCTTTTTAACTAATCAAGTATTGACAAAAATGTTATTCTTTTCACAAATCAATTTTTGACAAAAAATTGTGTCTTTTGTTTTAATATTCATTTTCTAGCAAAAATGTACCTTTTATTCTAATACCTTAATGTATAAAAATATACAATTTCAATTCATTCTTCTTTAATGTATAAAAATATACATTCTTAAATCCATTATTTTTTATGTAGAAAAATATGATGATTTTGTTTCTTAACTCCTAATGCAAACAAAATGATGATTTTGTTTGTAAACTTATAATGCAAACAAAACGATGATTTTGTTTGTTAACTTCTTGTGTAAACAAAAATGGGAATTTTGTTTATTAACTCTAATGCAAAACAAAACGATGATTTTGTTTGTAAACTTCTAATGTAACAAAAATGAGAATTTTGTTTCATTCTTTAAATTTGACAAACATGAATGTTTTCCAATTCATTTCTCTAAAGTGACAAGATGAATGAATTTACTTCATTCTTTTCAAAGTGACAAAAAATGAATGAATTCTTTCTATAATCATGTTTTCACAAAAATATTATTTTTATTTAACAAATCATTCTTCCACAAAAATGTGTCTTTTATTTCTATCCTTTTAAAAGTACAAAAATATCTCTTTTTATTTCTATAAACATATTTGGACAAAAATGTGTCTTTTATTCTTTATTCTATGGCATATAAATGTGGTCTTTCTTCATGATGACCAAAATGTATATTTTGGTTAAATCTTTTCTAATGACTAAAAATGTAAATTTTGGTTAAATCTTTTCTAACAGCATATAAAGGAATATTTTCCTATGTTAACATTTTTCTATGTGTTCTACTGACGAATAAAAGAGGGATTCATTTGCATACATTTTCTATGTATTCATATGACAAATAAAAAGAATAATTTATTTGTACATAATTTCTAACTTTAACATGACAAATAAAATGAGTATTTATCTGTTTACAATTTCTAATCCAATCTTGACAAATAAAAATGATAATGTTATATGTCAATTCTAAATTTAACAAAAATGACAAATTTATATGTCCTTACTGAATTTAACAAAATTGACAATTTAATATGTCAATTCTAATCTTAACAAATGTGACAAATTTTATGTGTAAATTCTAATTCAACAAAAGTGACAATTATAACCACAATGTGATTTTATACTAGTGTTACAATTATAACCACAAATGCGATTTTATTCTATGGCAACATTTTTAGACTAAAAATGTTTTTATTTTTATTTTTTTGTTCTTTCCTTACCTAACGTTTTATAAGAAAAATGATATTTTATTCCTTACATATCATTTTATTTGTTATCACTACAAATCAATATGGTTTAACAATGTTATTAACACAGAACCTCACCCAACAAGCAGATCTATACATTACATTCAGTACAGAACAAATCATGAATAGCAACAAACAGGGATTAACTATAGATTGTTGGCAATAAATTAGGATTATTTTTAATTATAAAAAAAAAGAAATAAATAGATTTCTCACCGATGATTTAAATTCTGAGTAGTTCAAAACTAGAATTTGACCAAAATTTGATATGCTCAGTTTCAGTTCTCGTTAGCGTCATGTCGTAGATCTCCTCTTCACGATTCCAACGTGACTGAAATCGTCAAATTCTGTTTTGATTCGAAGAAGTTATAGTGGTTTGAACTTTAATTACAATTTAAATAATTAATAATTTATTAAGCACATAAATCCTTCAGTTAAACACCATTCTCTTCCTCCATCGTGAATTCCTGGAATTGTTTCAACGCTCATCGACTTCTAGGGTTTACAGCAGCCGTCACCACACACGCCCAGAGCAAGATCGGGATAGCCCACGCCGTAGCTGCTCGCCTGCGCCTCCACCGCCCGGAACACCTCGAAATCCGATCCCCCCATTGCTCCTCAAACCGTGTGCGAACGAAGCACGGTTGTGCAGAAAAATCGAGACCAATGCTTTGCTATTCTCCATCATAGCCGTTGAGCATAAAGAGCTCGAAGAGCTCGACGTTATTGCCATTGGAAGACTTCGGTTTTACTGAGTGATTGGAGAGAAAGAATGGGAAGAAGGTGGGAGCGCCATGGCCACGATTAGGAAGTGGCGGCTATAGGAATAGGTTTTAGGGTTAGCGTATTCCCCAAGTATTTATACCGTATTTTATTGGTATTTTATTTATTTAATTTATTTATCTTCCAACTTTTATCTGTATGTTGCTACAAACTCCAAATCAAACCCAACAAGTGTCGCCCCTAGCTAATAACCCCCATCCCGGACACATTGGAATATGTTTCGTAACCCAATTTGGCTGTTACAATATGTTTTTCTTTAAATTTAATAATAAATCATTAAATTATTAAATTCAAACGTACGTACATTTTAAATTACCGGGGCCACATACGAACTCTAAAAATTACAGAAAAATTATTTCTAGTTATGTTTTGATGATACGGTTCTAACGAGACTAATTTCGTCGAATTCTGAGACCGTTTGAAAAATGGCTATTTTTAAGCTGATTAAATTTGACCGAAACTGACAAAACACGTTTTCCTTTGCCACGCTCACATATTAATTCGAAAAATTATGAAAATTGAAACTTAGCAATAATTTGACATTCCGGTTCCAACAAAAGTGGTTTCATCGAAAACCGAGGTCGTTTGAAAAATGACTATTTTTAAGGCCAATATATTTAATATTAAAAATACATTTTTAAACAAATAAACTCCGAAACTCAAAATATATAAGTGTTTATTGTTTTTCAATGCAGGAACGTCATTCCGAACTCAATGGAAGTGGTTTTGAGTCGAAATTCCTTCATATGTGAAAAGCAGCCTTCCTGGCCCTATATAATATATATATAAATTCTACAACGATCTTTCTAAAAATTGAATTGGCCATAACTTTTGATTTCCGCTATGAAATTACAATTTTTCAGATTCGTTAGAAAGATATTATTAAACAGATTTAAATATTTCTTGTTTCGCTCAATTCTGATTTAAAATGAATCCTGTACAGTCAGTTAAAGTTCAAATTCAAATTTTCAAACTGCAGCGCTGTTTTAAACTCCTTTTCTAATTAAATTGAATTTATTCGTTTTAAAGTAAATTTTTAGTCGTTCGTATTTAAAATAAATTATTTTAAATATTAAAGTCCATTAAAATTTCTAAAATAAAAATTTTAAATTGGCCCAAAATTCAGGGTCGTTACAATCGCCCCCACTTAAAATCTTTTCGTCCTCGAAAAGGAACATAGCTAAGAGTTGTTTAATTTAACCAACTCCACTTTATTGGTTTCCATACTCTTATTAGCTAAATTAATTATTATTTCTATACTTTTATTAGTTAACTAATAATCAAACATCACAACCAGCAATCAATTAGGTGATTAACTTTTCAAATATATATAACTTTTATATATAGCAAAAAATCATATTTTTAGTGCAAATCACAGCAGTGTGTTCTACTAAGTGTTGGTTCTCATACCAGTCGATGGAAATATGTAAATATCCCACTTTCACTACTCGAACATAAATACTGGTGATGGTCAACCTATCACCAGAATTACCTCCGGGCGACTAGAGTGTGATTCTATATCTATCTAGTATATTAAAACTTCGAATATCCGTTAATTACTCGTATATTCGAAATCTTTATATACTCGATTGTCCACATTAAAATATAATATACTCAAATACGTATATTTAGATAAAATTTTCAAAACTAATTTTGTTCTCATTTTTATTTTTAAAGAAAATAACACTCTTCACACTCGTTCTAGGACACTACTGATCCCATCTCTAACGAGTTATTCTTATTGGATATTGCTAATCCAATCTCTGATGAATTCTTTCGTTTGGTTCTAATGTGCCTTGTTCTCAAGCTCTGTAAACCAAAGCTCTGATACCAACTGAAACGACCCAAGCTTCCCAGTAAAGGAAAGCATGGATCGCTTTGAGAACAACACACATCAGATCACAAACTGAAGAACATTTTATTGCTGATTACAACAATTACACCAGAGTACAAGAATATAACTGAGTATGAACTTAAAATATACATTGGAAATACAATAATATCAGAGTTTTAAATTACATTTAAATAGCAGCGAAAAAAATAATACAAATATACAACTGAAAGGAATACACGGATACAGAGCTTTCCGAATACCGCTTCAGTTGTAAGCCAGGATCCTCTAAATATATCTGCAAAAAGCTACTCGACTTCCCATGTGGAAAATAAGGGCACCCGAGTTTGCCAGTGAAACAAACTACAGGTCATTCATGGGACTGGTATGAGAAATCTTAATTTAACTATCTAATAATAAGGCTAATCACAGGACCACGCCGCTAACGCGGAACGGGTATACTCCATTGGATTTCCAGTGCATAAATTTAAGTAAATCGTTAAACAACGCAATGCTTTTTAGAAAAATGATACCATTATAAGACCCAAGTCCCATCACACAATGAAACGCAAACCGGAGGATAGGGTTTTACCTTATAATGGTTAAAAGATGCTTGATACGATAAAACAGATTTAATATTAGTTTGTATATCTATGGGTAAATATATTTCAAAAACAATTTCAATCATAATGTATAAATCATAGATGGCATAATACCCCATCCTACTATGTCGCCGTACTAGTTCTACAATCAAAACCGCAAGGTCGTATTGGAAATTGGATTTCCATCATGAGTCGAGGCTAGGGGCAAGCTCCTCTCCGATTCGAGACACTCTAGCAAATGCCTCAGGATCCCCGCAGTGAACCCTTGGATCTTCAGGGTCGGTCCCTACCTAAGGGTAGTGGATTAATTATGCCTGAACACACGCTTCTCGGTTCCTTTGAACCTATAATATGACCACTATCGGCCTATAAAAATCCGAGGCGCCTTAAAATCCATCATCCACATAAGTAAAATGTCAGGCCGTGTCAAAGCACTGACACTACCACTAGCTAGAAAGAAACGTGTGCACTCCCTGCAGTCCATATCCCGTTTTTGACTCATACCGGGGTGTGAGGCTCGCGAAGTCACGATATACACAAAGCTATGCCATAATAGGCTATGCTTTGATCATTCCACAAGGCCCTGCTTTTCAAAAAAAGCCTTGATCAATTGCATCTTGGCGTTCCACATTGACAATTCACGCCATGCGATCAATCACTATTAATATATACCAGGGTGTTAAGCAGAGAATAAATCATCCACCACCAAACAGACATACATTAACAGAAATCGATTTAATTCACATGGAATGAAATCCAATGTCAGAAACGCATCCATTTACTAGCTTATGCTCTGGGTCTGAGCGAAAACCAAATCCGAACAATCAACAATAGTCCGTACGGCCACCATTGAAGCCCCTTCAAGGAAGCTACTCCCATCAGGGTCTCTGTAGCAACACATCCATTCCATGTGAAGATCGTCGGTCTTCAACCACCGTCTTCATCTTCGACTCTTCATCGTCGGAGTAATTATTTGGAATGAGTTAAACCCGGTCTTCCCGAATAACTCACGTATTTTTATAATTTAAAATCAAGTACTACAAAAACACATCCAACGCCTCATTCCAATTCAGAATATTCTTCTAATAAAATATTCGTATTATTCATAAAAGATAAACTCTTTAAATTATTCTTAAATCTTACTTCTAAAGATTTATTAAGAAACCCATTTGGTTTTAAATATCACAAATCATTATTCAATGATTATTTAAATTTAAGAAATTAATCTTATCTTTAACTGGGTTGAAGAACTAATGTCATTTTAAAACACCATTCACAATAAACTCAAAATTATCTTCGATAACTTATGGAATCTTCACAGAAATTAAATCAATATGTAATCGTTTTAAATTTCTGTATCCGACCAATAATGTAAATGGAATAACGGAAAGGCCTTTTAAATTCCATATGTAGTACCGATCTTCTTTTACAGAAGTTTATCTCGGTTATTATTAATTCAAATTCCATTCGATTCCAATTTAATATATTAAATTGGAAAACTTTACTTTTGGGAAAATTCCCATTTAAATCTTAATAAAAAATTTATAAATTTCAAAATCATAATTTCACTGTCAGTTGGGTTAAAGAACATATGTCGCTTAGAAACACAGTCCACAATAAACCCGACTCACACTTCATCTTATTCCAATTACTAAATGAAAACTTCAATAAACTAAATTAAAAGATTATTCTTTTCATATGGGGTTAAAGAATAGTGTTATTTAAGACGCTATTCATGACAACCCAAAATCTAATTTATTTAATTTAACTTCAATTAAATCTTAACAAATTGGAAAACTCGTTAAATCTAAATTTTATGATTTATTCTAATTTATAACTAGTTTATTTTAATAAAAATATATTTCTCAAAATATATTCTTTTTCCAAAATATTCTTTTCATATTTATATTTTCTACAATATTCTTTTCCTAGAATATTCTTTATTGGAATGTGACTCAACCAACAACCATATATTTTGTATGGAATCGACAATCATGATAAATAATTATCAAACATCCAAATGACGACCCAAGTGGAATCTATAACTGTGTGAGCATTAAAGTAAATAACTGACGCTCATCACAGACTGTCAATCCATCGATTGACAGATAATTTAACATTGGGATTAGTGTGTATCCAATATCATCCCAATACCCGTGTGGGGTTTCATCCAACAAACAAATAACAAGTTATTTGTGCACTTGGGCGATGTGTAAAAATTATTGACCCAATCACATAGACAAGTCAGGTAACTTGTAAATGGAAGTGTAATATTAAATTTGAATATATAAACATTATATTTATCTCACCAAGCATTTCAACATCACGACATATATTTCAATTCCTTTAATCCTATTCTCCTCAATGAGAATGATATTACATAAAAATATATGTTTTCAATTCTACTCCTTTAAATGAGATCAACACTATATAAAAATGTATGTTTTTATTTCTAATCTTTTTATTTTAACTAATCGACAATAAAAATATTAACTTTTAAATCTTTTGAGTCAATCTTTTTAATGACCAAAAATGCTATTTTGGTTTAACTCTTTTTAAAATAAACAAAAATATATTTTGATCTACTTCTTTTTAATGTAAACAAATGTTCATTTCTGCTTAATCCTTGTTAATACACGAAAATATTCATTTTTGCTTAATCCTTTTTAACTAATCAAGTATTGACAAAAATGTTATTCTTTTCACAAATCAATTTTTGACAAAAAATTGTGTCTTTTGTTTTAATATTCATTTTCTAGCAAAAATGTACCTTTTATTCTAATACCTTAATGTATAAAAATATACAATTTCAATTCATTCTTCTTTAATGTATAAAAATATACATTCTTAAATCCATTATTTTTAACATAGACAAATATGATGATTTTGTTTCTTAACTCCTAATGCAAACAAAATGATGATTTTGTTTGTAAACTTCTAATGCAAACAAAACGATGATTTTGTTTGTTAACTTCTTGTGTAAACAAAAATGGGAATTTTGTTTATTAACTCTAATGCAAAACAAAACGATGATTTTGTTTGTAAACTTCTAATGTAACAAAAATGAGAATTTTGTTTCATTCTTTAAATTTGACAAACATGAATGTTTTCCAATTCATTTCTCTAAAGTGACAAGATGAATGAATTTACTTCATTCTTTTCAAAGTGACCAAAAATGAATGAATTCTTTCTATAATCATGTTTTCACAAAATATTATTTTTATTTAACAAATCATTCTTCCACAAAAATGTGTCTTATATTTCTATCCTTTTAAAAGTACAAAAATATCTCTTTTTATTTCTATCAACATATTTGGACAAAAATGTGTCTTTTATTCTTTATTTCATTGCATATAAATGTGGTCTTTCTTCATGATGACCAAAACGTATATTTTGGTTAAATCTTTTCTAATGACCAAAAATGTAAATTTTGGTTAAATCTTTTCTAACAGCATACAAAGGAATATTTTCCTATGTTAACATTTTTCTATGTGTTCTACTGACGAATAAAAGAGGGATTCATTTGCATACATTTTCTATGTATTCATATGACAAATAAAAAGAATAATTTATTTGTACATAATTTCTAACTTTAACATGACAAATAAAATGAGTATTTATCTGTTTACAATTTCTAATCCAATCTTGACAAATAAAAATGATAATGTTATATGTCAATTCTCAATTTAACAAAAATGACATATTTATATGTCATTACTGAATTTAACAAAATTGACAATTTAATATGTCAATTCTAATCTTAACAAATGTGACAAATTTTATGTGTAAATTCTAATTCAACAAAAGTGACAATTATAACCAAAATGTGATTTTATACTAGTGTGACAATTATAACCACAAATGTGATTTTATTCTATGGCAACATTTTTAGACTAAAAATGTTTTTATTTTTATTATTATTTTTTTTTCTTTCCTTACCTAACGTTTTATAAGAAAACTGATATTTTATTCCTTACATATCATTTTATTTGTTATCACTACAAATCAATATGGTTTAACAATGTTATTAACACAGAACATCACCCAACAAGCAGATCTATACATTACATTCAGTACAGAACAAATCATGAATAGCAACAAACAGGGATTAACTATAGATTGATGGAAATAAATTAGGATTATTTTTAATTATAAAAAAAGAAATAAATAGATTTCTCACCGATGATTTAAATTCTGATTAGTTCAGAACTAGAATTTGACCAAAATTTGATATGCTTAGTTTCAGTTCTCGTTAGCGTCATGTTGTAGATCTCCTCTTCACGATTCCAACGTGACTGAAATCGTCAAATTCTGTTTTGATTCGAAGAAGTTATAGTGGTTTGAACTTTAATTACAATTTAAATAATTAATAATTTATTAAGAACATAAATCCTTCGGTTAAACACCTTCCTCTTCCTCCATCGTGAATTCCTGGAATTGTTCCAATGCTCATCGACTTCTAGGGTTTACAGCAACTGTCACCACACATGCCCGGAGCAAGATCGGGATAGCCCAAGCCGTAGCTGCTCGCCTGCGCCTCCTCCGCCCTGAACACCTCGAAATCCGACCCCCCATTGCTCCTCAAACCGTGTGCGAACGAAGCACGGTTATGCAGAAAAATCGAGACCAACGCTTTGCTATTCTCCATCATAGCCGTTGAGCATAAAGAGCTCGAAGCGCTCGACGTTATTGCCATTGGAAGACTTCGATTTTACTGAGTGATTGGAAAGAAAGAATGGGAAGAAGGTGGGAGCGCCATGGACATCGATTAGGAAGTGGCGGCTGTAGGAATAGGTTTTATGGTTAGCGTATTCCCTAAGTATTTATACCGTATTTTATTGGTATTTTTTTTTAATTTATTTATCTTCCAACTTTTATCTGTATGTTGCTACAAACTCCAAATCAAACCCAACAAGTGTCGCCCCTTGCTACTAACCCCCATCCCAGACACATTAGAATATGTTTCATAACCCAATTTGGCTGTTACAATATGTTTTTCTTTAAATTTAATTATATATCATTAAATTATTAAATTCAAACGTACATTTTAAATTACCGGGGCCACATACGAACTCTAAAAATTACAGAAAAATTATTTCTAGTTATGTTTTGACGATATGGTTCTAACGAGACTAATTTCGTCGAATTCTGAGACCGTTTGAAAAATGGCTATTTTTAAGCTGACTAAATTTGACCAAAACTGACAAAAACATTTTCCTTTGCCACGCTCACATATTAATTCGAAAAATTATGAAAATTGAAACTTAGCAATAATTTGACATTCCGGTTCCAACAAAATTGGTTTCGTCGAAAACCGAGGTCGTTTGAAAAATGACTATTTTTAAGGCCAATATTTTTAATATTAAAAATACATTTTTAAACAAATAAACTCCAAAACTCAAAATATATAAGTGTTTACTATTTTTCAATGCAGGAACGTCATTCCGAACTCAATGGAAGTGGTTTCGAGTCGAAATTCCTTCATATGTGAAAAGCAGCCTTTCGGGCCCTATATAATATATATATAAATTCTACAGCGACCTTTCTAAAAATTGAATTGGCCATAACTTTTGATTTCCGCTATGAAATTTCAATTTTTCAGATTTGTTAGAAAGATATTATTAAACAGATTTAAATATTTCTTGTTTCGCTCAATTCTGATTTAAAATGAATCCTGTACAGTCAGTTAAAGTTCAAATTCAAATTTTCAACCTACAGCGCTGTTTTAAACTCCTTTTCTAATTAAATTGAATTTATTCGTTTTAAAGTAAATTTTTAGTCGTTCTTATTTAAAATAAATTATTTTAAATATTAAAGTCCATTAAAATTTCTAAAATAAAAATTTTAAATTGGCCTAAAATTCCGGGTCGTTACATCAGGTTTTTCCAATTCCTCAACCTCATTTAACCAGCTTTCGTTCTCCTTTACCACTACAGACAACCTCTCTTCCACTGTGCCTAGGCAAATTCAGGCAACTACGAGCGCAGCTCATTCTTCAACTATTTGTCTTCGTCTTGGAAGTGTATTGACACTAATGCGGAGGTCTGGGTAAGCAGCAGCT
This sequence comes from Allium sativum, assembly GCA_030737875.1. NCBI lineage: Eukaryota > Viridiplantae > Streptophyta > Magnoliopsida > Asparagales > Amaryllidaceae > Allium > Allium sativum. The sequence continues at coordinate 117,969,358 of CM060918.1, forward strand.
CCCTACTAGTTTGTGTAGGTTTCGTGTTTTGACTGAGCGTCTGTGACGGGTCTATACGATTGGTAAGATATTCAATGTGTGCCTGCATCGTCTTGTTAGTAGCTCTATTTTGTCTATGTGGTTAACGTTTTTGCTATTTTTGTGTTTGGTTTTTCCTATGGAAGATCAAAATTTTGACATGCTATTATGTTGTCTATTTGGCTTTGCTTTCTTGGATCTAAACGTATGCTCATCCCCTTAATATCGACTATATAAGAGATGCTTTGCACGGATTTTAGTCAGTATTTATGGTGGTGTTTTTCATTTTTGATACTTGGTAATGCTTAGTAGTGCAGTTCATGTAATTCTCTGGTGCGTAATGGGGTTTTCAGAGTTTTGTGCGCTGGTTCTATTGTTCTCACTGTTGTTTCATTACGATACTCATGCACTCTTTATCACAGTGTTTATCTTCTCCTACCTGTTATATCTATTGCCTGTTTTGGACCAGAAGTTGGATCTTTTCAAGGTCTGTTCTAAACCCCACGTCTATTGTCTGCTTGGCCTCGTTGAAAGTACTTCTCTATGGTAACTATGCTCGTAATTTCTGCATTTCGGTGTGGAGCTCAAGAAACTGGGCAGACATCAGTTTAGTACTTGATGAAGATAGCAATGTTCAATCTCTGTACTAACTTTGGCCTTGTCATGAAATTTTTATATATGTCACTTGTCGAATACCTGGGCTAGTATGGTTTAGGAAGTACATTGTTTCTATCTTTTATCTTTGTATTTGTATGTAATTGTGCTTCTTTGTCAAGTATGTAACCTATGCAATGTATCGTCTCCCTATGTGGAGTACGTACGAAATTTGTAGTCTAGTAATATAACTAGCTCCAGTGCTCTAAGCCTGTAGGTATAGTCGATGGAACACTACCATATGCGGTGGACAATCCACCAAAAAATCGAAACTAGCTGACTATCAACCACAATCACTTGTACGTTTTTGTATTTTTTATTATTGGTTATAATAAAAAGGTGTTTGCGGTCACCTTAAAAAATGGACTACTTTGCCAAAAAACTATATTTCAATTATTATTTTTAAAATCAAATATTCCATTATTTAATTATTTTAATATTATTTAAATCATGAAAATAATATTATTCTTCAAAACCTATTATTTGAAGTTCAAATTTTCCAAAAGTGCATTATAAAAATAAATAAGATAGTTTGGAAAATAAAATCTTATTAAAACATTTTACGGATACCCAAACCAAACTTGACTTTTTAAAGTTACTATTCATTCCAATTTAAATTTGAAAACATGCCTTTATTACACGAGAACTTGTTCAACTAATATTTCTTTCTTTACGAAAACTATTCCTAGTTACTTAGACTATCTTTCCAAATTATTTCGAATTTAAAATTCAAAATTTTATTTTTCACTTAATATTTTATTAATAAAATAATTAATTAAATTCTAAATTGTTTTCAGATCAAATACAATTTCAGATATTTTCCCAAATTAAATTTCAAATTCAAATCATTTATAAATTCAAATTAATTTTCAGATTAAATCAGTTTTGCAAATAAATTTCAAATTAACCTTCCCGTCTGCTGGATCAGTTAGGGATAGCCAAGAAAAGCAGGAAACTATATTTCAAACCCAAGCCTACACAATATCGTCTCTATCATCCTAGAATGTTCCGGTATTTTTTGAAAGAGACTTCGTCAATATATATGTATTCATACATATGTGGCTTTCACTTAAGTGTTAATAAAATTAACAGTTAATTTCCAGATAGGTATCATTTAATATAAGTGTTAATACACTTAACCCTTAAAGTCCACAACCCAATAACAACGCCAACAACCCAAATACTATTCATCCAATAATATGATACAACATCCAATAACAACATAGGGCGTCATTTACTTACGGATTCAAACCAGTTTTATAGAAAGGTGACCTTTTTATCACTTAAAATTAGGTGTCCACATTTTTAACACATAAGACAACATCTTTTACACTTTAAACTAAGTGTTTACATTGTTGACACCAAAAAGCAACATTTTTAACACTTTAAACCAAGTGTTTACAACTTTAGCACTCATTAACATCCAAGCCATCTCAAATCACATTGGTAACAAACATAACCATCATTAGTTACCACAAGCATCATTAGCAAACTATAAACATCATAAAAAACTTATGAACGTCAATAGCAAAAATAGGTAACTAATTTAAGCTAGAAATCCAAATGTGGGTGAAGAGTTCTCACCATCGCTGCCCACTCCACACTTATTTAAAGCTATAGATCTTATTTAGCAGCCTTCTGGTGTCAAGAGTTATCGCTCTCTCGATATTTCAGCTTAATTTCCTGATGCTTACTAACTCGACAAATAAATTAAAAAGGAGGCATCTTTTTGACTTTAATATGTTAAAGCTTTGATTTATGAGGCATATGGCTTGCTAGTTAAAAGGAAGAAATATATAAGTTGTTTTAAGGTAGGAAGGTGGCATTCTTGGCCTTGATAAGGTTCGGTTTAAGGGAGACTACGGCAAAGCCTTGGCAAGGAAGGGGAGAGAGCGATGAAGTGTAGCATGTAGAGGTAAGGGAAGAGAAATGGAGTGGTTTGGAAGTGTTTTAAGGTGCAGAGGGGGAAGAATTAGGATTGGCCGAATCAAATGGGAGAGGTGGAACCCATTAAAGGAGCTTGGAAAGAAAAAGAAAACAGAGAAAAGTGAAATGAAAAGAGATGGGAGGTGTAGGTTTTAGGAAAAAGGAGACGTATAAGAGAATGACAACTCAAAAGTTATCACATGGACTTGTTTCCATTCTTTAAGCATGAAGAGATAAGGTGTCGAATAAGGAAGGAGAAAAGGTAAGAAGATGATTATAACAACTCGAATTTCGACAGACCGAATTTTTTTCAAAATTATAATCCATTGAAACTTGTGTTCGTTTGTGTAACAACCCAGAAAATCCGAATCAATTTAAAATTTTTATTTTGGCAATTTTAATGAATTTTGAATATTTAAAATGATTTATTTTAAATAATAACGACAAGAAATTTATTTTGAATAGAATTAGAACGTATAAATTTATTTGAATCGAAGTTAGAATATAAATATTTATTTTAATTATAAAAGGAACCGAAAATGGCGCGGTAGTTCGAAAATTCGATTTCAAATTTCAAATAAATGTATAGTATTCAAAATAAACCGGATTTTAGCGAAACCCAAAATATTAGAATCTATTTGAAAATATCTTTCCAATAAATCTGAAAAATTGAAATTTCATAGCAGAAATAAAAAGTTATGCCCTGTTGAAAATTCAGAATAGTCGCTATGGAAATATAGCCCTTAAAAATAGCGATTTTGCAAACGAACTCCGTTTTTGACGAGGCCACTTTTGTTGATCCTAAATGTCAAATTATTGCTAGATTCCAAAATTCATAATTTTTGAAATTCATATGTGAGCGTAGTAAAGGAAAACGTGTTTGGTTAATTTCAGTCAATTTGGATCGACCAGAAAATGGCCATTTTTCAAACGGTCTTCAAATTTGACGAAATTAGTTTTGTTAGGACCGTATCATCAAAACAAAGCCAGATTAAGTTTTCGGGAATTTTTAGGGTTAGTATGTGGCCTCGGTAATTTGAAATGTACGATTAAATTAAATATACGCTGATTTACGTTTTAAATTTAGCGGAAACAGATCAAAACAGCCGAATTGACTTACGAAACATATCCCATTATGTTCGGAATGAGGGTATTACGCTAGGAACGATAGTCGTTTAGTTTCGTTTAGAGTCCGAATGTAAAGTCAACATTTTTGGGAAGAAAAGAAAAATTAAAATAATTATTTGTATAAATATACTCTCCCCCCGTCGTTTATCTCTCCCGGACATATTTAAAAAAAAGAAAGAGAAGAGCGATGGAAGCCAACCCTAGCCCGCCGCCACCCGTCGTCCCCCCCCCCCCCCCCCCCACCCCCGAACCTTGCCGCCGATCCTCCACCTCAACACCTCCCTCGCCCCTCCGCGTTAAATCCAACCCCCCTTCTCTTCTTCAAAACCCGCGCCCAAACCTTTGAAGATAACCGTCGGCCCCTGGATCCGCCACCATCGCCTAATGAGACCTCCCCGCCACCTCTCCAACCTCCAGCGCCGCCTCTAACCCCCTTCTCCGATCAAAAAGTGAGTTTTTTTAATTTAATTATTTTTCTATTCTTTTTATTTGTGTAATTAGTTGAGTGATTTTTACATATAAATCATACTAGATCGGAAAAGATTAGATTTTGATTAGAGGAAAGATTTGATTTTAGAAAAAATAAAAAGACATGATTTTGAACAATATAAAGACATGGTTTTTAAAATCTAAATAGCGAATAAAAAACTTGATTTTTATATAGATTTCATATGAATAAAAATTAGATTTTTTTTATAGATTACATGGTAATAAAAATATGATTTTTACTATAGGGAAAGCGAATAGAAATATAACTTTTATACGAAATAATTTAGAGTAAAAATATACTTTTTATATGAGATGATATGAAATTATTTATAGCGTGTAGAAATTTATTAATTTTGATTATAAATAACATACATAAGAACAGGATTTGTATGTTTGAAAAGAATGGATTTTTATTTATGAAAATATACGATTTATATATATATAATTATTGTGAAAAAAAATAAGATTTATATATATATGAAGTGCAGTTATAAAAATACGATCCTTAGTACGATAAAAATATTTTTATCGTATGTATGATATGAGTTTTAGAAAACTAAAAATAGAATTTTATCGAGGTATGAAGTTATTTTTTTTAAAAGCTAAAAATGGGATTTTTATCGTATACATGAAATATTTTTAGTTTGATAAAATATGATTTTTATCGCATGTATGTTGTTTATAAAATGTGCATACAAAGAAAAATTATTAATGGGTTAAAAATATAATCTTTAACGTAGGTATGCTATGTAAATTGGCAAATCTAAAATTCAAAAAAGAAATGGTTGAGTGGATCCCAAAGGTGAGAAATCCTCACTGGAATTATTTATGTACAGTTATTTATTTTATGACTGCATATATGAACTGTTCCCCGTCGTCCGCAGACCATGGATAACTTATTTGTTTGGTTGTGTGTTTGGATTGATTTGTTTGTGGGAATTTGGTTTGTGATGTGAAATGGAAAATAAATATTCATGTGTTGAATAAAATAAATATTCATTTACAAATTGGACAATTTGTTTACGTACGCTTATTTGACTGATATGGATTGGGATGATAAATTTTACACATCGCCCAAATGCATAAATAAAATCTGTGTTTGTTGATTGAAACCCCACACGGGTGTTTGGATGATATTTGACGTACACTAATCCCAATTGTTTAGTGGTATGTCGATCAATTGGCTGACAGGCTGTATAAGCGTTAATTATTTATATTTAATGCTTATGCAGTTGTGTAATGCACTCTGGATGATGGTTGATTGTTTATCACTGTTATTGTATACATGTGTTGTATGGAATCCATATAATTAACATTATATGGTAATTGAGTAGGTCTCGTTCCAATTTGGAAAATAAAGATTATTTTAAAATAATATTCAAGAAAGGATTAAAAATATTCATGTGTTGAATAAAATAAATATTCATGTGTTGAATAAAACAAAAGAAAGAATATTTTAAAATAATATTCAAAAAAAAAAATCTAAATATGATTTTCGATGTCCGATTTGGGATGGATACGAAAATATTTAAATATATATAGCCGTGCTAATTAGATATGCGACATTTTGACGCGAACGATATTTATATCGATTTTATTCGTTTTTTTATAACGAATATCGAAAAAGAAATAATTTCGAAATCAAATATTTTGAAAATATCATCATTTATATTGTAACGTTGTAGAGTATTCAATTTTGGTTTATAATTGAAAAAGAATTTGGAATCGATTTTAAAATGATTTACAAAATACATTTTGAAATGAAATCGATGAAATATATATAATATATATATTAAATGGGCTGAATAGAACGCGTCGCGCAGCGACTGTTCGCGAATCTTGACCATTGACTTCAAATTGACATTATGGGAGATCCGTCCATTGGATTCATCTAAAACAGGAACCATTGGGTTCGTATCGAAAAGAGCTTTCCAAGGAATATAAGAAATTTGAAATCTAACGGATGGATCTGGAATTATGTCCAAATCAAATTTGGAAAAGATCGCTGTAAGTGCAATTCGATGGCCATTCATGGAGATCGACTATACAGGCCTTGATGAAAATTTTAAAATTATTATAATTTGTGTAAAATCATAATAAATTATTTGGAAAGAATTAGGGTGAAAAATTCCATATTTGAAAAGATAAAAATATATTTTTATCGAAATGAACAAGTTATGAACTAGAATTGTAATCCAATATTTTTAAATAAATAAGTTGGATTTGAAATGATTTTAAAAATAACTAGAATTTCCAATATATGAATTGGATTGGATTTGAATCGAAATTATCTTCGAAATATTTCAGTATTGGATTCCGTGATTATACGGACGTTGTGGAGGAATTTGGAAGATATATATATATATATTGTTATTCCAACACGATATTTGTTGATTTCAGAATTTGATATTGAATTTAAGACGATATATCTTCTATTCAAAGCCTTGTATTTAATATCAAATGGGATTATGGGTTTGTCGTGAATAGTGTCTTCTTTAACACTGTTCTTAAATCCAGTTGAGAAAAGATTAAATATTTTTATTTAGATTTAATGAAGTATACCAATTAATCAATATTTAATTGGAATTGAATTGAAATTGATTTTTGGGTTTTATCGTGAATGGTGTTTTAAATAACACTTGTTCTTTAACCCGATTAACAATGGAAGGGATTTTGGGTTTGTCGTGAATGGTATCTTTAATAATACTGTTCTTAAACTCAATGGAGTTAAGAAAATTAGAAAATAACTAGAGATTAGCTAAGTTAAATGGTTTCCTGGGTATTGATCTGATGTTGGTTTCGGCCTTCGAGATTAATGCTTAGGGAATTGTTCTCTTACTAATTAACGGTAAGAGATTGATGGAATGTGATTTTGGGTTTATCCTGAACCGTGTTTTAAATGACATTGGTTCTCTAGCCTAGTTAAAGATAAGATTAATTTCTTAGCTTTGAATAATCATTAATATTGATTTTTGGGAAGATTAAAACTAAGTGGAGTTTCAATGAATCTTTAATCAGATTGAAAAGTGAATGTGATAATTAAAATTATCAATCCAGGAAAATGATCGAGAATGGAGTATCACCAGTTTTGCTCCAAGCGATAGTTAAATCTTTAATTAGATTTGAATGTGAAATGGTAATTAATATTTACCGATAACACTGTGGTGTTAGATATGGAGTAATACCAGTTTCGCTCCATGGGATGAATAGGTTGGGATTGTGAAATATAATAAATGATTACTTCAGTATGGTTCGCTAATCCCGACTAGTTTGGAAAACCTTAATATGGTTTGAACTTGTGAAAAGAATATTTAAATAAAAGAATATTATGGATTGGAATGAGGCGTGTGTTGTTTTTATGTAACACTTGTTTATAAAATATGCGAGTTATCTGGAAAGACCGGGTTTATCCCATTCTGAATAACCGATACGTCGATAAGTCGAAGATGTAGATGGTGATTGGTGACCAGAGGTCTTCACATCGTTTGGATGATTACTGATGTCCTGATTAGGCTGTACACCCAAGAAGAGGTAATAAGTGGTGATCGTCCAGACATACTTGGAGATCGACGGATATGCGAGAGCCTATCTCCTGTATTGGACATATGGAACGAGGAATAAGGTGCCTCCGGTTTCGTTCAAAACCAGAACGGACTTGTAAATGGACTATGTGTCAGACATTGGATTTTATTCTGTGCTGATTGATTTCTATTAAATATACATCTGCCTGGTGAAGGAGAATTTATTTTTTTACTTCATCCTTCTTTGAGACGTACAGGATCAGAGGTAGTATATCGATATCGATCAGTCGCATGGCGTGAATTTCCTGTGTGGCAAAAGATCAAGTCTTCTATTGAAAAGCACAGTCTTGTGGTTGATGATAAAAGCACGGCTTTAATATAGCATAGCTTTGTGTAGCATTAATTCGCGAGCCTCACACCCCGGTGTGAACCAGAAACGAGAGAGGATCCAGGGAGAACATGTGTTTCTTTCAAGTTATGGGTGATGCCAGGGTTTTACATGCCCTGGCATTTATATATTTTTATCTATGTGGTTGTTGGAATGCGAGGCGCCTCGGTTATATCGGTCACTACGGTGCCGATGGATGGTTTAGTTGGTATATGACCAGTTTACGCCCTATAGGGCGAGGAAATGCATTATTCAGGCATCTTAATCCACTTCGTACGGACCGACCCTGTAGCTTCTAAGGGCTTGACAGAGTACTTGTCCCGAGTCTTGGGCTAGAGAGTCTCGAAGCGGTAAGGACGATCCCTTGCCTTGGTTCATGATGGAAATCCAACTTCCAATACGTGACATTTCGATTTTAGTTGTAATCCTATTTATGGCGACATAGTAGGATGGGGCGCTTATGCCGTTTATGATTGATACATTTATATTTGAAGTTGATTTCTTCACTTATAGTAATAATAAAAGATTAAATTCCGCATATAAAGCATTATTTGGCTATTATAAGGTAAAACCCTATCCTCCGGCTTGCGTTGCATTATGCGATGGGATGTTGGTCTTATAATAGCTTCATTGTTCTTTATTTAGCATTGCACTGTTTGTTTTATGCATTGGTATTCTTGGAAGGAAACCCGTTCCGTGTTATATGACGTGGTCCCTTGATTTACCGAACTTTAAAATCAAATTAATAATTGTTTTAGTTCTCACACCAGTCACATGACTGACTTGGAGTTTATTGTTTTAACCTAAATTCTGGGTGCCCCTATTTTCCACACGGGCAACTAGTAGTTGGGTTTTGTAGATATTATATTCATAGGATCCTGGTTTACAGCTAGAACTATACTCGGAAAGCTCTGTATCCGTGTATTTCTGTCGGTTGTGTTTTGTATTAATTTTCCGCTGCATTGTAAATTGTAAGTCACTGATGTTTATCAAATGTATAGTATTTATTCGTACTCTGTTATATTCTTGTGTTCTAATGAAATTGTTGTAATAAGCAATGAAATGTTCTTTTGTTGTTGTGTTCTCAACTCAATCCGGGATTTCCTTCAAGGGGAAGTTTGGGTCGCTTCAGTTTGTTTGGCATCCTGTAGAAAAGACAGAGATATAAAATATATCAGAGCTCAAAAATCATTTCACAGCGGAATGGATAAAATATAATATAATCAAAATATAGCCTTACCCAGATAATAATATTGCCTAACCAGTATCCAAAGCTATCATATCTCTGCCATAAAATCTAACCTGCGAGTATGTTATCAGGAGGGGGGGGGGGGTCAGAACACAAGTTCTGTTGACTGGATTTAAACTATACATTTTGGATAATCCTACATATATCGTTCAGTTTCATTTTCTTATTTATTAGGTTACTTGGGTTAACAGCACCCAAACCTTACGCACACATCGTACCCATCCACTTCCCAGTGGATTAACTAACAGAGTACAAATGTTGCTACCACCAATATTTAGGTACACCCCATAGTACCCCACTTGCACGGTCTCTGCCGTAACGCTACATAAATATACGCAATCCTCATCCTATGCTAAAGCGACGTACGGATCTCTATATAACAACGCTACATTCCGCATAGACCTTCCATCACCATGCTACGTAAGTGTATGGACTGCCACCATGGAACGAATCAGATTCCGTCACCCATATCCTTGATAGCAAAGGTCTATGGTTTTTTGGTTAAGCACTCCATTTTTCTGCATCACGTATCACGCCGACTGCCGATGGTTGGTATCTGACGTCTTGCTATCAACAGATGGTTAGGCCAGCTGGTAACTCGATAAAATGGCTGTAACCTAGCCTATTCACAAGACAACTGGGTCGTTGAATCACCTATGCCACCCTACAGCCTTCTGATTGCCTATTATCATGGCAATCAAGATATACTCACTGGTAGAAACGCACACACCTAATCTCTGCAAGCACAGTCGAATGCTGTCACAGCACAGAGGACTACCACGAGTACCCTCCACATCCCAGGAAGCCGCGTGCTTCCCCTTCCAGTCCTTCGGAGCCATCAGAATATCAACAGAACATGCAGAATAATCAGATGGATGTGCTCTCTCCTTGGTCCCATGACACCACGATGATCTACCCCATTGGGTTATTCACCTTCGGACATACAGACTGGTCCAAGCGCTTCAGGTTGATGTGTTATTAGACCTTATGGCTAAACATTTAATTATGCCCTTGCTCTACCTCGTCAGAGTTCCAGTTAACTTGGTTATTCCCATCCACATTGACTTCTTATTCAAGTTACCAATTTCCTCTTTCTTATTAATTTCAGATATATAACTTAATCCATTTAAGTTTATTGATAAGCCTATAACATGTTATTCTCTAGATTGTAATTCAAGATATGTAATCTACAGTCTCTTTATATTATTGATTGTCTGATCCCATAGTTACAGTAATGTTCTACTTAATATGTAATTAAGCATATTTTATCTCAGTTCCACCTATTTTCTGTTTTAACACGTCACTTATTATTTATGGTTAAATATAACTTATTTCATCTCATATATTCATCTCATTCTTTCTTGTTTAAACATAATTCCATCTTACACTGTTATTACAACTTGTCGTTGTTTACTTATTAACTTAGTTCTCTTAACTAAGGTTTGCTAATAAGTTTCCTTTCCATTTATTATAACGTATTTTATATTTTCCACTTTTCTCTAGGACAAGCCTATCTATTATATAACATTCTCATTGATGTAATTAATTATAATTGGTTATTATCATTCCCTGTTCATTCCAGTCCTTTTCCTGTTGTAACTTCCATTGATTTCCATTAACCACAATTAGTGCCTTTTATATTTATTCTTTTATGTACATACATATACATATATATACACACACATATATATATATATATATGTTTATGCACCAGACCTCTCACATTAAGCCTACCACTTATGGATGCTGGATTTGTCATGCGGTTCCGGGCAGGCTTCTACCACAAGTTGACTTAACCTCATGTCTTAGTACTATTACATGTATATTTATGCACTAGACCCCTCACATTAATTAACAACTTGTGGATGCTGGATTTACCGGGCGGTTCCGGGCAGGCTTCTACCACAAGTTGAATTTAAACTCGTATCTAAGTGCGATTACAGTTTTCTATCTCCTGTAAATTTAGTCATATCCATTCTTTCTATATTTTACTGTAATCTATTTTTGCATGTCGTACTTAATATCATATTAAGTCCATTATCTGGTTATCATGTCGCATGTTCTTCCTAACATGTAATTAACTTCATTTTAAAATAACATATCATTGGTTAGGTCAGCTGATGGACAATAAAGTTGATTAAATAATTGATCAAAAAATTAATTCATTTTTAAAAAGTTTCTCAACCAGATTTAAGCACAAATTTATTTATAATTATTAGATTCAAAATGTTAGAAGTCTCATCCTTACTCCTATAAAATATCAAACTAGTCATTTCTTTTACATTATTAATAAGCTTAACTAAGGGTTTATTTTTATAAACAAAACTCAATTCAAAATCTAATTCAATATTAATGATGTTTACTACTAACTATCACTTATAATTAATAATTTTTTATATTTAACCGGTTATTTTATACATTATTAATAATTAGTAAATTGTTAATAATGTTTATAAATTACATTTAATTATTAATTAATATAATTAATAATTTTTATTTAATGAAAAGGCAATATATTATCCAAAAACGAAGAAAAAAGCTTTTCTCCAATGGCAAACGAAAACAGTTTGGCAGATCAAAGGTGACCAATAAATCTATAAAACCAGACACAAACACAAGCCCAAAATTACCCCAACACCTAACAAGATGAAACAACAAAAATAAAGCGAGAAAAAACAAAGCTATGACCCCGACCCTAACGAAAGCCAACAACAAACTTTGCAAAGCAACCCAACCAAAAAGACCCTATCTCCAAGCAGTCGAAGACTAAAACGGAACCAAGCAAGCAAGCTATAGATCCACAGCAACCCGAACCAACTACCATCCAAGCTCCAAAAAGCAGCAACAAGAAGATCCTTTGCAAGTTGAGCTAGCTATCGTCCGAGCACCAAACAACAGCCATCAGAAAAACCACAGGAAATCGGTCCAGCTACCAACAATGCTCCAAACAGCAGTTACCAGAGAAGTAGACCATCGAAAACATCTGAAAAAAGGAGAGGTTATAAGGGTGGAAGGGTGAAGAAAAACTAGAACACAACACAACATGGACCCAAACACAAAGAAATCACCTAACTCCAGCTTGAGGAAGAGGGCCCGTATCAATAGCAAAAGCATGAGCCAAAGCTACCCGTTACGAATGACATCCAAGAAAGGCCTTGCTTGAAATGCAAGGAAGACATCGCCCTTAACCTTTTAAATGATGGAAACAGATTCCATAGGAACCACATCAAACAAAGCCTTGTTTTGCGAGCACCATAGGTGCCAACAGATCAAGCAAGCAATAAGTCGAAAAAGGATAGACCAAAAAGTGTTTTCGCTCATTCCAACACACCGGAGACTTACCAAGTCAGGAAGGGAATTAGTGTTTCCTCTTAGGCCGACCAAAGCCCCAAAGAAAGTCCAGATGGCTTAAGGACGATCTCCAACAAAAACAAGTGAGTAGTCAATTCCACTTCTCCTTCTTTACAACACCTATAACGATACACAATCAGAATACCATCCTCTTTAGGTTTTCATCTAGTGGTAATCCCTCATGGGGGGTTTTCATCATAAGAATAGTAACCTTGGGAGGAATGCTGGTATCCCAATGAAAGAAATAGTGGGAATCTTAGGCATCAGAAGCCATGCAGAATTCTATGTAGCTCTCGATGAGAAAAGACCACTATTCCACCCTACACATCTACCGTGCGAGTCGGAAAATGACTTGATGGATTGCATCCGTTTCCACGTCTCACTAGCATAAGACGGGACCTCGGAGAAATCTGCTGACAAAAGACGATAATACTTAGCATGTAGAAGCAACGCCCAATGAAAGCGTTTGAGCGGAACCTTACCACAGCTTACAAACATAAGCCTTACATATATCTCTAGAATTCCGAATCCCCAGACCTCCATCTCGTCTGGGACGGCAGATGACATCCCATGAAATCTAATGATGTCACTTAGCATTTTCTTTTTAACCATAGAAAAAGAAGAATGCCAACGAACAATATGAACGAAAAAACGAGAAGGCAGGGGGTCATGACAGCGAATATATAAGGCCCAATAGACTCAAGCATTGACTTAATGAGAACAAGTCTACCAGTCTGGGTAATAAGAGAAGAATTCCAGTGAATAGTCTTACCCCTAGCTTTATCAATTAGGGGATCGAAAATCGCGTTGAGCTTGCGACCACATATAGATCAATATCAAGATAACGCAAAAGAAAAGAAGTAACACGGAAACCAAAGAAGGATTCAATCCATGAAATCCTTACCGGGCCATAGATTTTACGGGAACGAAGCAACTTTTGGAAGAATTGACGAGTTGACACGTACACCTCTCATACAACCAAATAAAGTAAGGAGTTGACGAATGGATCGGTGGTGACCATTGGAGAAAATAATGATGTCATCCGTGAATGATAATGACGAGATAATAGGACAACCACGGGCGATACCGAAATTATGGATCTGCCCGAAATCGTAAGTGAGTGCACACCTCGTATGAAAGCCTCAACGCTAATGACGAACAGCGTCAGGGAAAGGGGATCTCCTTGTCGCAGTCTCCTTCTCTAATGGAAGAAAACCTTAGTCGTTCCGTTGATAAAAACGGAGAATCAAAAGTTCGAGATAAGCCTCCAAACAAGGTCAATAAGAGGCTTAGGGAAGCCAAAAGTATGGAGGACCTTTATGATGAAAAATCAGGACATGCGATCTTATGTCTTAGCTATATCAAGCTTTAAAATCACATTGGATCCCTTAACCTTGCGATCAATCTGATAGATAAGTTTTTGAACAAGAAGGACATTATATGTAATGAGATGCCCATTAACAAAGCCCATTTGAGAAAACGAAATTACACGATCAAGAATAGGTGCGAGCCTAGTGGTTAACACCATAGGGATGACCTTGTTCGAAAAGTTGCACAAGCTAATAGGTCTGAGGTCAGAGCACGACTAGGGGTTCACAAACTTAGGGATAAGAATAAGAATGGTGGAGGTTCATCCTTTAGGAAAATCACCACCCGAAAAGAAAATCTGGACAGCCAAGCAGAAGAACACCACCTAAAAAGAAAAACCGGGGGTTCATTAATAGTATATACATAATAATTATAATTTAATAACTAATATTCATTATAACTAAGAAATGATATTTAACGAAGGATAAAGAAGAAATATTTAGTAAGTTTTTTTGGCAAAGCCAGACGGTTTTTATAGTGGACCGTACCACTTTTTCATCATAGCAAATAATGAGTACAAAATATAATAGAAGATAAACCATGTGCCTAACTGCTACAGAAATGATTACCTTAATTAAGACCTCAACTATAATCTAACACCACGCAGGGTGTGATTAATTACATGATAGTCAGAAGGCAGAAACAGTCAACACAATGTGCCACACACATCAAGGCACAACATAACTTAGTTAAAAAGGCTGCAAGCAGTCCTAGTAAGTAAACACAACTTAAATTGAAACTTCTATGCTCATGGCTATTACCAATATCTAGAGTCAGCTACAAGGAAGTAGATGCAGAGGTTGAATCATATGCAGAGAATTGAATCAACAAAGCTACACAACTAACACCAAGAACAAGTAACGACTCGTTTTAAACATCAATTGATACTATCCAAACTCAGCATGCTAGAGCATGGTAGTTGAACAGATAGTAAGCCAACACCACAATACAAGCGTATATTGTGAATCCAAGAGGCAGGGAGTTGAATAGATGTAGAAAATTGAAGAGATGTCTCAAATTCACAGTACATAACCTGGAAATGAAACAACACCTTTGGAAAAACTCAAATCCCGAACAGAAAACCACTAACAAATTTATTTCAAATGGCTATAGAGTTGTCCAATGCTCAATCTATGATCAAATAAAACAGCTCAGGCAAGCTGAAAGTGACACAACACAGATGGAGAATTCAAGCCAAATTCATAAATAAACATAAGGACCTATCCAATATAGTTACAAGAAAAACACACACGTTGAAATTTCATCCTATACAGCAGCAAGCCAACAACAAATCCGGCAAGGAGACGCAGAAGTAACCTAGCATATAGCTACCAACAATACCAACAACACACTACAAAACTATCAACTTAAAGTTTACCTAGGAATAATCTGATAGAACCTAGCATGTCTTGAGCACCTCGCTACCAAGCAGAAATAGGAGATGTCTATAGGCGAAGCCGAAGGAGATTAGCTTCAAGCAGCTCGTCATGAGCAATAAGATTTAATGTGAAAGGTCAGCCTATAGAAGCTGCCAGATTATGAAACGGGATGGATAGAGGGGAGAGTTGCGGGCGAGGTCAGGAAGTTTAACAGGGGAAGCAAAGAGCTAAGGTTTCACTTATAGGGTTCGGGGTGGCTTCTGGTAAGGTAGAAAAAAAGGGAAGAGAAGAAGGACAGCGTGAGGAATGAAAGACGAATTTGAAATGAGATCTGGGTCCAGATCTAGCGGTAGAGCCATACCCTCGATGGAGAAAGCTAGGTTGGAAGGAGAGGAAATAAGAGAAGGGAAGGAGGGGAGATACGGTTTGAAAGGGAAGAGTGGAAGTTCGGAGATAAAGGATTGAAGTGGGAGGAACCGACAGAGAGGCAACCTAGTCTCCATTAAAGAACATGAAGCTCATTCCGTTTTAAATATTTAACAATTATGAAAAATATTTATCATTTAGTGTCTGAAATTCAACAATTATAAATAAATATGTGCAAAAATTTGAAATTTTCTAAGGTAAATTTTGATAATATTCTTAAAATTGATTACTAAATACTAAAGTTATGTACGATAAAAATTATGATTTTTACATTAATTGATTTATAGTTAATTATTTTTTATTGTGCAATACATATTTAATAATCGCAAATAACATTAAACAAATTTAAAAAAATCATTTAACAAAGCAAATATATATTTTATTTTTAAAAATAAATTGTAAAATTTCAAATATTCGAATTTAATTCAAACTAATTCAATATTGGATTTTTTTTATAAAATTATTTAAAGTGCTTGCCATTATAAAGGAGGGCCCAAGATTGACAACCCCTAGGTAGAGGGGTCTAGTGCAACAACCCCGTTAAATGCGTCTGACTTGGCCTATCAGATCGTGGAGGTCCAAGGGACAACACCTCTTGGTAGCATGCGGGGTAGAGCCTGGTTTAGGAAAAAGGTATATCTCATTTGAGCAAAAAACGGATGTAACGGCGTCCTGCGAGTAAAAGATGCAAATGGAGCCTGTAATAACCCGGAAATTCTGAACCAGTTTAAAATTTTTATTTTGGCAATTTTAGCGAATTTTGAAGATTTAAAATAGATTATTTTAAATAATATCGACGAGAAATTTATTTTGAATATAATTCGAACGTATATATTATATACGTCGTCGATAGAATATAAATATTTATTTTAAATTATAAATAGAATTGAAAATGGCACGGTAGTTCGATAATTCGATTTCAAACTTCAATTGAATGTACCGGGTGCAAAACAAACCGGATTTTAGTGAAACCAAAAATAATAGGATCTATTGGAGGATATCTTTCCAACGGATCCGAAAAATCAAAATTTCATAGCGGGAATCAAAAGATATGTCCAGTTGAAAATTCTGAATAGTCGCTATGGAATTCAGGCCTTTAAAAATGGGAATTTTGCAAACGACCTCGGATTTCGACGAAACCACTTTTGTTGGGTCCGTAGTGTCAAGTTATTGCTAGGTTTCAAATTTCATAATTTTTCGAATCAATATGTGAGCGTGGTAAAGGAAAACGCGTTTGACCGGTTTCTATTGACTTTAATCGACTGGAAAATGACCATTTTTCCAACGGTCTCGGAATTCGACGAAACTAGTTTTGTTAGGACCGTATCGTCAATACGAAGCTAGAAAATATTTTTCTGTAATTTATCGAGTTAGTATGTGACCCCGGTAAATTGAAATGCGCATTCAAATTCAATATATATAGTTATATGTTGATTTTGACGAAAACGGATTGTAACGATCGAATCAGCTTACGATACATATCCCATTGTGTTCGGAATGGGGGTAGAACGCTATGGACGACAGGCGGTGGACCTCGTTTAGAGGTCGCATGTAAAAGTCAACTTTTTATAATTAAAATAAATTAAAAATTAAATCCTCTCCTCTCCCCTTAAATCACGTTGCCCCCCCCTTTTTATCAGTTGAAATCGATACCAGATAAAAGATAGATACCTTAATTTTCATAAAATATATTAAATAACAAAATAGTCACACGTGGACGGTACTCATTCGTTGAGATTAGTCGTGTGTTGACAAAGAGATAGAGTCGTATATTGAAATAGAAATATTTTGGAAATAGAAATATCTGAGATAGAAATATTTGAAATAGAATATTTGAAAATAGAAATATATGAAGCCGTGTTGATTAGATTGACGCCATTTTGACGTGAACAATATTTATATCGATTTTATTCATTTTAAAATGATATTGAAAAGTGATTTCGAAATCGAATATTTTGAAATGAAATTTGAATCAAATTGAATAGAAAATAAATTCGAATTAAATATATAAGGAATTGAATTCGAATTGAATATAAAACGAATTTGATTTCAATTGAATATATAATGAATTTGATTCAAATAGAAAACGGAAATGAATTGAATTGAAAACGATTTCGAAATAAATTGAATTGAATCGAATTGAAAACGAATTCAAATTGAATTGAAAGCGAATTGAAATGAATTCAAATTGAATTGAAATTTGAATTGAATAGAAATGAATTTTAAAACGAATTTATAAAGGAGAATTCAATTTTGATTTGAATAGAAATGGAAGTTGAAATTGCTTTTGAAACGAATTTAAAACTATTTATATAATTCGTTCTAAATAGAAATCGACGAAATATATATTATATATATAATATAATGGCCTGAATAGAACGCGCCGCGCCGCGGCAGTTCGTTAATTTCGACCATTTATTTCAAACCGACATTACGGGAGATCCGACCGTTGAATTCTCCTAAAACCGGAACCGTTGGGTTCGTATCGAAAAGAGCTTTCTAACGAATATTGGAAATTCAAAATCTAACGGTTGGATTTGGAGATACGTCCAAATCAAATTCGAAAAAGGTCGCTGTAAGTGCAGTTCGATGGCCGTTGATGGAAATCGACTGTACGGGCCTTGATAAAATTATTAAAAATATCAATAATTTGTGTAAAATCATAAGAAATGATTTGAGAAAAATTGGGGTGAAAAACTCCATATTTGAAAAGATAAAAATAGATTTTTATCGAAATGAACTAGTTTTGAACTAAATTTAAAACCCGATTGTTTTTAAATAAATAAATTAGATTTAAAAAGGGGTTTTAAATAATCGGAATTCCTAATATATTGGATTGGATTTGAAATGGGTTTATCGTGAACAGTGTATTAAACAACACTTGTTCTTTAACCCGATAATAAATAGAATGTGATTTAGGGTTTGTCGTGAACTGTGTTTTAAATAACACCTAGTTCTTTAACCCAGTAAAAGGAGTTTTAACGAATCTGCAATTAGATTGAAATGTGAATTTGTAATCTAAATTTCCAAATTTAGAAAATGAACGAGAATGGAATATTACCAGTTTTGCTCCAAAGCGATAGTTAAATCTTTAATTAGATTTGAACGTGAAATGGTAATTAATTTTACCGATAACATCGTGGTGTTAGATATGGAGTATCACCAGTTTTGCTTCATGGGATGAATAGGTTGGGATTGGGAAATAAAATAAATAATTACTTCGGTGTGGTTCGCTAATCTCGACTAGTTTAGAAAACCATAATTTGGTTTGATAGATCATCCAAAGGAAGATTAAAGGATAAATTTGAAAGAATTTATCTTGGATAAAATTAATGGGAACCTTTCCCTAAAAATGTGATTTTGTGAATAAAACAATATTCTGAATTGGAATGAGGCGTATGTTGTGTTTGTGTAACATTTGTTTTTAATATACGCGGGTTGTTCGGAAAGTCCGGGTTTATACCCATTCTGAATAACCGATTCGACGATATGTCGAAGATGAAGACGGTGGTTGAAGACCGGAAGTCTTCACATCGTTTGGATTATTACTGACGATCCTGATTGGGCAGTACACCCAAGAGGATGGAAATAGTTGGTGGTCGTCCAGACATACTTGGAGATGGATGGATATGCGAGGAAAGTGCCTCCGGTTTCGTTCAGACCCAGAACGAACTTGTAAATGGATTGTGTGTCTGACATTGGATTTTATTCTGTGTTGATTGATTTCTATTAAATATACATCTGTTTGGCGGCGGAGAATTTATTCTTTTGCTTAACGGCCTTCTCTGAGACGTACGAGCTCAGAGGTTGTATATCGATGGACATCAGTCGCATGACATGAATTGCCTATGTGGCACGCTGAGATGCAATGATCAAGGCTTCTGTTGAAAAGCAAAGTCTTGTGGTTGATGATCAAAGCACGGCCTTTGTGGCGTAGCTTTGTGTATAACGTGAATTCGCGAGCCTCACACCTCGGTATGAGTCAAAAACGGGATAAGGACCCAAGGAGTGCATGACGTTTCTTTCTAGCTATGGTGGTGTCAGTGACTTACCAGCCCTGACATTTATATACTTTTCACCTTTGTGGTTTGGATGCGAGGCGCCTCGATTTTAGGTCTGTAAGGACCGGGAAACGTGTGTTCAAGAATTGCCAATCCTCTAACGTAAGTGAGGACCGGCCTTGGAGGATCCAGGGTTGCCCAGAGTGCGTAACCCTGAGGCATTTGCTAGAGTGTCTCGAACGCGGAGAGGAGCTTGCCCCTTGCCTCGACTCATGACGGAAATCCAATTTCCAATACGTGTATTGCGGTTTTAATTGTAGAACTAGTATGGCGACATAGTAGCATGGGATGCTATGCCGTCTATGATTTATATTTATGATTGAAACTGTTTTGACACTATACACTTAATATAGTATCAAATGATTTGTTTTAAACGTATCAAGCATGTTTGGCTGTTATAAGGTAAAACCCTATCCTCCGGCTTGCGTTGCATTGTGTGATGGGACCTGGGTCTTATAATAGCTTCATTTTTCGAAAAAGCATTGCATTGTTTATCTTTATGCACTGGTATTCTTGGGAGGAAACCCGTTCCGTATTATACGGCGTGGTCCCTTGAATTACTCTCTTTTAAAGTAAAGCTTTAAACAACTGTTTTAGTTCTCACACCAGTCACATGACTGACCTGGAGTTTATTGTTTTAACCTAAACTCTGGGTGCCCCTATTTTCCGCACGGGCAGCTAGTAGTTTTGGTTTTGCAGATTTATATTCACAGGATCCTGGTTTACAGCTGGAATGGTATCCGGAAAGCTCTGTATCCGTATATCACCTTCAGTTGTGCTTTGTATTATTTTCCGCTGCTATGTAATTTATTGTAATCTCTGATATTTATCGAATTTAATTTATTCATTTAATACTCTGTATATTCTTGTACCTGATGGAATTGTTGTAAAAACAGTGAAATGTTCTTCCGTCTGCGTTCATTTGTGTGTTGTTCTCAAAGTATCCGCTCTTTCCTTCACGTGGAAGTAACGGGTTCTTACAGAGCCAAAGTGTTATCCTATTACTTTCCGAAATGCTATTATGCATGCTTTTCATTTTTCCAAAAACTGTGGTTAGAAACGAAAAATGGTAGACCTACCATTTAAATTACATAACTACCCATCGACTTCAATGCCTAACCCATTTTCTCAGTTTTTGTAACTGTTTCGGTCATAGTAGCATAACTTTGTTACTTCTTCTCTTGTATAATTTTCCTATACCATAACTTTGTTACTTCTTCTTTTGATTTTACTTTTGGCTCCAAACCATTTATTTCATTCGAAACCAAAAAAAATATCCCTCTAAACCCTAATTTTCATCCATACGCATCATACCATTTATTTCATCAATGATTTATCATCTCCAAACCTCGGTGAAAAACTATAATTCAATTCGATAATTAAATTTAAACCCTTCTCAAATCCAGATCCCAAATTAAAATCGACATTTACGATGGATAAAAATTTACGACTTGATCGGATGGGGGCGATAAGTTTATGATGATTGAAAAGCTGAGTTGTCGAGTCAAATCTATTTGTGAGTCCGATCTAGGTTGGTATTTTGGATCTTTGTTACATGTGTTTGCCTTTGGTTGTGAAGAGGAAGGAATATTCAATTTTGGGTTTGGATGGAGGTTTATATGCTTTTAGGTGGTGAAGGAGGGTGTTGATGATGGTAAAATTTTAGGTGTAAAGGTGGTGGCATGTTATGCAGTGGCAGAATGGTTGTTGGTGATCTTGGGTAATTGATATCAACGGTTGAATCAATTGTCTGTCCTTTAATGTTGCATTGAAGGGCAATTGAGCACCCGTCTTTTGAGGGTCGAAAATTGTGTGCATTAATAGTGCATAGGTTTTTTTTTAATTAACCTTCTTCGTTTCACCGTATTGCACCTTTAACCTTGCATTGTCGCTGCTACAGGTTTTGTCTTATCGCTACTTTTTACATAATTTACATTGGTTGTTAAGATAACCTCCTACATTTGATACATTTTAGTCTATCATAAAGTTTGGCATGGATCGTTCAATATTTCATTTCTCTTTATTTTGAAATATGGGGTCAATCTGTCCATTTAAAATTATTGCACAAAGAACAGATAACTAGTCTCTGTTTTCATTTATGCAACAAAATTATGAATTCAATCAGGATGTTGTTATAAATTATTTTGGAACATTGGGTCAATCTGATATATTGGAAATGATTATTAGTAAGGGCATCTTTTGGATTACAAAAAGGAGCTATGCAACCAAAAATAACTAGAAAGTTGTAAGCACTACAAGGAGTTTCACTTTCAACTGCAAGGATGATGGCGTTTCTAGGAAAAATGCAGTTTTAAGATGTTTTATTTATAAAAAAGCATTGATCGTTATATATCATGTTAACGCCACTGGGCGCAGTCTAAAATTTCACATTCTCTCCATCTGCAAAATTCCACAACTATCTTTTCTTCCATATTCCTAAAACTCCATATTTCCCCTTGGTAGTTCTTTTCTCTCTGATATCAAAGGGGGTAAATCACTAAATTCCTACCAACTTCGAATCCAAAATCGATCAACTTCCCTTTGTAATTATTTCAAATAAGTCAAAAACGGATAAACCTCAAGTATCCACTGATTTCAAATCAAATACATTCGTCGACCCCTTTCATACCCCGCTTCAGACTCAATCTTCACGCTCCAATTCTGTCATTCAAAGAAGTTATCGAATAATCATCACCAGAAAACCAAAACTATAGTCGTGAATCATCTTAAGACTCCACCTTACCACTGGTTTTCTTTTTCTATTACTCACCATCAGGTCCATCACTATAGTCAAGAAAACCTAGCATGATGGTGTTTTATTATGTGCAGTTGTCCCTCTGCAAAAGCTCGCAAAATTGCCACCAAACTTATTAATAATTACATAGCTAAGTGAAATTGACATATACTCCCACCCCTCTTCAGGTATTTACGTATCAAACCCTCAACTCTTAATTAATCATTATCTAGGTTGGTTAATTGATTAAAATACATTTTTACAAAATTAATTTGAAGGACTAAGATAATATTTTAAATGAAATAATTTTCTAAACGAACGAAGGCTAATTTTTTTAACTTTTTTGTTCGGTGATGTTGAACTAGTTACTTTGGTTAATTTTATTTATTAACCATTGGTGATCAATTTCATTGTTATTTAATCATTTATGTGAAAGATAATGATTTCTTGCCTACTTTGGATGAACTTGTATAATGAAAATAGAATTAGATGGTGAATAAATCTGAAAATATATAAGTAGCATTTGTTTTCAAAAATAGGAACATATGTTTCTGACTTTGTTGCTTTATTGGGACTTGCCATAATTAGGTATTTAATGTTTATTTTTTATCCATAATTCATTTCATACAAAATCTGTAGTTTATCCTTAGCTATTATTCTCTTAAGGATTTTGCTCAAAGACACTAGACACATTGATTGTTATTTGGTGATAGACAATATGGATCCACTTTAGATGTACGGGTTGCACTCTGCATATAAGGTGAACTCCTCTTGATGCATCCACTTTTGCAGGTGCTCTATCATAGTGAACTTGAAAAGATGGTATTGTATGAAAAGAAGAAGAAGGGATTCATAGCAGAAATTAACCTTGGAAGTTCCTAGCGTATCCATATAACAGTAAACTCATTCTCATGTTTTACTGGCAGTAATAAAAGCAGAGATTATTTCCTTTATTTAATAAGGAATAACAAATATTTGTAATAGCTCTAAATAATAAAGAAGAATTTTACCTTTGGTCGTTTATGACTGTAGTTTACATAAATGATTCTCGTTTTATGTTTCTCAATATTTAGCACATGCATTCATACAATTTAATTATCCTAATATATGTCACTTTACTTAATGCACTTTAGAATTGCTTTTTTTTTAAGTATCTCTAGTAGCATTCTCATGAATCATAGTTTGTTTTCTCTTTGTAATAATTGTGTTTCTAACCTGAACTAGATAAGGATCTACAAACTTTAAGAAAAAACAAAGAATATAGCTAAAGAGAAAAATGGCAATGACAAAGAAAAGACAGCTACAGAGAGAGACATCCTCCACACAAAAGTTTCAAACTTAATGAAGAAGCAAAAGGTGAAGCTAGTTAGAAAAATTGTGAAAGGACAAGATGAATCCAGGTCATAGGGAGAAGAAATTCAAGCCAAGGTTCTACTTTCTTCTACCAGGTATTACTGTTCTCTTTTAATTCAATAAGTAAGCACTTGTGATATACCGATTATCATCTTGATATAGGTTGGGAGCCATGATTGAGCTGTTAAGTAATAGAGCTTTTATTCAACTTCTTATTAGTCACGGAGCTAAAGGGTCACCCGACATTGGACCTGCATTTAGGCGTACCCATAGAAAAATCCACAATGAAAAGTAGTAAGACCTTATATTTGCATATTTGAGTGAGGCAGCAATTTACTTTGACAGCAATTAATATAAGTTTTATGACAGGACACACAACAAGCAATATGGTATCATTGTCCGTTATCCATCTGTTCATCAAGGGTTAGATAAAAATGTACGTAAAAGCTTATTTTATCTTGCGCCTGTAAGACATATTTGTTTAAATTGGTATAAATTGTTCTGCTGTTTGATTTAACAGGCAAAGTACGTAGTTGTTCCTTACATGCGAATGGTGGCTCCATCATTAAATTGGTCTGGGGTATGAATTCATAGTTTTCTGTTTCAATATGCAACTCTGATGAATCTTTGATTTTTCTTGTTGACTTCAAATAGAGCGCCAGGAAAATGTTGTAGCATGTATAGTTTGAATATGCAACTTCAAAAACTGCACAGATTAACCAATCAAAGCTTCGCTTTCTGATTCAACCATAAATACATCTCACACTAAGTCGTTCATATAGGATGATTGTTCTTTATGCGTCGTTTAGAGGTTTCTGCATTGGTCATGGTATTTTCCATGTCATTCTACCATGAATCTCTTCTTCTTTTCATAAAGTATCATTTATTGTTGCTGCTTATAAATATATAAGTGTTTGGTCGGACAGTTAATTTTAAGTTCAACAAAAAGATATATTTTATTTTTCAAGAACTTTGTGAATGTGATTGTCCAGAAGTAAGTAAGATTTTTTTTGGATACCATATACACATATTTCTTAAGGAATATAAAATGTTCTAAGCAAAAACTTTAGGTCATAGTATGTCATGGATAAGTGTGCTTTATGATTTGTTGTATAGTAACCATCAAGTACCATTATTTTTCAATCAATATCCAATACCTAATCAATTAAGAATTAGTTTGTCAAACATTATTTTTTCAGGTGAAATCACAAGGTAAGTCGTGACTTAAGATAAACTAACAATACTGTATGATTTACAATAGATAGATGCTGAACTTCATTTCTTTTCTGCTCCAAGCGAGGAGCTCTAATGCAAGTAATCAGTTTTATATTTATATTACAATGACAGATAAGTGATATAGATTGGTCAGAGTAATTTTGCAACATATGAGACACCAAAAGAATCTCAATGTCCGCGCACGGTACGTCTTCTTAGTCCCGTAGAATGTTGGTATATTACAGCACCTTCATGGCACTTCTTCCAGTACCTTGTTTCATTATTGAATGCAGTACGTATAGTCATGGTAGTGATTTGAGAGGATGTCCTTAATCCCCCTTAGTGAATGAAGGTATGCACTTTTTCCATTGCATTAAGAATCAATGACTAAAATTTGTACTAAATGCAGTTCCTTGTTAAATATAAATTATTTCCAGTGCCTTCTTAAGAGAATAATTTGTTGAATGCAGTACTGAAGCAAATGTCAAAAGCAGGTATAAACAATGCAGTTCATTATTGTTTATTTACATGACAGTTCTAGTAGGAAGATGAAGTTCTTTACATTGTTTCTAATGTTGCTTTAACTTTCAGTGTGCTTCCAAATTTGCATGTACTAGCCTTATATGGCCCTTTTCCCAACTTTTTAGCTTTTGGAATTTGATTGTAGATAGCATTGTGGATGAGAGGATGAATTGGCATAGAGTGTAATAGAACGTGAGGGCTTTACGGTCAAATGAATATTTTTCATAGTAACATGTTAACTTGTAGACTAGTAATGGATTTTCATAATAAACAATCTTATAGTAATTGTTGTTCTTATAGCAATTTGTATGTATTTTGTTTATCAGGTCACGACATTATGTCATGCATTCCAACGCTTTGAGGATTGTGCAATAGAGCATGTCATTTTTTGAACTAATGCAACATCCACCGTATATGCAACAATTTCTATATATGCAACATTTTTTTAGCATGCATATCAGTCGCTTCACAATTTCGATGAACACCATCATCATGAAAGCATGGAATGATTGGCGTTTCCACTTGTTTTGTTTTGTTGTTGAAGTATTATATGTACATATATGTTAGTGTACTTGTTTCTTTTACTTTTGTTTAAATAGTTACATGTATCTTTGTTGTGTGAACATGGATCAGCATTTTTTAATGAAATGCGTTTTGGACATGTATCTTTACTTTCTTGTTAATGTATATATACATATCTTAATGCATATTTCTATGAGTACTTTATAATTGTTATGTTGTTTAATACTATAATTTTTATGTAATCGTGTATATATGTTGATACAAGTGCGAACCCGTGCTTCGCACACGGGCTTCACCGAAATTTTGTATAGTGGTATGTTTTTATATTTTAGTTACATAAAGATGAAAGTGTGCATTTGCAAGTTGAGTTTATTTTGATTTGGCTTATCTTATGAACACCATTACAAAATGTTTATCAATTAATCAGCTTAAATAATCCTGAAGCACAAATTGCATTGCAATTTTTTTAAAGAATAATGAATTTATAAATTAATTAACATCATACGTCAACTATTTTTTTATTTGGCAACCTTACATTATTGAGCATGCATATTAAATTACGTAATGCTAAGTTCAAAACGGTACATTTTGTGTAAAATTTCAAATATGCACATATTCAATATGATAATAATTGTATAGTTTAGTTAATGTCGTTATTAAGTCTCTAAATACAGTAAACGTATGTAAATTAAATCCCCAGAATTAAGATACCTAATAATTGCATAAATTTATGCAAGTATTAAGTAAATAATTGCATACATCTATGCAATTATATCCAAAAATTATAGCATTTCTGCAACTATTCAATGATAATTTATGAAAATTTCTACCATTATTCACAAAAAAAATTACGAAAACATCTGGAATTATTCACTAAATAATTACAGAGATTTATGCAATTTTTGGATATAACTGCATAAGTGTTTGCAATTATTCACTAAATTACTGCATAATTATATGGTAATTAAATTTTAGGAACTTAATTTACATTTTTTTTTGAAAAAGGAGTTTTCATGTATTAATTTTGATTTCAAGAACTTAAGCCTAATATTCACATAATAGTATTCCACGTATATGGAAGAAAGAAACCATGCTAAAGTGTGATTAACATTTTAAAGTCGGTTCATAAGAACAATATTCTAACATTTGCATTAGTATGTTTATTATCAAAAAGTAATGCTAAATAAATTATAAAAGTATTTATTAGCTTCAAAGGATATATTCTCAATTAATAAAGCATATTATAATGTAGTAAATATAATTAATTAAAAAATATTGTGTATGTTATTTTTGAGCACGACTGTAACACCCCATATTTCAGTTAATGCTGAAATTCACTAATTGCAGAATAAATAATCTCAAATGTGAGAATTGGGGAAAACGGGCTGCGTCATTGCGTTCGCCTCGGAAAAATACGCAGAATAGAGTCCGAGTTTTCGAGAATCGGAGTCCGTATGGCCCGGTTATGGCCCAAAGAAGTTTTCAGAAAATTCAAAGTTAAAAACAGATTTAAAATTCAGTTCTAAAAACAAGTTTGGAGCCAAAAGCGGAAAGGGCGGGAAAGTTCCCGCCTAGCCCCGTGTCGACAGGCATGTCGACAGGGGTGTCGACAGCCCTGTCGACAGGGGTGTCGACAGCCCTGTCGACAGGGGTGTCGACACAGGGCGTCGGCCCTGTTGATCTGGGTGCACCAGATCTGGTTTTTGGTTGAGTCTTGGGCTGTGTTCTAGAGATTTCCGAAATCTAAGGGTCCTAATCTAATCTAGGGTTAATCTAAGGGCCTAAAACACTCACCTAATCTATAAATACACCCTAAACCTACCCTAATCCATACTAAAAATAGAATTGAGGGCTACATGCCGCCAAATTAAATCTTAGAAGGAGCCTCCACTAATTTATGAAGAGGGTTGCAAGCTAATCACTCTCTAATCAACCTCTAATCCATTCTAAGCATCTTAATCTTCTTCATTTGGAGTGCAAATTTGCTAGTTGTGAGTTTCTATCACTTTGATGGTCAATTGCTAAATTAAGTAGATGAGATATGATGAGATCTATGGTTTTGCATGAGGATTAATGGGTTTTCTAGTCATATGATATGATGTGAATATGCCAATCTATGTTTAATATTAATCCTATGTTTATGCATGTTGAATATGTGAGTTTATGCAAGTTGGATATGTGGGTTTATGCAAGTTAAGTATGTGGGTTTATGCAAGTTAAGTGGTGGGTTTATGCGTAATAAGTAATTGATTCTATGCATGCTAAGTATGTGGTTTTATGCATGCTAAGTGTTTGGTATTATGCATAAATCATGACATGCAAGTTTACCCTTTTAAATGTGATGCATACATATGCAAGATGACACCTTTATATGCTATGTATGTATATATATATATATATATATATATATATATATATATATGCATGTTTACCCTCCTTTAAGATGCAAATCATATATGCAAGTCCAACATGTTAAGCAAGTTATGTGTATGCTTGTATGCAAGTTCAACATGTTATGCAAGTTATGTGTATGCTTATACGCAAGTTCAACATGTTATGCAAGTTATGTGTATGATGTTATGTAAGTTATGTGCATGTTGTTATGCAAGTTCATATGCAAGTTATGTGTATGATGTTATGCAAGTTATGTGCATGATGTTATGCAAGTTATGTGTATGTTGATATGCAAGTTATGTTTATGATATTATGCAAGTTATGTGTATGATGTTATGCAAGTTAACATGTAACATGTTGTGCAAGTTCACACCTTTAAGACACATGCAAGTTCACCTTTGTATAACCTATGAACACTTATGCAAGTTGCCTTTATACATGACATATGTATGTTCATGCAAGTTGGGTTATTTAGTAATGCTAGTTGGGTTAATATCATGATGTAAGTGGACACCTTTTAACCCAGGTTAATGCTAATGTATGCTAAGTGAAACCCATGTTAATTGTGAGAGAATCTTCTCTTGGAAATATGTCGTGTTAGCATAAGTACGTGGGAAACGATGGGGTTAATAGACATGTTAATGAAATAGTGTGAAATGGTTATGATTAAGCATACCATAAAATAAATAAGCATAAGTGGGAATTTACCTATTGAGTTAGGTCTACCCCATGGGAATTTACCTATTGAGTTAGGTCTACCCATGTTATGGAATTGGGAATTTACCTATTGAGTTAGGTCTACCCATATTCTTGTAAATGTGAATATTAATTAGGGATAATTAATAAATATGGGGGTGATTACTTAGGTGTAATTAATCGACTAAGACACGAGGTTGGACTCATTTGTAGTGTAAAACTGCCCGGACCCTACCGGCTTAACCAGTTGCTAAAATTGTTAGCCCAATGTGGGAGGTCTTAGGCACAAATTAAATACGTGATTAAAGTAAAGACACGAGGTTAGACTCTGTTATGACGTAAAACTGCCCGGACCCTACCGGCTTAACCAGTTGTCATAAAAGCCAGTCTAATGTGGGAGGTCTTTATGGGAGATCACGGTCTTAATTAATTAAGAAACACTTAACCATATTAACATGTAGTGGGACATGAGGGGTTAAGTGGGTGCCTTGGGTGGCATGAGGAAACTAGTGGGTTGCCTTAGGTGGCAATAGAAAATACGATTAGAATACTTAACCAAAGTGGAACATGTAATTAAAACATGGTTAAAGGGTTAAGTAAGTGCTTTTGGGTGGCACGTGGGAAATCTAGTGGGTGCCTTGAATGGCAATTAAAATATGATTAATGACTTAGCCAAAATGTATAACATGTAAGTGGACATGGTTAAAGGGTTAAGTGGGATTCACTAGAAATAACAAGCTTAGGTGGTAGCTTGTGGGGGCCCATTTCAACCAATATCCCAAACGTATCTTAGTAGGCTCGACTCTAGTCGAGTGACGGGACACGCATATTGGGCTTGACTATAAGAGGCCAAACCGGGTTAGCGGTGGCAACGAAGGACCAACGGGTTTCATATGCGTGTGTGGACCCGGGCTGGTTGGTAAGTCGTTGTTGCATCGTGTAGATATAAAGCCGTGCACCGTTGATATTATCAGGTTGCCACTTTGGGTAATGATACACCCCATCGTGGGACCAGCACGGGTATCTACGTAAGGGAGCCGATCGCTTGGGGAGTAGTGGGTACACCTATGTAGTCAGATAGGGGTACACGAAACTACTAAATTACTAAGTACACTTAGGGGGATCAACCTTTAAGTAGGAATGACTGGTGTGGTGCAGTGTAGTAATTATCCTTGGGTGGGTGGATGCGTCTTTACGGTTATCTTAGTTTATCCTAAGTCTACCAAGCTGCTTAGTGTAGCCATTCATCCCCAGACGTTACCGTATATCAAGCTTATGTCTTCTCTGGTTACTTTAATGATTGTATTGTTAAAGTTATAGGACTCGCTCAGACTTATGTCTGACCCCGTTGTTTTTATCTTTTTCCCAACCCTCAGGTTATCAGAGTGGGCCCAGTACGAGGGGGCTTTGATCAGGCTGCTTTATTCTCTTTTGGA
Source organism: Allium sativum (assembly GCA_030737875.1). Lineage (NCBI taxonomy): Eukaryota > Viridiplantae > Streptophyta > Magnoliopsida > Asparagales > Amaryllidaceae > Allium > Allium sativum. The sequence continues at coordinate 118,000,188 of CM060918.1, forward strand.
GCTTGGACCATAGGTGTAGAGCTCAGCTTACCCTTTCTTTTATGGCTATCAGTTCATGTAATGGGATTATGTACTTTTATTTATCAGGATGGATATTTTGTACTTGACTCTTATTATGGTTTTGTGATGTAACCAAACATGTTTTACTTTCCGCTGCAATGAAATGAAATGGTGTTTTAAAATTTTCAAGTATTACTTATATCTGTCTTGTTGTAATTTTTCTGTTCTATATTCACTTAAAATACTCCACCGATGTTATGGCATTCCCTTAGCGAGTGACCATAGCGGGTGTGGGGTGTTACACGTGGTATCAGAGCGAGGTTACCGGAACAGATAAAATTTTTAGAAAACTATTTTTCTAAAAACATTTTTGGAAGGGATATTTTCAAAAACATGTCTTTAAAGAGAAAAGTTTTTGAAAGAAAAGCATAATCCCCAATAGCCATAACTTTATCTTTTGAATTCCCCGTTTTGAATCTTTCCTTCTTCGTCTCAGCATGGCTGAAGATCTTTATCTTCCGGACGGTGTAGCGGTACCAGTATGGTATAGGAGGTTGTTAGAGGCTAGGGCCGCCGCTGCAGGTCCAGCAAATGTTCCTCCTCCACCCGTTGCACTCGTTCCACCTCGCGCGGATACTTTTGCTATGACTTGCAAGGAATTCAAAGCTATGGGAGGAAAACCTTTTCAGGGATCTGAAACTTTTGTGGAGGCTAGAGATTGGCTTAAGGAGGTGGAAGAGTTGATAGATATCTTTGAGATGGAAGAAAGAAAGAAAGTCAGGTTAGTCGCTTGGTTAATGGAAGGAGAGGCCTCGTTCTGGTGGGAGGCCACTAATGGAGAACACCCTGTTGATTCTTGGATGGATTTTAGGCAAAGATCTGTGGCAAAGTTTCTCTCAAGGGCGGAGGAAAACTTGTATATGGAAAGATTATTGACTCCAAAGCAAGGAAATCTCTCAGTGAAGGAATATGTCAACAAGTTTAATCAATTGGCAAGGTTTGGCCTAGACATCGTGAATACACCGGAGAAGAAGGCTTTGAGGTTCGTGAAAGGCTTGAATGAACCAATGCATGGGTTGGCTATGACTCATATCCCTATGGGGGCCACCTTTGAGAAGCTAGTTGACATGGCACTTATGCATGGGGAAGAGAAGGGTCCTAATGCTAATAAAGCACCTGAGAAGAAAGGAGATCAGAAGAGACCTCAACAGCAACAGCAAAACAAGGGTGGGAAAGGCAACGGTGGCAAGGGAAAGAAGAAGTGCTTCAATTGTGGGACACTAGGCCACCTAAACAAAGATTGTCGTAAGAAGACTAAGACTGGCTGCTTCCACTGTGGCGAAGCAGGGCATCTGATGAAAGACTGTCCAAAGAAGGAGCAAAGGACGGGGTCTATCTCAGGAGGACAGGTGCAAGCTCTTGTGGCACCAGGTCAGGCTAGGGGGCAAGTACAGGCTCTCGCGATTCGGGAAAGAGGTAGAACTATTTCTATTGAAAGTCTAGTTTTTCTGATCGATCATCCTGTCCGTACTTTATTTGATTTTGACGCATTGAATTCGTTTATCTCATCATTGTTAGTTGAGTCACTGCACTTAGACACCAGTTTAGTAGATGATCCCTTAGTTGTTTCAAACCCAATTGGGGCTCCATGATGTGTTTGGGTTTGAAAGTTGCTATACTTAGCGTTGAGTTTAGATGTGATGCTTTTTGGGCTTCACGGGCTATGTGTTAGTTTTGGGCATGGACTGGTTATCCAGTAATGGTGCTGTTCTTGATTGCGAAAGGAGAGTTGTTAGGCTCATGACCCGCTTGGGTAACACTCTCGAGATCTCTTGTAATCCCATGGATTCTGTTATGCTAAGTTATCTTGAATCGCTTGACGCTTCGGTCGAGATTTTGCAATCTGTTAGAGTGGTCCGGGAATACTCGGATGTGTTTGAGGAGGTGAAGGGCTTACCTCCGAAGCGGGAGATTGACTTCCGAATATGTCTGGTGGATAATGCTAAACCTGTATCTTTACCAGTGCGCCACATGGCTCCTCGTGAGAGGAGGGAACTCCATAAGCAAGTAGGCGATTTGCTTGAGAAGGGGTTCATAAGACGAAGTATATCGGAGTGGGGTGCTCCGGTAGTTTTTGCCACGAAGGCGGATGGGTCCCTCAGACTTTGTGTAGGCCAAAGAGAACTAAATAAGCTCACAAAGAAGAATAAACACCCATTGCCGAGAATTGATGATCATTTCGATCAGTTGGTTGGCGCTTCAGTATTTTCTCAATTGGACTTAGCCACGGGGTTTCGTCAGTTGAAGGTGGCTGAGGATAGTATAGAGAAGATTGCCTTTAGGACTCCGGATGGTTTTATGAGTAGCTGGTGATGCCATTTGGTTAGACGAACGCCTCCGCATACTTTGTTGATTTGATGAGAAGGGTGTTCAAGGAGTACCTAAATAAGTTCGTGATGATCTTGGTGGATGACATCTTGGTCTTTTCTAGGAGCGAAATAAGTCTTCGTATGTGCTCAATAGGTTGAGCAAAGCCCGTTATGTGATAAACGGTGATTTTGGAGCGAGACTGGCAAGGACAACCAGAGTTGGACAAGGACTTAATTATTTAGCCGTTTTTACTAGTATCATCTCACGTAGGTCGTCTGAATTCGAAGGAGGTATCCCTTGGGTGTTTGTCTGATATTGGTTTAGGCCTTTAGGGCTTGCATTTGGGGGATATCGAGCTCGACTAGGGTGGTCTGCGTGAGAGATGGATAGTTGTGACGATTTTGCATGGGAGAATATCCTGATTTTCTCTAGAAGTGGAGAAAAGCATGCTCAACATCTTAGGGAAGTGTTGGAGACTCTTTGAGCGCATTGTCTTAAGACAACAAAGGTGGATGGAATTCTTAGCATCCTATGAGTTTGAGATAGCGTATACCCCTGGCAAGGGTAACGTGGTGGCAGACGCCTTAAGCAGAAGAAGGCTGTCTTTGAGTCCATTGTTCGTGGGATGACGAAGCTTGGAGTTTAATTCTATGATTGACTTTAGACCTTCCGTTGACTTTGTACCCGGTTTGCTAGCCTCCTTGGAGGTTAGGCCTACTCTTTTGGGGCGGATTGGCGAGGCACAGCGAGACGACCCACAGTTGGTTGAGTTAATAGAGAAGCTCATAAGGGGGGGAGTCGTCCGGCCATTTGAGTAGGTACACCCTAGATGGTAAGGGGTGGTTGCATAGAGACGGTAGACTTTGTGTACCGCAAGACGAGGGTCTGAGGAAGGCTATACTTGATGATGCACATCGGTCGAAGATGACCATTCATCCTGGTAGGGACAAGATGTACCAAGACATGAAGAGAGTTTTCTTCTGGGCCGGTATGAAGAAAGGTGTGGCCGAGCATGTCGCTCGATGCTTGGTGTGCCAACAAGTGAAGGCGGAGCAAAAGAAACCTGGTGGGTTGCTTCACCCATTGGAAGTTCCGCAATGGAAGTGGGATAGCATCTCGAAGGATTTTATTGACAGGTTACCCAGATCAAGAAAGGGTAATACGGGAATTTGGGTTGTGGTAGATAGACTTACTAAGAGCGCCCATCGTATACCCGTGAAAAGGAAGAGAACAGCTCCATGGCTAGCTTCAGTTTATATTCGAGAGATTATTAGATTGCATGGTGTACCCTCCAGTATAGTGAGCGATCGAGATCCTATCTTCACTAGAGAGTTTTGGAAGAGTTTGCAAGAGGCGGTAGGGACTCAGTTGTGTTTGAGTACCGCATATCATCCTCAGACGGACGGCCAGACCGAGAGGGTGAATCATATTTTAGAAGACCTTTTGAGGCTATGTATCTTGGATTTTGGAGGTACATGGGAGGAGCATCTTCCATTGGTGGAGTTGCCCGACAGACTTAGTGGTGTACATGATGTATTCCATGGGAGGAAGTGCCTACATGAGACCGCAGAGGTGGTAGAGCCGAGCTTGCTTAGAGAAGTGGAAGTAGAGCGTGATGCGACGATTCGACGAGCTCCTACTTGCATCCTTGGGTCAGAGATTTGGAAGTTGAGAAACAGAGAGGTTCAACTAGTCAAAGTACAATGGGGAGATGAAGAGAGCGACGCTACCTGGGAGACGGAAGCGAAGATGCGTTCGAGGTACCCTTTTCTTTCGGAGGGTATGTCCTTTTGCTTCTTCTTCATCGCATATCTTGTGCTTATCTTATCCTTAGTAGGTCCTCTCATTTGTACCTTTGACCTTTAGATAGGGTAAACCTATGGTTGAAACATGTGTTTGAGACATGTTATGTTTGATGGATGCATGTGGATGCAAGTGGTTGCTAGTGGTTGCCCGTGGATGCATATATACACACTCTAGGCACTAGATCGACTCAATCACTTCATATTGCATATTGCATAAAATTGTGTGTAGGAAGCTATATTTATGGATGTATAATGATTGTGTTATCATATGGATGATGCATTTTGGTGAATGATTGTGCACTCATGTAGATATTGTATGTGTCGATAGGGTTCTCTCGCATACATAATGGATGCATGGCACTATCATGGTTTGCATATGTTCATACATTAGATAGGGAACATATACACACACTCTTTGCATATGCTCATACATCATTAGAAATTGTTTTAAGGACAATGGATGCCCGTGATTGATGGATTGAGTAGATGGTTGTTTGGATGGTAGGATATGCATTCTCCTTAGCTTAGAGATTTCGGGGACAAAATCCTTTAAGGAGGGGAGAATGTAACACCCCGTATTTCAGTTAATGCTGAAATTCACTAATTGCAGAATAAATAATCTCAAATGTGAGAATTGGGGAAAACGGGCTGCGTCATTGCGTTCGACTCGGAAAAATACGCAGAATAAAGTCCGAGTTTTCGAGAATCGGAGTCCGTATGGCCCGGTTATGGCCCAAAGAAGTTTTCAGAAAATTCAAAGTTAAAAACAGATTTAAAATTCAGTTCTAAAAACAAGTTTGGAGCCAAAAGCGGAAAGGGCGGGAAAGTTCCCGCCTAGCCCCGTGTCGACAGGCATGTCGACAGGGGTGTCGACAGCCCTGTCGACAGGGGTGTCGACACAGGGCGTCGGCCCTGTTGATCTGGGTGCACCAGATCTGGTTTTTGGTTGAGTCTTGGGCTGTGTTCTAGAGATTTCCGAAATCTAAGGGTCCTAATCTAATCTAGGGTTAATCTAAGGGCCTAAAACACTCACCTAGTCTATAAATACACCCTAAACCTACCCTAATCCATACTAAAAATAGAATTGAGGGCTACATGCCGCCAAATTAAATCTTAGAAGGAGCCTCCACTAATTTATGAAGAGGGTTGCAAGCTAATCACTCTCTAATCAACCTCTAATCCATTCTAAGCATCTTAATCTTCTTCATTTGGAGTGCAAATTTGCTAGTTGTGAGTTTCTATCACTTTGATGGTCAATTGCTAAATTAAGTAGATGAGATATGATGAGATCTATGGTTTTGCATGAGGATTAATGGGTTTTCTAGTCATATGATATGATGTGAATATGCCAATCTATGTTTAATATTAATCCTATGTTTATGCATGTTGAATATGTGAGTTTATGCAAGTTGGATATGTGGGTTTATGCAAGTTAAGTATGTGGGTTTATGCAAGTTAAGTGGTGGGTTTATGCGTAATAAGTAATTGATTCTATGCATGCTAAGTATGTGGTTTTATGCATGCTAAGTGTTTGGTATTATGCATAAATCATGACATGCAAGTTTACCCTTTTAAATGTGATGCATACATATGCAAGATGACACCTTTATATGCTATGTATATATATATATATATATATATATATATATATATATATATGCATGTTTACCCTCCTTTAAGATGCAAATCATATATGCAAGTCCAACATGTTAAGCAAGTTATGTGTATGCTTGTATGCAAGTTCAACATGTTATGCAAGTTATGTGTATGCTTATACGCAAGTTCAACATGTTATGCAAGTTATGTGTATGATGTTATGTAAGTTATGTGCATGTTGTTATGCAAGTTCATATGCAAGTTATGTGTATGATGTTATGCAAGTTATGTGCATGATGTTATGCAAGTTATGTGTATGTTGATATGCAAGTTATGTTTATGATATTATGCAAGTTATGTGTATGATGTTATGCAAGTTAACATGTAACATGTTGTGCAAGTTCACACCTTTAAGACACATGCAAGTTCACCTTTGTATAACCTATGAACACTTATGCAAGTTGCCTTTATACATGACATATGTATGTTCATGCAAGTTGGGTTATTTAGTAATGCTAGTTGGGTTAATATCATGATGTAAGTGGACACCTTTTAACCCATGTTAATGCTAATGTATGCTAAGTGAAACCCATGTTAATTGTGAGAGAATCTTCTCTTGGAAATATGTCGTGTTAGCATAAGTACGTGGGAAACGATGGGGTTAATAGACATGTTAATGAAATGGTGTGAAATGGTTATGATTAAGCATACCATAAAATAAATAAGCATAAGTGGGAATTTACCTATTGAGTTAGGTCTACCCCATGGGAATTTACCTATTGAGTTAGGTCTACCCATGTTATGGAATTGGGAATTTACCTATTGAGTTAGGTCTACCCATATTCTTGTAAATGTGAATATTAATTAGGGATAATTAATAAATATGGGGGTGATTACTTAGGTGTAATTAATCGACTAAGACACGAGGTTGGACTCATTTGTAGTGTAAAACTGCCCGGACCCTACCGGCTTAACCAGTTGCTACAAATGTTAGCCCAATGTGGGAGGTCTTAGGCACAAATTAAATACGTGATTAAAGTAAAGACACGAGGTTAGACTCTGTTATGACGTAAAACTGCCCGGACCCTACCGTCTTAACCAGTTGTCATAAAAGCCAGTCTAATGTGGGAGGTCTTTATGGGAGATCACGGTCTTAATTAATTAAGAAACACTTAACCATATTAACATGTAGTGGGACATGAGGGGTTAAGTGGGTGCCTTGGGTGGCATGAGGAAACTAGTGGGTTGCCTTAGGTGGCAATAGAAAATACGATTAGAATACTTAACCAAAGTGGAACATGTAATTAAAACATGGTTAAAGGGTTAAGTAAGTGCTTTTGGGTGGCACGTGGGAAATCTAGTGGGTGCCTTGAATGACAATTAAAATATGAATAATGACTTAGCCAAAATGTATAACATGTAAGTGGACATGGTTAAAGGGTTAAGTGGGATTCACTAGAAATAACAAGCTTAGGTGGTAGCTTGTGGGGGCCCATTTCAACCAATATCCCAAACGTATCTTAGTAGGCTCGACTCTAGTCGAGTGACGGGACACGCATATTGGGCTTGACTATAAGAGGCCAAACCGGGTTAGCGGTGGCAACGCAGGACCAACGGGTTTCATATGCGTGTGTGGACCCGGGCTGGTTGGTAAGTCGTTGTTGCATCGTGTAGATATAAAGCCGTGCACCGTTGATATTATCAGGTTGCCACTTTGGGTAATGATACACCCCATCGTGGGACCAGCACGGGTATCTACGTAAGGGAGCCGATCGCTTGGGGAGTAGTGGGTACACCTATGTAGTCAGATAGGGGTACACGAAACTACTAAATTACTAAGTACACTTAGGGGGATCAACCTTTAAGTAGGAATGACTGGTGTGGTGCAGTGTAGTAATTATCCTTGGGTGGGTGGATGCGTCTTTACGGTTATCTTAGTTTATCCTAAGTCTACCAAGCTGCTTAGTGTAGCCATTCATCCCCAGACGTTACCGTATATCAAGCTTATGTCTTCTCTGGTTACTTTAATGATTGTATTGTTAAAGTTATAGGACTCGCTCAGACTTATGTCTGACCCCGTTGTTTTTATCTTTTTTCCCAACCCTCAGGTTATCAGAGTGGGCCCAGTACGAGGGGGCTTTGATCAGGCTGCTTTATTCTCTTTTGGAGCTTGGACCATAGGTGTAGAGCTCAGCTTACCCTTTCTTTTATGGCTATCAGTTCATGTAATGGGATTATGTACTTTTATTTATCAGGATGGATATTTTGTACTTGACTCTTATTATGGTTTTGTGATGTAACCAAACATGTTTTACTTTCCGCTGCAATGAAATGAAATGGTGTTTTAAAATTTTCAAGTATTACTTATATCTGTCTTGTTGTAATTTTTCTGTTCTATATTCACTTAAAATACTCCACCGATGTTATGGCATTCCCTTAGCGAGTGACCATAGCGGGTGTGGGGTGTTACAACGACAAACTAAATAGTTTTATAAATTTCTAAGTGAGTGCACCAAAACATCCATCCACTTTGGCTAAGTAAAAAATTGATTTAATTTTGCATCGATGACCGATCCTTGCGCTACTTCAAAATTTCTAGTGTCATGACCAGATAAGCTACCACTCAGGGACATTATGGTCTTGAGCTATATAATTCTAGCATTTACTTCAAATAACTAGACGAACATACAATAACTATATTTAGGATAATTTAAAGCAAAATAATTATCACCATTAGAAATACTTATGGATATGCCTAGAATATTTTGGATGACATCGCATTGAAAATAAGTATAAGTCTGAATGACATGAGAAAATATAAACAACAAAGCTAGCTATTAAAATATCATATAGTCATATGTTAATATTACGGCCTTCTCTTTAACGTATAACAAATGTTATTTTAATTGTAGGTTGATAATTTATTGTAACAACCCGAAAATCTGGGCCAGTTTAAAATTTTTATTTTGGCAATTTTAGCGAGTTTTGATTATTTAAAATGAATTATTTAAAATAATATCGACGAGAAATTTATTTTGAAAATAAATAGAACGTATATATTTATACGCGTCGTCGTTAGAATATAAATATTTATATATAATTATAAATAGAATTGAAAATGGCGCGGTAGTTCGATAATTCGATTTCAAACTTCAATTGAATGTACCGGGAGCAAAACAATCTGGATTTTAGTGAAACCAAAAACATTAGGATCTAATTGACGATATCTTTCCAATGAAGTTAACAAACTGAGATTTCACTTTATAAATGATAAGATATGTCCAGTTGAAAATTCTGAATAGTCGCTATGGAATTCAGGCCCTTAAAATGGACATTTTGCAAACGACCTCGGATTTCGACGAAACCAGTTTTGTTGGGTCCGTGATGTAAAGTTATTGCTAGGTTTCAAATTTCATAATTTTTCGAATCAATATGTGAGCATGGCAAAGGAAAAAGCGTTTGATCGGTTTCAGTTGATTTTAATCGACTGGAAATTGGCCATTTCTCTAACGGTCTCAGAATTCGGCGAAACTAGTTTTGTTAGGACCGTATCGTCAATACGAAGCTAGAAAATATTTTTCGAGAATTTTTAGAGTTAGTATGTGACCCCAGTAATTTGAAATGTACGTTTAAAATTCAATATAGTGATTTAAATGTAAATTCAACGGAAACTAATTGAAACGATCGAATCAGCCTACGAAACACATCCCGTTGTGTTCGGAATGGGGGTATTTAGCTAGGGGCGATAGTCATTGGGTTTGATTTGAAGTTCAAAGCGATAAACAAGTAAAATATGAATTTAATAATATTAAAAATATAATATATATATTTAGAAACCCTAGCTTTCTCCATTCAGAAAACCGAGCGGCCAATTCCTGAAGTAAACGGCGGAAACGTTCCAGGGTTCTTCTCCAAATTTCATTCGATCCATTCATTATTTTCAAAATCAAATAGAACGAAAATCAGAGTTCTACGAGAGATCTTGAAATCCATATAATTATGATTTATTTTAGGGGATCGGAGTGTGTGATTCCCGAGCTGAAAGCTCGAGCTTTCGTGCGGCCTTCTAGCATCGGAGGGAGGGCCGAGTTGGCCAAGGGGGCAGGGTATGGTGCAGTTTTCGTAGGCGGTCAGGGGGGTAGAAGTTGATCGGTGGTCTGAGGTCAGGTGGAGGAGCGGTGAGGAGAGAGAGTGGTTGAACGATGGGTTTGGGTTACCTGGAAATCATTCGCGATGGAGAAGAACGCCTGGAACCGTGTGTTCCTAGAAGAAAGGTGCTGTTTTTATTTTATTTTATTTTATTTTATTTTACTTAAGCAAAATATATTGTTTAAAACCAGTTTTGATTTATAAATACATTGGATAAAAAAATCAGTTTTTGTTTTAAAATAAAAAAATAAAATTAACAAGTGTTTTAAAAATAAAAATAAAATTAACAAGTGTTTTAGAAATAAAAACATTGCTTTAAATTTCAGATTTTTAAATGTAAAAATATTGTATAATTCCAGATTTTTAAATATGAAACGCAAGGAAAAAAAAAAAAGAGATATGATTTCACTTCATAGATATATATATACATATATGAGTAATGTTTTTGGAAACAAATATTTTATAGCCAAATATACATTTGTTTTTGAAGTAAAAATATACTTTGCTTTCGAAATAAAAATAGGATTTTTATCTATTGAACTTCGAAATAAAAATAGGATTTTTATCTATTGAACTTCGAAATAAAAATAGGATTTTTATCTATTGAACTTCGAAATAAAAATAGGATTTTTATCTATTGAACTTCGAAATAAAAATAGGATTTTTATCTATTGAACTTCGAAATAAAAATAGGATTTTTATCTATTGAACTTCGAAATAAAAATAGGATTTTTATCTATTGAACTTCGAAATAAAAATAGGATTTTTATCTATTGAACTTCGAAATAAAAATAGGATTTTTATCTATTGAACTTCGAAATAAAAATAGGATTTTTATCTATTGAACTTCGAAATAAAAATGGGATTTTTATCTATTGAACTTCGAAATAAAAATGGGATTTTTATATATTGAACTTCGAAATAAAAATATGATTTTTATTTATTGAATAGCAAAGTAAAAATTCGATTTTTACATATGTAGAGAATACGGGCGAAAGCGGGCAACGAAGGTAACAAAAGGCGAGTTGGCGAAGATTTCCTGCATTAGAAGTGCCGTGGAGCTAGGATAGCTATAGGTGAGAATTTCTCACCTTTCAATTTCATTTCTATTTATATATATATACTAGGATGCAGACGGTGCTTAGTAGCACCCGACACAATCGTCCACAGACCATGGACTTGTTTGTTTGAATGCATAGCTTAGTTATATGATTTGATTTGAATTTGGTTGTTTGGTGAATTTGATTGATGTATGAATGGCGTGGGCCTTCACTAGACCGGGGATTAGGCTAGGCCTCGTCCCGTTTCTAGTATCGTGCCGTTATGCCGCCGAAATTTTCTAAAATATGTTAGAAAATAAAAATATCATTTTATTGTGAAAATGAATTGAATTGAAAACGATTTCGAAATGAATTGAATTGAAAACGATTTCGAAATGAATTGAATTGAAAACGATTTCGAAATGAAATGAATTGAAAACGAATTCAAAATGAATTGAAAACGATTTCGAAATGAATTGAATTGAAAACGATTTCGAAATGAAATGAATTGAAAACGAATTCAAAATGAATTGAAAACGATTTCGAAATGAATTGAATTGAAAACGATTTCGAAATGAATTGAATTGAAAACGATTTCGAAATGAATTGAATTGAAACGATTTCGAAATGAATTGGAAACGAATTCAATTTGAATTAAAAGCAAATTGAAATGAATTCAAATTGAATTGAAATTTGAATTGAATAGAAATGAATTTTAAAACGAATTTATACAGAAGAATTCAATTTTGATTTGAATTGAAAAGAAAGTTGAAATGGCTTTTGAAACGATTTCAAAACTATTTATATAATTCGTTTTAAATAGAAATCGACGAAATATATATTATATATATTATATATATAATATAATGGCCTGAATAGAACGCGCCGCGCCGCGGCAGTTCGTGAATTTCGACCATTTATTTCAAACGGACATTACGGGAGATCCGACCGTCGGATTCTCCTAAAACCGGAATCGTTGGGTTCGTATCGAAAAGAGCTTTCTAACGAATATTAGAAATTTGAAATCTAACGGTTGGATTTGGAGTTACGTCCAAATCAAATTCGAAAAAGGTCGTTGTAAGTGCAGTTCGATGGCCGTTGATGGAAATCGACTGTACGGGCCTTGATAAAATTATTAAAAATAGTAATAATTTGTGTAAAATCATAAGAAATGGTTTAGAAAGGATTGGGATGAAAAACTCCATATTTGAAAAGATAAAAATAGATTTTTATCGAAATGAACTAGTTTTGAACTAGAAATATAATTCTATTTTTTTTTTTTTATAAATAAATTATATTTGAAAAGGGTTTTAAAAATAACCAAAATTTCCAATGATTGCATTGGAGTGGATTTGAATCGAAATTGTCGTCGGAATATTTCGATGTTGGAATTCGTGATTATACAGATGTTGTTATGGAAATTTGAAAGATATATATTTATATCGTTATTTCCAATACGACATTTGTTAGTCGTAGGATTTGATATTGAATATAAGCCGATATATTTTCTATTCAGAGCCTTGTATTGAATATCAAATGTGATTTGGGTTTGTCGTGAATGGTGTCTTCACTAACACTGTTCTTGAACCCAGTTGAGAAAAGATTAAATCTTTTTATTTAGATTTAATGAAGGGTACCAATTAAATAATATTTAATTGGAATTGAATTGGTATTGATTTTTGGGCTTATCGTGAACAGTGTTTTAAATAACACTTGTTCTTTAACCCGATAATTAATGGAAGGTGATTTTGGGTTTATCGTGAACCGTGTTTTAAATGACACTGATTCTTTAACCCAGTCGAAGATTAAAACTAAGTGGAGTTTTAATGAATCTTTAATTAGATTGAATTGATCGAAAATGGAGTATCACCAGTTTTGCTCCAGGCGATAGTTAAATATTTAATTAGATTTGAACGTGAAATGGTAATTGAATTTACCGATAACACTGTGGTGTTAGATATGAAGTATTACCAGTTTTACTTCATGGGATGAATAGGTTGGGATTGGGGAATTAAAACAAATGATTACTTCGATAAGTTTCGTTAATCCCGACTAGTTGAATCGAAATTCAAAGGATGATAAAAGAATAAATTCAGGAAATTATCTTGGATAAAATTAATGGGAACCTTTCCCTATGAATGTGAAAATTAGAAACTAACTGTCGGTTAGCTAAGCAGAATGGTTTTCTGAATATTGATCTGATGTTGGTTTCGGCCTTCGGGGTTAATGTTTGGGGAATTATTCTCTTGATTAATTTACGGTTAGTGACTGATGAATTGGAATGAGGCGTATGTTGTGTTTGTGTAACACTTATTTAAAATATACGCGAGTTATTCGGAAAGGCCGGGTTTATCCCATTCTGAATAACTGATACGACGATAAGTCGAAGATGAAGACGATGGTCGAAGACCGGAGGTCTTCACGTCGTTTGGGTAATTACTGATGATCTTGATTGGGCTGTACACCCAAGAAGATGGAAACAGTTAGTGATCGTCCAGACGTACTTGGAGATCGATGGATATGCGGGGTACTAGGTGCCTCCGGTTTCGTTCAGACCCAGAGCGGACTTGTAATTGGACTGTGTGTCTGACATTGGATTTTAGTCCGTGTGATTGATCTCTATTAAATATATATCTGTTTGGCGGCGGAGAATTTATTCTCTTGCTTAACGCCCTTCTCTGAGACGTACGAGCTCAGGGGTTATATATTGATGGATATCAATCGCATGGAGTGAATTGCCTGTGTGGCATGCCTAAGTGGCAAATGATCAAGGCTTCTGTTGAAAAGCAAAGTCTTGTGGTTGATGATCGAAGCACGGCCTTTGTGGCGTAGCTTTGTGTAACGTTGATTCGCGAGTATCACACCCGGTATGAATCAAAAACGGGAGACGGACCTCAGGGAGGGCATGCGTTTCTTTCTAGTTATGAGTGGCGTCAGTGCTTGAACTGGATGACGAGTTTGACTCATGTGGATGTTCTTATTATTACTTGCTGAAAAGCGAGGCGCCTCGTGATATCGGTTTCGGCCGATGCTTCTGGTCGGGTGACGGGCCAGATTTACGCCCCAAAGGGCGGAGAAACGTAGTGTTCAGGCATAATAATCCACATCGGTGGACCGGCCCTGACGATCCAAGGGGCAGTTGCGGCTGTTCCGGAGACATGGGCTAGATTGTCTCGAATCGGTTGAGGATCTTGCCCCTAGCCTCGGTTCATACCATAAATGATAACCCAACTTCCAATACGACATTTGCGGTTTTGATTGTAAACTTATATATGGCGACATAGTGTTATGGGCCGTTCATGCCGCCTATGATTGATACTTATGATTTGAAGTGTTTTATACACTATGCACTTATAATAGTATCAAAAGATTTGTTTTAAACGTATCAAGCATTCTTTGGCTGTTATAAGGGAAAACCCTATCCCCCGGCTTGCGTTGCATTGTGTGATAGGACCTGGGTCTTATAACAGCTTCATTTTTCTTTATTTAGCATTGCGCTGTTTGTTTTATGCACTGGTATTCTTGGGAGGAAACCCGTTCCGTGTTATACGGCGTGGTCCCTTGATTTACCTAACTTTGAAAATAAAGATTAATAACTGTTTTTAGTTCTCACACGAGTCCCATGACTGACCTGGAGTTTATTGTTTTGACCTAAACTCTGGGTGCCCCTATTTTGACACGGGCAGCTAGTAGTTTTGGTTTTGCAGATTTATATTCACAGGATCCTGGTTTACAGCTGGAACGATATCCGGAAAGCTTTGTATCCGTATATCTCTTCTAGTTGTGTATTGTATTATTTTCCGCTGCTATGTATTTAAATGTAATTTAAATCTCTGATATTTCTGTGTAATATTCATTTATACTCTGTATATTCTTGTAATCTGATGCATTGTTGTAATATACAATGAAATGTTCTTCTGTATGCGTTCTGTTTTGTCGTGTTCTCAAATGATAAGGCGTTTCGAACGGCCTGGATCGGTTTAGCGACTGGTTCGGACCGAGCGAAATTCCTTGCCGTCACAGTTGGTATCAGAGCTTTGGTTTACAAAGCTCGGAGAACAAGGCACATTAGAACCATACGAAAGAATTCATCAGATATTGGATTAGTAATATCCAATGGGAATGACTCGTTAGAGATGGGATCAGTAGTATCCTAGAACGAGTGGGAAGAGTAGTGTTTTTGATAAATAAAATGAAAGTCAAATTTGTTTTGAAAATTTAAAATCAATTATTCGTATTTGATTATTTATTTATATTGATGTGGACAATCCAGTATATATAGATTTTGCGTATACGTCTGATCCACGTGTATTTGAAATTTTAATATACTGGATAGATATAGGATTACACTCTAGACACCCGGAGATGGTTCTGATGATTGATCGATCATCATCAAAACTTATGTTCGTGTTTCGAAGGTGGGATTTCTATATATTTCCATTAGACAGGTGTGAGAACCAAAACTAATATAGCTAGAATACATTGTTGTGATTTGGCACCAAAACACGATTTTTGTATATGTATCAAAATTATGAATTTGAAACGTTAAATTCACTAATTGATTGATGTTTGTGTTGTTTGTTTAAATTGTTTGCTAATTTTTAGCCATTTAGCCTAACAGAACCAAATATTGAATTATATCGAAAATTGGTTGCGTTTGCTTGCATATACATATACTTACATTGAACAGGTCATAGCAAGGAGGCTAGAGCAGAGAATAAAATTTGTTTGCCCGACAAATAGGTACATGTTTACTACATAATTTACTGTTTTGTTTGGGTGATGATGATTTTATGAGCCTATTGGCTAGCCGCTTGGCTTTTTCTTTTTCTTTTTGAGATCTGAAGGACCGGGGAAGCTATTTGAAATTCCCCGATGCTCCCGGTGCAGGGGAGGTTATGGCGAAATTTTTCGAAAATTTAGGGTGTTAGCCAAATTTTTGAAATTTTGAAAATTCTCAGAAACTAAAGAGTTGGAGAATGGAAGCCAGATCGAGCGTGGAGTTAATTAATCAAACCACTTTCGACTTTGTTCCTTTTCGGGGACGAAAAGTTTTAAGTGGGGGAGATTGTAACAACACGAAAATCTGGGCCAGTTTAAAATTTTTATTTTGGCAATTTTAGCGAGTTTTGATTATTTAAAATGAATTATTTTAAATAATATCGACGAGAAATTTATTTTGAAAATAAATAGAACGTATATATTTATACGCGTCGTCGTTAGAATATAAATATTTATATATAATTATAAATAGAATTGAAAATGGCGCGGTAGTTCGATAATTCGATTTCAAACTTCAATTGAATGTACCGGGAGCAAAACAATCTGGATTTTAGTGAAACCAAAAACATTAGGATCTAATTGACGATATCTTTCCAACGAAGTTAACAAACTGAGATTTCACTTTATAAATGATAAGATATGTCCAGTTGAAAATTCTGAATAGTCGCTATGGAATTCAGGCCCTTAAAAATGGACATTTTGCAAACGACCTCGGATTTCAACGAAACCAGTTTTGTTGGGTCCGTGATGTAAAGTTATTGCTAGGTTTCAAATTTCATAATTTTTCGAATCAATATGTGAGCGTGGCAAAGGAAAAAGCGTTTGATCGGTTTCAGTTGATTTTAATCGACTGGAAATTGGCCATTTCTCTAACGGTCTCAGAATTCGGCGAAACTAGTTTTGTTAGGACCGTATCGTCAATACGAAGCTAGAAAATATTTTTCGAGAATTTTTAGAGTTAGTATGTGACCCCGGTAATTTGAAATGTACGTTTAAAATTCAATATAGTGATTTAAATGTAAATTCAACGGAAACTAATTGAAACGATCGAATCAGCCTACGAAACACATCCCGTTGTGTTCGGAATGGGGGTATTTAGCTAGGGGCGATAGTCATTGGGTTTGATTTGAAGTTCAAAGCGATAAACAAGTAAAATATGAATTTAATAATATTAAAAATATAATATATATATATATTTAGAAACCCTAGCTTTCTCCATTCAGAAAACCGAGCGGCCAATTCCTGAAGTAAACGGCGGAAACGTTCCAGGGTTCTTCTCCAAATTTCATTCGATCCATTCATTATTTTCAAAATCAAATAGAACGAAAATCAGAGTGCTACGAGAGATCTTGAAATCCATATAATTATGATTTATTTTAGGGGATCGGAGTGTGTGATTCCCGAGCTGAAAGCTCGAGCTTTCGTGCGGCCTTCTAGCGTCGGAGGGAGGGCCGAGTTGGCCAAGGGGGCAGGGTATGGTGCAGTTTTCGTAGGCGGTCAGGGGGGTAGAAGTTGATCGGTGGTCTGAGGTCAGGTGGAGGAGCGGTGAGGAGAGAGAGTGGTTGAACGATGGGTTTGGGTTACCTGGAAATCATTCGCGGTGGAGAAGAACGCCTGGAACCGTGTGTTCCTAGAAGAAAGGTGCTGTTTTTATTTTATTTTATTTTTATTTTTATTTTATTTTATTTTATTTTACTTAAGCAAAATATATTGTTTAAAACCAGTTTTGATTTATAAATACATTGGATAAAAAAATCAGTTTTTGTTTTAAAATAAAAAAATAAAATTAACAAGTGTTTTAAAAATAAAAATAAAATTAACAAGAGTTTTAGAAATAAAAACATTGCTTTAAATTTCAGATTTTTAAATGTAAAAATATTGTATAATTCCATATTTTTAAATATGAAACACAAGGAAAAAAAAAAGAGATATGATTTCACTTCATAGATATATATATATATACATATATGAGTAATGTTTTTGGAAACAAATATTTTATAGCCAAATATACATTTGTTTTTGAAGTAAAAATATACTTTGCTTTCGAAATAAAAATAGGATTTTTATCTATTGAACTTCGAAATAAAAATAGGATTTTTATCTATTGAACTTCGAAATAAAAATAGGATTTTTATCTATTGAACTTCGAAATAAAAATAGGATTTTTATCTATTGAACTTCGAAATAAAAATAGGATTTTTATCTATTGAACTTCGAAATAAAAATAGGATTTTTATCTATTGAACTTCGAAATAAAAATAGGATTTTTATCTATTGAACTTCGAAATAAAAATAGGATTTTTATCTATTGAACTTCGAAATAAAAATGGGATTTTTATATATTGAACTTCGAAATAAAAATATGATTTTTATTTATTGAATAGCAAAGTAAAAATTCGATTTTTACATATGTAGAGAATACGGGCGAAAGCGGGCAACGAAGGTAACAAAAGGCGAGTTGGCGAAGATTTCCTGCATTAGAAGTGTCGTGGAGCTAGGATAGCTATAGGTGAGAATTTCTCACCTTTCAATTTCATTTCTATTTATATATATATATATACTAGGATGCAGACGGTGCTTAGTAGCACCCGACACAATCGTCCACAGACCATGGACTTGTTTGTTTGAATGCATAGCTTAGTTATATGATTTGATTTGAATTTGGTTGTTTGGTGAATTTGATTGATGTATGAATGGCGTGGGCCTTCACTAGACCGGGGATAAGGCTAGGCCTCGTCCCGTTTCTAGTATCGTGCCGTTATGCCGCCGAAATTTTCTAAAATATGTTAGAAAATAAAAATATCATTTTATTGTGAAAATGAATTGAATTGAAAACGATTTCGAAATGAATTGAATTGAAAACGATTTCGAAATGAATTGAATTGAAAATGATTTCGAAATGAAATGAATTGAAAACGAATTCAAAATGAATTGAAAACGATTTCGAAATGAATTGAATTGAAAACGATTTCGAAATGAAATGAATTGAAAACGAATTCAAAATGAATTGAAAACGATTTCGAAATGAATTGAATTGAAAACGATTTCGAAATGAATTGAATTGAAACGATTTCGAAATGAATTGGAAACGAATTCAATTTGAA
Organism: Allium sativum; assembly: GCA_030737875.1. NCBI lineage: Eukaryota > Viridiplantae > Streptophyta > Magnoliopsida > Asparagales > Amaryllidaceae > Allium > Allium sativum. The sequence goes on from CM060918.1 coordinate 118,019,034, forward strand.
TTAAAAGCAAATTGAAATGAATTCAAATTGAATTGAAATTTGAATTGAATAGAAATGAATTTTAAAACGAATTTATACAGAAGAATTCAATTTTGATTTGAATTGAAAAGAAAGTTGAAATGGCTTTTGAAACGATTTCAAAACTATTTATATAATTCGTTTTAAATAGAAATCGACGAAATATATATTATATATATTATATATATAATATAATGGCCTGAATAGAACGCGCCGCGCCGCGGCAGTTCGTGAATTTCGACCATTTATTTCAAACGGACATTACGGGAGATCCGACCGTCGGATTCTCCTAAAACCGGAACCGTTGGGTTCGTATCGAAAAGAGATTTCTAACGAATATTAGAAATTTGAAATCTAACGGTTGGATTTGGAGTTACGTCCAAATCAAATTCGAAAAAGGTCGTTGTAAGTGCAGTTCGATGGCCGTTGATGGAAATCGACTGTACGGGCCTTGATAAAATTATTAAAAATAGTAATAATTTGTGTAAAATCATAAGAAATGGTTTAGAAAGGATTGGGATGAAAAACTCCATATTTGAAAAGATAAAAATAGATTTTTATCGAAATGAACTAGTTTTGAACTAGAAATATAATTCTATTTTTTTTTTTTATAAATAAATTATATTTGAAAAGGGTTTTAAAAATAACCAAAATTTCCAATGATTGCATTGGAGTGGATTTGAATCGAAATTGTCGTCGGAATATTTCGATGTTGGAATTCGTGATTATACAGATGTTGTTATGGAAATTTGAAAGATATATATTTATATCGTTATTTCCAATACGACATTTGTTAGTCGTAGGATTTGATATTGAATATAAGCCGATATATTTTCTATTCAGAGCCTTGTATTGAATATCAAATGTGATTTGGGTTTGTCGTGAATGGTGTCTTCACTAACACTGTTCTTGAACCCAGTTGAGAAAAGATTAAATCTTTTTATTTAGATTTAATGAAGGGTACCAATTAAATAATATTTAATTGGAATTGAATTGGTATTGATTTTTGGGTTTATCGTGAACAGTGTTTTAAATAACACTTGTTCTTTAACCCGATAATTAATGGAAGGTGATTTTGGGTTTATCGTGAACCGTGTTTTAAATGACACTGATTCTTTAACCCAGTCGAAGATTAAAACTAAGTGGAGTTTTAATGAATCTTTAATTAGATTGAATTGATCGAAAATGGAGTATCACCAGTTTTGCTCCAGGCGATAGTTAAATCTTTAATTAGATTTGAACGTGAAATGGTAATTGAATTTACCGATAACACTGTGGTGTTAGATATGAAGTATTACCAGTTTTACTTCATGGGATGAATAGGTTGGGATTGGGGAATTAAAACAAATGATTACTTCGATAAGTTTCGTTAATCCCGACTAGTTGAATCAAAATTCAAAGGATGATAAAAGAATAAATTCAGGAAATTATCTTGGATAAAATTAATGGGAACCTTTCCCTATGAATGTGAAAATTAGAAACCAACTGTCGGTTAGCTAAGCAGAATGGTTTTCTGAATATTGATCTGATGTTGGTTTCGGCCTTCGGGGTTAATGTTTGGGGAATTATTCTCTTGATTAATTTACGGTTAGTGACTGATGAATTGGAATGAGGCGTATGTTGTGTTTGTGTAACACTTATTTAAAATATACGCGAGTTATTCGGAAAGGCCGGGTTTATCCCATTCTGAATAACTGATACGACGATAAGTCGAAGATGAAGACGATGGTCGAAGACCGGAGGTCTTCACGTCGTTTGGGTAATTACTGATGATCTTGATTGGGCTGTACACCCAAGAAGATGGAAACAGTTAGTGATCGTCCAGACGTACTTGGAGATCGATGGATATGCGGGGTACTAGGTGCCTCCGGTTTCGTTCAGACCCAGAACGGACTTGTAAATGGACTGTGTGTCTGACATTGGATTTTAGTCCGTGTGATTGATCTCTATTAAATATATATCTGTTTGGCGGCGGAGAATTTATTCTCTTGCTTAACGCCCTTCTCTGAGACGTACGAGCTCAGGGGTTATATATTGATGGATATCAATCGCATGGAGTGAATTGCCTGTGTGGCATGCCTAAGTGGCAAATGATCAAGGCTTCTGTTGAAAAGCAAAGTCTTGTGGTTGATGATCGAAGCACGGCCTTTGTGGCGTAGCTTTGTGTAACGTTGATTCTCGAGTATCACACCCGGTATGAATTAAAAACGGGAGACGGACCTCAGGGAGGGCATGCGTTTCTTTCTAGTTATGAGTGGCGTCAGTGCTTGAACTGGCTGACGAGTTTGACTCATGTGGATGTTACTTATTATTACTTGCTGAAAAGCGAGGCGCCTCGTGATATCGGTTTCGGCCGATGCTTCTGGTCGGGTGACGGGCCAGATTTACGCCCCAAAGGGCGGAGAAACGTAGTGTTCAGGCATAATAATCCACATCGGTGGACCGGCCCTGACGATCCAAGGGGCAGTTGCGGCTGTTCCGGAGACATGGGCTAGATTGTCTCGAATCGGTTGAGGATCTTGCCCCTAGCCTCGGTTCATACCATAAATGATAACCCAACTTCCAATACGACATTTGCGGTTTTGATTGTAAACTTATATATGGCGACATAGTGTTATGGGCCGTTCATGCCGCCTATGATTGATACTTATGATTTGAAGTGTTTTATACACTATGCACTTATAATAGTATCAAAAGATTTGTTTTAAACGTATCAAGCATTCTTTGGCTGTTATAAGGGAAAACCCTATCCCCCGGCTTGCGTTGCATTGTGTGATAGGACCTGGGTCTTATAACAGCTTCATTTTTCTTTATTTAGCATTGCGCTGTTTGTTTTATGCACTGGTATTCTTGGGAGGAAACCCGTTCCGTGTTATACGGCGTGGTCCCTTGATTTACCTAACTTTGAAAATAAAGATTAATAACTGTTTTTAGTTCTCACACCAGTCCCATGACTGACCTGGAGTTTATTGTTTTGACCTAAACTCTGGGTGCCCCTATTTTGACACGGGCAGCTAGTAGTTTTGGTTTTGCAGATTTATATTCACAGGATCCTGGTTTACAGCTGGAACGATATCCGGAAAGCTTTGTATCCGTATATCTCTTCTAGTTGTGTATTGTATTATTTTCCGCTGCTATGTATTTAAATGTAATTTAAATCTCTGATATTTCTGTGTAATATTCATTTATACTCTGTATATTCTTGTAATCTGATGCATTGTTGTAATATACAATGAAATGTTCTTCTGTATGCGTTCTGTTTTGTCGTGTTCTCAAACGATAAGGCGTTTCGAACGGCCTGGATCGGTTTAGCGACTGGTTCGGACCGAGCGAAATTCCTTCTCGTCACATTTTTGCTGAAGAAAATTATTTATAGCTACATTTATTCTTAAAATTTAGGATTTTATTTAACTAATCTTATAACTTCCGAGTAAAGTATTTAACAAAATAAAAATTACTATTTTACTTTGGTGCATTTATTTGTCACATCGAGGAAACATTTTTTAAATTTACAAAACACTTCTTGACGCACCTATTTCAGCATTCTACTATGTATAGTAAATGTCACGTGTTGCTAGTAAAAGAAAATAAATAAAAAGTGTTAGTTTATAACATATTAATAAATTGACTGATCAAAGCCAAATAGATTTATTATGTAACTAATTCCCTCATTAAATGGAATCAAAATACAATTCCCAAATTATTTACATAGAAATCGATCAAACTAAATGGCAATTAATATATTTTTATTTGTTGCGTAGAAATTACATTTGATATATGATCTTTTCTGCTTAAAATTAGTTCAATTATGGATATAATGGATAACTTTTAAGTTATAGTTATTTATTTATATGGGAGCGACTATATGAACACAAAAGTTTGACACAAATCAGGAGACACTAAATTTCAACCACATGATTAATTTGTCTTTTATGTGAGGGGTGCAAATCATGAAGGTAATCCTATGGTTCAGATTTTGTGTCACTCAATTCGTGTCAAATTTTTGTGCCTAAATAGTCTTTCCCTATTTATATAGCACCTCATGTTACACGTTACCACATAGAGTTTGCATTATAAATGTTAATGATAAAAAGAAATAAATAAAAATAATTAACTGGTAATACATTAATTAAATATATTTGCTAACATGAACTAAAATTAATATGTAATTAATTCTTCCATTAATATGAATTACAGTTTAATTCTCAAAGTACTTTATTGTCAAAACTTTTCAAAACTAAAAGAAATTGCTACATATGTTTTTTCATTATAATGATATTTGATATGAACCTTCGTGCAAAAAAATAATTCGATTATAACCATTATGAATAATTTATTCTTATGTTTATAACTATTTATAAACATCGTAAAATAATTTTTTATATAACCAAGAAACTGAACTGAAGTTAACTAAACATTCCAAATTTAAAAGTTTCAAATTTTGCAACGGATTATCTGCACAGAGAATGAACCATAACTTCAACTTTCATTGGAGAAAAAAGTGTTTTTAAGAGGATTAGCGAAACTCTTTTCACACTTATTTAAATTCGTCATTACGAAAATTTAGCCTATTGGACCATTCAATATGAATGTGGTTAGCTTTTGAAATTTTGATCTTTATTCATTTTCCATAACAGAATGATACATGGTACAAAATATACACAAACTATACGCAAATACACAACTAACACAATTTTATTTAAACATCTGAAAAGAGTTATAAGTCCAGTCCAAAATGTATTTTAGCGTAAGTCTTCATGTATGCACTGTTACTGTAAGTTTGTTTGCATCTACGCTAGACAACAAACTGTGTAATAACTATCGTCCAATTTAGCCACTAACATAAGGAAGCTTCTCATCTCTTAGCACCACTTCCCAGTTTTCCCATGGTCGAGATCATTGAGAAGTTCCCATGCTTGTCTCTTCTTGTTATTTCAAACCAAATCTAATGCTATATTCATCAATAACCTTGATCGTCACTGTTAAAATTTTGTTATTATATCATTTGATGAAAATACCTAAGCCAGTAAGCATCAAGATGAGATAGAAAAACTCAACTTTGCAGAATTTCCAATTGATTGGCTTCTTTTCTCCTTCTTGAATGATGTTGTAATCTATGCAGCCACGAACATTATGCCATGACAACGTGGAATTGCTCAAAAAAATTGTTGCCCTTGAATAAATAACAAAAATTACAATAACCAAAATTATTAATCACATTTGGATTATATAGAATTATACAAATATGCAGCATTATGAAAATGGACATATTTCCCTGCGTCCAAATGTATTATGCAGACTGAGATTATGTAATGCATAGATAAAAAGGGAAAAGATTTTTGTATCTTAATGGCTATAGAAATTCCTTATTTTGAAATTTGAGATTGCTTATTTTGAAATTTGTTGGACATAGTCTGCTTTATTTTATAACAGCATGCTCTCCGACTTCTCACTTTGAACTTGAATCTGTTGCCATCATGACATAAACATCCACTTCATAATTTCGTTAAACTTCAAACGACAATATTCACTCAGTGGAACTGAATAAAATTTTGGCAGATTCGAATGATCATGTTGTTGTCATCTTGATTGCCTTAACAATGGGAAATAATAATAAAATTTGGGCTTAATAGATTTCTATAGTAGATATCCTTAATTAATTAGATGACTCAATATCATATAGACTATTTTGGTAAAGTTTATACATTTTTATTTAGTGAGATCCCGGCTGCGTCTCTTGACATGAATGATCACACAGGGTAAATAATTCAAAAGTTTTGTTCTATAACTAAGAAAATAATGTTAATCAAATTAAACTTGCATGCCTACCCTAACAAATATAATACATAATCATGAACTTGATAAAATCTTATTTTATTTGGCACCAATAGTAAGGTATCCAAACAAAATAGACACTGATTACACAAACAAATAAAGTTCATATAATCACATGGGATATGAACGTTAGTATTCAACTTGCAGCTATAAATCAACATGCTAATAGTATTCAACTTGCCATGCATGATAATCCACATTTGTACCTTGACTTTGTATTCCTATAAAACTCCACCTATGTTTAAATTCCAAAAAAAATCAACAGTTTATACGAACGGCTTAAACTATACTTCCCACTCTCCCCATCGCACACAATAGAATGGGAAACAAATACTTGGATTGCATGAGAAAATTTTGAATGTTGTACCTATGGTTTGTGCTGCTGGAACAATTGCTCCTCCTGACGCGCAGATTCGGCATACTATACAACCAAGTATCCTCAGCCTCCATGTTCTCTCACATGCTTTTATCAATTGGCAAGTCATGATAATAACATCTGAATTCATTTATATGCTTTCTTTTCTATATTATTTTCTATTTCTCTTGTTGATCACCATAGCAATGATCTTAACCAACGGTAATAACTTGTTCTCAACAAATTTGATTTTGTACTAATGAAACATGAGAGTAGTCCTGATAAGAGGACCACTTTTTCTTTCTTTTTTTTTAAAAAAAATCATTTTTTTGCATTTCATTTGGATGTCAAAGGTTGAATATAATAAGTTATTTTAAGCATTGAATAACATTGTTGTTTCAGAACAGAAGTACCTTGAAACACCTGCCATTAAATGAAATAAGTATATAATACATTACGTTGACTAAACACTAAGATGAGAGAATTTTAGATTAAAAATTTCAGAAAATGTATTTTAGCATATCATTATTTATAGTTTTTAGTGACAAAAGTCAGCTAGTTGCTCAAAATTTAATACTATGAGTGGAATGAATTTAGATGATATGTATTACAGGAAACCTGCAATTCAATATATTTTTTGACAGAAGAGGAAACCCTGTATAGAATTCAATGTACAAACAAAGTCCTATTTTAGAAAATCCTAAAATGCAAAATATAATTTCTCAAAGAAAAAACGTAGATTAAATTTCAAAAATAAATAAAGGGGAGATAATATAATCAAGGCAGTGTTACGGAATCAATACAATATTATCTGCCAAAAATACATTAATCAGCCATTCCACCTTCAATTATTGTGATGTTTTAATCATCAGCTTAATCAATTCTACCAGAGAGTAGGCATCATGATTTTGAGACGACAGAGGAGGTTATTAGTGAAATATGTAAACTTTCGATGATTAAAAAAGGAAGAAATAACAAACATGAGATGACTAAACCCACTTGAAGGCATGGAAAAGTTAGATAATGAATTTTTTAGGCATTGATAAGGTTCTAAGTTCTTACAGGCAAATAGAAAGTGGGTTTTGATCAAAGAACAGGACACTATTGTTCTTCGTCATGTTATTGTTGAGATTTAGATTGTATTACTCAAGCTATTCAGTTATGATTATAGTATTAAAAAGAGGAGGAGGCTTGCAAGCTAAGCAAGTTATACTCAATCTCATGGTAGTTAGTGCAATTAACAATATAAATAAATCCAATTGGACGTGGAATGTGTGATGTAACGCTCCTGAAAAAGATAACTGCAGTTTAATAAATAATGTCAGACCAAATGAGAATGTTATTACATAAATGGTAAATGAGCTAGCAATAGGAAAAGCAGTAAAATAACAAAGAGGGAAAAAATATATAGCTGTATATATTTCCTAATAAAAACACCAAATATAGTATTAACAAAAGGCATAAATGAGAAGTTGATTAAATGCCATATTCATTTTCATGAAAGCAAGCTGTCTCAAATAGCGACAAATTGAAAATGAACGAACAAATGAAAAAGGGTAAGAAATGATATTAGGTACACTTGACTCTATCACTTTAGAATTAAAAAGAGTTCGGAGTATGCAGGAATGATAAATCCTAAAAAACCGTTACCATAAACTGTTAAAAATCAAGGTCTGCACAAAAAAATGAACTATATCTTTTAAAATCATATGTTACTATATACAACTTGAAGTATATGTAAACATGTATGTATATATGTTGTACAAATATAGTTCGATTCACCTGAGATGTCAGTCTAAGAAGGAAAAACTAACTTCATAGTAAAGTCCAAAATGTAGCATGCATTTCAACCAAACATGTTTTGCAACCATTCTATGTGTGTAGAAAATGAAGTATAATATGTTGGTGAACAGGGAATCCGAAGAAAGTTTCTCATGTTCTCATCAATGATTGTAAACATGGGTATTGAAATATCTTAGAGAGGAACCTAGTCAATGCTTTAATTTATACCAAACTATTCTCAAAGAAAATTATGTTAGCAAATAATTTGATGTATGTTCATAATGCATTAGAAATAAAAAAGATTACGGATTCAAATTGTTATTGCAGTTTAGTTATATTATAAGGATTAAAAATTCCCAACATTTTAATGCTTCTTATGTGTATTTAATTTGAAGCAGTTTCAAGGAAAAGATGTGTCACATTTTATTTTGGTGGTGTAATGTAATTGTTAGGCTAATTAAGAATTATTGCGAGGTATCTAGTAGAAATGCGTTCTATTATAAGCATATATACATGAAAATGATCACTCCTATTAAACCAATAATCTTAAACCAAATAAAAAGTCACAGAGAGTAAATAAACTACCTATAGCGAAAATCAGTAATATTATACAAAGGAAGAAGGTATATTATATATTTCCTAATACAAACATTAATAGTAGTCCTTTAAAAAAAATGCACATTTCATGAAATGAAAACCAACTCCAATGGTTACAAAAGCATGTAAAAATTTCCAAAAGTAAAATAAGCAATCAATGATACTGGCCATACTTAAATTTGTTACTTTAAAATTGAAAATGAATTTGAAAGACACGTAGAAATGATGAATACAATTTTTTTGTAGTCATACACTATAAAATTTCAAGCCTTGCACAAAAGGAAAATGAGGAAATTATATTCCTTTGTTGGTGCAGCAAAAAAAGTTGCAACACTTGAGTGTTCACTGCATAAAAAATGGAATCAACAATCCTTTAGTCTTTGGTTTGTTGCTTTATTCTATTTCTTACATTAGTTCTAACATTAAAAGTGAAGGGACAGATCAACCATATAGATTAAAATTAGCATTAAATTAGTTGGTCTAATATTTCTTTACATTTGGTTTTGTGTAGTGAAAAAAAAATAACATTAACGTGAACAGAAACTAATTCGCATATACACATATAAAGCATCCAATTATGGTTATTAACATCAACATATAAAATGTATGTGGTTCCATCGTCTTAACTAATCCCCAAAAATAAACTAACGTGATTAGATGAACTAAATATTCTTACAACCACCACTATGAGGAGTCTAGCTAAAACGGATCTGCAAACAGCTGCGTTTCAAATATCAACTATAAAAAAGCCTAAAACAGGATAATTTAACATGCGCAGGGAGTGCCAACTAATAAAGATAATAATTAGCAGGACCAACATCTATAGGTCCTTGTAATATACATGGTGCAAGAAACCATGGGTTTGATCCCCGTCTTGTGTGGTACAACCCATTTGACATGTAACATGTTATATATGACAAACTTATACACACACACACACACACACACATATATATATATATACCAATTTTTTTTAAAAAAAAAATCATCTACAGATCCTTGTAATATACATATGAGATTTCAAGGAATAATTTTTTGATTCCATTTTTTCGTTATATATTTTTGTATGCATCATAGATTGTGCTACTTCACTATGGTACAATGGTTGTTTTTGCTTAGCAACCCTTGTAGAAGCAATGAAGGATAAACAGTGTAGTTCTATAAAAAGAACAGCAATAGATAAAATAATAATTTAGCGTAACTCATAGGAAAAAATAACAGCAAACCCAAAAAAAATAACCTGATCTAGCGAAAGGAGAAATAACATGTTAGACATGAGTATATAGGTCAGTAAGAATAGTAGACTAAGCAATACGATTACACCACAAACACCTGAAACTCAATCAAGCATCACATGTGCATGACGAAAATGAATGGAACAAAATCTTAAATGGCTCAATACATAGTAGAGAATTAGAAATTGCTAAACGCTGGCAGTTTAAAGATCTCTACTATGAGGATTCAAATCACCTTATAAATGTAACCAAAAAGCGATGCCTCAAATCTTCTGAAGATGGCGAAATTTGTATGGAGAAGTAAATATACCAGGAATAGTGAATTTGGCAGAGCTCGCACTTTCCCCATTTCGTTGTTAATCGAGGAAATAAAAATGTATCGGCATTTAATTAAAATGACTATAAATTCAATAACAACACATTATTCACAAAAGCACACAACACGCTTTGAAATATGTAGTTCACCAAGTACGTACAGTAAAAAAATGTTGAGCAAGAATGAAAATACGTAAATCTATTCATACAAAGTATCCTATACTGAGTTCCAATTACATAAATTCCAGTTATTATTGTAATAAGGTTACTACAAATTGTTGACTTTGACTAATCGAATTTCCTTGGGCACAACTATGTACTTCAGACTCTCTACTTCATGGAAGTTTCACATTTAAACCCTACAGTTTATTCAGTTTTCTGAAATAGCATGGACTAATAAACTTCTACATACATATTCCTTCATTAAGGGGTTTTATACGCGTATTAAAAAAACGTAACCACGCTGAATGAAACATAACGTGCAACAGCAGATAGGAAAAAAGATATGCTAATTTAGTATTAGTAAAACAATGAATAATTATTACCTAACAGGCAGAACTATGTAAATTGCTTAGAATCTACCAACACAAACAACAACTAAAGAAAAAGCATTCGACTAAGAAATTTGGCTTAGACAGAAAGTTGATACCTTTACATGTTGAATTAGAATGAAAGTGGTTCCAAATGTTTGCAGTGCACAACAAATTGATTTGAATGTAGCCGAAGCATCGCCGTTTCGAAACAACCATATGGAAAGAGGCTAACCGCTGTTGAAGAGGCGAAGAGAAATCCGAAGTAGGCAATGGTGGTTATTTACCCTAAAACTTCAAAAGGCATGAGAAAAAATTGTGAAATTTCGACACCATGTTTTGTAAATCAGAGCATGTAAAGAAATATAATAATTTAACTCGGACTCACATCGCAAAACATGAGTTAATGTGATCATAGATGTGACATAGGATCCTTTCATTTACAGAAGTTGGAATCAATATATACTAAATCTTGCATTAGTGAATTAAAGCTTTCAATCAATAAATATTAAACAACTACATGATGGTTTCAAATTGCATAAACTTCACTATCTGCACCCAAAACTAAGTAAAAATATATTTTATTACATAGATCTATTTACCAAGTATTATAATCAGTTGGAAAAAATAGCCAGGCAACCACAAAGGAGTACCTTGATAAATTCAACTTATTAAAGAAAATGCTTCTAATTTTTCAATAGGAAACAAATGTTTTGTTGATTTGAACAAAGCAAGGATTTTTCTAACAACAAATCAGGAAAATTAGTTTTTCGTTATTTTTAGTAAAGGGGAAAATTGCGGAGGAAAAGGGAAAACAACATAATTAGTGAGAAATTAAGAAACAATAAGAAATCATACAAACAGATGGTAGTAAGAACTTTAGATTACCTGGAGGGAAATGAAAAGAAACAAAGGATAATCAAGGAAAACCATCGATCCACTAGCAAATAGTTTGGTAACACATAAAGAACGGACTTCGATGTCCAAAGAGATGAGACTGAGGACGTTGGTCTAGGGCTAGGGCTCGCAAGTTTCAGAGGAAAGCGAACTATCGTGCTCTGGGACGCACCTACCGCCGATTGAAAGCAGTTGTCGGTGTAAAATTGCGAAGGCAGCAGCTTGATGACGCGTTTCATACATGAGGGGAAAGGTAGAGTGGACATGACTCTCTGGGAAGGAGAATATGGGGTTGAGATGGGAGGTAGGAGAATGCGTAGAGATCCTTTAGGAGGATGGGCCCGAGAAGAGAAAATGGGTAAAAGGGAAATGAGATGGTTCAGGTTTAGATAGGTGTACAAAATTAAAGGGGGCTTGTCAGAGCTCGATTGCGAACTCAGTAATTATAATATAGTATAGATGTATGTAGTTGTAGTGCCGATATGGTAAATTCTTGATATTCATTTATGATTATGGATATTTTATTGGTTTAAATTGTACAAATTTAAGACTATTAAAGGCAGAATTTCAGTTTTTAAAAATCAGTTTCAAGTATAATTAAGTATGCATTATTAGTCTGTACATTTTGAGACTGAAATATAAATCTTAATTTTTTTTTTGCGATTAAGAATTCAAAGACTGAAATTTCAGTATTTGATCAGTTTTTCATTATGATTTAAAGGCTGTACTAATTGATTAAAAACTGAAATTGTCAGTCTATAAGTGAATGTTTTTGTGTAGTGCCTCTTCTTGGAAGCAGATAAATTTAATACCAAGTTTACTTTGAATGTCCACTAAAAAGTCAATCATTGCCTGAGTGTAGTGCATACACGGTTGGTACAACCAACAAGAAATCAAACATGATTACCAAATATACGTGTGCATAATTCAAAACGTTTTTATGTATGATATCGATTAATATAAAAGGAATGAGAAGTTGAACAGGTAACATATGATATCAATTGATAGGGCATAGGACTGATAGGATAATTTCATTGACTTTAGCGTAGGTCATAGTTCATAGCAAGATCAATTGTCAAAGTCAATCACTCTACACGGATTCTAGTATTGCTTGTAACAATAATTTCTTATGTCTCCTTGATAACATAAGGATGAAGCATTAAAGAGGTTGCTGGAGTATTACATATGCATTTGTGTCATATGTCCTAGTCTTTATGCACTTGCCACCACACCGATATGCCAGTATAAATGCTTTTGCACAATTTTAAACTTGAGTTCAGTCATTATAATGTACAAGTAAGAATCTAGAATAAAACCTACAAGCGACCGCATCATCCAAAGTGGAGATGGTTAGCTCTTGATGGATAATGTGTTGAGGATTTTGCAGTTCGAGATGACTTGAAGGAAGATATTGGTCTACTTTAGATTTTTAAGGATCTATGAAATAGATTCTTTCAGACAATAGTTCAACCCACTAGGTACAAATGGATTATCGAACTATCAAATTTAGTATTCAATGAAGCCTTGGAACAATGTAATTGACTTAAAAGTTTGTACGACTTTGATCCGACCAAGAACACTCTAAAACTTTAATTTTTGATGATGCAAGTAGAGAACATAATTAAGAGAAAGAAGAAAAATCTGCAACACCTTGAAGGTGTTACAAAACAGAGTGATGGCGTAGTGTTTTGCAACAATGTATGGTGTTGAAGATTTTTGTGAAGAAGAAGAAGATTTACAGAGCAATTTTCTGGTATGGAAAGGTCGTATCTGTTTCAAATTTAAACCAATGTCCCTTCATTTGCAACGGTACCAAAATGTTGCAAATTTAATTTACGGCTCTGTAATGGGCTACAATTTGGCCTATTGCTGATCTTAAATTTTATCCAAAGATATGTTTATTGAATAATAACCCAAAACCGAAAACCCTGCCTGGTCAAAGAGAGTGGTTTGCAATTTGGCCTATTATTGATCTTAAATTTTATCCAAAAGTATGTTTATTGGATCTAAACCCAAAACCGAAAACCCGGCTAGGTAAAACAGGCGGCGATGCACGCAAATGCGATGCATGACTTTTTTCCTCACAACAAAGCATATGTTTGATCCAAACCCAAAACGAAAACCCGACCTAGTCAAACATCCTCATGAGAAACTTATTTTTGTACTAGAATAATTTCTTCAATTCCCATGATGTGGGACTATTAGTTTTCCTCTTCCGTCCTTCTTTCTTTCTTGTCTCTTCAAAAACAAACCCAAAATCCAATACAATTTTGAAAATATTTAACATAATGCCGAATCAAGAAACGAAATAGGCACCGGTAGTTATATAAATTCACAGTTTGAGAGAAATGTTTATGTAACAAATTAATAGTAAACTTAACCTCAACTTCCACAACGAATTAGGAAATTAGTCATCTTTTCAATCTAAAAACAAATTTAGATTTCTTCTGAAAATAGATAAGCCAATTTTATTGAGGTTTTGGAGGGTGAGGGTAGGGGGTGTAACGAAAAGGAATTTCGCTCGATCCTAATCGATCGCTAAACCGACCAAGACCGTTCGAAACCCCTAATTGTTTTGAGAACATGATAAATCGGAATGCAAGCAGAAGAACATTTCATTGTTTATTACAACAATTCCATCAGAATACAAGAATATACAGAGTATGAATAAATATTATACAACAGAACATATCAGAGATTTAAATGCATTACTGCAGCGGAAAAAATAATACAAAACACAACTGAAAGTAATACACGGATACAGAGCTTTCCGAGTATCGTTCCAGCTGTAAACCAGGTTCCTGTGAATATAAATCTGCAAAACCAAAACTACTAGCTGCCCATGTCCAAATAAGGGCACCCGGAGTTTAGGTTAAAACAATAAACTCCAGGTCAGTCAGGTGACTGGTGTGAGAACTAAAACAGTTAGTAATCTTTATTTTAAAGTTAGGTAAAACAAGGGACCACGCCGTATAACACGGAACGAGTTTCCTCCCAAGAACACTAGTGCATAAAACAATAGCACAATGCTAAATAAAGAAAAATGAAGCTATTATAAGACCCAGGTCCCATCACACAATGTAACACAAGCCGGAGGATAGGGTTTTACCTTATAATATCCAAAGAATGCTTGATACGCTAAATTTCATCTTTTATTATTACTATAAGTGTATAGTGTCAAAACAATTTCAATCATAAATATCAATCATAGACGACATGGGTACCATATATCATGTCGCCATACTAGGCTCTACAATCAAAACCGCAAATGTCACGTATTGGAAATTGGATTTCCATCTGTGAACCGAGGCAAAAGATAGTCCTCTACCGATTCGAGACGCTCTAGCCCGCCCCTCAAGACCCAGACTCAGGCGGGCCCTTGGATCGTCAGGGCCGGTCCACCGATGTGGACTAAAATGCTTGAACACTGCGTTTCCCCGCTCTTTGGGGGCGTCAATGAGTCAACGAATGACTCCATCGGCTCCACATAGTCACCGATATAACCGAGGCGCCTCACAACAGCAACAACCACATAAGTCAAACTCGTCAGGGCGTGTCAATCCACTGACGCCACTTCTAACTAAAAGGAAATGCATGCCCTCCCTGATGTCCTCTCCCGTTTCGGGTTCACAACCGGGGTGTGAGGCTCGCAAATCAACGTTACACAAAGCTATGCCACATAGGCCGTGCTTTGATCTTCAACCACAAGACTTTTCTTTTCAACAGAAGACTTGATCAATTGCCACTTAGGCATGCCACACAGGCAATTCACTTCATGCGATGGATATCCATCAATATATAACCCCTGAGCTCGTACGTCATGGAGAAGGGCGTTAAGTAAGAGAATAAATTCTCCGCCGCCAAACAGATATATATTTAATAGAAATCAATCACAAAGAATAAAATCCAATGTCAGACACATAGTCCATTTACAAGTTCATTCTGGGTCTGAACGAAACCGGAGGCACCTTGTACCTCGCATATCCATCTATCTCCAAGTACGTCTGGACCACCACTAACTAATTCTCTCCTCTTGGGTGTACGGCCCAATCAAGATCATCAGTAATCACCCAAACGACGTGAAGACCTCCGGTCTTCAACCACCGTCTTCATCTTCGACTTATCGTTGTATCCGTTATTCAGAATGGGATAAACCTGGTCTTTCCGAATAACTCGCGTATATAATAAACAAGTATAACACAAACACAACATACGCCTCATTCCAATTCATCAGTCACTAGTCCTAAATTAGAAAGGGAACAATTCCCCAAATATTAACCCCGAACGCCGAAACCTACATCAGATCAATACCCAGGAAACCATTCATCTTAACTAATCTTCAGTTGGTTGTTAAATTTCACATTCTTAGGGATAGGTTCCCATTAATTTTATCAAAGATAAATTCCTTAAATTTATTCTTTAATCTTCTTTTGAATATCAATTCGACTAGTCGGGATTAGCGAACCACACCGAAATAATCATTTATTTTATTTCCCAATCCCAACCTATTCATCCCATGAAGTAAAACTGGTCATACTTCATATCTAACACTACAGTGTTATCGGTAAATTCAATTACCATTTCACGTTCAAATCTAATTAAAGATTTATCTATCGCCTGGAGAAAAACTGGTGATACTCCATTCTCGATCTTTTTAATCTAATTAAAGATTCATTAAAACTCCACTTGCTTTTTATCTTCCTGTCTTTAGCTGGGTTAAAGAATCAATGTCAATTAAAACACGGTTCACGATAAATCCAAAATCACATTTCATTCTATCAACCTTTGTCCGTAAATGAGCAAGTGAGCAATTCCCTAAGTATTAACCCCGAAGGCTGAAACCAACATCAGATCAATACCCAAGAAACCATTCAACTTAACTAATCTCCAATTAGTTTTTGATTTTCTTAACTCAGTTGGGTCTAAGAACAATATTATTGAAGATACCGTTCACGACAACCCAAAATCACATTCCATTAATTATCGGTATAAAGAACAAGTGTTATTTAAAACACCGTTCACGATAAACCCAAAAATCAATTCAAATTCAATTCCAATTAAATACCATTTTATTGGTACACTTCATTAAATCTAAATAAAAAGATTTAATTTTTTCTCAACTGGGTTTAAGAACAGTGTTAAAGAAGACACCATTCACGACAAACCCAAATCACATTTGATATTAAATACAAGGCATTGATTAGAAAATATATTGGCTTATGTTCAATATCAAATTCTATGACCAATAAATATCGTATTGGAAATAACGATATAAGTATATCTTTCAAATTTCCATAACAATATCTGTATAATCACGAAATCCAACATCGAAATATTCCAAAGACAATTTCGATTCAAATCCATTCCAATTCAATTATTGGAAATTCTGGTTACTTTTAAAACCATTTCAAATCCACTTTATTTATTTTAAAAATAAATAGAATTATAATTCTAGTTCAAAACTAGTCCATTTTGATAAAAATCTATTTTTATCTTTTCAAATTTGGAATTTTTCATCCCAATTCTTCCCAAATCATTTCTTATGATTTTACACAAATTATTACTATTTTTAATAATTTTATCAAGGCCCGTACAGTCGATTTCCACCAATGGCCATCGAACTGCACTTACAGCGACCTTTTCCAAATTTGATTTGGACATAGTTCCAAATCCAACCATTAGATTTCAAATCTATAATATCAGTAAGAAAGCTCTTTTCGATACGAACCCAACAGTTTCGGTTTTAGGAGAATCCGATAGTCGGATCTCCCGTAATATCCGTTCGAAGTCAATGGTCAAAATTCGCGAACTACAGTGGCGCAGCGCGGTGCGTTCTATTCAGGCCATTATATATTATATATATATATATAATATATAGTATATACTTCGTCAATTTCCTTTCGAAACGTATTTTATAAATCATTTTAAATTCGTTTTCAAAACGATTTCAACTTCATATTCAATTTCGAATCAAAATTGAATATTCCACATCATCGATATATATATATATGTATATATATGATAATATTTTCAAAACGTTATATTTAGAAATCACTTCCTTTTCTATATTCATTATAAAAACGAATAAAATCGATATAAATATCATTCGTGTCAAAATGGCATCCATCTAATCAACACGGCTTTATATATTACAATAACTTCGTTATTCTATTCAACAAATGAATATTTTCTTCAACACATGAATATATATTTTCAATTCAACACATGAATTTATTTTTATTCGACACATGAATATTTATTCTATTTAACACATGAATATTTATTTTCAATTCAACGCATGAATTTATTTTCATAATATTCCTTATTTTCCAAATTGGAATGAGGCCCAATCAATTACCATATAATGTTAACTATATGGATTTCCTACAACACATGTATATAACAACAACGATAAATCATCAACCATCATCCAGAGTGCACCACACAACTGCATAAGCATTAAATATAAATAATCAACGCTTACGCAGTCTGTCAACCCATCGATTGACATACAACTAAACAATCGGGATTAGTGTACGTCATGTAACACCCTGAATTTTTGAATAATCAAATCAACTAAATTAAAGAATAATTAATCTCAGATGTGAGAACTAAGGGAAACGGGTTGCGCCATTGTGTTCGTCTCGGAATTCTGGTTGAGATAGAGTCCGAGTTTGCGTAAATTGGACTCCGTATGGAAAAGATATCTTTAAACTAAATATTGCAGCAAAACATGAAAAAAAAAAGAATGAGAAAAGAATAAATGTTTAACATTGTTCTAAGGTTTGTAAGCAAAATACTCAGTAGCTCATTTGGTTGGAACACGTGATTTGCATACAGGGGGTACAGAGTTTGATCCCCGCCAGCGCCATATTTTTGTTTTAGGGGAATGGCTTAAAATGGCTTAGTGTGAACACAGTTCAAAAAGCGGTTAAGTGTGAAAATGGGTAATTGGGAAGATAGATAAAAATAATATATATGTATATATAGAAAATATTTATATACACACATACACGCACACACACAAACACACACACACACACACACACACACACACATATATATATATATATATATATATATATATATATATATGACGTGTACGCATTATGTGGCGTACGTGGCACATATTTGGTTGCCAATGATTGTTTTTTTTATGTGGCCTTCTCTGATTGGCTTTTATGACAAATTAAAGGTAAGAAAGATTTATGCATGTATAAATGGATATTTGTATATGTGTAATTAATGTATACGGTAAAAGGTAAAATATGTAATTAACAATAATAGATTTATAATTTACATATAAATATGAAGGATAAACATGAAAATTTCATGGCATAGATTGGTTCATGAAATGGTATATTTAGTATACCATTAATTGTGAGCATAATTAAAAATATAGTTATGGCATAATTAAAATGGGAATAATTTACATATGGAATTTGTCATAAATAAGAAATATGTAAATTATAGAAAAAATGAACATTTAATACACTGTGCTGAGTCATTAGGGCTGAGGTGTCACCCTATCTTGTTTGGATGGTTCAGGTTGCTTCTAGGTTGATCGGATGGCCTAAATTAATCCTAAACTCTATAAAAACACCTCTAGACTCAAACCCTAAAATCAAAACAAAATTAGATTCATGGCCTCCATGACGTCACCTAGCAACTCAGCATAGCCACCACCAATTAGAGAGGAAGAAAGCTAGTCTAAATCAATCCTTTTCAACTTTAACAACGAATCTTCTTCAAGGGAAAGCTATTACAACTTCAGAACTCAGAATTCAGAATTCAAGACCTTCTCTAAATTGTGAGTTCGATATTTTTAATAAAATAATTAGCAAATTAATTGGATTGAGTTATGATGTGGACTATTTGTATGTGATGTGAATTATTGGCCGCATGTTATTATTCATGTAGTAAAATTGTGATGTTTATGTTGTAAATTCTATGATGCGATCTTGTAAAGTTGTGATCATCTATGTTGTAATTTTATGATTGGCTTATGTATAATCGAATCACCATGTTGTTCATATGCTACTTTGGATATGTTGATTCATATGATAAATCATAAGTATGTATCCAAGTTTAGATTTTTATTAAGACATGAATCATATGCAAGTTGGGAAAAAATTATATGTATAACCTTATATGCTTCATGACACCTATTTTAGATCTAAAGTTAGGCTATGACATGTGTGAGTTATATGCCAAATTCTACATGCTGGTTTACATGTTTAGAAGTAAGTTTATACTATTGTTACGTTGCATAAATCATATATGCAAGTTTATATGAATACATGTGTCTGAATATGAATCATGTTATGCAAGTTTGTGGTTACTGCCTATGCAAGATTACACCTTTAGATGTAGATCTATGACATACATGATTTATGCAAGTTTGTGACCATTATCCCAACAAGTTCACACCTTTATATTTGGGTCTATGACATGTGTAGTTTTATGCAAGTTTTAACTTTGGCCTATGCAAGTTTTAGATGTAGAACATCATTCACACATGCAAGTTCACCCCTATGTTTAGATCTAGTTTTATCTATATGTATGTTGTGATGTTTTTCTCTTATTTCATGAGTTATACTATTCGAGTCTAACGTATATTTTACGTTAAACGAACGAACGTACAACGTGGGGTAATGGGATAATATTAAAAAGATTTAATATTAAAAATTGGCATAAATGCCTTAAAAGGCATAAAATAAATTTTTGATGAAAATTGGCATGATTTTACATACCATAAATAGATGGACATAATTGAGTCAATTATGGCCAATGTTAAATTTGGAATTAATTGATAATTTGAATAGGGAAAGTAATGTCAAATTGGGGAATGATTAATTAGGAGTAATTAATCATCTAAGACACGAGGTTAGGCTCTTTTGTGGTGTAAGACTGCTCGGATCCGCCCGATAAATCCAGCTGTCACAAATGCCAGTCTAATGTGGGAGGTCTTAGGCATAAATTAAATACGTAACAATTGTAAAGACACGAGGTTAGGCTCTTTTGTAGTGTAAGACTGCCCGGACCCGCCCGGCAAATCCAGCTGCCACAAACGCCAGCCTAATGTGAGAGGTCTTTATGAGATTACGGTCTTAATGAATTAAGAAACACTTAACCATATAAACATGTAGTGGGACATGAGGGGGTTAAGTGGGAGCCTTGGGTGACATGTGGAATCTAGCGGGTTCCTTGGGTGGCTTTTGAAATATGATTAGAAATACTTAACCAAAATTGAAACATGTAATTGAAACATGAATAAGAAGTGGGATAAGTGGGAAATACTAGAGGGGACCAAGCTTAGGTGGATAGCTTCTGTTAAGTCATGGGGGTCCATTTCAACCAGTAACCCATACGTATCTTTGTGGGTCGACCCAAGTCGAGGACGGGACACTCATACTGGGCTTGATTGTAAGAAGCCAAACCGGGTTAGCGGTGGCAACGCAAGTCCAACGGGTTCATATGCGTGTGTGGACCCGGGCTGGTAGGTAAGATGTTATTGCATCGTGTAGGTATAAGCCGTGCATCTCTGGTAGTATTGGGTTGCCACTTTGGGGAGTGATACACCCTACTGTAGGACCAGCACGGGTATCTACGAGTTAGGGAGCCGATCAAATGGGGAAGGTAGTGGGTACGACTAGTGGAGATAGGAGCAGGCGGCACCTATGATAGCAGCTAGGAGTACAGCTACCATATTATGAATATTGTAATTAGAATGGGGAGGGTAGTGGGTACCACTAGTGGAGATAGGAGCAGGCGACACCTATGACATCAGCTAGGGGTACACGAAACTACCATTATTATTATCATTTATGTTCAATAGGCAGGATCAACCTTAGGGTGACTAGTGGTGGTGTCGTATACTAGTGGTGGTGCAGTATAGCAATTATCTCATAGTGTTGGTGTAGTTTAGTAATTATCTTACAGTGTGTTAGGTGCGCTTTAACGATATCATTGTTCATCCTGTTTCCTTGTTTACTCTGCCATACTCAATGGTTCACAGCCATTTCCTGATTTTCCAACTTATGTCTTAGCCTAGTTACTTTGGTGATTATATTGTTAAAGTTATCACACTCGCCAGACTTTATGTCTGACCCCTTTTGTTTCCTCCTCTTTTATTCTTTTTCCTCACCTAGGTACTCAGGTTGGAACTAGCACCAGTGGAGCTTGATTTTGGATAGCTGTGCTTCTTGCTTTTAGAAGATTGCTTGGATCACTGAAGTAAAGTTCAGCCTCTCTTTTATTTATGGCTATTTTGTACTGGGGATTATGTCTTTCAATTTATGTACTTTGATTTAGTCAAGATGGATATTATGTACTTGGCTCTGGTTTTGACGATGTAATCAAACATATGTATTTTCCGCTGCAATGAAATAAGGTTTTTAATTTTTCAAGTACTGTTTATATCTGTCTTGTTGTTAAGTTTCTGTTCAATACCCACTTAAAACACTCCATAGAAGTTAATGCATTCCCTTTGTGAGTGACATTAATGGACGTGGGGTGCTACACATCAAATATCATCCCAATACCCGTGTGGGGTTTCAAATCAACAAACACAGATTTTATTTATGCAGCTGGGCGATTTGTAAAAAAATTTCGTCCCAATCAATATCAGTCAAATCAGTGTATATAAACAAATCGTCCGATTTGTTTATTACTATTTATTTTATATTCACATTAAAAAACATATTTTAAAATGTAAAATATTTTCCATTATAAAATATTTTATTTCATTCCACATCACACAATCAAATTTCACAACACAGCAATCAACAAACAAGTCATCCATGGTCAGTGGACGACGGATGTCGGGTGCTACTAAACACCGTACGTCTACATCCTAGTATATATTTCAACTAGAAGATAAATTAAAAGTGAGGAGTTCTCACCAAGAGCTAAACCAATACACTGCGACTCTTCATATGTAGAAACCTTTGTCGTGCTCACCTTATGTCAATTTCATTGTCCGTAGCCACTACATATATAAGAATCACAATTTTATAGTCTCTACTATGTAAAAATTA
Organism: Allium sativum; assembly: GCA_030737875.1. NCBI lineage: Eukaryota > Viridiplantae > Streptophyta > Magnoliopsida > Asparagales > Amaryllidaceae > Allium > Allium sativum. The sequence continues at coordinate 118,041,637 of CM060918.1, forward strand.
TATTTTTATTCTTCACATCATATAAAAATTATATTTTTATGATCTCTATGATATAAAAATCATATCTTTACTTTGCTACATACATGGAAAAATTATATTTTTCTTCGCTACTTCGTACGATTAAAAATCCCACCTTTTCACGATTAAAAATTGAATCTTTTCACATATAATAATCTTATTTTTATTCCACTAACTCCATATATAAAGATCAGATTTTTACTACACTTCTTTCTATACATAAAAATCTAAACTTTCTATATTTTTATAACACCTTTTACATAATAAAAATAACATTTTTATTATGCTATTGTATAAATAAAAATCATACCATTACCTCGCTATTGTATATATAAAAATCAAATTTTTACATTCGCCATATCATTATAAAAATCACTTCGTTACACAATGAAAAAAAATCTCATTTTCCTACGACAAAAATCAGTTTTTAAAACCAAGTAAAATCAGTTTTGAAAACAAAGTAAAATCAGTTTGGAAAACAAAGTAAAATCAGTTTTGAAAACAAAATAAAATCAGTTTTGAAAACAAAGTAAAAATAGGAAGAACTCACATTGATGGAAGGGAGGGGCTTTCCGCTGTTTGAACTGCGCGAGGGGGGGGTTCAGCGGTCGTCAGCGCCGGAGTTCGGTGGGCCCAGGATGGTGCATAGCGGCGGTTTCTAGTTGGAGGGTTAGGGCGGCGGATCTTTTCAGAGGAAGGGGGGTCGTGGGGTGGTGGCGCGGTCGAGATGGAGGAGGGGGGTGAGCGCGCCAGTGGCGGCGCGAGGGGATTGCGACGGTGGCGACGGCAGGGTTCCATCGCCCCTCTTTTGTTTTTTTTTCTTTTTCTTTTTTTCTTTTTTATTGTGAATAAAGGAAGGGGTTGACCAAAGGGAAAGGGAGATATTTTATATTTTTATAATATATTAATTCATCAATTAATTGCTTAACGCCCCGAACTCCAGTAGAATCCCAACGACTGTCGCCCCTAGCTAAATATCCCCATTCCGAATGCAATGAGATATGTTTCGTAACCCAATTCGGCTGTTACGATTAGCTTTCATGAAAATTAAAATACAAGTCTTTATATATTCAGTTTAAACTCACATTTCAATTTACCGAGGCCACATACTGACTCTAAAAATTCCCGAAAAATATGTTCTACCTTCATATTGACGATACGGTCCTAACAAAACTAATTTCGTCAAATTCCGAGACCATTTGAAAAATGGCCATTTTCCAGTCGATTGAAATTGACTAAAACTGTTAAAATACGTATTCCTTTGCCACGCTCACATATTGATTCGAAAAATTAAGAATTTTGGAATCTAGTAATAACTTGACATCACGGATCCAACAAAAGTTGTTTCGTCGAAAACCGAGGTCGTTTGCAAAATTTCCATTTTTAAGGGCCAAAATTCCATTGTGGCTAATCTGAATTTTCAACTGGGCATATCTTTTAATCCCCGCTATGAAATTTCAATTTTTCGGATTCGTTGGAAAGATATTGTCAAATGGGTTCAAATATTTCTAGTTTCACTAAAATCAGGTTTATTTTGAATCCTGTACATTCATTTGAACATTGAAATCGAATTTTCGAACTACCGCACCATTTTCAATTCCTTTTATAATTAAAATAAAATATTTATATTCTAACGACGATCAAAATAAATTTCTAGTCTTTATTATTTAAAATAATTCATTTTAAATAATCTAAATTCACTAAAATCGTCAAAATAAAAATTTTAAATTGGCCCAGATTTCTGGGTTATTACAATCTCCCCACTTAAAATTTTTCGTCCCCGAAAAGGAACGAAGCTGAATGTTGTTTACCTAATCAACTCAACTTCCATTATTTTCATTACAGCTTAAGTTCTTCATCTTTTCAGTTTCTAAGAACTTTTCAAATTTTTCAAAAATTTGGCTAACATCCTAAATTTTCGAAAAATTTCGCCATAACCTCCCCTGCACCGGGAACTTCGGGATATTTCATATAGCCTCCCATGGCCTTCTTCAATCCAAAAGAAAAAGCCAATCGGCTCATAAAATCATCCAAAACCCAAGAAATACAATAAACGTGTACCTATTTGTCGGGCAAACAATTTTATTCTTCTTCTCTAGCCTCCTTGCTATGAGCTGTTCACCGTAAGTACCTGTATATTGATGCAAATGCGATAAATTTTCAATACAATTCACTATTTAGTTCAATTTGGCTGAAGGTTCAACATTTAATTAATCAAACAACACAACCAGCAATCAATTAGTTGATTAGCTTTTCAAATTAATAACTTTGATACATAGTCCAAAAATCAAATTTTTGATGCCAAATCACAACAATAAGCCCTATCTAGTTTTGGTTCTCACACCAGTCAATTGGAAATATATATACATCCCACTTTCGAAACTCGAACATAAATCCTGATGATGGAGCTCCATCATCAAAATCATCTCCTGGAGACTAGAGTAGGATTCTATATCTATCCAGTATATTTAAAACTTCAAATACACGCGAATCAGACGTACATGCAAAATCTTTATATACTGGATTGTCCAAATCAATATAAAATAAATAATCAAATACGATTAATTGATTTAAATTTTCAAAACAAAATTTGTTTCATTTTAAAAATATACTCTTCACAAACGTTCTAGGATACTACGGATCCTATCTCAAACGAGTCATTCTCATTGGATATTACTAATCCAATCTCTGATGAATTCTTTCGTATGGTTCTAATGTGTCTTGTTCTCTGAGCTTTGAAAACCAAAGCTCTGATACCAACTGTAACGAAATGGAATTTCGCTCGATCCAAATCGATCGCTAAACCGACCAAGACCGTTCGAAACCCCTAACTGTTTTGAGAACACGACAAATCAGAACGCAAGTAGAAGAACATTTCATTGTTTATTACAATAATTCCATCAGAATACAAGAATATACAGATTATGAAGAAATATTATACAACAGAAAATATCAGAGATTTAAATACATTACTGCAACGGAAAAAATAATACAAAACACAAGTGAAAGTAATACACGGATACAGAGCTTTCCGAGTATCGTTCCAGCTGTAAACCATGTTCCTGTGAATATAAATCTGCAAAACCAAAACTACTAGCTGCCCGTGTCAAAATAAGAGCACCCAGAGTTTAGGTTAAAACAATAAACTCCAGGTTAGTCATGTGACTGGTGTGAGAACAAAAACAGTTAGTAATCTTTATTTTAAAGTTAGGTAAATCAAGGGACCATGACGTATAACACGGAAAGGGTTTCCTCCCAAGAATGCCAGTGCATAAAACAACATGGCAATGCTAAATAAAGAAAAATGAAGCTATTATAAGACCCAGGTCCCATCACACAATGCAACACAAGCTGGAGGATAGGATTTTACCTTATAATAGCCAAAGAATGCTTGATACGCTAAATTTCATCTTTTATTATTACTATAAGTGTATAGTGTCAAATCAATTTCAACCATAAATATCAATCATAGACGGCATGGGTACCATATATCATGTCGCCATACTGGGCTCTACAATCAAAACTGCAAATGTCACTTATTGGAAATTGGATTTCCATCTGTGAACCGAGGCAAAAGATAGTCCTCTACCGATTCGAGACGCTCTAGCCCTCCCCTCAGGACCCAGACTCAGGTGGGCCCTTGGGTCGTCAGGGCCGGTCCACCGATGTGGATTAAAATGCATGAACACTGCGTTTCCCCGCCCTTTGGGGCGTCAATGAGTCAACGAATGACTTCATCGGCTCCACATAGTCACTGATATATCTGAGGCGCCTCGCAACAGCAACAACCACATAAGTCAAACTCGTCAGGGAGTGTCAAACCACTGACGCCACTTCTAACTAGAAGGAAACGCATGCCCTCCCTGATGTCCTCTCCCGTTTCTGGTTCACAACCGAGGTGTGAGGCTCGCGAATCAACGTTACACAAAGCTATGCCACACAGGCCGTGCTTTGATCGTCAACCACAAGACTTTGCTTTTCAACAGAAGCCTTGATCAATTGCCACTTAGGCATGCCACACAGGCAATTCACTCCATGCGATGGATATCCATCAATATATAACCCCTAAGCTCGTACGTCTCAGAGAAGGGCGTTAAGCAAGAGAATAAATTCTCCGCCACCAAATAGATATATATTTAATAGAAATCAATCACACAGAATAATATCCAATGTCAGACACACAGTCCATTTACAAGTTCGTTCTGGGTCTGAACGAAACTGGAGGCACCTTGTACCTCGCATATCCATCGATCTCCAAGTACGTCTGGACGACCGCTAACTGATTCCCTTCTCTTTGGTGTACGACCCAATCAAGATCATCAGTAATCACCCAAACGACGTGAAGACCTCCGGTCTTCAACCACCGTCTTCATCTTCGACTTATCATCGTATCAGTTATTCAGAATGGGATAAACCCGGTGTTTCCGAATAACTCGCGTATATAATAAACAAGTGGTACACGAACACAACATACGCCTCATTCCAATTCATCAGTCACTAACCGTAAATTAGTAAGGGAACAATTCCCCAAATATTAACCCTGAAGGCCGAAACCAACATCAGATCAATACCCAGGAAACCATTCATCTTAACTAATCTTCTGTTAGTTACTAAATTTCACATTCTTAGGGATAGGTTCCCATTAATTTTATCAAAGATAAATTCCTTAAATTTATTCTTAAATCTTCTTTTGAATATCAATTCGACTGTCGGGATTAGCAAACCACACCGAAGTAATCATTTATTTTATTTTCCAATCCCAACCTATTCATCACATGAAGTAAAAATGGTCATACTTCATATCTAACACTACGGTGTTATCGGTAAACTCAATTACCATTTCACGTTCAAATCTAATTAAATATTTAACTATCTCCTGGAGCAAAAATAGTGATACTCCATTCTCGATCTTTTCAATCTAATTAAAGATTCATTAAAACTCCACTTGGTTTTAATATTCCTGTCTTTAGCTGGGTTAAATAATCAATGTCATTTAAAACACGGTTCACGATAAACCCAAAATCACATTTCATTCTATCAGCCTTTAACCGTAAAATAGCAAGTGAGCAATTCCCTAAGTATTAACCCCGAAGGCCGAAACCAACATCAGATCAATACCCAAGAAACCATTCAACTTAACTAATCTCCAGTTAGTTTTTGATTTTCTTAACTCAGTTGGGTCTAAGAACAGTATTATTGAAGATACCGTTCACGACAACCCAAAATCACATTCCATTAATTATCAGGTTAAAGAACAAGTGTTATTTAAAAAACCGTTCATGATAAACCCAAAAATCAATTCAAATTCAAATTCAATTAAATACCATTTAATTGGCACACTTCATTAAATATAAATAAATAGATTTAATCTTTTCTCAATTGGGTTTAAGAACAGTGTTAATGAAGACACCATTCATGACAAACCCAAATCACATTTGATATTAAATACAAGGCTCTAAATAGAAAATATATCGGCTTATATTCAATATCAAATTCTACGACCAACAAATATCGTATTGGAAATAACGATATAAATATATCTTTCAAATTTCCATAACAATATCTGTATAATCACGAAATCCAACATCGAAATATTCCAAAGACAATTTCGATTCAAATCCATTACAATTCAATTATTGGAAATTCTAGTTACTTTTAAAACCATTTCAAATCCACTTTATTTATTTTAAAAATAAATAGAATTATAATTCTAGTTCAAAACTAGTTCATTTCGATAAAAATCTATTTTTATCTTTTCAAATTTGGAATTTTTCATCCCAATTCTTCCCAAATCATTTCTTATGATTTTACACAAATTACTACTATTTTTTAATAATATTATCAAGGCCCGTACCATCGATTTCCACCAATGGCCATCGAACTGCACTTACAGCGACTTTTTCCAAATTTGATTTGGACATAATTCCAAATCCAACCATTAGATTTCAAATCTCTAATATCCGTTAGAAAGATCTTTTCGATACGAACCCAATGGTTCTAGTTTTAGGAGAATCCGACGGTCGGATCTCCCGTAATATCCGTTCGAAGGCAATGGTCGAAATTCGCGAACTGCCGCGGCGCGGTGCGTTCTATTCAGGCCATTATATTATATATATAATATATACTTCATTGATTTCCTTTCGAAACGTATTTTATAAATCGTTTTAAATTCGTTTTCAAAACGATTTCAACTTTATATTCAATTTCGAATCAAAATTGAATATTCCACATCATCGATATATATATATATATATATATATGATAATATTTTTTATTTCATTGCAGTGGAAAATACATATGTTTGATTACATCATCAAAACCAGAGTCAAGTACATAATATCCATCTTGACTAAATCAAAGTACATAAATTGAAAGACATAATCCCCAATACAATATAGCCATAAATAAAAGAGAGGCTGAACTTTACTTCAGCGATCCAAGCAATCTTCTAAAAGAAAGAAGCACAGTTGTCCAAAATCAAGCTCCGCTGGTGCAAGTTCCAAACTGAGCACCTGGGGGGAAAAGGAAGAAAAGAGGAGGAAACAAAGGGGGTAAGACACTAAGTCTGGCGAGTGCGATAACTTTAACAATATAATTACCAAAGTAACCAGGCTAAGGCATAAGTTGGAAAATCAGGAAATGACCATGAACCATTGAGTAAGCAGAGTAAACAAGGAAACAAGATGAACAACGATATCGTTAAAGCGCACCTAAACTACACCAACACTGTAAGATAATTGCTATACTGCACCACCACTAGTCACCCTAAGGTTGATCCCGCCTACAGACTTAATAATGATATTGGTAGTTTCGTGCACCCCTAGCTGCCTTCATAGGTGCCGCTTGCCTATATCTCCATTAGGTGTACCCATTACCCCCAAGCGTTCGGCTCCCTAACTCGTAGATACCCGTGCTGGCCCCACAGTGGGGTGTATCACTCCCCAAAGTGGAAACCCGATACCACCAAGAATGCACGGCTTATACCTACACGATGCAACAACGTCTTACCTACTAGCCCGGGTCCACACACGCATATGAACCCGTTGGACTTGCGTTGCCACCGTTAACCCGTTTTGGCCTCTTACAGTCAAGCCCAGTATGCGTGTCCCGTCCTCGACTTGGGTCAAGCCCACAAAGATACGTATGGGTTACTGGTTGAAACGGGGCCCCATTACTTGACACAAGCTATCCACCTAAGCTTGGTCCCCTCTAGTACATCCCACTTAACCCACTTCTTATTCATGTTCACCTACATGTTTCAATTTTGGTTAAGTGTTTCTAATCGTATTTCCAATGCCACCCAAGGCACCCACTAGATTCCACATGTCACCCAAGGCACCCACTTAACCCCCTCATGTCCCACTACATGTTTATCTAGTTAAGTGTTTCTTAATTCATTAAGACCGTAACCTCATAAAGACCTCTCACATTAGACTGGCATTTGTGGCAGCTGGGTTTGCCAGGCGGGTCCGGGTAGTCTTACACCACAAAAGAGCCTAACCTCGTGTCTTTACAATTGTTATGTATTTAATTTATGCCTAAGACCTCCCACATTATACTGGCATTTGTGGCAGCTGGATTTGCCGTACGGGTCCGGGAAGTCTTACCCCACAAAAGAGCCTAACCTCGTGTCTTAGATGATTAATTACTCCTAATTAATCATTCTCCAATTTGAATTACTTTCCCTATTCAAATTATCAATTAATTCCATATTTAACTATGGCCATAATTGACTCAATTATGTCCATCTATTTATGGTATGTAAAATCATACCAATTTTCATCACAAATTTATTTTATTCCTTTTAAGGCATTTATGCCAGTTAAATCTTTTAATATTATCCCATTACCCCACGTTGTACGTTCGTTCGTTTAACGTAAAATATACGTTAGACTCGAATAGTCTAACTCATGGAATAAAGTTAAAACATCACAACATACATATAGATAAAACTAGATCTAAACATAGGGGTGAACTTGCATGTGTGAATGATGTTCTACATCTAAAATTTGCATAGGCCAAAGTTACAACTTGCATAAAACTACATATGTCATAGATCCAAATCTAAAGGTGTAAACTTGATGGTCACAAACTTGCATAAATCATGTATGTCATAGATCTACATCTAAAAGTGTAAACCTGCATAGGCAATAACAACAAACTTGCATAACATGATTCATATTCCAAACTCATATATTTACATAAACTTGCATATGTGATTTACGCAACATAACAATGGTCTAAACTTACATCTAAACATGTAAACTAGCATGTAAAATTTGACATATAACTCACACATGTCATAGCCTAACTTTTAGATCCAATTCACATAAAATAGGTGTCATGAAACATGTAAGGTTATGCATAAAAATTTACTAACTTGCATATGATCCACATCCAAATCAATATCTAAACTTGCATACATACTTATGATTTATCATATGAATCATCATAACCAACAAGCATATGAAACATGATGATTTGATTATACATAAGCTAATCATAGAATTACAACATAGGTGATAACATCATAACTTTACAACATAGATGATCACAACATAACATCATAGAATTTACAACATGTATGATAACATCAATAATTCACATCATATCCAAATAATCCACATCATAACTCAATCCAATTAATTTGGTAATTATTTTATTAAAATTATCGAACTCACAACTCAAAGAGGGTCTTGAGTTCTGAAGTTGTATTAGCTTTCCTTTGAAAAAGATTCGTTGTTAGGGTTGAATAGAACTAATTTTATTTGCTGATCTTCCTCTCTAATTGGTGGTTGCTACTCTAGGTTATAAGATGACAGCATGACGGCCATAGTTTCAGTTTTTATTTTGATTTAGGGTTTGAGTCTACCCACGTTTATATAGAATTTTAATTTAATTATAGCCGTCGGATGATCCTAGGGTTAATCAAAATCATTCAGTCGGGATAGGCTGACACCTCAGTCCTAATTACTCAGCAAGGAGTCAGAAAGGACTCAGCAACATGGCTCAAACTGAACCAGAAAACTGTGCAGGCCTATTGCCTTGGCATGGGCGCTCTTGGCAGGTGCGCCAGTGCAAATTTGTACTGGCGCACTTCCCAAGTGCGCTAGTGAAATCTATTTTTTTTCTTGTTCTGCCACCTAACTTCGCTCGTCCATATCTCCTTCATCCGGTATCCGTTTCCCGCAAACTCGGACTCTATCTCGACCTGAATTCCGAGACGAACACGATGGCGCAACCCATTTCCCTTAATTCTCACGTCTAAGATTAATTATTCTTTAATTTAGTTAATTCGATTATTCAAAAATCCGGGGTGTTACATTCTCCCCTCCTTAAAGGATTTCGCCCCCGAAATCTCCAAGTTAAGGAGAATGCATATCCTAACATCCAAACAACCATCTACTCAACCATCAAACACAGGCATCCATTGTCCTTATAAAATTTCTAATGTTGTATGAACATACGCAAAAAGTGCGTGTATATGTTCCTTATCTAATGCAAAATCAGGCAGTCTACTGATTCAGTTGACCTCCTTAATGGAAACCATGATAGTGCCTTGCGTCCATTATGTATGCGAAGAACCCTGTCGATACATATTATTTCTACATGTGTGCACAACCATTCACCAAAATGCAACATTCATATGATGGTACAACCATTATACATCCATTAATTAAATATGTACACACATTTATATGTAATATGCAATATGAAGTGACTGAGTCGATCTAGTGCCTAAAGTGTGTGTATATGCATCCACGAGCAACCACTAGCAAACACTTGCATCCACATGCATTCATCATACATAACATGTCTCAAACACATGTTTCAACCATAGGACTATCCTATCTAAAGGTCAAAGGTACTAGCAAGAGGACATACTAAAGATAAGATAAGTACAAGGTAAGCGATAAAGGAGAAATTAAATGCCATACCCTCGAAAAGAAAAGGGTACAATGAACGCATCTTCTCTTCCATCTCCCAAGTAGCGTTGCTCTCATTGTCTCCCCGTTGCACTTTGACTAGCTTGATCTCTCGATTCCTCAACTTCTTAATCTCCGACCCAAGAATGCACGTAGGAGCTCGTCGAATCGTCGCATCATGTTCGATCTCCACCTCTCTAAGCAAGCTCGGCTCTACCACTTCCGCGGTCTCGTGCATGAACTTCCTCAAATGTGATACATGGAATACTTCGTGTACACCACTAAATCTCTCGGGCAACTCCACTTTATACGCCATCTACCCAATCCTTTCCTTAATAGGAAACGACCCTACGAACTTTGGTGCTAACTTCCCAACGGACCCAAAGCGAACCACATTCCGTAATGGAGACACCTTGACAAAGACCATGTCTCCAGTTTCAAACTCAAGATCTGTCCTCCTCTTGCCCGCATAAGATTTTTTCCTATCTTGCGTTGTCTTCATCCTCCTTTGAATTAAATCGATCTTTTCCGAAGTCTCTCTAATCATATCGGGCCCAAGCAAGATCTTATCTGTAGACTCCCACCAACATGTAGGCGAAGGACATGGTCGTCCATAAAGAGCCTCAAACGGTGTCATGCCAATGCTAGACTGAAAGCTGTTATGATATGCGAACTCTACCAAAGGAAGATGTTCCTCCCATGTACCTCCGAAGTCTAAGACACACAACCTCAACAAGTCCTCTAGAATACAATTCACCCTCTCGGTCTGGCCGTCCGTCTGAGGATGATGTGCGGTGCTCAAACATAACCGAGTCCCTACCGCCTCTTGCAAGCTTTTCCAAAATTCGCTAGTAAAGATAGGATCGCGGTCGCTCACTATGCTAGAAGGAACACCGTGCAAACGAACTATTTCTCGAATGTATACGGAGGCTAACCATGGAGCAGTCCTCTTACTCTTCACAGGAATGAAATAGGCACTCTTGGTAAGTCTGTCTACCACGACCCTAATCCCCGTATTACCCTTCCTCGATCTTGGTAACCCGTCAACAAAGTCCATCGAGACGCTTTCCCACTTCCATTGTGGGGCCTCCAATGAGTGTAGTAATCCACCGGGCTTTTTTGCTCTGCTTTTACTTGTTGGCACACCAAGCATCTAGTGACATACTCAGCCATGTCCTTCTTCATACCGGCCCAAAAGTAAACTCGTCTCATGTCCATGTACATCTTGTCCCCGCCGGGATGGATGGTCATCTTCGAACAATGTGCATCATCAAGAATGGTCTTCCTTAGGTCCTCATCTTTTGGTACACAAAATCTACCGTCCCTACGCAACCAACCCTTACCATCTAGATTATACCTACGGAGATGGCTCGATGACTCCCCTCATTTGAGCTTCTCTACTAACTCAACCAACTGTGGGTCATCTCGTTGTGCCTCGCCAATCCATCCTAAAAGCGTAGGTCTGACCTCTAAGGATGCTAGCAAACCGAGTACAAAGTCAACGGAAGGTTTAAAGTAAAACGTAGTGATGAACTCTAAGCTTCGCCGCTCAACAAACAACGGACTCAAGGATAACCTCTTCCTACTTAAGGCATCTTCCACCACGTTACCCTTGCCAGGGGTATATGCTATCTCGAAATCGTAGGACGCTAAGAACTCCATCCACCTTTGCTGCCTTAAGTTCAAGTCCTTCTGAGAGAACAAGTATTTTAGCGATTTGTGGTCAGTGAACAATTCAAATTTCTCGCCAAGAAGATAATGGCGCCAAGACTTAAGCGCGAAAACAATAGCGGCCAACTCTAGGTCATGTGTAGGGTAATTTCTCTCATGCACTCTCAACTGCCTTCCACCATAGGCTATTACCCTTCCCTCTTGCATTAAGACTGCGCCTAGTCCTGTCCCACAAGCATCGGTATAAACGTAAATGGCTTACTCCCATCTGGCAATACTAAGACTGGGGCTGTGGTCAAAGCTCTCTTTAAACGTTGGAATGCATCTTCACAATCTACGTCCCACGTAAAAACTAGGTTCTTCTTCGTCAAGCATGTTAATGGAGCTGATATTTTTGCGAAGTCTTTGATAAACTTCCTACAGTTGCCAGCCAACCCTAAGAAACTCCTCACCTCGGTAGCATTTTTAGGGACCTTCCATTCTTGGATGGCCACTACCTTCGCGGGATCCACAACTATCCCTTCTTTGGAAACCACGTGCCCTAAGAATCGCACTTCCTTCCTCCAAAAGTGACACTTAGAAAATTTGGCTTTAAGGCTATGCGCTCGAAGAGTCTCCAACACTTCCCTAAGATGTAGGGCATGCTCTTCCTCGCTCTTAGAAAAGATCAAGATGTCGTCCACAAAGACTACCACGAATTTATTAAGGTACTCCCTAAACACCCTACTCATAAAATCAACAAAGTATGCGGGGGCGTTTGTCAAACCGAAGGGCATCACAAGCCACTCGAAGAAACCGTCTGGAGTCCTAAAGGCAGTCTTGTCTATTCTATCCTCAGCCACTCTCAACTGATGGAAACCCGTGGCTAAGTCCAGCTGCGAAAACACTGAGGCGCCAACTAACTGATCAAAGAGATCGTCAATCCCTGGCAGTGGGTGTCTATTCTTCTTAGTAAGCTTATTAAGTTCTCTATAGTCCACACAAAGTCTAAGGGACCCATCCGCCTTCGTGGCAAATACTACTGGAGCACCCCACTCCGATATACTATGTCTGATGAACCCCTTCTCAAGCAATTCCTTCACTTGCTTACTGAGTTCTCTTCTCTCTCTTGGAGCCATGTGGCGCACTGGTAATGCAACTGGCTTTGCATTATCTACTAGATATATTCGAAAGTCTATCTCACGTTTTGGGGGTAAACCCTTCATCTCATCAAAGACATCAACATATTCACGGACTATGGGAACAGAATTTAAATCATCATCGGATGCATCAAGGAATTCTAGGTAGCTAAGCATTACTGGACCTCTAGGATCACAAGAAATATCGATGGTCTTTCCACAACGAGTGAACAATCTAACTACCCTTTTTTCACAATCTAGGATGTCCCCATATCTAGTGAGCCAATCCATACCTAGGATCAAGCCGTAGCCCATGAAACCAAGAACAAAGGCATTGCATTCAAACTCAACGCCCAAGATAAACACTCTCAAATCCCGACAGATCATAGAAAGATGAGCCGAACCACCAATAGGATTTGAGACTACTAAGGGATCAGTAACAAGACTAGTATCTAGGTGCAGTGTTTCAACTAATGATGTAGAGATAAACGAATGTGATGCGCCAGAATCGAATAAAGTACGGACAGGATGATCAAACAGAAAAACTAAACTTTCAACGGAAATTGCTCTACCTCGTTCTTGTAGCGGTGGGACCACGAGAGCCTGAACTTGCCCCCTTGCCTGCCCTAGTGCCATAAGAGCTTGCACCTATCCTCCAGAGGTAGACCCTGCCCTCTTCCCTTTATTTGGGCAGTCCTTGATCAGATGTCCCGCTTCGCCACAGTGGAAACAACCAGTCTTCTTTTTCTTTCTACAATCTTTACTTAGATGGCCGGGTGTCCCACAGTTAATGCATCTTTTCTTTCCCTTACCATTGTTGCCTTTTCCACCTTTCTTGTTCAGTTGTTGTTGTGGCTTCTTTTGATCCCCTTTCTTCTCAGGTGCCTTATTAGCATTGGCGCCCTTCTCCTCTTCATGCATAAGCGCCATGTCAAATAGTCTCTCAAAGGTAGCTCCTATGGGGATGTGGGTCATAGTTAACCCATGAAGCGGCTCGTTCAAACCCTTAACAAATCTCAGTGCCTTCTTTTCTGGTGTATTCACCAAGTCCAAGCCAAATCTTGCCAATTGATTGAATTTTTTGACGTACTCTTTCACCGATAGATTCCCTTGCTTCAATGCTAGAAACCTTTCCATGTATAGATTCTCTTCATCCCGTGAGAGAAACTTCGCCTCAAACCTCTTCCTAAAATCTGGCCATGTATCGACTGGACGTCCTCCATTAGTGACCGCCCACCAAAACGAGGCCTCATCCTTCATTAGCCAGGCAACTAACTGGACCTTTCTTCCATCATCCACTTCAAAGATTCCAAATAATTATTCCATCTCCTTTAGCCAGTTTCGAGCTTCAACAAATGTCTATGTCCCGTGAAAAGGTTTTCCAACCATTGCCCGAAAGTCCTTACATATCTTAGAAAAAGTATCGACGCGAGGAGGAGCATTTGCTGGACCTGCGGTGGCGGCCCTAGCCTCGAGATATTGACGAAACCAACCGGGTACATGAACACCCTCTGGTATCTCAGATGCTTCAGACATGCTGAAACGAAAAAGGAAAGACCCAATACAAAAGAACCGAAGGAAAGATATATGGCCTTTGGGGTTATGCTTTCTAAAATAAGCTTTTCTCTTGAAAATACTTTCCTTAAAACATACTTTGAAGGTACTTCTTTATAAAAATTGTTTTTGAAAAACAGTTTTTCAAAATTCATATCTGTTCTGGTAACCTTCAGCTCTGATACCACGTGTAACACACAACGTCCATTAATGTCACTCACAAAGGGAATGCATAAACTTCTATGGTGCGTTTTAAGTGAGTATAGAACAGAAACTTAACGACAAGATAGATATAATCAGTACTTGAAAAATTTAAAAACTTTATTTCATTGCAGCGGAAAATACATATGTTCGATTACATCATCAAAACCAGAGTCAAGTACATAATATCCATCTTGACTAAATCGAAGTACATAAACTGAAAGACATAATCCCCAATACAAAATAGCCATAAATAAAAGAGAGGCTGAACTTTACTTCAGCGATCCAAGCAATCTTCTAAAAGAAAGAAGCACAGTTGTCCAAAATCAAGCTCCGCTGGTGCCAGTTCTAACTTGAGCACCTTGGGGGGGGGGGGGGGGAAGGAAGAAAAGAGGAGGAAACAAAGGGGTTCAGACATAAAGTCTGGCGAGTGTGATAACTTTAACAATATAATTACCAAAGTAACTAGGCTAAGGCATAAGTTGGAAAATGAAGAAATGACCATGAACCATTGAGTAAGGCAAAGTAAACAAGGAAACAAAATGAACAATGATATCGTTAAAGTGCACCTAAACCACTATAAGATAATTACTAAACTACACCAGCACTGTAAGATAATTGCTATACTGCACCACCACTAGTCACCCTAAGGTTGATCCCGCCTACAGACTTAATACTGATATTGGTAGTTTCGTGCACCCCTAGCTGCCTTCATAGGTGTCGCCTTCCCCTATCTCCATTAGGTGTACCCACTACCCCCAAGCGATCGGCTCCCTAACTCATGGAAACCCGTGCTGGCCCCACAGTGGGGTGTATCACTCCCCAAAGTGGCAACCCGATACCACCAAGAAAGCACAGCTTATACCTACACGATGCAACAACATCTTATCTACCAGCCCGGGTCCACACACGCATAGAACCCGTTGGACTTGCGTTGCCACCGCTAACCCATTTTGGCCTCTTCCAATCAAGCCCAATATGCGTGTCTTGTCCTCGACTTGGGCCGAGCCCACAAAGATACGTATGGGTTACTGTTTGAAACGGGCCCCCATTACTTGACACAAGCTATCCACCTAAGCTTGGTCCCCTCTAGTACATCCCACTTAACCCACTTCTTATTCATGTCCACTTACATGTTTCAATTTTGGTTAAGTGTTTCTAATCGTATTTCCAATGCCACCCAAGGCACCTACTAGATTCCACATGCCACCCAAGGCACCCACTTAACCCCCTCATGTCCCACTACATGTTTATCTGGTTAAGTGTTTCTTAATTCATTAAGACCGTAACCTCATAAAAACCTCTCACATTAGACTGGCATTTGTGGCAGCTGGATTTGCCAGGCGGGTCCGGGCAGTCTTACACCACAAAAGAGCCTAACCCCGTGTCTTCACAATTGTTACGTATTTAATTTATGTCTAAGACCTCCCACATTAGACTGACATTTGTGGCAGCTAGATTTGCCGGGCGGGTCCGGGCAGTCTTACACCACAAAAGTGCCTAACCTCGTGTCTTAGACGATTAATTACTCCTAATTAATCATTCCCCAATTTGAATTACTTTCCCTATTCAAATTATCAATTAATTCCATATTTAACTATGGCCATAATTGACTCAATTATGTCCATCTATTTATGGTATGTAAAATCATACCAATTTTCATCACAAATTTATTTTATGCCTTTTAAGGCATTTATGCCAAATAAATCTTTTAATATTATCCCATTACCCCACGTTGTACAATCGTTCGTTTAACGTAAAATATACGTTAGACTCGAATAGTCTAACTCATGGAATAAAGATAAAACATCACAACATACATAAAGATAAAACTAGATCTAAACATATGGTTGAACTTGCATGTGTGAATGATGTTCTACATCTAAAACTTGCATAGGCCAAAGTTACAACTTTAATAAAACTACATATGTCTTAGATCCAAATCTAAAGGTGTAAACTTGATGGTCACAAACTTACATAAATCATGTATGTCGGCAATAACCACAAACTTGCATAACATGATTCATATTCCAAACTCATATATTTACATAAACTTGCATATGTGATTTGTGCAACATAACAATGGTCTAAACTTACATCTGAACATGTAAACTAGCACGTAGAATTTGGCATATAACTCACACATGTCATAGCCTAACTTTTAGATCCAATTCACATAAAATAGGTGTCATGAAACATGTAAGGTTATGCATAGAAATCTACTAACTTGCATATGATCCACATCCAAATCAATATCTAAACTTGCATACATACTTATGATTTATCATATGAATCAACATAACCAACTAGCATAAGAAACATGATGATGCTAATCATAGAATTACAACATTGGTGATAGCATCATAACTTTACAACATAGATGATCACAACATAACATCATAGAATTTACAACATGTATGATTACGTCAATAATTCACATCATATCCAAATAATCCACATCATAACTCAATCCAATTAATTTGCTAATCATTTTATTAAAATTATCGAACTCACAACTCAAAGAGGGTCTTAAGTTCTGAATTCTGAAGTTGTATTAGCTTTCCTTTGAAGAAGATTCGTTGTTAGGTTTGAATAGAACTGATTTGATTTGTTGTTCTTCCTCTCTAATTAGTGGCGGTTACTCTAGGTTATAAGATGACAGCATGACGACCATAGTTTCAGTTTTTTTTAGGGTTTGAGTCTACCCACGTTTATATAGAATTTTAATTTAATTACAGCCGTCGGATGATCCTAGGGTTAATCAAAATCATTTAGTCGGGATAGGGTGACACCTCAGCCCTAATGACTCAGCAAGGAGTCAGAGGACTCAACAACATGGGTCAGACTGAACCAGAAAACTGTGCAGGCCTGCTGCCTCGGCCTGGGCGCACTTGGCAGGTGCGCCAGTGCAAATTTGTACTGGAACACTTCCCAAGTGCGCCAATGCAATCTATTTTTTTCTTTTTTTGCCACCTAACTTCGCTCGTCCATATCTCCTTCATCCGGTATCCGTTTCCCGCAAACTCGGACACTATCTCGACCAGAATTCCGAGACGAACATGACGGCGCAACCCATTTCCCTTAATTCTCACGTCCGAGATTAATTATTCTTTAATTTAGTTAATTCGATTATTCAAAAATCCGGGGTGTTACATAATAGATATAAATATCTTCGCGTCAAAATGGCGTCCATCTAATCAACACGGCTTTATATATTTCAATAACTTCGTTATTCTATTCAACAAATGAATATTTTCTTCAACACATGAATAAATATTTTCAATTCAACACATGAATTTATTTTTATTCGACACATGAATATTTATTCTATTCAACACATGAATATTTATTTTCAATTCAACGCATGAATTTATTTTTATAATATTCCTTATTTTCCAAATTGGAATGAGGCCCAATCAATTACCATATAATGTTAACTATATGGATTTCCTACAACACATGTATATAACAACAACGATAAATCATCAACCATCATCCAGAGTGCACCACACAATTGCATAAGCATTAAATATAAATAATCAACGCTTACATAGTCTGTCAACCCATCGATTGACATACAACTAAACAATCGGGATTAGTGTACGTCAAATATCATCCCAATACCCGTGTGGGGTTTCAAATCAACAAACATAGATTTTATTTGTGCAGTTGGGCGATGTGTAAAATTTTATTGTGCCAATCAATATCAGTCAAATCAGTGTATATAAACAAATCGTCTGATTGGTTTATTACTATTTATTTTATATACACGTTAAAAATCATATTTTAAACTATATAATATTTTCCACTATAAAATATTTTATTTCATTCCACATCACACAATCAAATTTCACAACACAACAATCAACAAACAAGTCATCCATGGCCTGTGGACGACGGGTGTCAGGTGCTACTAAACACCGTCTGCATCCTAGTATATATTTCAACTAGAAGACAAATAAAAAGTGAGGAGTTTTCACCAAGAGCTAAACCAATACACTGCGACTCTTCATATGTAGAAACCTTCGTCGTGCTCGCCTTATGTCAATTTCATTGTCCGTAGCCGCTACATATATAAAAATCACATTTTTATTGTCTCTACTATATAAAAATTATATTTTTATTCTTCACATCATATAAAAATTATAATTTTATGATCTCTATGATATAAAAATCATATTTTTACTTTGCTACATACATGGAAAAATTATATTTTTCTTCGCTACTTCATACGATTAAAAATCCCATCTTTTCATGATTAAAAATTGAATCTTTTCACATATAATAATCTTATCTTTATTCCACTAACTCTATATGTAAAGATCAGATTTTTACTACACTTCTTTCTATACATAAAAATCTAAACGTACTATGTTTTTATAACACCTTTTACATAATAAAAATCACATTTTTATTATGCTATTGTATAAATAAAAATCATACCTTTACCTCGCTACTGTATATAAAAAAATCAAATTTTTACATTTGCTATTTCATTATAACAATCACTTCTTTATACGATGAAAAAAAAATCTCATTTTCCTACGACAATAACCAGTTTTTAAAACCAAGTAAAATCAGTTTTGAAAACAAAGTAAAATCAGTTTTGAAAAAAAAGTAAAATCAGTTTTGAAAACAAAGTAAAAATAGGAAGAACTCACATTGATGGAAGGGAGGGGCTTTCCGCTGTTTGAACTACGTGAGGGGGGGTTTCAGCTGTCGTCGGCACCGGAGTTCAGGTTGCCCACGACGGTGCATGGCGGCGGTTTCTGGTTGGAGGGTTACGGCAACGGATCTTTTCAGAGGAAGGGGGTCGTGGGGTGGTGGCTCGGTCGAGATGGAGGGGGGGATGAGCGCACCAGTGGCGGCGCGAGGGGACTGCGATGGTGGCGACGGCTAGGGTTCCGTCGCCCCTCTTTCTTTTTTTGTCTTTTTTTGTTTTCTGTTGTGAACGAAGGAAGGGGGGTTGACCAAAGGAAAAGGGAGATATTTTATATTTTAATAATATATTAATTCATCAATTAATTGTTTAACACCCGGACTCCAATCGAATCCTAACGACTGTCGCCTCTAGCTAAATATCCCTATTCTTAACGCAATGGGATATGTTTCGTAACCCAATTCGGCTGTTGCGATCAGCTTTCGTCAAAATTAAAATATAAATCTTTATATATTCAATATAAACTCACATTTCAATTTACCGGGGCCACATACTGACTCTAAAAATTCTCGAAAAATATTTTCTAACTTCGTATTGACGATACGGTCCTAACAAAACCAATTTCGTCAAATTCCGAGACCATTTGAAAAATGGCCATTTTCCAGTCGATTGAAATTGACTTAAACTGTTAAAACATGTTTTCCCTTGCCATGCTCACATATTGGTTCGAAAAATTACGAATTTTGGAATCTAGCAATAACTTCACATCACGGATCAAACAAAAGTGGTTTTGTCGAAAATCGAGGTCGTTTGCAAAATTTCCATTTTTAAGGTCCAAAATTCCATAGCGACTATTCTGAATTTTCAACTGGGCATATCTTTTGATCCCCACTATGAAATTTCAATTTTTTGGATTCGTTGGAAAGATATTGTCAAATGGGTTCAAATATTTTTGGTTTCAGTAAAATCCGGTTTATTTTGAATCCTGTACATTCATTTGAACTTTGAAATCAAATTTTCGAACTACCGCGCCATTTTCAATTCCTTTTATAATTAAAATAAAATATTTATATTCTAACAACGATCTATATAAATATATACGTTCTAATTCTATTCAAAATGAATTTCTCGTCGTTATTATTTAAAATAATTCACTTTAAATAATCAAAATTCACTAAAATCGCCAAAATAAAAATTTTAAATTGGCCCAGATTTCCGGGTTATTACAGGGGGGAAGGGGGGTCAAGCATTATTTAGCTTTAAAAAGTATATATACTTTATTACGGGAATGTTTACCATAACTATGACACACAAAAATTCCCAGGAATGAAATGCAGTGAACATTAAAATTCATATTCTATGTAGGGTATGACTATGTTCTTAGGAGTAAATATCTAGTTAGAGGTTCTACAGTCAATCAAGTAGTAAACATAAGACTGACGATCCCTTGTTATAAGACACATGCTATAATAAAAGAGGCAGTAAAGTAAAATAGCAATGACTCTTACCACTTTGGGAGAGGTATCAAACCATGCAATAAGACCATAAGTTGTGCTATTAGATACTCCACATTTCTTTAGCGATGACAATATCTGAATTTCAAAAAAAAAAGGCTAAACAGTTTACATAAACATTACACTGCGCATTTAAAAAGGTTAAAATTGGTGAAACTACATGTTTTGCTCCTGAATAGTTATAAACAAGTTCAGCATCAAAAGTGTGCATGAACAACGAATCCCTAGAATTCACAAGTGTTTTATGCACTGCTGCATAAACAGGAAAAACATCTGGTATCTGCACCATTAAAGAATAAAGGTTTATACATTAAAGCTTGTATTTATATTGTAAATAACCGGAAATTTCAAGATATTTACATGGAAGCATACAACTCGGAAACATGTTATTGATGCAAAATGCACAAAGAACCAAGGTTTGAGCTTTAGATTTTAGACATACAAGATTTCGGTAAATTTGGTGAATTTTGCCAACTTCATCATCGAGTTTTGGAATCTAGAGCTCCATATGGGAATGATGGAATAATTTCATTATCAAAAATCTATCATACATGTTAAACAAATCAAAATGAGTATTTCAGATGCGAAAATTCATACTTCTTAATGAAGAAAATATGTTTGATACAGGTATTTACATGAATATCCAATAATCATGTAGACTTTGCATAATGTATATTTCTCTCATATATATGTGTAAAAATTAACTCATTTAAGGTACAAAAATTACAATGTTTTTGCTCGTAATAAACGTAGAACTAATGTTCTGGCATAAACATTGAATAAGTTACTTCAGTAAAATGTCAATATGTTGGTATAATCAATCACATTGTTGCATACTAATGTTTAAGGAACCCAAAAAACAACAATTTTCACGATATTGGAAAGTGGTCTATTACTAGCTAGTAGCTAGTTAATCGATATGAAAAATATCTGGAAGCAAATGCAACATTGATTACTAAAATCATAAATCCATAATAATTTTGTATTTTCCTGTCATACTTACTCTCAAACCGTCCAAATCAACGAACCCTTTTTTATTGCAAAGAACCATATCATTCAAGTTCAACCATATTCACTCTACTACTATACGTGAATCGACATTAATTCAGATTGATCATATGCCTTCAAATCCGATTTTGAAAGATTAGAAGTAAGATGAATGAAAAAATAGAGTACCTAAGTAAATGCTACTGCAAATTTAATTAGTGTTGGGAATTATACTGTGCTAGGGATGCGAGCATTGTTGAGATGGGATTCGAAAGGGATTTAGGGGTAAAAAGGAACGTAACTGGCACAATTTTGTCAAGTCAGGAATTGATTGATGGAAGCTTCATCTTCTCTATCTCAGCTCTATGTGGTTTCATCATTTCTAGTTTTTCTTAGCTTCCTACTCATTGTACGCCACTACACTCCCGTCTCATCTTCCATTATCTAAAAATGAATAAATTTGTGCAAAAAAACTTGCATGGAGTCCTCATAGAATCCAATGTCTTCATACTGAATCTATATTTTATAGCTATTGAGGCTTTCACATAATTTCAAATCATATCTACCTGTTCTTGCCTTGTTAAAACTGAATAGTGTTTACAGTTTACACAATGTAATTTTCTCACTAATAGATCGATAGCCAAAAGATTTACATATATCAATGAGCTATGATGAAGGAGGTATACTCGCTCCATGTATCAACAAGAAAGATCTGAAGTATTATTGATAGCAAAACTTATTAACCAAAGAATCGAGCGACCACAGAACCTAATGCGGAATCCTAGGTCTGTGAAATCCACAAGCAGTTTAGGAACACTAAGACTCAGTCGCCTTAATCGAGTTCCATATCCACCAACAAGAATAAGTGCCTTCATCTCCATGGAACTTTTTCTCTGAAAATCAAAACAAGAATCTGATGCATAACAACAGTGCTAAAAAAAGAAATCACATTCGAACGAAACAAGGGAGAAGATGAAAGGGGTTGTCCGGCACACTCACTTTTGAATTGTTAGGCGACATGTAGAGCTAGAAACAAATTTCAAACTTCCGAACTCCGACGAGAAATACGTGGTACTTGATGGAATTCAAAAGGTTAAACCGTGAAGGGTAATCGTTCCATGTGTTTACTATAATACGATCAAAAATTAGTTGGGTAAATCACAATTTCTTACCAAAATTGAAGAGTAATTTAGTCATATCCTACTATACTATTAAGAGAAGTTTTTTGTATGAGTACACCTCATAATAATAATAATAATAATAATAATAATAATAATAATAATAAAGCTTAAAAATGGACGCTCGTTATCTAAAACCGACGTGTCATTAATTATGCTAAATTTTTTTAGTGATAAATGAAGATAAATGGGTTGAATTAACTAGGGTGGGAGCGGATAGCTTGTGCATATTTTATATTTATTTTATACTCCCTCCAGATGGCAATTTAAGAAGTTTACTTTGTTTCAAATATAGGATCTTTAAGCTTTTTATTCCAACTTTATCCCAGATCTATAATAAATGACATAAACCCAAAAGCTTCTTTATTAGTATTTTTATACATGAGAATAAGTTGATGGGAATATGAATAGTAAGTGAGCTTTGCATAGAATTAAGGGTAGTAATTGACAACCACGAAAAGAGGTATTAATAAGCAGGACAATTAATTTAAAATATGGACTAAAGTGTCATTTGATTTTTTTTCTTAATTCTTGTGCAAATCTTTAAAACTTCTTACATTATGACTGGAGAGAGTATTTGTTTATGAGTGGGATTTTCGAAGTCATTTTATTTTCAGGTCTGTCAATGGATACCCAAAAAATATGAAATTCGACTGCGTTAGAAAAATGGATTAATTTTTGAAATTCTGAGGATGGATGTGAATGCGGATATAGATACATCCGCATCGAAAAATTATTTGTCCCCCATTTTTCATGATTATAGTTGAAATTATGTCTATTTTAGCATAATAAAATATACTAATTTATTATTTTATTAAGTTGAAAACCTATATTTTACACACTAAACACATATTATTTACTCAAAACTATTTATTATCATCATATTTATTTATTTTTAGCATTTTAATAATCAATTGGGTTGGAAAACTTTACATTAAATTGTAAAACTAATTTATATTGCTTGACTTATCGATCGTTGGCGGATCGGGTAATTATCCGATATCCATCCGTATCCACTATAACAGTCCGCTTTTGGGTCTGGTTCAATTCGGTAATTAAACCGAATTAAACCGTTCTCAAAAGTGGATTGTTAGGGCACTTACACGTTAGCATAGAACACAATAAATTTTTCATTAATATCATCACAATATTACTTCAAAGTACAAGAGTATATTAAATATCAGAGTATACCAAAAATACATACACAGCGGAAATATAAAACTCTCAGCGAAAGACTAAGAAATGATCCAGAGTATAGCTCCAGCCATAATCTAGAATCCTGCTCTAAAAATGAATCCAAGGCTAAATATTCAAAACCAATAGGATTGGACTTTTTTACCATATTACCACTTGCCAGCCATTACCGAACGCTACCAATAAAAGTGGTACCCAACAATTGGTAACCAATTTGATTGGTATGTTAGGCCATGGTACGGTAATGGTGATTGAGCATTAACATTGGTAATTACCATACCTACCACATATCTTAAACAAAATGTAACGACCCTGAATTTTGGGGCCAAGTTAAAATTTATTTTAAGTGATTTTAAATGAGTTTTGATATTTAAAATAATCTATTTTAAATAATAAGGATCACAAATTAGGTTCAAATCGAAGTTAGAATGAATAAATTAATTTTAAATATAAAAAGAGCTAGAAATGGCGCGGTAGTTTGAAAAGTCAAACTTGAACTTTGACTAACCATACAGGATGCAAAATTTAACGGATTTTAGTGAAACCAAAAATATTGGAATCTATTTAAAAATATCTTTCCAACGAATCCGAAAAATCGAAATTTCATAACGGGAATCAAAAGTTATGGCCAATTCAATATTTAGAAAGGTCGCTATGAAATTTATAAGGGCCAAAATGCTACATTTTGCAGAATAAGGAATTAGGACCCGAAACCATCTCCATTGGTTTTAGAATGTTGTTTTCATATAGAAATGACTATAAGAACTTATATTTTTGAGTTTCGGAAAAATTCCACTATTTTTGGTATTTTTAAATATTAAAATATACACCTGAAAAATAGAATTTTTGCAAACGAACTCCGAATTCGACGAAACTAGTTTCTATGGATTCGTAATATTAAATTAAGGTTAAATTATAAAATTTATAATTTTTGGAATTATTTTGTGGCCTGTATAATTTTTACAGTGGAAATACAGCCTATTTTCAGACTTCGGAAATTTATAATAAATTCATACGGAATCGGAAAATTACGAAATCAGGTTCGTTGGGTTCGTAATGACCTAAAATAATTATGTTTAAAATTTTATTAATTTTGAAATCAGCATGTATTTATAAGAATTTCTGAATTGAAGAAAACAGTTGAAAATTGAGTAATTGGGCACGTAATGATATTTGGGCCCAAACCAAAATTAAACCCATGGTATATATTATCTTTTTTTCTGAGATTTAGGGCTGAAATTCGAAATGCACAGCAGCCACTTCTATTTTCCATCATTTTTCTCAATTTCCATGGCGGCTCTCTCTTCCTCTAAAATTTGTCGAAAATAAAATCTCTTCAAACCATAGCAAATTATATGTCCTCTCGAAGGTCTCGACGATACGAAGCTAATGGTGTAGTCGGATTTGTCAAACAGCGTTCGGATTCGCCGGAATCTCGTCTTAAAGCTCGCTGTTTTCGAAATTCAGAAGCTCAAAACGTAAATCAAGGAATTCCCGTGAATCGAGGAAGAATTAGACGAAGTCACGAACACCGAAGTTCTTCGTCTACGTGAGGTGGAGGTGCTCGCCAAATTTCAGACAGTTTGGAGGTGTGAGGCGGCCTGTTGGACCCGCGAGGCGAAATTCTTTCTAGGCGATTTCCCGATGATCGGAGAAGCTTTAGGGGCGGCTCTTTCTGGTGGTGGTGCGTCTCGCCAAGACGAAGACATTGGCGGTGGTCCCGTGGCGTCAGGTGGCCCGAGGCAGCGGCAAAGTGCGGTCAAAGTTCGGCGGTGAACAGTGTTTTTTGGTCAACGGGCTGAGGGTATTTTCTATTTTATTTTTAAATTATTTAATTAATTTCCAGAACTTTAAAATTGCATAACTCACTCATACGAAGTCGAAAATCGACGATTTCAGGTGCGTTGGGATCGTGGCGACGAGATGGACGCGTGGACACTTATTTTGTCCAATTCTGAGACAGTGAAATTTTTAGGTATTTTCACGAATATTAATTAATTATTTAATTACCCGATCTTTAAAAATTCATAACTCTTTCATACGAGGTCCGTTTGACGAACCGTAAATTGCGTTGGAATCACAAAATTAAGAGCTTCGCGATGGCGCAGACCGCAGCTGAAAAGGAGACAGTAAAATTTTGGCCAAAAAAATTCAAGGTGAGAATCCTTAATTTAAAAATTTTACATTAAAATAAACTATTCAGTATATGATGCGATTATAATATGATTCTAATCTGTTGTTGGTTATGATTTGGTGATGCCTTGTTATATGATTGAATGGCTAATATTAGATCCCTTGATTTCATGTTCATAGGTAAATAGAATTGACTATGTTAATGAACAAATTTGTTCAATATAAAATAGAAAATTATTCATGGTATGTTCATTGGCATTTTTGCCAATGTTTAAAATAGAAAATTATTCATGGTATGTTCATTGGCATTTTTGTCAATGTTTAAAAATAGAAAATTATTCATTGTATGTTCAATGACATGTGGTATGTATAAAATTGAATATGTCACTATATGTTTATGGACAAATTTGTGTCATTATAAAATGGGATTATACACCGTATGTTAATGAGCAATTTTTGTTAATATAAGGTTCACTGAATGAAAAATAGCATTTTGTTAATATTATATATAAAATGTGCATTGTATGAAAAATAGCATTTTGTTAATATTATATATAAAATGTGCATTGTATGAAAAATAGCATTTTGTTAATATTATATATAAAATGTGCATTGTATGAAAAATAGCATTTTGTTAATATTATATATAAAATGTTCATTGTATGAAAAATAGCATTTTGTTAATATTATACATAAAATGTGCATTGTATGAAAAATAGCATTTTGTTAATATTATACATAAAATGTGCAGTGTATGAAAAATAGCATTTTGTTAATATAAAATGTGCATTGTATGGAAAATAGCATTTTGTTAATATTATATAGAAAATATGCATTCTATGTAAAATAGCATTTTTTGTCATATTAGAAATAAGAATGCATTGTATGTGAATAGTATTTTTGTCATTTTTATTTAATGTTTAACATATAAGAATGCATTGTATGTGAATAGTATTTTTGTCATTTTTATTTAATGTTAGGATATAAGAATGCATTGTATGAAAAATAGCATTTTTGATATGTTATAAACATAGAAAATGCATTGCAAGAAAAATAACATTTTTGTTTAAATGTTAAAATAGAAATTTTCATCATATGAAATTATCCACCGTATGATTCATTAACATTATTTTTAATGTTATGTATTAAGAAAATGAACCGTATGAGATTAACATTCGTTTTTGTTAATATTAGAATTATAGAAAATTTTCACCGTGTGTTGAACTGACATTTTTGTCAATGTTAGAATGGGAAGTTTTCATCGCATGTAAGATTAACATTTATTTTTAATGTTAATAAATATGAAATATAATGCATATAAATTAACATTTATTGTTAATGTTAATAAAAAGGAAAATATATTGTAGGTTAAATTAACATTTATTTTTAATGTTAATTAAAGGGAAATGAATGCATATTAAATTAACATTCATTTTGATTGTTATATAAAAAGAAAGGATGATTTAGCATTATTTTTAATGTTAAGATAAAAGTATTTTCATTTCATGTAAATTTAACATTAGTTTCAATGTTAATAAATAGAAGGTGCATGGCATGTAAATGTAACTTTATTTTAATGGTTATTAAAAGAGAATTGGCATTGTAAGATTTTATACATTATTTATAATGTAAACAGAAAAGAGAATTTGCATTGTAAGATAATAAACATTATTTATATTGTAGATAAAAAGAGAATTTACCTCGAAGGAAACATATACATTATTTTAATGTTGAAAAAAAAGAAATGAAACTGTATGTAAGAATTAACATTATTTTTAATGTTAAATAAAAAGAAATGAAATGGAGGAAAAGATTTACATTATTTATAATGTATAAAGAGAGTTTACACCATGGAAAAATGTTCATTGTTCATAATGAAATGGGAAAAGAAATATATTAAGAAATTAATGGAATGGTATGTTATAATTTTCATTTTCGAATGTAAATTATAAAATATAAAAATAAATAATAATAAATTAAAAGAAAGGGTTCATCGTCTAATTCTAAATTATATTGTCATGTAAGCAGAAAAGTAAAAGATAAGAGAAACGACAGATATATATAGGAGCGACGAGTTAAACGAACTATTTATGTATATATATATATATATTTATATATATTTATATATATATATATATATAATTATAATTAAACGAATTGAGCGCGGTAGTTCGCATTTTGAAATCGAACTTTTAAACGAATATACCGGAAGATCCGACCGTCGGATTTTCCCAAAACTGAAACCGTTAGGACCGTCTTGGAAAAATATTTCCAACGATATATGCGACGCTAAAATCCAACGGTTAGATTTTGAGGAAAGTGAAAAACAAAATTGATTGAAAACAGCGCCAAGGTCGCCCTTGACCTGAAGCGTCGTTAAATAAGGAATTAATTATATTAAAATAATTAAGGCAAGAATTAATCGTTATAAAATAAAATAACGATATGAAATATGTTTTTCTCAAAATATATGAACGTGAGATTATTTGGGAAGTCCGGGTTAATCCCATTCCAAATGATCGTACGATTTCAAGAATTCAAGTATGAGGACGGCGTATGAAGACCGTAAATCTCCCCTCGAATGGACAACGATCAAGACTCTGAATTGGTTTGATCCCAATTCAAGGGTCGGGTAATTGCCCAAACGTACGTGTTGATTTCACGGGTTTGACCCTAGTTCAGACCTAGAGCATGGGTATAAATGGATGGTGTGTCTGACATCGTACCCCACAAAATATTATGTTGTTGATATTCAGTTAATATATAAACGATTGGTGGTAGAGAATTTATTCTCTACTTAACACCCGTTTATATAGTGACGGACGATCAATAGTACGGTATGGAGTGACGGTGTGGCATACTAAGATGCAATGATCAGGGTTTCTTGTTGAAAAGCAGAACCTTGTGGTATGAAGAACATGACTTCACGAGCCTCACAAACCGGTAGAGTCTAAAAAGGGGGAAGGGAACGCAGGGAAAGTAGCACGTTTCTTTCTAGTTAGTAGTCATTTTACTTTTGGAGGATGATGAAATGAGGCGCCTCGGATAGGTCCTATAGGACCGGGGAACGTGTACTTAGGAATAACTAATCCTCTAAGCTGTATGTGAGGACCGGCCCTGCCATTTCCAAGGGTTAACTGCGGGTAATCCTGAGGCATTAACTAGAGTGTCTCGAATCGGTAAGGAGTCCTCCCTAGCCTGGACTCATGATGGAAACCCAAATTTCCAATACGACCCCGACGGATTTGATTGTATTACTAGTACAGAGGCATAATATATGGTACCTATGCTTCCTAGGATTGATACTTATAATTTGAATTGTTTTGAAACCATATACACTAATAATAGTATTAGTTACGTATTTGGCGTATTTAGCATGTTTAACCACCATAAGGTAAAACTCTATCCTCTTGGTGTGCGTTGCATTGTGTGATGGGACCTGAGTCTTATGGTGGTTCCATTTTTCAAAAGACATTGCGTTGTTGACGACTTATTTAATCATTTATTATGACACTTTAAATTATGCACGGCAGTCCCTTAGAGTAAACCCGTTCCGCGTTAGCGGCGTGGTCTTTTGGATTTGCCTTATTTTTATTAGTATAAGTTATTTAAGAATTCTCACACCAGTCCCACGACTGACCCATAGTTTGTTTCACCTTTTTGCAAACTTGGGTGCCCTCTCTTCTACACGGGCAGCCAAGTAGACAGGTTCATTCTTTGCTTGGAGTTTTCTTTGAAGCTGCTTATTTTCTCTCTCTTGGATTCTGCTTGGGAGAAGAGGTGATGACTTGTAGCTTGAAGACTTTTTGTTTCTATTGGCATCTATTCTTTTCTTTTTAGACATCAAACTTATTTCTTTTCTGCAAACTTGTTGTAATAATCTTAGTTTTCTGTGACTGTGGAATTTCTGTGATTGATGACATTATATTTTTCCGCTGCTATAATGTTATTACTCTATGAATCTCCTTTGCTATATTGTATCTGTGTTCTGTTTTATTGTATTTATGTTGTATTCCAAAAATGATTTCTCCTGCTTTCACTTGTGGAAGTTTGGGGTTATCACACAAAACATATGTATATTCTTATATTTCATCATATTTGTTTACTACATAATAAAGAACTTCTAACATGTAATGATTTAATAAAATACCTAGGAAAATACTAACACAATACAAGATTGAACGGAAATTTTATTATATATTTTAGAAACGGGATAATTTGTATGATATTTTCGTTCATCCATAAAGTTTTCATGCATGTTTGACTATGTAAAATACGATACATAAATAATAATATAATAACAAAAAAAATCGATTTTAATATTTAATATTTTAACGTGAAATATTGTAAACAAAAACATTTCATGCTAGTGAACGGCAAAAACTTATTACCGACCTGTAATAACCATTACCAACCATAAACCAAACTGTTGGTTACTAATTTCTTTGGCCGGTAATGGTATGATTTTTCTATTACCATATAAAGTCAGTACGATAATGGTTTTGAATACAATGTTCTGCTACCGAACCGATTCCACCCCTAACCAAAATTATCAGGTTGTCCGTGTGAAAAATATGGGTACCCAGAGTTTAGGTGGGAAATAATGAACTCCGAGTCAGTTATGGGACTGGTGTGAGAACTTAAAATAGTTACTTTCATTTTAAAGTAAGGTAAACATAGGACCACACCGCATAACATGAAACGGGTTTTTAACCATATGAATACCAGTGCATTAAAACTTGCAATGCTCTTTAGAAAATGAAGTTGCCATAAGATCTTGCGCTGCATACACAATGCAAGCACACACTTGGGCGAGGTTTTCCTTATGATAACAGAAATACGATTGATATGTGAAAATCCTCTTATATTATTATTAGTGCATAGTGTAAAAATCACTTTCGCACATAAATGTATCAATCTTAGCCATCATAGGTACCAAAATATTATACTGACCTCCTAACGTTTTACGTAGTATCTACAATAGAAAACTATATGGGCATGTAGCGGATAAGCTACGTTCAGAATCACATACCAACCCGAACCGTTTTCAAAATGGGTTTTCCAACGAATGACCAAGGCTAAAAAACTTCCTTACCGAATGGGTACGCCTCTACAACGACATCCCGATAAGTAAACCATTCTCTGCCAACATAAGGTCGTCGGTGTTGTCCAAGCCATGCAGCACGAGTATGCCATTTCCCGGTCGTTACCGACCTTTCTCAATGGGTACCCGAATTTCCAACAAAACCACAATTGTAAAATGCCAAGGCTCCATACCATAGTACTACCTCATCAAAGTCACATAGCAAATACCTGGGCTCCATGCCATAGTGTTGCTTCAAAAATCTAGAAGGAAATGGTCATCCCTAAGGGTTGAGAACCCCATAAACTTGTCGCATCTTTCCTGTTTCGGTCATTTCTGAGACGTGAGGCTTGCCAAAGTCTTGTTACACAAAGTTACACTTTAATAAGCCATTTTTAATCATCAATTTCTCATCACTTAGTACGCCACACTGTCAATTCATGGCATATAATCAGTGTCTTTTAATATATAACCATCTAAGTACATATATCTCAGAGGAGGGTGTTAAGATAAGAGAATAAATCCTCCACCACCAACTAATATATCATCAATAGATATCAATTTAATATGTCGTAACTTACAATGTAAGACATACATCCATTTACAAGTTCGTTCTGTGTCTAAACGAAACCAAAGGCACCTTATTCCATGACCCCGCCTTGGTGTGAAGGCCCTTACAATCTGAATTACTTTATGTACGATCAGATCGCTGTCACAATATAACCTCACAATTGGTGGCAGCCTACCTGAGGCATCAACACGTAATCCATTCTATGTGAAGATCTTTGGTCTTCAATCACAGTCATCGTCATTCTCCTTTTGCTCTTATCCAGCCGTACAGTTATTCAAAATGTTGAAACCCGTTCTTTACGAATTACTAGCGCATCTTTAAAACATGTGGAGAATATACAAGGATATAATAAATTTCATTCTAGTTTGGATTATTCCTTGAATTCAATTAAACATGAGAACAAAGGTTATTATCTAAATCAAAATCTCATTCCCATCCACTAAATGGAACACAGAGGAAGACAACATTCCCACTCTATCGATCTGGGGAAATTTCTACCTACAATAGAATGTGACTAGCTCCTTACCCCCAATACATATCTACATATATTTTGGTAAGTTCTAATTACCTTCATTAAACCCATTTTAATTTCATTCATTCAAATCTTTACTCAAAGTTTTATTAAAACTCTAACTTAGTTTTAATCTTCAACATTATTCTTTTTCTTTAAATGGGTCAAAAACAATGTTGTTAAACACATTGGTCACAACAAACTCAAAATCATACTTCTATTTGTAATGGAATCTTCATGAAAATCACACCAGCTCACAATCGATGTAAATTCCTGCATCAGACTAATACTATAAGAGGAATAACGACAAAGCCTTTTAAATTCTTAAAATAGCAATGATCTTCATCCACGGAGACCCATCTTGGTTATCACTAATTTGATTTTCATTCAGTTCCAATTTAATTAATTAATTGGAAAACTTAATTTTAAAAAATTTCATCAAATTTTGATTGTCAGATTTGTCTTTACTTTTTATTCTCAATAATCTCATAATCATAGTTGGGTTAAAGAATAACGTTATTTAAGACGTCGTTCACAACAAACCCAAAATTCAATTGATATAAAGTATAAGTCTTTAAATAGAAATCATATCGACTTATATTCAACATCAAATTCCGAAATCCAAATAACGTATAGGGAATAACAGTATAAATATCTTCCAAATTTCTCCAGTAGTATCTGTACAACTATGGAATCCAATGTCAAAATATCTGAAGATTGTTTCCATTTAAATCCAATGAACTTAAGCTTGGAAAATTGTTAGTTAAATTTTAAGCTAAATTTCAAAGTATCTATTTACTATATTAAGTAAATCAAGTCAAATGTCAAAAATTCAAATCATAATTCAAAAACTTCACAATTATTTCTCGAAGAACTTTAAAATCATTAATTACAATTTATCATAATTTTTCCCTATTTTTAATAAATTTTATTTGACCATTATGGGCAGAATCCAGTTTTGACCCCTAAACTACCAAATCGGAATTTTTAGGGAAATCCGATTTGGATTTATCTTAAAACCTAACAGTTGGATATTACTACTTTCTTTTGCATTGGAAAACTCTTTTCATTTTGGGAAAATTTAATGGTCGGATCTCCCAGAAAGTCAATTTGAAGTCAATGGTCAAAATTCACGAACTACCGCTGCGCGACTAGCCCTATTCAAACTAAAATTCGACTTGAAATAAAAATTAAGTTGAATTGCTTCTAAAATAGCTTATTAATTGTACAAAACATATGTAATCACTTTTAGAAACTATATTTCAATTAGTAAAGATTAAAAGGATCTTTGATGAATAAATAAACTAATAGAAAAGCTTCGTTTGCGTGTGAACCTTCGTTAATGGCAACAAGGAAAGTGCACTTTTCTTCTTATCTCTTTGTTTCTTCACTAATTCTACACACTCTCATCTCCAAAAATCTGCCGATTTTCACTCTCTTCTGATCCCCATCCTTGCTTTTTCCCTACGTAGTGGTTCTCACGTTTTACAACTCCTTTTACGGATCTAAAGCTTTCTCAGGAAATCGATTTGAACTCCAGTTTCTCCAATTCCTCAACCTAATTTAACCAGCTACCGTTCTCCTTTACCACTACAGACAACAACTCTTCCACTATTCCTAGGCAAATCCAGGCACCTACGAGCGCAGCTCGTTCGTCAACTGTATGTCTTCGTCTTGGAAGTGTTTTGACACTGATGCGGAGGTCTGGGTATGAAGTAGCTCCCTACTAGTTTGTATAGGTTTCGTGTTTTGACACTGATGCGGAGGTCTGGGTATGAAGTAGCTCCCTACTAGTTTGTATAGGTTTCGTGTTTCGACTGAGCATCTGTGATGGGTTTATACGATTGGTAAGATATTCAGTGTGTGCCTGCATCATCTTGTTAGTAGATCTATTTTGTCTGTGTGGTTATGTGGTTAACGTTTTTGCTGTTTTGGTGTTTGGTTTTTCCTATGGAATATTGGAGATCAAATTTTTGACATGTTATTATGCTGTCTGTTTGGCTTTGCTTTCCTAGATCTAAACGTATGCTCATCACCTTAATATCGGCTATATACGAGATGCTTTGCACTGATTTTAGTCAGTGTTTATGGTGGTGTTTTTCGTTTTTGATACTTGGTAATGCCTACTAGTGCAGTTCATGTAATTCTCTGGTGCGTTATGGGGTTTTCAGAGTTTTGTGTGCTGGTACTATTGTTCTCACTGTTTATTCATGGTGATGCTCATGCATTCGTTATCACAGTATTTATCTTCTCCTACCTGCTCTATCTATTGCCTGTTTTGGACCAGAAGTTGGATCTTTTCAAGGTCTGTTCTGAGCCCCACGTCTATTGTCTTCTTGAAAGTACTTCTCTATGGTAACTATGCTCATAATTTCTACTTTTCGGTGTAGAGCTCAAGAAACTGGGCAGACATTAGTTTAGTACTTGTTTAAGATAGCAATATTCAACCTCTGTACTAATTTTAGTCTTCTCATGAATTTTAAAATATGTCATTTATCGAATACCTGGGCTGGAATGGTTTATGCAGTACATTGTTTTTGTCTTTTATCTTTTTATTTGTATGTAACTGTGCTTCTTTGTGAAGTACGTATGAAATTTTTAGTCTAGTAATATAATTAGCTCCATTGCTCTAAGCCTTTAGGTATAGTTGACGGAACACTATAAACTCCGTATGCGGTGGACAATCCACCTAAAAAATCGAAACTAGCTGACTATCATTCACAATCACCTGTACGTTTTTGTATTCTTTATTATTGGTTATAATAAAAAAGTGTTTGCGGTCACCTTAAAAACCTGATGGCTTTGCCAAAAAAAACTATATTTCAATTATTTCTCTTTAAAATCAAATATTCCATTATTTAGTTATGTTAATATAATTCAAATCATGAAAATAATATTATTTTTCAAAACTTATTATTTGAGGTTCAAATTTTCCTAAAGTGCATTATAAAAAATAAATAAGATAGTTTGGGAAATTAAATCTTATTAAAACATTTTATGGATACCTAAACCAAACTTCACTTTTTAAAGTTACTATTCATTTCCAATTTAAATTTGAAAACATGCCTTTATTACATGAGAACTTGTTCAAATAATATTTCTTTCTTTGCAAAAACTATTCCTAATTACTTAAACTATCTTTCCAAATCATTTCGGATTTAAAACTCAAAATTTTATTTTTCATTTAATATTTTATTAATAAAATATTCAATTAAATTCTAAACTGTTTTAAAATCAAATACAATTTCAAATCTTTTTCCAAATTAAATTTCAAATTCAAATCATTTTTAAATTCAAATTAAATTCAATTTAATTTTCAAATTAAATCAGTTTTGAATTCAAATAAATTTCAAATTAACCTTCCCGTCTACTGGATCAGTTAGGGACAGCCAAGGAAAGCAGGAAACTGTATTTTCAAAACCCAAGCCTACACAATATCCTCTCTATCATCCTAGAACGTTCCTGTATTTTTTGAAAGAGATTCGTCAATATATATCTATTCATACATATGTGGCTTTCACTTAAGTGTTAATAAAATTAATAGTTAATTTCCGGATAGGTATCATTTAACATAAGTGTTAATACACTTAACCCTTAAAGTCCACAACCCAATAACAACTCTAACAACCCAAATACTATTCATCCAATAAAATGTACAACATCCAATAACAACATAGGACGTCATTTACTTACGGATTCAAACCATTTTTACACAAAGGTGACCTTTTTATCACTTAAAATTAGGTGTCACATTTTTAACACATAAGGTAACATCTTTTACACTTTAAACTAAGTGTTTACATTGTTGACACCTAAAAGCAACATTTTTAACACTTTAAACCAAGTGTTTACGAATTTAGCACTCATTAACATCCAAACCATCTCAAATCACATTAGTAACAAACATAACCATCATTAGTTACCACAAGCATCATTAGCAAACTATTAACACCATAAAAAACTTATGAACATCAATAGCAAGCATAAGTAACTAATTTAAGCTAGAAATCCAAATGTGGGTGAAGAGTTCTTACCATCGTTGTCCACTCCACCATTCTTTAAAGCTATAGATCTTATCCAGTAGCCTTCTGAGTCACTAGCTATCGATCTCTCAAAATTTCAGCTTAACTTCCTGATGCTTACTAACTCGACAAATAAATTAAAAAGGAGTCATCTTTTTTACTTTAAAATGTTAAAGCTTTGATTTATGAGGTATATGGCTTGCTGGTTAAAAGGAAGATGTATACAAGTGGTTTTAAGGTGGGAAGGTGGCATTCTTGGCCTTGATAAGGTTCGTCTTAAGGGAGAATACGGCATAGCCTTGGCAAGGAGGGGGAGAGAGCGATGAAGTGTAGCATGTGGAGGTAAGGGAAGAGAAATGGAGTGGTTTGGAAGTGTTTTAAGGTGGAGAGGGGGAAGAATTAGTCTTGGCCGAATTAAATGGGAGAGGAGGAAGCCATTAAAGGAGCTTGGAAAGAAAAAGAAAATGAAGAAAAGTGAAATGAAAAGAGAGGGGAGGTGTAGGTTTTAGGAAAAAGGAGAAGTATAAGAGAAAGACAGCTCAAAAGTTATCACATGGATTTGTTTCCATTCTTTAAGCATGAATAGATAAGGTGTCGAACAAGGAAGGAGAAAAGGGAAGAAGATGACTATAACAACCCGAATTCCGATAGATCATTTTTTTTTTTAAATTATAATCCATCAAAACTCGTGTTTGCTTGTCTGGTATCCTGCAGAAAAGACAGAGATATAAAATATACCAGAGCTCAGAACACATCTCATAGCGGAATGGATAAAATATAATATAATCAAAATATAGCCATACCAAATAATAATAATGCCTAACCAGTATCCAAAGATATCATATCTCTGCCGCAAATCTAACCTGCGAGTATATTATGAGGAGGGGGTCAGAAAACAAGTTCTGGTGATTGGATTTAAACTACGCATTTCGGATAATCCTACATATACCGTTCAGTTACATTTTCTTATTTATTATGTTACTTGGGTTAACAACACAAAAAGGTTACACACACGCCGTAACCATCTAGTTCCCAGTGGATTGTCTAACACAGTATATATGTTGCTACCCCCAATATGAAGGTACACCACATAGTACCCCACGCGCACAGTCTCCGCCGTAATGCTACAGAAATATACGCAGTCCTCATCCTACGCTAGAGCGACATACAGATCTCTATGTAACAACGCTATGTTCCACATAGATCTTCCATCACCATGCTACGTAAGCGTACGGACTGCCACCTTCGATCAAATCAGATTCCATCATAGAGTAGTGCCCTAGAGTCTTCGATACACCACCCGAAGCGGATATGCATGTATCTAGACTTTTCACGTACGTATCATCAATCATACTCGATGTCGTAACCTTTATGATACACCATTCAGAAGTGGTATGCATGTATCCGCACATATCTACTGTGCACTGAGTTCTATAATAGGGTTGTATCAGAAACACGGAACTCGGTCGGGAGCTTTTCAGATATTTGTATGCACAGATGCTAAGGTCTGCATTTCCATTAGTTATGGTCCCACCCGACCCCTCCCTCAACTAGTGAAAGACGAACATAGTTGAGAGCTAGTGACTTGGCCCTAGAGAAAACAACAAACGGTAAATCCTAATTGGCCTATCCCTCACCCATAGCCTTGATAGCAAAGGTCTATGGTTTTTTGGTTAAGCTCTCTATCTTTCCGCATCACGTATCATCCTGACTGTCGATGGCTGGTATATGACGTCTTGCTATCAACAGATGGTAAGGCCTGCTGGTAACTCGATAAAATGGTCGTAACCTAGCCTAATCACAAGACAACTTGATCACCGAATCACCTATGCCACCCTACAGCCTTCTGATTGCCCACTATCGTGGAAATCAATGTATATTCACTGGTAGAAACGCACAGACCTAACCTCTGCAAGCACAGTCAAATGTTGTCATAGCACAAAGGACTACCAGGAGTACCCTCCATGTCCCAGGAAGCCGCGTGCTTCCCCTTCCAGTCCTTTGGAGCCAGCAGAATATCAACAGAACAACAGGAAGAACATGCAGAATAATCAGATGGACGTGCACTCCCCTTGTGTCCCATGACACCACGATGATCTACCCCATTGGGTTGTTCACCTTCAGAAGTACGAACTGGTCCAAGCGCTTCTG